>JARQOD010000002.1:431453440-431548118 GCA_033576555.1 Oophaga sylvatica
GGGGAAGGACGGGGGCCAGAGGGGAGCTGGTCTGCCCCGGGTCGGGAAGGGGACAGCGGGCAAATTGGGGGAGCGTGGTCTGGCCCGGGTGGGGGAAGGAACCAGGAAAAGTAGGGGACGGGGTTGGGGCAAAGGGTTTCGGGGGGGGACACCGGGGAATGTAGGGGGCAGTGTCGGAACCAGGGGGGGGGGACAAGTATGGGGGGGTCTGGACACAGGGTCGGGGAAGGAAGCTCCCAATATGGAGAGGGTCGGGCCACAGGTGGGGGGAAGGACCCCGGGGCACAGTTGGGACGGGGGGCCAAGGGAAAGGGGGACACCGGGGGCACAGGGGGGACATGGTCGGCCACGGATCGGGGCAGTCGGGCAAAAGTATGGGGGATGGTCTCAACGGGGGGGGGGAAGGACCCCCCTAGAGCACGGCAAAAAAGGGTAGGGGGGACGGGGCAGTGGTCGGGCACAAAGGAGTGGGAAAGGGGAAAAGCCAGGCAAAATTGGGGCAGGGTGGGGCACCGGGTGGGGGGAAGGAAGTCGGGCAAAAGTAGGGGAGCATGGTCTGGCACACGGGAGTAGGGGAAGGACACCAGGCAAAATTTTGGGAAGCATGGTCGGGCACACGGGGTCAGGGGGCAATTATGGGAGCATGTCTGGACACGGGAGTCAGGGGCAATGAGGGGACAGTGGCTGGACACAAGTCAGGGAAGGACACCCAGGCCAGTAGGGGAGCAGGGGTGGCAACGGGAGCAGGGAAGGAAACAGCCGGGCACATATGGGAGCGGGGGTCGGCACCAGGAGGTAGGGGCACAGATGGGAGCAGTGGTCTGGCACACAGGAGTCAGGGGAAGGACAGCACAGGCACAAGTATGGGAGCAGTGGTCTGGCACACAGGAGTCAGGGGAAGGACAGCGCAGGCACATGTATGGGAGCAGTGGTCTGGCACACAGGAGTCAGGGGCACATGTATGGGAGCAGTGGTCTGGCACACAGGAGTCAGGGGCACATGTATGGGAGCAGTGGTCTGGCACACAGGAGTCAGGGGCACATGTATGGAAGCAGTGGTCTGGAACACAGAAGTCAGGGGAAGGACAGCGCAGGCACAAGTATGGGAGCAGTGGTCTGGCACACAGTAGTCAGGGGAAGGACAGCGCAGGCACATGTATGGGAGCAGTGGTCTGGCACACAGGAGTCAGGGGCACATGTATGGGAGCAGTGGTCTGGCACACAGGAGTCAGGGGCACATGTATGGGAGCAGTGGTCTGGCACACAGGAGTCAGGGGCACATGTATGGGAGCAGTGGTCTGGCACACAGGAGTCAGGGGCACATGTATGGGAGCAGTGGTCTGGCACACAGGAGTCAGGGGCACATGTATGGGAGCAGTGGTCTGGCACACAGGAGTCAGGGGAAGGACAGCGCAGGCACAAGTATGGGAGCAGTGGTCTGGCACACAGGAGTCAGGGGAAGGACAGCGCAGGCACATGTATGGGAGCAGTGGTCTGGCACACAGGAGTCAGGGGCACATGTATGGGAGCAGTGGTCTGGCACACAGGAGTCAGGGGAAGGACAGCACAGGCACATGTATGGGAGCAGTGGTCTGGCACACAGGAGTAGGGAAGGACAAAGCAGGCACAAGAATGGGAGCAGTAGTCTGGCACATAGGGGGGTCTCGGATAAGACAGTCGGACCTATGTACAGAACGAAGCAGTGGTGACATCAGGGCTGTCCTGCAGAGACGCTTCTGCTGCGCCTTCCATGAAAGCCGACAGTTCTCCAGCCAGTGCTGAGCGCCACTCACCTGCAGCGTCTCCTGGTGGGCAGCACTCATGGTGAAGCCAATATGCTGCCGGTCCTCAGAGTCCCAACACACCCCGCGTCTGAAGGACAAGGGAAGTCATTCTGGAGATCAAACCCAGCCCGCCGTCAGCGGCGTCACAGCAGCGCCCTGGTCTGACTGGTCCGCGTCACCGCCAGGAATCCCGGAACTCGGCGGCTGCTGAGGGAACTGGTCCGGCCGACAGCGCCTCGTTCACCACGCAGGGAATGTGCAGCGCGGGCGGGAGCTGCGGTGACTCACGGCCCTGCACCCACGTACTCTGCCGCTCACACTGCGCGTCCCCCCAGTGCTGACATTGTGTGACCGCCCGCTATCTGTGCGCAGTGGTGAGTACTAATGGCGTCTGGTCTGGGAACATAAAACCAAGGGATGTGAAACACGTGGCGGCCGTGCACGTGTGCTGCGTTTATGGCTTTTACGAGTTTGTGTTGGTTGCTTGCAGTACATCATTGTGGCCGCTAGATGGCGCCAGCATGCCATGTTTTCTGCTCACGTTTCTGATTTTACTGGGAAAAAAGTGTCCTGTGGCTCATCCTGAAAGGGTTAATTAGCAAGGTGCTAATCTTCATTTTGCAATTTAGCATGAACATTAGTATCTTGTTAACCCTTTTAGGACTGCTTGAAAATTGTTTTTTGCACTTTCCTTTTTTTCTCCAACCATTCTTCCCAGAGATAGTGTTTTTTACTTTTTCCGGCCGTGTGAGGACTGGATTTTTTGCATGATAGTAGCATACCTCCCAACTTTTGAAGAAGGAAAAGAGGGACAAAGGCTGCGGCGCGTGCAGTTTGCGGCAGCAAATTTTAGACCACGCCCTGACCACACCCATTTCACAACTAATCACACCCAACCACACCCATTTAGCACTACTGATCACACTGACTGGTACTGAGGGCACAGCGGCTGGAATTATGGGCACAAGTGGCTGGTACTGAGGAAAAGAAAGAAAGAACAGAGAGAGAAAAAAAAACAGAGAAAGAAAGAACAGAGAGAAAAAAGAAAACAGAAAGAAAGGACAGAGAAAGAACAGAGAGAAAGAGAGGAAAGAAAGTACAGAGAAAGAAAAGGGAAAAAAGAACAGAGACAAAGAAAGAAAGAGAACAGAGAGAGAAATGAAAGAGAATAGAGAGAAAGAAACAAAGAAAGAGGGAAAAGAAAGAATAGGGAGAGAAAGAAAGAACAGATAGAGACAAAGAAAGAACAGAGAGAGAAAAGAAAGAACAGAGAAAGAAAAAGAAAGAACAGAGAAAGAAGGAGTGAACAGAAAGAAAGAACAGAGAGAAAGAGGGGAAAGAAGGAACAGAGAGAGAAAGAGGGGAAAGAAAGAACAGAGAAAGAAAGGGGAAAGAAAGAACAGAGAGAGAAAGAGGGGAAAGAAAGAACAAAGAAAAAGAGGGGAAAGAAAGAACACAGAGTGAGAAAGAAAGGGGAAAGAAAGGAGAGAAAGAACAGAGAGAGAAAGAAAGAACAGAGAAAGAAAAGAGGGGAAAGAAAGAACAGAGAGAGAGAGGGGAAAGAATGAACAGAGAGGCTAAACAGAGAGAGAAATGAAAGAAAGTAAGAATAGAGAGAAAGAAAGAGGGGAAAGAAAACAGAGAGAGAAAGAGGGGAAAGGAGAAAGAACAGAGAAAGAGTGGAAAGAAAGAATAGGGAGAGAAAGAAAGCGGAGAAAGAGACAAAGAAAGAAAGAACAGAGAGAGAAAAGAAAGAGGGGAAGAAAGAACAGAGAAAGAAAAAGAAAGAACAGAGAGAAAGAAAGAGGGGACAGAATGAAAGAACAGAGAGAAAGAGGGGAAAGAACAGAGAAAGAGGGGAAAGAAAGAACAGAGAGTGAGAAAGGAAAGAACAGAGAGAAAGAAAGAACAAAGAGAAGAAATAACAGAGAAAGAAAGGGGGAACAAAGAACAGAGAAAGAGGGGAAAGAAAGAACAGGGAGAGAAAGAAAGAGGGGAAAGAAATAAAGAACAGAAAGAAAGGGGAAAGAAAGAACAGAGAGAGAAAGAGGGGAAAGAAAGAACAGAGAGAGTGAGAAATACGGGGAAAGAAAGGAGAGAAAGAAAAATAACAGAGAAGGAAGAACAGAAAGAGGGGAAAGAAAGAACAGAGAGAGAGGGGAAAGAACAGAGAAAGAAAGAACAGAGAGAGAAAAGATAGAGGGGAAGAACAAACAGAGATAGAAAGAAAGAACAGAGAGAAAGAAAGAGGGGGCAGAAAAAAAGAAAGAGGGGAAAGAAAGAACATAGAGAGAGAAAGAGAAAGAAAGAACAGAGAGCGAGAAAGAAAGAGAAAGAAAGAACAGAGACAGAAAAAAAGAGCAGAGGGGAAAGAAAGAACAGAGGGAGAGAGACAGGAAGAGGGGAAAGAAAGAACATAGAGATACAGAGAAAGAAAGGAAAGATCAGAGAGGGAAAGAAAGAACAGAGAAAGAAACAGGGAGAAAGAAAAAGATTAGAGAGGGAAAGAAAGAACAGAGAGAGAAAGAAATAGAGATTCTATAAAGATACTATAGCTACCCGGCTCCCATTGTAGTGCCCACCTGAGCCTCCCGGTGCAGGACATATCATGATCTGCTCACACGGCCGGCATCCCCGATTCCAAGGCGCTCCTGCTGTCTGCGCTGTCAAAGGAGGACATGGTAATGGATCTGAAGCATTTCCTGTAGTTCCTCCTTGGGTCCGTCACAATCTCCTCTCGAAATTACCTAATTTCCGGTCAACTTCCAGCACATCACTTCCGGTGGAACGTCACGTGCGAGTTTTAAAGTGCTCCTTGGGGCTCCGCTGTGTATTCCTGTGTCCGCGGGAAAAATAAGCTCCCGGCCGGGACAGCGGGGCAGACTCTCAAAATCGGGACAGCCCCGCTGGATCTGGGATGGTTGGGAGGTATGAATGCTCCTCACCATACACCTTGTATACGCACGACTTTGCACACCTCATACACACACGGTTCCGCGCCGTACACCTCGCACATACACCGCTCCACTCAGTACACACATGGCTCCACTCCGTAAACCTCTTACACACACGGCTCTGCTCCATTTCGTACACACACGGCTCAGCTCCGTACACTTCGTACACACAGGGCTCCGTTTCATACACACGCGGCTCCGCTCCGTACACCCCGTACACACACATAGTTCCTATGTTGTGCATGTTGATTCTTTTTGGCGCATTTTTTAGCACTTCAGGTGATTCCACATGTAATCTGCCTGAAAAGGTTGTGTGCATGTACACTAACGAGCGCTAGTAAATTAGCCACAGGTACAGGGGAAATTGAGCCTCCTGGCTGCACAGCAGAGCTGACTGGGTCTCCTAGGGCCCAGCTGCTCCTGCTCAGTCCCTATACATAGCAATCACACGATCACTGGGTCCGGAGGGGGAAGCACTCTCAGTGCTTCCTACATTCTGTACATAGCAGTCAGGAAGGCAACGTGATAATTATGCCTGCCATGTCTGTGGGAAGTCGGCTGTGTCTGACAGCCAGCTACCCGTCGCCACAGCTCCATGATCATGAATGAGCAAGCTGCTTACTCTGCATTGACGTTTTAGAACATCATTGTAGAGTAAACTGTGGACTGCCCAAATGTTTAGTCTATGGGCAGTCAAGAAGTAGTTAACACATTCTGCTTTTGCTCCCTTCAGTCTTAATCTACAATCTTCACATTCTAATAAGAGCACAGAAAATCACTTCATGTGTCTTCCAAATTTTTATCTGTACGGTTTATGTACACTGCTCAAAAAAATAAAGGGAACACTCAAATAACATATCCTAGATCTAATGAATGAAATACT
Source organism: Oophaga sylvatica (assembly GCA_033576555.1). NCBI lineage: Eukaryota > Metazoa > Chordata > Amphibia > Anura > Dendrobatidae > Oophaga > Oophaga sylvatica. The sequence continues at coordinate 431,459,061 of JARQOD010000002.1, forward strand.
CATTGAATACTTTGTTCTGTACAAAGTTGAATGTGCTGTCAACATAATCACACAAAAATCATCAATGGAAATCAAATTTTTGAACCAATGGAGGCTTGGATTGGGAGAGACCCCCCAAAATGAAATTGGAAACAAGTCAAAATGAAAATCAAAACAAGACAAAATTAAAGTGGAAACAAGTCAAAATGATGCTCAGTATTGTGTGTGGCCTCTGCGTGCCTGTATGACCTCCCTACAACGCCTGGGCATACTCCTGATGAGGTTGCGGATGTTCTCCTGAGGGTTCTCCTCCCAGACCTGGACTAAAGCATCCGTCAACTCCTGGACAGTCTGTGGTGCAACGTGACGTGGGTGGATGGAGCGAGACATGCTGTCCCAGATGTGCTCAATCGGATCGGGAATGGGCAGGCCAGTACATAGCTTCAATGCCTTCATCTTGCAAGAACTGCTGACACACTCCAGCTACATGAGGTCTGACATTGTCCTGCATTAGGAGGAACCCAGGGCCAACCGCACCAGCATATGGTCTCACAAGGGGTCTGAGGATCTCATCTCGGTACCTAATGGCAGTCAGGCTACCTCTGGCGAGCACATGGAGGGCTGTGTGGCCCTCCAAAGAAATGCCACCCGACACCATTACTAACCCACTGCCAAAACGGTCATGCTGAAGGATGTTGCTACTCTGTATGCCCCCTACAAGGTCATTAATAAATATGTCAAAGAGAAGCAGCCCCAATACTGACCCCTGTGGTACCCCACTGCTAACCGTGACCCAGTCCGAGTGTGCTCCATTAATAACCACCCTTTGTTTCCTATCCATGAGCCAGTTCTTAACCCACTTACACATATTTTCCCCTATCCCCATTGTTCTCATTTTATGTATCAACCTTTTGTGTGGCACTGTGTTCGTTATGGAGCCACAGCAGCAGCACCTGGAGAAGCCTCAGCCGCAATGTTCCCCACCCCAGCAGAAGCATCCCCGGTGTAGTCAGCACCTACGTCCAGAGAGAAGTGGTCACTTCAGTGGGGTACGCAGGACCAGGGATTCCAGGTCCGGTCGGTACAGCTCTAGCAGGATTGAAGAGTCCGCTGTCTACAGAGCAGAGATTTCGGATGACTTTCTGCTTCCAGTTCCGGTACCCCCCCCTTTGAAAACCTCTGAGTGGTAAGTGATCTATGAGAAAGTTCAACCTGTTAATAACGTGTTCTCTTTCTCTCTCTTACTCCATTCTTCTCTATGTCTGAAGTAGGTCCCTAGAATGTGCACCACAAAATCAGATAGATCCTGTCCTCTATGTGGTCAAGGGTTAGCTAAAGGCTGGCCAAAAAAGTTATGTCAGGCCTGTATTAAGTAAACTGTTTCAGAGAAGGCTCCTAACATTTTGGCTAGCTTAAAGTCCCTCATTAAAACAGGTGCAGAATTCCCTTAAAACCCTTTCCACTCAGAAGAGACGTTCCGAGGCTGTAAAAGATCTCCAGAATTGTCTTCAGACTCAGATGAGGGGGTTTTGCAGGACTCCACGTCAGATTCCTCCTCGTCAGAGAGTGACTCAGGGACGGGTCATTGCTATCCAGTAGAGGAGGTAGGTCACCTTGTAAAAGCATTGAGAGCCACGATGGGGTTAGTCGATCAGAAGGCTAAGAAATCAGTCCAGGACATAATATTTGGGACTCTGCATCAAAAAAAGGCGTAAAATTTTTTCCATCAATGAGAGGATTTAGGACCTCATCAGTAAGGAGTGGGAAAAACCAGAGAAGACAGGCCCTCTTCCATAAGGTACATGGAAGTCATCTGCACGGGCATTAAGACCAGCCATAGCAGCGACTTGCATGGCCTGATCTCTGACGGTTTGGTTGGGCAAGTTAGAGGACCAACTGAAGGCTATCACTCCTTGAAACTCTATCTTAGCTGCACTCCCGGTGATGAAAGGAGCAGCAGCTTTCCTCTCAGACACCTCTACAGAATCTGCCAGGTTGGCAGCCAGGGCTGCGGCTTTACCCAACTTGGGTCGCAGAGCTGTCTGGTTGAATTGCTGGCCAGGGGATGTACAGGGTGGGCCATTTATATGGATACACCTGGGTGGGTCATTTATAAAGTTGGATCCAAAATGGCCGACTTCAAAATGGCCGCCATGGTCACCACCCATCTTGAAAAGTTTTCCCCCTCTCATATACTAATGCGCCACAAACAGGAAGTTGGTATCACCAACCAGTCTCATTTAATTTAGGTGTATCCATATAAATGGCCCACCAAGGTGTATCCATATAAATGGCCCACCCTGTACAGGCAAAAGGAAAGTTGAGTGCTCTACCATGTGAAGGAGGCTTTCTATTTGGTGCAGTCCTGGATGATATCCTATAAAGGCGAGTGACAAGAAGAAGGTTTTTCACAAGCCCCATTATCTTCCTTTTGGCAGCCCTTTCAGAGGAAGAAAAATTTCTGAAGGCGGGCGTTCACAGAGCAAGGGAAATGGGACGACAGATCCAAGACATCTAAAGGATTCCTGTTCAGTGGTCCCTCCAGGAGAGTAGAACCCCCCCACTCCCAAGTGACTCCCCTTCCCAGGTGGGAAGGAGGCTCCCTAACTTCCTTCCAGCCTGGAAAAGGATTTCCTCCGGCCCCTGTGTCCTCAACATTGTGAAATCAGGCCTAAAGCTGGAATTCTTTGCGCATCCTCAGAGGAATTTGTGAAGATGTCCCCACGAACATCTTCACTAGAACAGCGTGCGTTGGAGTCGGAGATCGTGACTCTTTTGAGCAAGAACATTCTATTAGAGGTTCCTCTGAAGGAGTAGGGGAAAGGGTTCTTTTCACCCTATTCCTAACAAAACAAGGACTTCCAAAAATTTCTCAGGGTTGCAGTGACATTAAATGAGGTCACACAGCATTTCCAGTACAGTGCCCTACTGTTGTGAATACTTTGAAGGCGACTTCTGAGCTGGGTCTCCCTCCTGTGGTTGCTGAGGGTAATTAACTAATTACTGAATGGCCTTCAGCTGGCTCTGAATGGTATGATATAAGTGACCTGAGTTCCCATCAGCCTTGCCGGTAATCAATTGTTCTTCCTGATCTTGCTTGGAGCACAGCTTGCTTTCCTGCTCTCATTCAGATAAGTGATTTTCTGTTTTTTTTTCTTCTGGTTGGATTTTCACTGCTGGTTTGCTGCTTGCAGTGGACTGCAGCCTGGTCCCCTTTTGGGGTCTGGCGCTGCGGTTGTGCTCATTTTGTGTTTGCACTTTTGCTTTGTTCCTTTGTCGCTTTTTATTTGCTGAGTTGCGGTGTGTTGCACCAGAGATCTGATTTAGGTGGTAGAGATCATGTGATCTCAGGTTTTTTGTTAATCAGAAGTGTTGGTATTTTTGTCAGGGTTTTTTTGGGTTGCAGTCAGAATTCTTTCCTATACTTTTCTATCTAGACAGATTGGGCCCCAGCGTTTGCTCATTCTATTTTCTGTCTGTGTCCGTATTTTCTTCTTGTCTAACCGCCATTACATGTTTGGGGGCTTCCTATTTCTTTGGGGGTTCTGCTCCGGGGCAGATAGCTTTCATCTTTCTGCCTTTAGGTGTAGTTATCTCTCCGGCTGTGACGAGGCGTCTAAGATCACCGTAAGTACGCTCCACGGCTACTTCTAGTGTGGCGGTTAGTTTAGGGTCCTGCAATCCAATAGATTCCAGCCTCTCTGGTGTATTGCTACTTTGCTATTTTTTGCTATTTCTCCTCAGCTACCGAAACATAACAGTATTACCGGCCAAACTGAAAATTATAGGGTACTCAAAGAAGGGAAAAATAGTAAAAAAGGAAAAAGAAAAGGGAGAAAAAATTTTTTCCCTCTTTTTCTCTGGGTACTGAGGAGGAATTTTTTTTCCCCTCAATGGAGTTTGCACAGTTGTCTGGCCGTGTGGAGCAGCTTGCCACTGAGGTTCAGAGTATTGCTACCTATCTTGATAGGTTGCTGGTTGTGGAACCTAGGATCCCCATACCAGATTTATTTTTGGGGGATCGGTCTAAATTTCTGAATTTCAAAAATAACTGTAAGTTGTTTTTTGCCTTGAAGCCTAAGTCCTCAGGGAACGCAGCACAGCAGGTTCAAATTGTCATCTCTCTGCTCCGCGGCGACCCTCAGGATTGGGCTTTTTCCCTGACACCTGGGGATCCTGTTTTGAGTGATATTGATGTATTTTTCAGGCTCTGGGGTTATTGTACGATGAACCTAATGTCACTGATCAAGCTGAAAAGACCTTGTTGGCATTAAATCAGGGTCGTGAAGACGCTGAGCTACACTGTCAGAAATTCCGAAAGTGGGCAGTCCTGACCAAATGGAATGATTATGCTTTGGCAGCCCTTTTTCGGAAGGATCTTTCAGAAAATGTAAAGGACGTTATGGTGGGATTCCCTGTTCCCTCTGGTCTCAATGATTCTATGTCTTTGGCTATTCAAATTGACAGACATTTGCGTGAGCGCAGAGGTATGCATGAGATAGCGTTGCTTTGTGAGCCAGATCCTGAGCCCATGCAGTGTGATGGAGTGACTTCTGGGGCTCAGCATCATGAGTTTCGAAAGCGCAATGGGTTATGTTTCTACTGTGGTGATGCCTCTCATGCTATTTCCGTCTGCCCTAAGCGGGGAAGACGTTTTGCGCGCTCAGTTGTCTTGGGTAGCGTTCAGACTAAATTTCTGTTGACTGTTACCCTGATTTCCTCCCTGTCCACATTTTCGGCTCAGGCTTTTGTTGATTCAGGAGCAGCTATTAACCTGATGGATTTTGACTTTGCCAAATGTTGGGGGTTTCCCATGATACCCCTGCCGAAGTCTATTCCTTTACCGGGCATTGATTCTACCCCTTTGGCGGAGAATAAACGCCAGTTTTCTACTCAGGTGATTATGAGGGTTGAACCAGATCATCAGGAGAGTTGCAAATTTCTGGTGTTGCATAATATGCATGACATTATTGTTCTGGGTTTCCCTTGGTTACAGACTCATAATCCTGTTTTGGATTGGAAATCTGTGTCTGTGACCAGTTGGGGCTGCCAATGTGTTAATACTGACACTCCTATTTTTTCTGCCTCTCCCCAGTCTCTGGATGTCCCTGACTTTTTGACAGATTTTTCTGATGTGTTTAGTGAGAGTAAGTCTGCATCCTTACCTCCTCACAGGAGCTATGTTTGCGCTATTGAGTTAGTGCCTGGTGGTAAATTTCCTAAAGGTCTCCTTTTTAATTTGTCTGTACCTGAACACGATGCTATGCAATCTTATATCAAGGAGTCTTTGGAAAAGGGTCATATCAGACCATCCTCTTCACCCTTGGGCGCCGGTTTTTTTCTTTCTGGCCAAAAAGGATGGTTCATTGAGGCCGTGTATTGATTATCGCCTCCTGAATAAGATCACTGTTAAATATCAATATCCGTTACCCTTGATTTCTGACCTATTTTCCAGAGTGAAAAGTGCTAGTTGGTTTACCAAGCTTGACCTCAGGGGGGCGTATAACCTTATTCGCATTAAGCACGGGGATGAATGGAAGACGGCGTTTAATACCCCAGAGGGGCATTTTGAGTACCTAGTGATGCCTTTTGGGCTTACTAATGCCCCTTCCGTCTTCCAATCCTTCATGAATGATATTTTCAGGGATTTTGTTGATACATTTCTGATTGTTTATTGTTATGATCTGCTACAAGCACTAAGGAAAGGTGGGAATTCTGTCCCTACAATAGGACTGAGCTGGATCCCTACGATGTAACGGGGAACCTGATCCTGCGACCAGACCCGCTAAAGTCCTCAGCTAGTCTGAACGAAGACCTATAGTTGCGAGGGAGGAATCCCTACAAGATCTAGGGACTGGGTGAAAAGGTGGACACCTCCTAACAGAAAGTGTAGCAGTGAATATAAAACAGAAAACAAATACTAAGAGATCCTAAGATCAAGCAAAACTGACAGAGTAAGGCACCTAAGCACCAGGCTAGCTTAAGAGTAGATAATACAATGAAGTCCAGCAAAGCCAGAAGGGCGGAGCCAGACTAAATAGGGTAAAAAGGTCATGTGACCAGCAAACTGAAACAAAATCTAACAAGAGGGTTCTAACAGTACCCTCCCTTCTAAGAGGATCCTCCGGATCCCCTAGGACTTAGGCTTATCCGGAAACCTCTTGTGAAACGCTCTAACAAGTCTAGACGCAGAAACATAATCCGCCCTCACCCATGAGTTATCCTCGGGTCCATAACCCTTCCAAGCGACGAGGTACTGCAAACTCCCTCTATACCGTCTAGAATTTAGGATGCGGGAAATCTCATATTGCCCGTCCTCCACCACCAGGGGAACAGTGGCCGAGACGTCTCCATCTGAGACCTCAGCTTTTTTCAAGAGAGAAACATGAAACACCGGATTAATCTTCCAGGAGGTGGGAAGCTCCAACTTAACAGCAGATTGGTTAATAACCTGAAGCACCTTAAAGGGCCCTACAAACTTGGGACCCAATTTCTTAGACGGAATCCTCAAGCGCAGATTCTTAGAGGACAACCAAACCATGTCACCAATAGCAAACAACACCTCTTGTCGTTTTCTATCAAAATACACTTTGGATCTTTTGTTAGACTCCTGAAGATTACCACGCACATCAGTCCAAACTCTCTCCAAAACACCAGAAAAATTCTCCTCTTCAGGTAAAGCCGATCCCAACTTGGAAAATGACCCAAAAGACGGATGTCTCCCAGTACAACAAAAAAAAGGCGAACAACCAGCAGAAGCGGATGTATGGTTGTTAAGAGCAAACTCAGCAAGTGGCAGAAACTCAGACCACCCCTCTTGATTATCAGTCACAAAACAACGCAACAACTGCTCAACATCCTGGTTTTTCCTTTCTGTCTGGCCATTAGACTCAGGATGATATCCGGAAGAAAACGACAAATGAACTCCCAACCTGTCACAAAAAGCGCGCCAAAAACGAGCCACAAACTGAGGTCCCCTATCGGAAACAATGTCAGAAGGAACGCCATGTAGTCTGACTATTTCCTTGACAAAGGCCTTAGCGAGAGTCTTAGCGCAGGGCAGTTTGATGAAAGGAACCAAGTGACACATCTTGCTAAAACGGTCCACGAACACCCAGATGACAGTGAAACCCTCAGAGGGGGGAAGGTCAGTAATAAAGTCCATAGCCAAATGTGTCCAAGGTGCACTAGGGACCTCCAGAGGGCAAAGCAACCCTGCAGCAGGAGTATGAGAAGACTTAGATCTAGCACACACAGTGCATTGACGCACCCACTTAATGACTTCCTTCTGCCATCCTGGCCACCAAAAACTGCGACCCACAAGTCTCTTGGTCTCAGAGATTCCAGGATGACCTGCCAACCGAGAGTCATGACATTCAACAAACAAATCTCTCCTCAGGGTACCAGGCACAAACAACCTCCCATGCGGCGTGTTAGATGGGGCATTCTCCTGTGCTTTAAGAATCTCATCTTCCAACACGGAGTCCAAAACGGCAATAACAACCCCCTCTTGCAAGATGTTTTCCTCCTCCTCCTCAGTACCCACCATAGGAGAAAAGCTGCGAGACAAAGCATCAGCTTTAACATTTTTAGTACCTGGGATGTAAGTAACGGTAAAATTAAACCGTGAGAAAAACAGTGCCCACCTAGCCTGACGGGCATTCAAGCGTTTGGCAGCATCAAGGTAGATCAGATTTTTATGATCGGTGAAGACTTGAATGGAAAATTCCGCTCCCTCCAAAAAATGACGCCAGTGTTCAAATGCGAGTTTAATTGCCAACAATTCCCGATTACCGATATCATAATTTAGTTCAGACTCAGAAAATTTCTTTGAAAAAAAAGCACAGGGATGTACTCCATCCGTCTTTGCCTGAGACAACACCGCGCCGACCCCCACAGAAGAAGCATCAACCTCAACCAAAAATGGTTTAGTCACATCAGGCTGCGTAAGGATGGGAGCAGAGCTGAACCTCTCCTTTAGCAACACAAAAGCCTCAATGGCCTCGGTAGTCCACTGAACCGCATCAGCACCTTTCCTGGTGAGATCGGTCAGAGGTTTGGCAATCACAGAAAATTTTTTTATAAATTTTCTATAATAATTGGCGAACACCAAAAACCTCTGTATTGATTTCACACCAATAGGTCTAGGCCAATCCTGCACAGCTTGCACTTTCACAGGGTCCATCTCAAAACCTTCACTGGAGACAATGTAGCCCAAAAAACTAAGTTTCTGTACAGCGAACTCACATTTTTCTAGTTTGGCAAAAAGTGAATTATCACTCAGTAACTGTAATACTTCACGCACACTCCTCCAATGAGACTCCAAATCTGATGAATAAATCAAAATGTCATCCAAATACACAACCACATTTCTGCCGATCAAAGGTCTAAGGATGTCATTAATCAGATTCTGAAAAAATGCCGGAGCACTGGAAAGTCCAAAGGGCATGACCAGATTCTCAAAATGACCCAGTGGAGTGTTAAACGCAGTCTTCCATTCATCCCCCTCCTTCATGCGCAACAAATTGTATGCCCCTCGAAGATCAATTTTCGAGAACCACTTGGCCCCCACTAACTGATTAAACAAATCAGGAATCAATGGCAGTGGGTAAGGATTGCGTACATTAATCTTATTAATCTCACGAAAGTCTAGACAAGGCCGCAAACCGCCGTCCTTTTTTTTAACAAAAAAAAATCCAACCGCCACAGGAGATTTGGAAGGCCTAATGTGACCGGCGGCCAAGCTTGTCTGTATGTATTCCTCCAAAGCATTTCTCTCAGGAATAGTAAGATTAAATAAACGACTTTTAGGAAGAGTCACTCCAGGGACAAATTCAATTGCACAATCATAATCTCTATGAGGAGGCAATACCTGCGATTCCTTATCAGAAAAAAACTTTCCAAAAATCCTGAATAGGTACAGGTAACTCCCACTTAACTACAGCAGCAATACGCCCGTTACAACACTTGTCATAACAATTGGGACTCCAGGACTTAATTTCATTGGTAGACCAATCCAGTACCGGATTGTGCAATTTTAACCAGGGTAACCCCAAAATCACCGGTGAGGGCAAATTATTCAAAACTACCAAATCCAAATTCTCTTGATGAACACCATTAATAGTAAGAGGAAATTCACAGATATGGTGAGTAACATTTTTCAAGTGAGAACCATCCACAGACACCACATTAATAGGGGAAGACAGAAGTTTGGGTTTTAATTTTAGTTTTTCCAAAAATTTCCCATCAATCACATTGAGAGTTGAACCACAATCCACAAATACCCGAAACTCCATTAATTCCTCCTCACCAGCAGTGGTAGCAGAAAGAAAGACACCTTTATTGTTTAAACAAGCTATGCGGGCAAAACTGACCTCATTTTTTTTTTCTCTTTATTCATTCGAAGCGCACAGTTCTTAATAAAATTCTCAGATTTACCACAATAGAAACACAAGCCCTTAGCAAATCTGCGTTCTTTTTCTCGAGAGTGAGGTGCCATTGCTCCAATTTCCATCGGCTCTGCAATGTCAGTACATTCCTTCTCCAAACTTGGAGCTGACAAGGCAGATTTACTCTCATTAACCCTTGCACGCAGTCTCCTATCCACCCGTATGGCTAATTGCATAGCCTCTTGCAAGTTACCAGGTATAGGATAAGCAATCAGCAAATCTTTAACCCTTTCACTTAACCCTGCAAGAAATAAACTTTTCAAAGCTGAATCGTTCCAGCCCACCTGAGTGGACCATCTTCGGAAGTGAGTACAATATTTCTCCACATTACCTGATCCCTGTCTCAAACGTCTCAATTCTGTCTCAGCTGATGAAACACGATCCGGATCGTCATATAACAACCCCAAAGCAGAAAAAAAACTATCCACTGATCTAAAGCATGGATCACTAGGCTGCAGAGAAAAGGCCCAGTCCTGAGGTTCTTTGCGCAAAAGTGACATTATGAACCCTATGCGCTGTGATTCATCACCAGAGGATCTGGTTCTCAAACGGAAATACAACAAGCAAGCATTTTTAAAAGAAAAAAAATCTTGTTGTTCACCAAAAAATAAATCAGGCAAACGTACCTTTGGCTCCACGAAATGTGCTCCAGAACAACTACTGTCATGTATAGTGTACAGTTCCTATAGCGTCTTGTGCTTGGGTGCGAGGAAAACACAGGAGACGTAGGTTGAAATGAAATGACTTGTATTACTTCATACAAGCATGCTGAAAAGTTCACACAGTTTGCAGGAACAGCGACAGGAGACACAGCAGGCCAGAGTAACTTCAAGCACTACAATAAATCTCCAGAGCAGGTTCAGGATCTCTTCTCTGTACCGTAATTCCTCTGCAAACATGGATTCACCAAACAGCAGGTTTCCAGAGTCCAAAAGTGTTCCAAGGTTCCTCAGTAGGGAATAGCTGGAGTACAAGTCCAAGGCTTCCAGGAGTCAGGTCACAGACTGACTGAGGCTTGATTCAGGAGCACTGATTGTTCAGCTGAGGCTGCTTAAGAAGCAAGAGGGAAGAATCAGGGCGGGAACATGAAAACTGGAAACTCCATATTAACTGAGGGCAAGAGCTGCAGAAAGACAGAAAGCAAAATGGCCGACGGAAAACTGAGTTTCAAGGAACATGTCAACAGAGACAAAGAACCTTACATTACTCCCCCCTTAGGGACAACTTCCGGATGACCTCAGACCAGGCTTGTCAGGGTACCTCTGATGAAACTGGCGGAGCAGGCGAGGAGCATTTACATTATTGACTGGTTCCCATGAGTTGTCCTCCACTGGGTAGCCCTGCCATTTAATCAAATATTGCAACTGATTTCTGTACAACCTGGAATCTAGAATCCTTTCCACCATAAATTCTTCCTGACCATCGACCTGCACTGGGTCAGGGCAAGGAGAAGAACGTCCAGGAAACGTATTGGGTGTTGCAGCCTTTAGTAGGGATACATGAAAGACAGGGTGGATTCTCATAGTTCTGGGCAGTTGAAGACGACAAGCAACAGCACTTATAATCTTATTGATCTTATAAGGTCCAATGTACTTATGTCCCAATTTAGACGATGGAATCTTTAATTTAAGATTTCTGGTTGACAGCCAGACCAAATCTCCTACCTTGAAAGCTGGTGCAGGTTTACGAAATTTATCTGCTGCTTTCTTGTACCTTTCCTGAGCCAATTCTAGATTTTCCTTTAGAAGATCCATATTCTTTTGTAAAGAAGTGATTCTTTCAGCCACTGCCGGCAAGGGCGTATCTATGGGAAATCGAGGAAGAATGTTAGGATGATAACCTAGATTGGAGTAAAAAGGAGACTGCTTAGTGGAGGCGCTCTGAGAGTTGTTATAAGAGAACTCAGCCAGTGGAAGTAGATCCACCCAATCATCCTGTAGGTGGCAGATAAAACAGCAGAGATACTGCTCCAGGGTCTGATTGGTTCGTTCTGTCTGTCCATTAGTCTGGGGATGAAAAGCAGAAGAAAGGTTTACTTTAATGTCCAATGCTGCACAGAAATTTTGCCAAAACCTTGAAGTGAATTGCACCCCTCGATCCGAAATGACCTCATCCGGTACTCCATGTAAGCGAAACACGTTCTTAATCATCAAGTCTGATGTCTGTTTTGCAGTGGGTAAGCCGACACAAGGGATAAAATGAGCTGCCTTTGTTAGACGGTCAACCACCACTAGAATGGTGTTCTTCCCTTGAGAGGTTGGTAACTCCACAATGAAGTCCATAGAAATGGATCCCCACGGGCGGGACGGGGTGGGAAGAGGTTGCAACAGACCAGTTGGTGAGGAGCGAGGTGTTTTGCATCTTGCACAGACTTCACATGAAGTGACATAGTTTAAGACATCTTTCCTGTAAGTGGGCCACCAAAAGAAACGAGAAAGAAATTCTTGTGTCTTTAGAATTCCCCTATGCCCGGCTATCTTGGAATCGTGGATGAGTTGCAATACTCTCAATCTGACTGTTTCAGGTATATACAGACGTTGTCCCTGAATCCACACACCATTCTTAAAGACAAGACTTACGTCCCTTGGGGGTTGAGCCAACAAAGAATTTGCATGGTATGCTTCCTTGATGTCCTTAAGTAGGTCTTGATTATGAATCACTCCCAGGAATCTAGAGTCAGGAAGAATAGTCTTAGGAGGAGTAAGTGGACGTGTCTCTGCTGAATGAATCCTAGAGAGTGCATCAGCCTTTCCATTGCGCGATCCTGGTCTATAAGAAATGACAAAATTAAATTGGTTTAGGAAAAGATTCCAGCGAGCCTGGCGAGGAGTCAGGCACTTAGCCGACCTGATAAATTCAAGGTTACGATGGTCTGTCAGGACGACTATTTGCTGTGCAGCTCCCTGAAGAAGGTGTCTCCATTCCTTGAAGGCGGCAATAATGGCCAACAATTCTCTATTGCCCACATCGTAGTTCCTCTCAGCCGAAGACAACTGCTGGGAAAAGAAGGCACAGGGATGCAAGACATTCTTCTCACCTGTTCTCTGAGAGAGTATAGCTCCAACGGCACAGTCTGAAGCATCCACCTCTATTATGAAGGCAAGCTCGGGGTTGGGATGTACTAAGATAGGTGCGGTGGTAAATTTATCCTTTAAACAGGAAAATGCTTCCTGAGCTTGCAGGGTCCAGGAGAACCTAGACTGTTTCCGGGTAAGTTGGGTGATAGGTGACACTACCTCAGAAAAATTCTTAATGAAACGTCTATAGAAGTTGGCAAACCCGATGAAACGCTGCACCTCCTTCACATTTCTAGGAATTGGCCAATCCTTGATGGCTTGGGTCTTGCTTCCATCCATACTAATCCCTTGCGTAGATAGTACATACCCCAGAAATTGAATTTCGGTCCTATGGAATTCACATTTTTCAAGTTTGATGTAGAGATGGTTTTGTCTTAGGCGTTCTAAGACCATTCTCACATGTCCATGATGTTCCTCTGTGGAGTTAGAAAAAATTAGAATATCATCCAGATAAATCACCACAAATGTATCTAGGAGATCCCTGAAGATATCATTCACGAAGTGTTGGAAAGTGGCTGGGGCGGTACTCAGACCAAAAGGCATAACTAGATATTCAAAGTGTCCATAGCGTGAACTGAAAGCAGTCTTCCATTCATCCCCAGGTCTAATACGGACCAAGTTATAGGCCCCACGGAGATCCAGTTTACAGAAAATTTTGGCATGCCGCATTCTCTCCAACAATTCAGGGATTAAAGGCAATGGATAACGGTTTCTAATAGTAACCTTATTGAGTTCCCTATAGTCTATGCAGGGTCTCAGAGATCCATCTTTCTTCACAAAGAAGATGGGTGCACCTGCGGGAGATGAAGAGGGGCGTATGAAGCCCTTGGCTAAATTTTCGTCTATATAATCCTTCAAAGCTTTTAGCTCGGGCCCCGCTAGGGGGTAGATCTTACCAAAAGGTATCTCGGCTCCAGGCAATAATTCAATTGGACAATCATATGGATGGTGAGGAGGAAGCTGATCAGCGTTCTTCTTGTCACATAAATCCACATAGTCCTGGTATACAGCTGGTAGTTCAGGGACTGACATGGTTCCTTTAGGAACAGAGCAAGCTGAAACTCCTTGACTCATCTGTTTCTCCGGAAAGTGTAATTCCTTGGTCTCCCAGTTAATCGTAGGATTCTGCGCCTGCAGCCATGGTAGCCCTAGAATAATGGGAAAGTGGGGAGAAGAGATAAGCATAAAAGACATTTTCTCCTGATGATCTTTACCCATAAGGACCCTCAAAGGCTCTGTTTCTTGATCCACTGGTCCAGAAGTCAGTAGAGAGCCATCCACAGTCTCCATCTGTACTGGAGTAGCCTTCTTCACTGAACGTATCCCCTGTTTCAGAGCAAAGGAGATATCCATAAAATTTCCACTTGCTCCTGAGTCGATCATAGCAGAGCTAGACACCCAGACTGAGTCAACCCAGAGTTTGATGGAAAGGAAGCAATGAGAATTGTTTCTTTTACAACTCAGCTGGGACACCTCTGAGGAAACTTGAAAAATTGCAGCGTTTATACCGTCATCGTCCCCAGAACTAACAGAGTTTAAGTCCGAGAAATCAAGATCTCTTGCAGCAGATCTCTCTGGAGCCTGAGGCTCGGACATGACAGAGCTCCTCTCGCAACACTCACAGTGAATGACTGCTGCAGTAGTCTTACGAGAACGGCTGGGGCAGTTTATAATGAAGTGCCCTGACTTACCACAGTAGAAACATAGATTTTCCTTTATACGATGTTCTTTTCGTGCATCACTAACCCGTCTTTGTAAAGAGTCCACCTGCATGGGTTCAGGTTCTGGTTCCCTTGTGATCCTACTCAAAGGTTCCTTAGCTGAGGAGGGAGGTAGTAAAAGGTTAGTGCGATTATTTTCGAACCATCTCTCTTGTCTGCGTTCAGTCAGACGAGCATCAATACGGATACAATAGTTAATAAAGTCACCTAACGCAGTGGGAGGGTCGGCACGAGCAAGTTCATCCTTAATCAGTGGAGACAACCCTTTCCGAAAAATAGATTTTTTAGCGGAAGTGTCCCAAGTGGTATCAAGAGCCCATCTCCTGAAATCCAGGGCATATTCGGCTACTGAACGCTTACCTTGGCGCAAAGTTAACATGGCTGCTTCAGCTGTTGCACCTCGATTGGGGTCATCAAACACCTGCCCCATGGCTGAAATAAAAGCATCAAGGTGATTCAAACAATCATCCTCAGTCTCAATCAGAGGGTTTGCCCACATCAAAGCCTTATTGGTAAGCAACATGATTATAGTAAGCACTTTGGATCGTTCAGTGGGAAATTGTGAAGCATGTGCAGAGAAAAATAAATTGCATTGATTAATAAATCCCCTGAATTTCTCACGTTCACCGCCAAAACGAAAAGGAGGTAATTTGGGGATCCCAGAACTTGGGGTTATGGCAGGAGCCTGGGCTCGTTCCTCTAGAGCCTCAATCCTGGCTCGCAATTCCTGGGTAGTCTGTCCAAACACTTGCAAATTATGATTAGTGAGGTCCTGTAGGCTTGCAAAACGGGTTTTTAAAGTCTGTACATCTGAAAGGATTGTATCAGTCACTCCGCAAAGTTCCTTTATGCGGGCCTCCATCTTCCAGATCTTTTAAGGCAGAAGTGCTGGAAGGAGAAGAGGAAAGGAAAAAAAAAAAAAACAATAGTGTTTACCTGTGGTAACACTCCAGAGTAAAATTTTAAGGGAATGCGCTCACCTGGAATGGTTGTGAGAAGTCACAACCACTGTCATCACATAAGGTATTAAACGGACATCTGATATCCACAGTCACAGCAGACACGGCTTTCCCAGACCCATCAGACACTAAACATTGTCTCCTGAATCTTGTCATGTATAGTGTACAGTTCCTATAGCGTCTTGTGCTTGGGTGCGAGGAAAACACAGGAGACATAGGTTGAAATGAAATGACTTGTATTACTTCATACAAGCATGCTGAAAAGTTCACACAGTTTGCAGGAACAGCGACAGGAGACACAGCAGGCCAGAGTAACTTCAAGCACTACAATAAATCTCCAAAGCAGGTTCAGGATCTCTTCTCTGTACCGTAATTACTCTGCAAACATGGATTCACCAAACAGCAGGTTTCCAGAGTCCAAAAGTGTTCCAAGGTTCCTCAGTAGGGAATAGCTGGAGTACAAGTCCAAGGCTTCCAGGAGTCAGGTCACAGACTGACTGAGGCTTGATTCAGGAGCACTGATTGTTCAGCTGAGGCTGCTTAAGAAGCAAGAGGGAAGAATCAGGGCGGGAACATGAAAACTGGAAACTCCATATTAACTGAGGGCAAGAGCTGCAGAAAGACAGAAAGCAAAATGGCCGACGGAAAACTGAGTTTCAAGGAACATGTCAACAGAGACAAAGAACCTTACAACTACTCACGTGTTGCTTTATCTCAGCCACCTCCAGAGAAAGTCCCTGCAGGCGTTGAACCAAATCCTGAACCGAGACCATGATGAAACAGAAAATCTTTCCTTAGAGATTTTTTTTTTTTTTCCTTTGGGCTGGACTTACTGTTATGATCTGCTACAAGCACTAAGGAAAGGTGGGAATTCTGTCCCTACAATAGGACTGAGCTGGATCCCTACGATGTAACGGGGAACCTGATCCTGCGACCAGACCCGCTAAAGTCCTCAGCTAGTCTGAACGAAGACCTATAGTTGCGAGGGAGGAATCCCTACAAGATCTAGGGACTGGGTGAAAAGGTGGACACCTCCTAACAGAAAGTGTAGCAGTGAATATAAAACAGAAAACAAATACTAAGAGATCCTAAGATCAAGCAAAACTGACAGAGTAAGGCACCTAAGCACCCGGCTAGCTTAAGAGTAGATAATAAAAGCCAGAAGGGCGGAGCCAGACTAAATAGGGTAAAAAGGTCATGTGACCAGCAAACTGAAACAAAATCTAACAAGAGGGTTCTAACATTTATTTGGATGATATCTTGATTTTTTCCAATGACTGGGACTCTCATGTGAAACATGTTCGGACTGTGTTCCAGATTTTGAGAGAGAATGCACTGTGTGTGAAGGGAACAAAGTGTCTTTTTGGCGTACAGAAGGTCTCATTTCTGGGATTCATTTTTGTCTCCGTCTGTTATTGAAATGGACAAGGTCAAGGTTCAGGCCATCTGTGATTGGGTTCAACCTACTTCATTGAAGGCTCTTTAGGGATTTTTGGGTTTTGCCAATTTTTATCGTAAATTTATGGGTAATTTCTCCGGTATTGTTAAACCATTGACTGATTTGACCAAAAAGGGTTCCGATGTGGTGAATTGGCCTCCTGAGGGAGTTTCTGTGTTTCAGGAACTTAAGCAGAGATTCATTTCTGCTCCTGTTCTACGGAAGCCTGATGTTTCTCTGCCGTTTCAGGTGGAGGTTGATGCCTCTGAGATTGGGGCAGGTGCCGTGTTCCAAGGAGATCCAGAGACCTCTAAGATTAACCCTTGTGCCTTTTTCTCTCAAATTTTCTCCAACTGAACGTAATTATGACTTGGGTAATCGGGAGTTATTGGCCATGAAGTGGGCCTTTGAAGAGTGGAGACATTGGCTGGAAGGAGCCAAACATCAGGTGGTGGTCCTCACGGACCATAAGAATCTGGTTTATCTCGAATCAGCCAAGCGACTTAATCCTAGACAGGCCAGGTGGGCCTTGTTTTTCACACGTTTTAATTTTGTGGTTTCTTTTTTTCCGGGCACTAAGAATGTTAAGGCGGATGCCCTCTTGAGGAGTTTCTTTGCGGATTCTCCTGAGTTATCTGATCCTGCTGTTATTTTGAAAGAGGGTGTAGTTCTTTCCACCATCTCGACCAATTTGAGACTGGCTCTGGAGGGGTTTCAGGAGGATAAACCTGAGTGTTGCCCTGTTGGGAAATTGTTTGTCCCAGACCAGTGGAACAAGAGTGTGATGTCTGAGATTCATTGTTCCGCATTGGCTGGTCATCCTGGGATTTTTGGTACCAGAGACTTGGTGAGTCGGTCCTTTTGGTGGCCTACTGTCCTGTGGGACTTGCTCTCGTTCCAAGCCTTGCTCTCGTTCTAGTGGTTTGTTAATGCCATTACCTGTACCCAAGAGGCCATGGACCCATATTTCTATGGATTTTATTTCCGACCTCCCTGTCTCTCAGAGAATGACCGTTATCTGGGTAATCTGTGATAGGTTTTCCAAGATGATACATCTTGTGCCATTACCTAAGATGCCTTCCTCCTCCGAATTGGTGCCTTTGTTCTTTCAGCACGTGGTTCGGTTACATGGCATTCCGGAGAACATTGTGTCTGACAGAGGAGTCCAGTTTGTTTCCAGATTTTGGAGGACATTTTGTTCTAAACTTCGTGTTCAGTTATCTTTCTCCTCTGCATTTCACCCTCAGACCAATGGACAAACCGAGAGAACAAACCAGACCGTGGAGACTTATTTGAGATGTTTTGTGTCTGCTGATCAAGATGACTGGGTCTCTTTCTTGCCTTTGGCTGAGTTTGCTCTTAATAATAGGGCTAGCTCTGCCACCTTGATGTCTCCATTTTTCTGCAATTCTGGGTTTCACCCTCGATTTTCTTCAAGACAGGCGGAGGCTTCTGTCTGTCCAGGGGTTGACTCTATTGTGCAGCGTATGCAGCAGATTTGGGACCAAGTAGTGGAGAGGTTGTCTGTCTCTCAAGAGAAGGCCCAGCGGTTTGCCATCCGGCATAGGACTGATGGTCCTCTTTTTAAAGTGGGGGACTTGGTTTGGTTGTCCTCAAGAAATATCCCTATGAAGGTTGCATCTCCAAAATTTAAGCCAAGGTTCATTGGACCTTATAAGATCATGGAAATTATTAATCCGGTTTCGAACTTCCAGGGACATTTAAGATCCATAACGTGTTCCACAAGTCCTTATTGAAGAGGTTTGTCGAGCCAGTGGTTCCTATGGCTGCGCCTCCCGACCCTGTTTTGGTTGAGGGCAATTTGGAGTATGCGGTTGAGAAAATATTGGATTGTCGTTTTGCTAGACGGAAACTCCAGTATTTGGTTAAGTGGACAGGTTATGGTCAGGAGGACAATTCTTCGGTGTTTTCTTCGGACATCCATGCTGGGAGACTTATCCGTGCCTACAATCGAGCTCATCCTGATCGGCCTGGTTGCGCAGGTGAGGGTTCGGTGACCCCTCCTCAAGGGGGGTACTGTTGTGAATACTTTGGAGGTGACTTCTTAGCTGGGGCTCCCTCCGGTGGTTGCTGAGGGTAATAAACTAATTACTTAATGGCCTTCAGCTGGCTCTGAATGGTATGATATAAGTGACCTGAGTTCCCATCAGCCTTGCCGGTAATCAATTGTTCTTCCTGATCTTGCTTGGAGCACAGCTTGCTTTCCTGCTCTCATTCAGATAAGTGATTTTCTATTTTTTTTCCTCTGGTTGGATTTTCACTGCTGGTTTGCTGCTTGCAGTGGACTGCAGCCTGGTCCCCTTTTGGGGTCTGGCGCTGCGGTTGTGTTCTTTTTGTGTTTGCACTTTTGCTTTGTTCCTTTGTCGCTTTTTATTTGCTGAGTTGCGGTGCGTTGCACCAGAGATCTGATTTAGGTGGTAGAGATCGTGTGATCTCAGGTTTTTTGTTTGGGGGCTTCCTATTTCTTTGGGGATTCTGCTCCGGGGCAGATAGCTTTCATCTTTCTGCCTTTAGGTGTAGTTATCTCTCCGGCTGTGACGAGGCGTCTAGGATCACCGTAGGTACGCTCCACGGCTACTTCTAGTGTGGCGGTTAGTTTAGGGTCCTGCAATCCTATAGATTCCAGCCTCTCTGGTGTATTGCTACTTTGCTATTTTTTGCTATTTCTCCTCAGCTACCGAAACATAACACCCTACCCTTTGACCTAGCAGTAGCACCTCGGGTATTCATAAAGTTGATATCAGAAGTAACGGCCTACCTCAGGGAAAAGAACAGTGAAGTGGCCCGAGGCTTATTTAAGGGAATTACAGTGGTACGTTCTGGAGAGCGAAAGAACCTTATGGTGGAATCTAGAAGGCTATCTGGCGCTATCTCAACAGGTGATACACTCCCTTCACTGGTGGAAAGGGTTGGTCTCAGCCCAGGAGGACGTCCCTTGGGTTCCCAACGTCTCCAGGGTGGTCACCACAGATGTCAGTCCCAGGGGTTGGGGGACCCATCTAGATGACCAGATAATCCAGGGAAATTGGTCACCAGACGAAAGAAAGGAATCCTCAAATGTATGGGAGCTTCTGGCAGTGTAGAGAGCCCTACAGAAGTTTTTACCATACCTGCAGGGCCACCACGTAAGAGTACTCTCAGGCAACCAGGTCATGGTGGCATACATGAAACATCAGGGAGGTACTCGCTCCAAGACCTTGATGTGGATTTCGGGACGGATCTTCCTGCAGGCAAAGGCAAACTTCCAGTCTTTGCTCTACACATCAAAGGGAAAGACAATGTCAAGGCAGACTTTCTGAGCTGCTGGCAGCTGCGTCAGAAAGATTGGTCCTTAGAGAGGTCAGTTTTCAGCCAGATTGTAGCCATGTGTGGCTGTCCAGAGATCAATCTCTTTGCCACCAGGATGTACAGGAAAGTGGAGAAGTTTTGTTCTCTGAACCCGAGAGCGAATCCTCACAATGTAGACGCTTTCCTGATCAACTGGGACTTCAGTCTAGCGTATGCCTTTCCTCCAGTCTGTCTGATCCCGGCAGTGTTGAGGAAGATCAGAGAAAAGGGGGCGAGAGTGGTCCTCATCACTCCCTTCTTGCCCACAAGACCTGGTTCTTTTGGCTCAGAAGGATGTCACTCACAGAGCCCTAGATTCTCCCAGAAAGCACAGACCTTCTATCTCAGAGTATATCCAAATATAGTGGGCCTAAATAAATGGCACTCCCAAAAGTAAACGTATCAAATGAGATCTAGGAAGCATCAGACATAAAATTTATCACCTTTATTAATGTACACTATCATAAAATACCATTAAAAAGATATACATATCCAATAAACTGCTGCAGGGAACATATGCCCAAATTTCAATAAACTGCTGCAAGGAACATATGCTCAAATTTGACAACTAGTGTTGTAAATCCAAGAGAGTAGTTAAATATAACACCTATCATAAAGATGAAAATGTGCCTACATGGAGCATATAAATAAATACTTAACCCAGGAATAGTGGCCACACACCACTTTTAGACAAATAGTATGAAACTATGCACAGTATACACAAGAAAATAATGACAGGCTGGATTCCACTAAAAATATGGATATATATCAAAAAGTTCACTGAGACAAGTGCCCATAAATATAAGAAATTAGTCAATATGTAATATAGCCCTCAGTAAAAAAAAGTGCATTCAGTGCATAGACAACATGATCATGTGACCTGATATTAATCTAGCTATCAAGGGTTCAAAAAGTATATGCTTATAAGTATATAGAATGGGTCATTATACAAGATGGCCAGCATTTATAAAATGTGCACTAAACTGGTCTTGAGACCTAGTAATGATCCCAAACAAACCTCCCCAAAGTTTTGGTACAGGTATAAAGCAAGTAAATAACATTACAAGGTTTTGTGAAAAACAAAACCCCCTTGGAAGAAGCTAAGGCGAAACGCCCGTCTGGGATCCACACTGCATGACAAGGTCTTATGCTCTCTCTATCCTTGTACTGTTATTTACTTCCTTTATACCTGTACCAAAACTTTTGGGAGGTTTGTTTGGGATCATTACTAGGTCTTAAGACCAGTTTATATACAGTACAGACCAAAAGTTTGGACATACCTCATTCAAAGATTTTTCTGTATTTTCATGGCTATGAAAATTGTAGAATCACACTGAAGGCATCAAAATTATGAATTACGGTAACACATGTGGAATTATACATTACACTTTACAAAAAAGTGTGAAACAACTGAAAATATGTCTTATATTCTAGGTTCTTCAAAGTAGCCACCTTTTGCTTTGGCTACTTTGAAGAACCTAGAATATAAGACATAATTTCAGTTGTTTCACACTTTTTTGTAAAGTGTAATGTATAATTCCACATGTGTTAATTCATAGTTTTGATGCCTTCAGTGTGATTCTACAATTTTCATAGTCATGAAAATACAGAAAAATCTTTGAATGAGAAGTTGTGTCCAAACTTTTGGTCTGTACTGTATGCACTAGTGCAACTTTTATTAATGTTGGCCATCTTGCATAATGACCCATTCTATATACTTATAAGCATATACTTTTTGAACCCTTGATAGCTAGATTAATATCAGGTCACATGACCATGTTGTATATGCACTGAATGCATTTTTTTTACTGAGGGCTATATTACATATTGACTAATTTCTTATGTTTATAGGCACTTGCCTCAGTGAACTTTTTGATATGTATCCATATTTTTAGTGGAGTCCAGCCTGTCATTATTTTCTTGTGTATACTGTGCATAGTTTCATACTATTTGCATAGTTTCATACGATTCGTCTAAAAGTGGTGTGTGGCCACTATTCCTGGGTTAAGTATTTATTTATATGCTCCCTGTAGGCACAGTTTCATCTTTATGATTGGTGTTGCATTTAACTATCGTACTCTCTTTGATAGACAACACTAGTTGTCAAATTTGGGCATATGTTCCTTGGAGCAGTTTATTGGATATGTATCTGTTTTTAATGGTAATTTATGATAGTGTACATTAATAAAGGTGATTTAATTTTATCGCTGATGCTTCCTAGATCTCATTTGATACTTCTGTCTCAGAGGCCTACATTACATGCTCAGGTGAGGGGCCTTCATCTAACAGCCTGGAACTTGAACGGTCATTATTAGAAGGTAGGGGGTACTCTTCAGGTCTAGTTTCCACCCTCCTGGGCAGTAGAAAGCCGGTTACCACGAAGATAAATGGTAGGACGTTGAGAAAATTCCTGTCGTCCACAGGTTTACCTTTAGGTGGGAAATTACCAGATTAGAGAATTGCTGGAGTTCCTCCAGAAGGGGCTAGACTGCAGGCTCTCAGTGAGTATTTTAAAGGTTCAGTTGTCCACCCTGGGAGCACTATACAACTGCAACTTGGCAGGGAACATGTGGGTGACAAGATTTCTAATGGCATGTACTAGAGCCAAGCCAGTCTCTGGGTCAAGAGTTACACCTTGGGACCTGAATTTAGGACTTGAGGCCTTGACAAGGGCCCCTCCTTTGAAACCTTGAATCTAAGCTCCATAAACTTGGTCACCTTAAAAGACATATTTTAGTAGCCTTAACATCGGCACGTAGGATGAGTTACTTGCAAGCTCTGCCTGCAGATCCCCCCCTTACCTTAATTTTGGAGGATAGAATAATCTTGAAGCCAGATCCAGCCTTCTTGCCTAAAGTAGTGTCAAAATTTCATAGGTCACAAGTAATAACATTGCCATCCTTCTGTCAAGTCCTCAAAAATCCTATGGAGGAGAAATTTCACACCTTGGATGTCAGAAGGGCGTTATGCAGTATTTAGCAGCCACAGAGTCATGGAGGAAGGATAGGGCTTTATTCATCTCCTTCTAGGGGGCCAGAAAGGGGTCCAAGATTTCCAAGGGTACAATGGCAAGATGCAGAAGAGAAGTCATTGGGATAGCCTACACAGAAGCGGGTAGAGCCGTGCTAGAAAACCTTAAAGCCCTCTCTACGAGAGCGATGGCAACCTCCTGGGCAGAAAAATCTGACGTGTCCATAGAGCTGATTTATAAGGCTGCGTCTTGTTTTTCTGCTATCTTCTATAGGCGCTATAGACTGCATCTATCTGCCTCCTCTGACCTCACGTTTGGGAGAAGGGTTCTTCAGGCTTTGGTCCCTCCCATGTTAACAGCCACAGGTGGATCGCGATTCCTCTTGTCGCTCTTGGTGGCAAATGCCAGCTGATCAAAACAGCTATCATGTGCCAGAGCCCGCATCAAATACCTATGACATACCTATATGTCATTGGTCGTGAAGGAGTTAAAGAAGAAACAGGAATCCTGGAAGTTAAGGTATATCCTTACACAGCCCTAATCTCCACATTATTGATTCTGGGATTACATGGGGAAGCAGAAGTTTTTGTTTAATCCAACATCAACATACTATCTGTTGATAGTTCTCCAAGATGTTTGGAACAACCTCCTTGCTGAGTTCCTGAACTGTGTAATAGTACCTAGAAGATTTGATGCTGTCTTGAAGACAAATATTCTTTTGATTTATTTATCTCTTCTTCATTTACTTAGTTTATTTTTCTCAGTTAACTAAATACAATTATCCCTTCTACTTCTGAAAGAGTTCTTTCTTTGCAGTATCTTTTCCACACCTGCCTAAAACTTTTGC
The DNA here is from genome assembly GCA_033576555.1 of Oophaga sylvatica. Lineage (NCBI taxonomy): Eukaryota > Metazoa > Chordata > Amphibia > Anura > Dendrobatidae > Oophaga > Oophaga sylvatica. The sequence continues at coordinate 431,482,850 of JARQOD010000002.1, forward strand.
ACAGTACTGCATATACTGTGTGTGTGTGTGTATATATATATATATATATATATATATATACATGCATACAGTATGTGTATATGTATATATACATATATATACAGTATGTGTATATGTATATATATATACATACACACACACAGTATATGCAGTACTGTGCAAAAGTTTTATAATATATAATATATATTGTAGAGCAGCGGTATCCATGCTGTGCAGTGATGAGGCAGTGACCCAGCGAAATTCCAAAACAAAATCACATAAACGCAGCACACGATATCCTCCGGATCGCAACCAGGAAACATATCCTCTGGATTACAGTCGATAAACACACCAGTCCACCTCCGACCTGTTGCCGTGGCCGACTTCGCCGTGTATGCTGTGGGTGCAAGGCCTTTCAGCTTCCTTGGCTGTTTGCCTCCACTTGCCTATGTTGCCTCACACAGGTGGAGCTCTTGCAGATCCTTCTGCTCTGCACTCTTGCAAACACCAAACTGACCCTAACATCCAAACCCTTTATTGCAGGGTTTTTAACTGGAATATGTGGCCATGGGCCATATGGAAAACTCGGGCCGGGGAGGAAACGGACTGCCCGACTACCATCCTGTAGTCCGTTTCAAAAATAAAAGCCCAACAGGTTTTCTTAAAGCGAACCTGTCATCACTTTTGGCCGCTATAGGATGCAGCCACTGCCTTTCAGGGCTTATCTACAGCATTCTATAATGTTGAAGGTAAGCCCCCGATCCGACCTGAAAGATAAGAAAAATAAATTTTATTATACTCACCCAGGAGGGCGGTCCGGTGCCGTCGGGTCCGATAGTGTTGCATGTCCGGGTCCAGAGCCTCCCATCTTATGATCGCCGCCCTCCTGCTTGCTTCATGGTCCCTGGCATCGCGCTCCTGCGCAGGCGTACTTATCTGCTTTGTTGAGGGCAGAGGAAAGTACTGCAGTACGCAGGCGCCAGGAAAAGTCAGAGGGATCCAGCGCCTGCACACTGCAGGAATTTGCTCTGCCCTCAACAGGGCAGAGAAGTACACCTGCGCAGGAGCGTGTTGACAGTGAGCCGTCAAAGCAAACAGGAGGGCAGTGTCGCAAGAAGTAAGATGGGACCCCCCCAACCCAGGATAGTATAATAAAACTTTTTTTTTTTTATCTTGCAGGTCAGATCAGGGGCTTATCTACAGCATTACAGAATGCTGTAGATAAGCCCTGAAAGGCAGTGGCCACATCTAATAGCGGCCAAAAGTGATGACAAGTTCCCTTTAAATCTACCCTGGACAAATAGCTTGCCTGAGGCCTATATTCTCTTTTATTCTGCATTGCAATCACAGCTACGCCTGTGACTGCAATGCACTTCCATGGCCTCAATATGCCTCCATGTGCATCCTGGGGGGGAACACACAGTGACCCCTACATGTGACATCTGTCACTGCCTCACAATACATATAAACTTCCTTCTCATGCCCCCACTGGGGGTGGTCTTTGTTGTCCTTTCTCATTCTTGTGTCCTATACCAGAGGCCTGGGAGTTTGAGGGTTCTGCACAGGATCTTAATTGTTCCTAGCATTGCGCTTTTCTGGACAGAGAGCTCAGATGTTGCTCCTGGGATCTGTTGTAACCATTTTCCCAACTTAGGGGTCACTGCTCCAAGTGCTCCTATCACCACTAGAATTACTGTTGCCTTCACCTTCCACATCTTCTCCAGTTCTCCTTTGAGGCCCTGGTATTTTTCCAGCTTCTCATATTCCATCTTTCTGATGTTGCTGTCACTTGGTACTTCCACATCTGTTATCATTGCAGTCTTCTGATCCTTATCTACTTTCACAATGTCTGGTTGGTTAGCCAACACCTGCTTATCCATCTATTTTATATTTTTATCACTTAATATTGAGCAAATTTAGTATGTTAACAGTCTGCTACTGATAATACGTGTAACAGTAGGACTTAAGGTACTGCCACACTTAGCTATCCCGCTAGCGATCTCGTTAGCGTTGCATACTAATGAGATCGCTAGCGGGATTGTTTCTATATCGCTAAATGCTGCCGCATTTAGCGATATAGTTAACGACGCTATCGCCGTTAGCGATCTTCTTAACGACTTTAGCGGTACAAAAGTACCGCTAAATCGCTAAGAAAAGGTGCCACACAGCGATTAGATACTTACCCAGCGGGAGCGCCGACGAGAAAATAGGGTCCGGAACGATTCCAGCGACGAGCGAGATCACAGCAGGAAGCTCGTCGCTGGAAGCTGCCACACTGAACAATATCGCTAACGGGATCGCTAAATAGTGACGTTTTTTTAGCGATCCCGTTAGCGATATTGTTTAGTGTGGCATACCCTTTTATTGTAACATGTACTCTTACCCATGGCAAAAAAATCAAAACCATAAAATTAAAAGATTTTTCTAAAGTTCCTAAAAAGCAGTAAACCATACTGCTCCTGCTGTTCAATCTGAATTGTATTTATTAAGTATCAATGTACCTTGATCAATCGCTCCCATACGCAGTATGATGGAACCCATTGCATCCTGCACATAGTACCGTATATACAAGACCCCACAGTCCCCCAAACACTGTATGATGGAACCCACACACAGTATTATGGAATCCACAGCCCTCCACCCACAGTATGATTTCAAAAAAGTTGCTCACACAGTATTATGGCCCACCACACAGTATAACAGTAATGGTATTCACAGTATAATGGGCCCTCCAGAGTCTCCCCACGCAGTTTATTGGCCCCACCATTTCCCCACAAAAGCACTGATTCGTAACTAAAAGAAAAAAAATACTACTCCCCTATCCCCGCTTTTCCCTCCATGTACTGAAGCATCCACCCAGCAGGCACAGTTTAGTGATGTCATCGTTCCTGCTGTGCTGAGAGACTGACGGGATGAATGATAGACCACAGAGCTGGTAGCTTGCTTTTCCACAGCTGTGTTTATGGGTATATGTGTCCTGAGGATACAAAAACTGATGAAATCGAACTGCCAAGCAGGGCATGGCTGCTTGGTGCAGGATGTCACTGTATCCAGCCCTTTGACGGTTTCTGTCCGCATAGGACATGGCATGGCCTATAGACTACACTTTTCCTAGGCTTAATTTTTGCATTGAACACTGGAAACATATACATTAATATATTATTTAATTTATCGAAAAATTACAAGACTAATCAATTAAAACATACCTCTTCAGGGGGCATCTCTCTCACAAGAAGTGTGGAAGAAACGTGCGTCGGGGCAGAGGGACGCAGGATTAAACCAGTCACACTACATACCTAGTAAGTGTCATTTTATTGAGTTGGACACTGTACTGCATTCATTTATGGTACTCATAGCTGATGCAGCTTTTCTCCACTTTAGGAAGCGGTCCCCATTCTCATAGCCATATAAATTTGTAACTTGCATGTAGCACCCTTGTATTTTGGCCACCAGTACTTATGGTATATTTATACCTAGACTAATTCTTTTGTCTTGCGTATGCACAGGCACCTTTTTCTATAACTACTTTATTATAGGTCATTACTATAACACTAGGGAAATATAGTAATTCCAGTTTATGCACAAGGCAACTTAACACTGTACTGCTCGGTAGATACTATACTTGAACCAGTCTCATTATGGTTGTGCCTCTCAGTCCTGTTTATTGTAAAACATATACGTTATATGTTTTTTGCATTATTGTATCTATCTTCTAAACATCAGATTGTGTAAAGTTACAGGATATTGTGCAAGGAGTGAACTAAATTCACATAAGGTCCTACTTTATGCTTTAGATAAGGGTGTATTCGTTTGCAATATATCTATATGTTCTGGACAGTCCTTTCCTGCATCTCTCACAAGAGGCATCTGTTTTAATTGTTTTTTGTTGTCATTTTTTCTATAAATAAACTATATTAATGTGTATGTTTCTAGTGTTCACTGTGCCCACTTAGTCTCGCTGGTGGAAGGTTCACTTTCTGATTTACATATAGCTCTGTGACACTTTATTGGTCATGGACCATTGATCTCTTGATTTATTTTAGTTTTTGCAATACTGTAGTATTGCAGTGTATTGTAAAGTTCCTAGTCTCCTACAAAGTCCAGTCACAGCTTGCACGTTACAGAAATAATACCATGGCAGTCATGGAGGCCAATAGTAGGCCTTTGGCTGCCATAGCAACCCATCGGTGCCTCATATTTGCGTCTCGCACAAGAGGATACTGGATGTGCTCTGGACTGGGAGCCGCCACACTGGAGGCTTGTAAATGTTCCTTTCATACTTGACAGAAGCATTTCAGAGGTAAAATTAATTCAGTTGCACTCACATCAGTTACTGTCGAGTTCCTGCTTTGTACGGGTGTGTGCACACGTCTTTTAGATCTCCATGTACCTGCTGCGTTTTACAAGAGGAAAATGCTTCTTGACAAGCCATCATCTTCTATCCTGAAACTTCTTTTTTCTTTAAGCATCTGGCATTTCCTTTTGATCATCGGCGTGACCGAACATGGGCTGGTGGATTGTAGTGAGTTTGCCAGAAGGGCTAATGTAAGCATAAGCACGATAAAGAGGCTAAAGGCTCCGTCTCACATAGCGAGATCGCTGCTGAGTCACAAATTTTGTGACGCAACAGCGATCTCAGAAGCGATCTCGCAAAGTTTGACATGCAGCGACAATCAGCCCCCTGCTGGGTATCGCTGATCGTCGCTGAATGTCCTGGACTTTTCTTTGATCGCCGTGCGTCACCTGGAAACCCGATGTGTACGTTGGATACCAGCTCACTGCTGCAGGGGAGATGGTAACCAAGGTACACATCGGGTTTCCAGGCGCCACCCCGTGCCTAGAAGCCCCATGTGTACCTTGGTTACCAGCTCCCTGCACCAGTCGCTTGTTACCGGCGAACTCGCAGTCTTGATCGCTGCTGAGATCTGCCTGTTTGGCAGCTCAGCAGCGATCCTGACAAGTTCATATCGTTGTCGGGATCACTGGTGAGTCGCTATGTGAGACGGGGCCCTAAGTGTGAGTATTGTGACAATGAAACCATGTACCGCAACACAAGTGGGAGTGGGCAAGAAACACGTTACCTGAAGGACATGTTTGGTGTCAAATTCCCCCCTCCGAATCAACCACCGTCGTTAAATGGGTGGTTTGACAACATGCCTGTATATTCCTTTTGCATGAATAGGATACATTCAGAACACCAAATAACCCCTTTAAAAACAATGGCTGATATCAAAGAGGGATTGTGAAATGGGAACACAGGAGGTGCCCAAGAAACATTGGTGGACTGATTGCTGAGTGAAGTAACAATGTGCCCAAGCAACTGCTGGATTGTGAGTCAACTAACACTGACAGCAACCCAGGGTTGGAGAAGTACCAGAGCCGTAAATCATAACAAGATCACAGGTTCAAGTCCCCAAAGGGGACTAAATAATAAAGTAAAGACAAAACAAAAAATTGTAAAAATAAAAAAAAATTATATGTATGATTACTAAAGCCATGCTGTATGCTTACTGACAAATATAGATGTCAGTATTTTAAAAAGAAAATTGAATGGTTTAATATATATCAGATTTGCAGCTGAAGACTTGATGTTGTATGCCGACTGTTTCAGCACTTTAGTGAATACAAGCTTATAAAAAATTCCATAATTTGTATAGAATTTCATGGGTGGTGTATAGAAATTTGGCACACCTTGATCTATAATTTTGCAGTATTATGTGTATTCTTAGTTGCAAAGTACTTAGTGATGACAATCATGACCATAAATAACTAGGTAGAAATTCAACATTCTTTGGATTGCTTTAGTTTAAAAAAAAACTATTTGTGGATCTAAATTCATGTTTACAGGTAAATTTGTTCACTCTTTTGTTTGCTTTAAAAAAAACAAAGTCCAGACCTGAGTCTCTGCTGGAGCTCCCAGTGTCTATTGCTGTCTGTCAGCAGCACTGATGTCATGTTGACAGTGCTGCAAGTAATCACTGAGATCAGTGGCTTTGCCCGAGTAGACGGCACAAGCCGCTGCACTCACCTATTGGCTGCAGCACTGCCAAAGTGAATTCAGCGTTGCAGATAACAATGGACGCAGGGAGCTGTGGTGGAGGCTCAGGGCTGGACCTGGAAAGATTGAGTCAAACGAACTACAGCCTGTGGCCATTGTTTTTTTCGAAACCTGAAAACCCCTTGAATGATTTTGTGAGAAGATATGTGTCGCCTAATGATGGTCTGTTTCTTTTCCATTGAGAGATCCTTTGACCACATGTTGTGGATTCATATCAACAGCTTCCAAATGAAAATGCCACATCTGGAATCAGCACCAGACCTTTTAGTTGATTAACGAGAGCATAGCCCATGCAGCCAATTGAAGAGCTTTTGAGATAATTGTCCAATTACTTTTGGTTGCTTTAAAAAGAGGCAGCTACGTATTAAAGAGCTGTAATTCCTAAATTCTTACTCCAATTAGGATGTGGATACCTAATGGGATGTGACTCACCACGCCTGTGCAGAAGATCAGTGCAGACCCTGCTCATAGGAGGGAGGACAGAGTTTCTGTGACCGCGCACATGCATAGCGCATGCGCTAGATTACAGCTCCAAACAGGTCAATGTGACGCTGATGGGAGTGGGTACATTATAATGAAGTCAGCAGGCAGTGATTTCTTCCAGGCACTCGCACGCCACGCCAGTCTGGAATAAATCATTAACATACATTATAAATGAATTTCTCAAGATCTACGTCACCGCTATGAGGAATACAGGTAAGACTGGTTAAACCATTCTATTACCTGTATTCCCATAGTAATAGCTCAAAATTGTCCAGGTGGTGACAGATTCTGTAATGTAATGTAAAAAATAATATTAGTAATATAGAAATGTTTCTTCACTGAATACAGACTTTTTACCCGGGAATTGAGAATGAACGATCAGTCCTGCCAGAGAAAGAAGCAGATTTCTGTGATAAGATATATATAAAGCTTCCTATTATCATGTGTATTATTGATTTATGAAATAAAAATGAAAACAACTGTTACACTTAAGAGGGTTGTCCGAACTAAAACCACCAATGAGCAGTCACTCAATGTAACTGCAGACTCACGGAGCATGAACTGCGCGCTGGGAGAATTGTCCGGTGTCAGCGCCAGGAACGGCGGTCATGTTACCACATGTATGCGATATGCATACTCCTGGCCGCAATCCTACTAGAGTGTTTCCAGCGTGCTTAATACAAATGTATTGCACGAGGCCAGAAACATTCTAGTCAGGTTGACTGGAAAAGCATTAGGTATGGTATTCAATTTTTAATGTTTTTTCGTGGCTTTGAGCGTACGTTATTACTTACATTTAATTTCTTTGAATGGATGAGAAATGCTGAAAGAATTAACTTGCTGCAAATTAAAAAAAAAAACTGCAAGGAAAAAAATGCAATTTTTTTACATCTCCCTTACTTTCCTGTTACTGCAAATTGCATTGTTTTCCAAAAAAAACAAACGTGCACAAAGCAGCAAAAACACCACATGTGAGCTTACTGCTACTGTTGCTCTTAAAGGAAATCTGTCACCCCATTTTCGCCCTATAAGATAGGGCCACCGCCATCAGGGGCTTATCTACAGCATTCTGTAATGCTGTAGATAAGCCCCCGATGTTAGCTGAAAGTGAAGAAAAACTAGTTATATTCTACTCACCCAGGGGCGTTCCGCCGTCCGTTCGGGTCAGATGGGCGTCGCGGTCAGGTCCGGGGCCTCCCATCTTGTGACGAAGCCGGCGTGTTCTTTCTGTCCCGTCGCGGCTACTGCGCAGGCGCACTGCTCTGCCCTGGTGAGGGCAGAGCAGAGTACTACAGTGCGCAGGCGCCCGACCTCTCTGACCTTTCCCGGCGCCGGCTTCGTCACAAGATGGGAGGCCTTGTGGCCCCAGGGCCCTCCGGTGCCGCCGCCATGCTGCAATGGCGAGAAAATGGCGGGCACATGCTCAATGCGCCCGCCGCGATATGCTGGGGGGGGGTTGGGCAATTTTGTCTGGGGTTTTGGTTGCGGGGGGTAGCTACGTTATGCTATACCGTTACCAGCCCGTCAACGCTATGTGTTGAACAGGCTGTTAAAACGCAAAATGAACCTAGCCTTAGGGTTATAATTAGGGTTGGAATTAGGGTTACAATTAGGGTTATGGTTGGGATTTAGGTTAGGATTAGGGTTAGGATTAGGGTTGGGGTTAGGGGTGTGTTGGGGTTAGGGTTGTAGCTAGAATTGAGGGGTTTCCACTATTTAGGCACATCAGGGGGTCTCCAAACACGACTTGGCGTTCAAAAAGTCAAATGGCGCTCCCTCCCTTCCGAGCCTTGCCATGCGCCCAAACAGTGGTTTACCCAAACATATGGGGTATCAGCATACTCAGGACAAATTGCACACCAATTTTGGGGTTCTAATTTCTTCTGTTACCCTTGGGAAAATAAAAAATAGCTGGCTAAAAATATCATTTTTGAGGAAAAAAATTATTTTTTATTTTCACGGCTCTGTGTTTATAAATTTCTGTGAAGCACTTGGGGGTTCAAAGTGCTCACCACACATCTAGATAAGCTCCTTGGGGAGTCTAGTTTCCAAAATGGTGTCACTTGTAGGGGGTTTCTACTGTTTAGGCACATCAAGGGCTCTGCAAACACAACATGACGCCCGCAGAACATTTCATTAAAGTCTGCATTACAAAATGGCGCTCCTTTCCTTCCAAGCTCTCCCATGCGCCCAAACAGTGGTTCCACCCCACATATGGGGTATCAGCGTACTCAGGAAAAATTGCACAACAACTTTTGGGGTCCAATTTCTCCTGTTACCCTTGGGAAAAAAAATAGCGGGCTAAAGAATCATTTTTGAGGAAAAAAATTATTTTTTATTTTCACGGCTCTACGTTATAAGCTTCTGTGAAGCACTTGGGGGTTCAAAGTGCTCACCACACATCTAGATAAGTTCCTTAAGGGGTCTAGTTTTCAAAATGGTGTCATTTGTGGGGGTTTCCACTGTTTAGGCGTATCGGGCTCTCCAAATGCGACATGGCGTCCAATTTCGACTCCAGCCAATTTTGGTTTGAAAAAGTCAAACGGCGCTCCTTCCCTTCCAAGCCCTGCCGTGTGCCCAAACAGTGGTCCCCCCGCACATATGGGGTATCAGCGTACTCTTGACAAATTGGACAACAACTTTTGTGGTCTAATTTCTCCTGTTACCCTTGGGAAACTAAAAAATTGGGGACTAAACGATCAGGTTTGTGGAAAAAATATGATATTTTTATTTTCACGCCCGGGCGTTATAAACTTCTGTGAAGCACTAGGGGGTTCGAAGTGCTCACCACACTTCTAGGTAAGTTCCTTAGGGGGTCTAATTTCCAAAATGGGGTCACTTTTGGGGGTTTCCACTGTTTAGACACATCAGGGCCTCTACAAACGCGACATGGCGTCCAGCCAATTCTGCGTTGAAAAAGTCAAACGGCGCTCCTTCCCTTCCAAGCTCTGCCATGCACCCAAACAGTGGTTTACCCCCACATATGGGGTATCAGCATGCTCAGGACAAATTGCACAAAAACTTTTGGGGTCTTGTTACCCTTGGGAAAATAAAAATTGGGGTGAAAAGATCGTTTTTGTGGAAAGAATATGATTTTTTTAATTTCACGGCTCTACGTTATAAACTTCTGTGAAGCACTTGGAGGTTCAAAGTGCTCACCACACATCTAGATAAGTTCCATAGGGGGTCTAGTTTCCAAAATGGGGTCACTCGTGGGGGGTTTCCACTGTTTAGACACATCAGGGCCTCTACAAACGCGACATGGCGTCCAGCCAATTCTGCGTTGAAAAAGTCAAACGGCGCTCCTTCCCTTGCGACCTCTGCTGTGCCGTAAAAGTGGTTTACCCCCACATATGGGGTATCGGCGTATTCAGGAGAAATTGCACAACAAATTTTGTGGTTCATTTTTTCTTTTAACACTTATGAAAATAAAAAAAATTGGTTCCGAAGTAAAGTTTTTGCAAAAAAAAGTTAAATGTTAATTTTTTCCTTCCACATTGCTTCAGTTCCTGGGAAGCACGTAAAGGGTTAATAAACTTCTTTAATGTGGTTTTGAGCACCTTGAGGGGTGCAGTTTTTAGAATGGTGTCACTTTTGGGTATTTTCTATTATAGAGACCCCTCAAAGTGACTTCAAATGTGATGTGGTCCCTAAAAAAAAATGGTGTTGTAAAAATGAGAAATCACTGGTCAACTTTTAACCCTTATAACTTCGTAACAAAAGAAAATTTTGTTCCCAAAATTGTGCTAATGTAAAGTAGACATGTGGGAAATGTTATTTATTAAGAAATTTGTGTGACATATCTTTCTGATTTAAGGGCATAAAAATTTAAATTTTGAAAATTGCTAAATTTTCAAAATTTTCACCATATTTCCGTGTTTTTCATAAATAAAAGCAAGTCATATGAAACATTTTTTACCACTAACATGAATTACAATATGTCACGAAAAAACAATCTCAGAATCAGCTGGATTCGTTAAAGCGTTCCAGAGTTATAACCTCATAAAGTGACTGGTCAGAATTGTAAAAATTGGCCCGGTCATTAGGCTGCAAATTGGCTCTGTCATTAAGGGGTTAAGACAACAGCTATGTTATGGTTTATTTTTTGCATTTTTGTATGCCTGTTCTGTAGCTTTCACCAACTCATTGTGTCTTAATGCAGGTGCCATCCTTGGAGGAAAAAGGGAAGCATTTGAATTTTGAGGAATTTGTCTCTTTATCAATGCTTGTCAAAGGTACACAAAAATCTTGTCAAAAAGTAACTTTTGAAAGTATATTTTGTTTTTTAAACTTTCAATTATGGTAACACTATATTTTTATACCATAGATGTCTGGAAAGCAGCTTAAAGAAACATTTGTAAGAAATCTCAATGGAACCAGCCTAGCGGAGATCTCATTAGGCTTAAGTATAACTCCTCTTTGCATCCTTTGTAGGGGTTTCATATTTATTTCCCTCTATCAAAAGTTTGGTGTAATTGTTTACTCTTGGAAATACAGCCTTTTTCTGGATTTTTCTCTTTTAGTGCTTCCACAAGTATTGTCCTGCACAGTCCTCTCGGATTTCTTACACCTAGTCGTGGTTTGTATTGCATTAACATGTGCACTGGGGTTTTACATGATATACAGGAATACTGTTTCTTACAAAAACACATCTTTTACAAATATCTGCCAGACCTTCTTAAATGCACAAATTGAAGACCAGACTGTACCTTTTGTTACAACGTTTCGCGTTTTCATGAATTTGCTTACAGCCATTTCTATTTTAGCTGTGGATTTTCCTGTGTTTCCAAGGCGTTACGCCAAAACAGAAATATATGGCACTGGCGTAATGGATCTTGGTGTGGGATTATTTACTTTTGCAAATGCCCTTATTTCTCCGGAAGCAAGATCAAAACATGATGAAAAAACATCTGCATTTCACATGGTGAAAAAACAACTTATTGCAGTGTGGCCATTAGTCTTTCTTGGACTTGGACGACTCATCAGTGTCAAAGCCATAGATTATCATGAACACGTCTCGGAGTATGGCGTTCACTGGAACTTTTTTTCACTTTGGCAATCGTTAGAGTGTTTTCATCGTGTCTGCTGACTTTAATTCCAACGCAAAAAATCTGGCTTGTGGCTACAATTATTATTTTCTGCTATCAAATACTTCTGGAAACAACTAATTTAAAGACCTTTGTCTTATATGGCAGTGATAAAAAAGACACACGACATGGTTTTCTTAATGCAAACAGAGAAGGAATATTCTCAGTAATTGGTTATGTTGGAATTTATATGATTGGAGTTCAGATTGGCTCTTACCTTTTGCAGAAAAGGAAATTTGTAAAAGAATGGATAGAATTATTTCTTAAGTTCACTATTTTATCTGTTACAATCCTAACTAGTGTGATCATAGTTCAAATGTATGTTGAGCTCATTTCCCGTAGATTGGGCAACTTTCCATTTTGTTATTTGGACTGTTGGCCAGTGTATGGCTTGGCTATGCTTAATATTTTTATGTGATCTGATTTTGGTGTTTGTTAAGCATTTGACTCCTGGGAGCTATATTCCTAGTACTTGGAATGTAAGCAGTGCTATGCACGGTCATCAAAAGAATGTCTTGCATCTAAAAGACAAAAAAAAAGGCATTAATTTCTGTCTAATTGAAGCTATCAATAGGAATCAGTTGCTGTTCTTCTTGCACTCAAATATACTGACTGGAGTAGTAAACCTTAAAATTGATACTATTCACAGTAGCAGTGTATTCTCGCTCATTGCACTTATTATGTACATGTTTTCGAACTGTTTGATTTCATATATTTTACACGTAAATGGTATTACTGTTAAGTGGTGGTGAGTAACTGGGTATTGTTTAATGATTATGCATTAAAATGTTTTGATGGAAAAAAATTTTCTCTTCCTCAGGATAAGTTAGATTTCATTGCACTAATGGGGTTTAATGGTGCTATGATACTAATGACCTACCCCTAAGAGAGGTCCTCAGTGTCAGATTGTCAGTGTATTTTCAAAACACCAAGTCTATGTATTCATACTTCTTAGGAGGAATAACTGGAATAGTGCAATACAAAATTCATAAAACATATGCACTGGAATATTTATTTTATTACCAAGTAAGTATTAAAATAATATTGTCAGGACAATGTAACATGTCCACTTTTATTGTCCTAATCATCTGTATATTTTAAAGTATAACTTTGACTGGGTAATAAAGAATGGAGCCATTTTGCAACTCAGATATTTTTCTTGCCATTCCTTTACGTCTCTCTCATTCATATACACTATTATCATGTGAAATTGGGTCTCCTACTCACATCTAGAGAAAACTAAAGTACAATTGACAAAACTTGCCTTGTCGGTTTGGTTCTCCTCATGAGTTGTGGAGACACGAGGGTCAATGGGTACTCTACTGCTGGCCCTGCTGTCTTTAGAAAGACCACATGGACCAGGTTATCACACTGAACGCCCGCACTCCTTTTCCAGGAGCAGAATTCTGCTCAGAGAACACAGGGTGAGGGTAAAACAGTGTGGCAATATTTTATTGAACCATCAACAGGCAATAACATATAGTACAGTCCTAGCAAATACACAAGATGTTGGAAATTACAGAGTCTCACCTTTTTGCTGGCTCGCTGGGATTAGAGCTGCTGCGACTTCGGGGCCTCCAGGGGCGACCACCTCCAGCAGTGGCTCCTCGCTTTTTGCAGGCACCCAGAGAGAGGAGTTAACTACAAGCTTAGGAAGCTGACAGTTTATTGAGTTACGTGGCCATGTGACCTGACTGTCCCAACTTGGATTCTCCAAACGTCTTTGAGGGTTCATTGAAGGCCAGTGGAGCAGATCTGTATTCCTCCAGCTAGGGCCATGGTCCCTTAACCCCTTTATTCCCGAGGGTTGTTTGCATGTTAATGACCAGGCCAATTTTTACAATTCTGACCACTGTCCCTTTATGAGGTTATAACTCTGGAACGCTTCAACGGATCTTGGTGATTCTGAGACTGTTTTCTCGTGACATATTGGTCTTCATATTAGTGGTAAAATTTCTTCAATATAACTTGCATTTATTTATGAAAAAAAACAGAAATATGGTAAAAATTTAGGAATTTTCAAACTTTGAATTTTATGCCCTTAAAACAGAGAAATATGTCACACAAAATAGTTACTAAATAACATTTCCCACATGTCTACTTTACATCAGCACAATTTAAAAAAAAAAAAAAAAAAATTTTGATAGGAAGTTATAAGGGTTAAAAGTTGACCAGCGATATCTCATTTTCACAACAAAATTTACAAAACCATTTTTTTTTAGGGACCACCTTACATTTGAAGTCACTTTGAGGGGTCTATATGGCAGAAAATACCCAAAAGTGACACCATTCTAAAAACTGCACCCCTCAAGGTACTCAAAACCAAATTCAAGAATTTTATTAACCCTTCAGGTGCTTCACAGGAATTTTTGGAATGTGGAAGAAAAAAATTAACATTTAACTTTTTAGTAATAAAAAAGATCTTTTACAAACAATTTCTTTATTTTCACAAGGGTAAAAGAGAAAAATTGACAGAAAAAGTTGTTGTGCAATTTCTCCAGATTACGCAGATACCCCATATGTGGGGGAAAACCACTGTTTCGGTGCACGGTAGGGCTCGGAAGGGAAGGAGCACCATTTGGCTTTTTCAAACCAAAATTGTCTGGAATTGAGATCGGACGCCATGTCTCGTTTGGAGAGCCCCTGATGTGCCTAAACAGTGGAAACCCCCCACATGTGACACCATTTTGGAAACTAGACCCCCTAAGGAACTTATGTAGATGTGTGGTGAGCACTTTTAACCCTCAAGTGCTTCACACAAGTTTATAACGTAATCATATTTTTTCCACAAACATAATCTTTTAGTCCCCAATTTTTTATTTTCCCAATGGTAAGAGGAGAAATCGGACCGCAAAAGTTGTTGTGCAATTTGTCCCGAGTACGCTGATACCCCATATGTGAGGGGGAAACCACTACAGAGCTCGGAAGGGAAGGAGCTCCATTTAACATTTTCAAACCAAAATTGGCTGGAATTGAGATCGGATGCCATGTCATGTTTGGAGAGCCCCTAATGTGCCTAAACAGTGGAAACCCCCCAATTCTAACTCCAACCCTAACCCTAATCCCAACCATAAACCTAACCCTAACACACCCGTAATCCCAACTCTAACCAAAACCGTAATCCAAACCCTAACCCCAACAGTAGCCCCAACCCTAACTTTAGCACCTACCCTAACTTTAGCCCCAACCCTAGCCCTAATGGGAAAATAGAAATGAATACATTTTTTTATTTTATTATTTTTCCCTAACTAAGAGGGTGATAAAGGGGGGTTTGATTTACTATTTATATTGGGTTTTTATGATTGGCAGCTGTCACACACTAAAAGACGCTTTTTATTGCAGAATAACAGTTTTTGCATCACCACACTTTGAGAGCTATAATTTTTCCATATTTTGGCCCACCGAGTCATGTGAGGTCTTGTTTTTTACGGGACGAGTTGACGTTTTTATTGGTACCATTTTCGGGCACATGACTTTTTTTTATCGCTTTTTATTCCGATTTTTGGAAGGCAGAATGAACAAAAATCATCAATTCATGAATTTCTTTTGGGGGGGTTGGCGTTTATACTGTTCCACATGTGGTAAAATTGATAAGGCAGCTTTATTCTTCGGGTCAGTACGATTACAGCGATACCTCATTTATATGATTTTTAATGTTTTAGCGCTTTTATACAATAAAAACGTTTATAGGAAAAATAATTATTTTTACATCACTTTATTCTGAGAGCTATAACTTTTATTTTTCCAGTGATGGCGCTGTATGGCAGCTCGTTTTTTGCGGGACAAGATGACGTTTTCAGCGGTACCACATTTATTTATATCCGTCTTTTTGATTGCGTTATTCCACTTCTTGTTCGCCGGTATGAAGATAAAGCATTGTTTTTTGCCTTGTCTTTTTTTTTTTATGGTGTTCACTAAAGTGGTTAACTGGTGGGACAGTTTTATAGGTCGGGTCGTTACGGACGTGGCAGTACTAAATATGTATACTTTTATTTCGATTTTTTTAATTCAAATATTGATGGAATAAATATTGATTTTTTTTATTATTTTAAATATTTTTACAATTATTTAAATTTTTTTTTTATTTCATTCTAACTTTTACACTTTGTCCTACTATGGGACACTCATTTTCTGCAAGCTGATCGCTTATATGGCATGCAGATCTGCACTGCGCATGACAGGAAGTCTCTGAGCTCTGATAATTCGGATGTCGTCATGACGACATCGGGTTACAATGGGAGCGATCGGGACGTGGGGTCATGACGCGGGGTCTCCGATCCAAAGGCAGAGGGGCTGTCAGAGCTGACAGCCCCACTGCCTGCTCCCAAAACGCTGCTATCCTGTTTGATCGCAGTGTGCCGGGAGCGATCCGTGACCACTCCTGGCACTTAGTGTCGGGTGTCAGCTGTGAGAATCAGCTGAAACCTGGCCGCGATCAGCCGCGCTCCCCCCGTGAGCGCAGCTGATCGCGTATCACGTACTATTCCGTCCATGGTCATACGGGCCCAGGGCACATGGATGGGATAGTACGTCCAGTGTCAGAAAGGGGTTAATGGCCTAAAACGTTATGTTCTCTCCCAACCTTTGACAGCTCTTTCAGTGAATTATTTGCTGGCTCTAATTCCTCTCCTCTACCCTTTCACTGTTGCAGTTCCTGAGGGTTTGCTCCTAGTTCTCCTCCTCTCTTTCTCACTATATGACTCCTTTTTAAACAAACTATCAGCAGATTTGACTTTCAATACCATCTCTATGCTGTTGACCCCTAATTAAAAACAATTTCTCTCGACATCACCTTGGCACAGCTAAAAAAGACCTGTGATTGTATGTCCATTGTCTCTAACATTTTACAATATAATTAATAATACTTTTAAAGATTAAATAGTTAGTAGTAGAGGTTTCTTTGATCTCTTATCTGTGCAAAAGTATACAAATAATGCTCCAAAATTCACATAAAAAAAGATTTAATAGATTTCTGAATAAGCTTTTTTAAAAATTTGAATGGGAAACAACTATAGTGCACCTGGTGCTGTTTTTGTTTTATTTATTTTTTTAAGCATAAAAGTCTACCTACATACCTCTTTCAGGTGTCCGCCTTTTCCTTTTGTTATTTCATCTTCCCATTCTTGGCTTTGGATCCAAGAAATCTATGAAAAAAAATAGAATGTGGAAACATGGCATTAGTGTCCAGACAGGGAAAGTATTGTTAAGATCCTAAGAGACTCTCACGGATAACAGAAAAGGGAAAACCGATCACATGGAGACGCCGCACCTACACCGAGCTGGTCATTGTACTGACTAGAGAGACCCTAGCCACACAACTCAAAAATACAACCTCAGACTTGGCTCTCTATAAGGCCATCGAGGAGTTTCTCGTACTTCCTGAGGAAAAAGAGCCAAGGCCGCAAGACATTGCCAGCACGTGGAGAAGAAAATGCTGAAGGTATGAAAACCCAGGGTGAGAAAATGAATACACATTTAAATAAGGTAGAGAGGGAAAGCTAAGAAAAGCCAAAAGTAAATGGAACAAGTGTAATCTCCCAGAAACCAAAACAGGTGAAAGGAAAAGGAACTGGGAAGGAAAACAAACTGACTCACTGCAGGAATTCAACTGGTGTTTACCATGCAAGGTACAATGGGTACCGAAAGTATTCAGACCTGTTTAAATTTTTCACTCTTTGTTTCATTGCAGTCATTTTGTAAAATTGAAAACAGTTCATTTTTTTCTCATTAATGTACACTTTGCACCCCATCTTGACTGAAAAAAACTAATGTAGAAATTTTTGCAAATTTATTAAAAAAGAAAAACTGAAATATCACATGGTCATAAGTATTCAGACCCTTTGCTCAGTATTGAGTAGAAGCATCATTTTGAGCTAGTGCAGCCATGAGTCTTCTTGGGAATGATGCAACAAGTTTGTCACACCTGGATTTGGGGATCCTCTGACATTCTTCCTTGCAGATCCTCTCCAGTTCCGTCAGGTTGGATGGTGAATGTTGGTGGACAGCCATTTTCAGGTCTCTCCAGAGATGCTCAATTGGGTTTAGGTCAGGGCGCTGGCTGGGCCAGTCAAGAATGGACACAGAGTTGTTCTGAAGCCACTCCTTTGTTATTTTAGCTGTGTGCCTAGGGTCATTGTCTTGGAAGGTGAATCTTCGGCCAAGTCTGAGGTCCAGAGACTCTGGAAGAGGTTTTCATCCAGGATACCTCTGTATTTGGCCGCATTCATGTTTCTTTCAATGTCAACCAGCTGAAAAACACCCCCATAGCATGATGCTGCCAACAACATGTTTCACTGTTGGGATTGTATTGGGCAGGTGTTGAGCAGTGCCTGTTTTCTCCACACATACCGCTTAAAATTATCAATAAAAAGTTCTATCCTCATCTCATCAGGCCAGAGAATCTTATTTCTCATAGTCTAGGAGTCCTTCATGTGTTTTTTTAGCAAACTCTATGCAGCTTTTCATATGTCTTGCACTGAGGAGAGGCTTTCGTTGTGCCACTCTGCCATAAAGGCCCGACTGGTGGAGGGCTGCAGTGATAGTTGACTTTGTGGAACTTTTTCCCATCTCCCTACTGCATCTGTGGAGCTCAGCCACAGTGATCTTGGGGTTCTTCTTTACCTCTCTCACCAAGGCTCTTCTCCCACAATTGCTCAGTTTGGCTGGACGGCTAAGTCTAGGAAGACTTCTGGTGGTCACAAACTACAGCCATTTAAGGATTATGGAGGCCGCTGTGCTCTTAAGGCACTGCCACACTTAGCGATCGCACTAGCGATCACGATAACGACTTAACCTGGCGAGATCGCTAGTGCGATCGCTATGTGATCGCTAGTTAGATTCCAAACACATCTCATCAGCGATCTGTGATTCCAAACACATCTCATCAGCGATCTGTATAATGACCTCTGCGGTCGTTGGGAAAACCTAGTCCCACCTGCGACGCTGGTGAAGTCGTTCATAAATGGTGTCACACTCAGCGATTCAGGCTCACCAGCGGGACACCAACGTCCAAAAAACAGCTCGGAACGTTCATGAGCAATCAGCGACATCTCAGCAGGGGCCACATCGCTGCTACATGCAACACAGTTAAGTCGCTAACGAGATCGCTACTGCATCATAAATGGTGACACAGTAGCGATTTCGCTTGCGATCTCGCTTAGTGTGGCATACCCTTAAGGAACATTGAGTACTGCAGAAATTCTTTTGTAACCTTGGCCAGACGTGTGCCTTGCCACAATTCTGTCTCTGAGCTCCTTGGCCAGTTCCTTTGATCTCATGATTCTCATTTGGTCTGACATGCACTGTGAGCTGTAAGGTCTTACATAGACAGGGTGTGTGCCTTTACAAATCAAGTCCTATCAGTTTAATTAAACGACTCCAATGAAGGAGTAGAACCATCTCAAGGAGGATCACAAGGAAATGGACAGCATGTCAGCAGGCAAGGCAGCGGTGACAGTATCACATGGTAGCCTGTCTGTTGTATCCAAGTCCATAAGACATAGAAGACTGCTTTGGCTTTGTTTAATTAAGCCTTTACCAGTGAATTGGATATCAAAAACAGTTTGGACCGGTTCCTGTAACTCATCTTCCGGAAAAAAAAAAAGTTTTTTTATAGTTAGATCCTTCACAAATTTGTTAATGCCCTTTAAGGTGGAAAAAACATCCAGTTAGTAGGAACAAAATTCAGGCCACGTGAGAGAAGTTTTGTTTCTGTATCAGATAAAGTTGTTGAAACTCCTCAGGCGACTCTTGAAAAAGAAAATACACATATGAAGACTAAGCATATTAAAAAGTGGGAAACCACAAGATGGCGCCAAAGTGCTAAAAACCTCCACACATGGAGCTTACAGAGTCATTGTTGAATCCTGAGTGGAAATATAAAAATTAGTTCTGGCCCTCAGACTTGGCCGAAGGTTCACCTTCCAACAAGACAATGACCCTAAGCACACAGCTAAACTAACAAAGGAGTGGCTTCAGAACAACTCTGTGACCATTCTTGACTGGCCTAGCCAGAGCTCTAACCTAAAACAAACATTTCTGTTTTTTTCAGTCAAGATGGGGTGCAGAGTGTACATTAATGAGAAAAAAATGAACTTTTTTTGAATTTACCAAATGGCTGCAATGAAACAAAGAGTGAAAAATGTAAAGGGGTCTGCATACTTTCCGTACCCTTTGTACATGTGGTGGGGATACATAGGACTAACAGATTAAATACCTATGGTTATCAACCAAAAACCATGGGTCTCATGGTGCATGCTGTATCCTACACTACAGGTATTGCTTCATGTGTAATATACTTTGTACTTTGCTGTTGAAGTGGAATGGGTCTGGCATTTTACATTAGGTGTGGGTCTGTTTTAATGGCAAGCAATGCTTGGCCTTGCAGGGCTTTTGGTTGATTACCATAGGTATTTGATCACTTAGTCCTATATATCCCCACCACATGTATCTAATTTTTATATTTCCACTGACTATTCAATAATGACTCTAAGTTACGTGTGTGGAGGTTCTTAGCACTTTGGTGCCATCTAGTTGTTTCCCATTTTTTAATATGTTTAGTCTTTATATGTGTATTTTCTTGATATTTAATAAAAATTTATGTTTGTACTTGTTGATTCTATTGTACATTTTTTCATTATATGATGATATTCTAATTTTGTACGGAATCTGCTATTACGTCCATATAACATTTGTTGTGGCATTGGGTATTCCTGATTGCTATGTAACTACAATGCTGTGCATGTGGCTATTTGTATTGACTCTTGAAAAAGGTAGGTGTGTATGCGGCGTTTTCTTCCGCCCCTCCCGGTGCGTTTTTTAAATGTAATGTCTTTGTGGTTTCCTGTAGTAATTAGTGACTTGGTAGCAGATTTTGACTGATGATTAGTATTCTCCATATTATCCTGAGAATAATCAACAGAGACGTCCGATGATTCCAAATCTGATGGTGACCTGATTTTTTTTGAGAGGCGTTAGATAAAATGTGAGCGCGTGTTTTCAGGATAGATTTTGGTGATGCCAATGGTCTCTCCAACCTTCCCCATGCATATACTTGATTATAAGAATAGTCAAATAAATCTTTGTTGAACTTTTTCTTTAGGGAAACAATCAAGTCCTCCAAAGAGTGTATTTTAGACTTAAGATCCTTATGGAAGTTATCAAACATCAAGGGTCATTGTGGATTTAAGAGACAATAAATTCAAATTCAGGTCAGCTTGAATTTTAGATATTTCAGTTTTCATGCTTGACAATTGCATCAACTGAATTCAATATTTAGACAAAATGGTGTTATATTCAGCAACAAATTCATTATTGTAAACTGTGGTGGGAACCTTTTTGATCCTTAATCTTCAGGGGATCATGTTTTAATCAATATAGTTCTCCTATGTAGTTTGATCCCACCAACTAAGTAATTCACTGAAAGATAGTGTTTCGTCTTCATCTTTCAGGAGAAAATTGACAGAAAAAGTTGTTGTGCAATTTCTCCAGATTACGCAGATACCCCATATGTGGGGGAAAACCACTGTTTCGGTGCACGGTAGGGCTCAGAAGGGAAGGAGCACCATTTGGCTTTTTCAAACCAAAATTGTCTGGAATTGAGATCGGACGCCATGTCTCGTTTGGAGAGCCCCTGATGTGCCTAAACAGTGGAAACCCCCCACATGTGACACCATTTTGGAAACTAGACCCCCTAAGGAACTTATGTAGATGTGTGGTGAGCACTTTTAACCCTCAAGTGCTTCACACAAGTTTATAAACGTAATCATATTTTTTCCACAAACATAATCTTTTAGTCCCCAATTTTTTATTTTCCCAATGGTAAGAGGAGAAATCGGACCGCAAAAGTTGTTGTGCAATTTGTCCCGAGTACGCTGATACCCCATATGTGAGGGGGAAACCACTACAGAGCTCGGAAGGGAAGGAGCTCCATTTAACATTTTCAAACCAAAATTGGCTGGAATTGAGATCGGATGCCATGTCATGTTTGGAGAGCCCCTAATGTGCCTAAACAGTGGAAATCCCCCAATTCTAACTCCAACCCTAACCCTAATCCCAACCATAAACCTAACCCTAACACACCCGTAATCCCAACTCTAACCAAAACCGTAATCCAAACCCTAACCCCAACAGTAGCCCCAACCCTAACTTTAGCACCTAACCTAACTTTAGCCCCAACCCTAGCCCTAATGGAAAATAGAAATGAATACATTTTTTTATTTTATTATTTTTCCCTAACTAAGGGGGTGATAAAGGGGGGTTTGATTTACTATTTATATTGGGTTTTTATGATTGGCAGCTGTCACACACTAAAAGACGCTTTTTATTGCAAAATAACAGTTTTTGCATCACCACACTTTGAGAGCTATAATTTTTCCATATTTTGGCCCACCGAGTCATGTGAGGTCTTGTTTTTTACGGGACGAGTTGACGTTTTTATTGGTACCATTTTCGGGCACATGACTTTTTTTTTATCGCTTTTTATTCCGATTTTTGGAAGGCAGAATGAACAAAAATCATCAATTCATGAATTTCTTTTGGGGGGTTGGCGTTTATACTGTTCCACATGTGGTAAAATTGATAAGGCAGCTTTATTCTTCGGGTCAGTACGATTACAGCGATACCTCATTTATATGATTTTTAATGTTTTGGCGCTTTTATACAATAAAAACGTTTATAGGAAAAATAATTATTTTTACATCACTTTATTCTGAGAGCTATAACTTTTATTTTTCCAGTGATGGCGCTGTATGGCAGCTCGTTTTTTGCGGGACAAGATGACGTTTTCAGCGGTACCACATTTATTTATATCCGTCTTTTTGATCGCGTTATTCCACTTCTTGTTCGCCGGTATGAAGATAAAGCATTGTTTTTGCCTTGTCTTTTTTTTTTATGGTGTTCACTAAAGTGGTTAACTGGTGGGACAGTTTTATAGGTCGGGTCGTTACGGACGTGGCAGTACTAAATATGTATACTTTTATTTAGATTTTTTTAATTCAAATATTGATGGAATAAATATTGATTTTTTTTTATTATTTTAAATATTTTTACAATTATTTAAATTTTTTTTTTATTTCATTCTAACTTTTACACTTTGTCCTACTATGGGACACTCATTTTCTGCAAGCTGATCGCTTATATGGCATGCAGATCTGCACTGCGCATGACAGGAAGTCTCTGAGCTCTGATAATTCGGATGTCGTCATGACGACATCGGGTTACAATGGGAGCGATCGGGACGTGGGGTCATGACGCGGGGTCTCCGATCCAAAGGCAGAGGGGCTGTCAGAGCTGACAACCCCACTGCCTGCTCCCAAAACGCTGCTATCCTGTTTGATCGCAGTGTGCCGGGAGCGATCCGTGACCACTCCTGGCACTTAGTGTCGGGTGTCAGCTGTGAGAATCAGCTGAAACCTGGCCGCGATCAGCCGCGCTCCCCCCGTGAGCGCAGCTGATCGCGTATCACGTACTATTCCGTCCATGGTCATACGGGCCCAGGGCACATGGATGGGATAGTACGTCCAGTGTCAGAAAGGGGTTAATGGCCTAAAACGTTATGTTCTCTCCCAACCTTTGACAGCTCTTTCAGTGAATTATTTGCTGGCTCTAATTCCTCTCCTCTACCCTTTCACTGTTGCAGTTCCTGAGGGTTTGCTCCTAGTTCTCCTCCTCTCTTTCTCACTATATGACTCCTTTTTAAACAAACTATCAGCAGATTTGACTTTCAATACCATCTCTATGCTGTTGACCCCTAATTAAAAACAATTTCTCTCTGACATCACCTTGGCACAGCTAAAAAAGACCTGTGATTGTATGTCCATTGTCTCTAACATTTTACAATATAATTAATAATACTTTTAAAGATTAAATAGTTAGTAGTAGAGGTTTCTTTGATCTCTTATCTGTGCAAAAGTATACAAATAATGCTCCAAAATTCACATAAAAAAAGATTTAATAGATTTCTGAATAAGCTTTTTTAAAAATTTGAATGGGAAACAACTATAGTGCACCTGGTGCTGTTTTTGTTTTATTTATTTTTTTTAAGCATAAAAGTCTACCTACATACCTCTTTCAGGTGTCCGCCTTTTCCTTTTGTTATTTCATCTTCCCATTCTTGGCTTTGGATTCAAGAAATCTATGAAAAAAAATAGAATGTGGAAACATGGCATTAGTGTCCAGACAGGGAAAGTATTGTTAAGATCCTAAGAGACTCTCACGGATAACAGAAAAGGGAAAACCGATCACATGGAGACGCCGCACCTACACCGAGCTGGTCATTGTACAACTCAAAAATACATCCTCAGACTTGGCTCTCTATAAGGCCATCGAGGAGTTTCTCGTACTTCCTGAGGAAAAAGAGCCAAGGCCGCAAGACATTGCCAGCACGTGGAGAAGAAAATGCTGAAGGTATGAAAACCCAGGGTGAGAAAATGAATACACATTTAAATAAGGTAGAGAGGGAAAGCTAAGAAAAGCCAAAAGTAAATGGAACAAGTGTAATCTCCCAGAAACCAAAACAGGTGAAAGGAAAAGGAACTGGGAAGGAAAACAAACTGACTCACTGCAGGAATTCAACTGGTGTTTACCATGCAAGGTACAATGGGTACCGAAAGTATTCAGACCTGTTTAAATTTTTCACTCTTTGTTTCATTGCAGTCATTTTGTAAAATTGAAAACAGTTCATTTTTTTCTCATTAATGTACACTTTGCACCCCATCTTGACTGAAAAAAACTAATGTAGAAATTTTTGCAAATTTATTAAAAAAGAAAAACTGAAATATCACATGGTCATAAGTATTCAGACCCTTTGCTCAGTATTGAGTAGAAGCATCATTTTGAGCTAGTGCAGCCATGAGTCTTCTTGGGAATGATGCAACAAGTTTGTCACACCTGGATTTGGGGATCCTCTGACATTCTTCCTTGCAGATCCTCTCCAGTTCCGTCAGGTTGGATGGTGAATGTTGGTGGACAGCCATTTTCAGGTCTCTCCAGAGATGCTCAATTGGGTTTAGGTCAGGGCGCTGGCTGGGCCAGTCAAGATTGGACACAGAGTTGTTCTGAAGCCACTCCTTTGTTATTTTAGCTGTGTGCCTAGTGTCATTGTCTTGGAAGGTGAATCTTCGGCCAAGTCTGAGGTCCAGAGACTCTGGAAGAGGTTTTCATCCAGGATACCTCTGTATTTGGCCGCATTCATGTTTCTTTCAATGTCAACCAGCTGAAAAACACCCCCATAGCATGATGCTGCCAACAACATGTTTCACTGTTGGGATTGTATTGGGCAGGTGTTGAGCAGTGCCTGTTTTCTCCACACATACCGCTTAAAATTATCAATAAAAAGTTCTATCCTCATCTCATCAGGCCAGAGAATCTTATTTCTATAGTCTAGGAGTCCTTCATGTGTTTTTTTAGCAAACTCTATGCAGCTTTTCATATGTCTTGCACTGAGGAGAGGCTTTCGTTGTGCCACTCTGCCATAAAGGCCCGACTGGTGGAGGGCTGCAGTGATAGTTGACTTTGTGGAACTTTTTCCCATCTCCCTACTGCATCTGTGGAGCTCAGCCACAGTGATCTTGGGGTTCTTCTTTACCTCTCTCACCAAGGCTCTTCTCCCACAATTGCTCAGTTTGGCTGGACGGCTAAGTCTAGGAAGACTTCTGGTGGTCACAAACTACAGCCATTTAAGGATTATGGAGGCCGCTGTGCTCTTAAGGCACTGCCACACTTAGCGATCGCACTAGCGATCACGATAACGACTTAACCTGGCGAGATCGCTAGTGCGATCGCTATGTGATCGCTAGTTAGATTCCAAACACATCTCATCGGCGATCTGTGATTCCAAACACATCTCATCAGCGATCTGTATAATGACCTCTGCGGTCGTTGGGAAAACCTAGTCCCACCTGCGACGCTGGTGAAGTCGTTCATAAATGGTGTCACACTCAGCGATTCAGGCTCACCAGCGGGACACCAACGTCCAAAAAACAGCTCGGAACGTTCATGAGCAATCAGCGACATCTCAGCAGGGCCACATCACTGCTACATGCAACACAGTTAAGTCGCTAACGAGATCGCTACTGCATCATAAATGGTGACACAGTAGCGATTTCGCTTGCGATCTCGCTTAGTGTGGCATACCCTTAAGGAACATTGAGTACTGCAGAAATTCTTTTGTAACCTTGGCCAGACGTGTGCCTTGCCACAATTCTGTCTCTGAGCTCCTTGGCCAGTTCCTTTGATCTCATGATTCTCATTTGGTCTGACATGCACTGTGAGCTGTAAGGTCTTACATAGACAGGGTGTGTGCCTTTACAAATCAAGTCCTATCAGTTTAATTAAACGACTCCAATGAAGGAGTAGAACCATCTCAAGGAGGATCACAAGGAAATGGACAGCATGTGAATTAAATATGAGTGTCTGAGCAAAGGGTCTGAATACTTATGACTTATGATTTGCAAAAATTTCTACATTTGTTTTTTTTTTCAGTCAAGATAGGGGTGCAGAGTGGGAAGAGCGTGAGAGCGGAAGTAGAGGGGAGACACGGTGGCGTCCAGCAGGGACAGGGCGCCGGAACCCGGGACCGTTGCACGCAGCAGGAGGGCGGACCAGGTAAGTGACCGGTGGGCAGGCACGGCAGCGATGTCAGCAGGCAAGGCAGCGGTGACAGTATCACATGGTAGCCTGTCTGTTGTATCCAAGTCCATAAGACATAGAAGACTGCTTTGGCTTTGTTCAATTAAGCCTTTACCAGTGAATTGGATATCAAAAACAGTTTGGACCGGTTCCTGTAACTCATCTTCCGGAAAAAAAAAAGTTTTTTTATAGTTAGATCCTTCACAAATTTGTTAATGCCCTTTAAGGTGGAAAAAACATCCAGTTAGTAGGAACAAAATTCAGGCCACGTGAGAGAAGTTTTGTTTCTGTATCAGATAAAGTTGTTGAAACTCCTCAGGCGACTCTTGAAAAAGAAAATACACATATGAAGACTAAGCATATTAAAAAGTGGGAAACCACAAGATGGCGCCAAAGTGCTAAAAACCTCCACACATGGAGCTTACAGTCATTGTTGAATCCTGAGTGGAAATATAAAAATTAGTTCTGGCCCTCAGACTTGGCCGAAGGTTCACCTTCCAACAAGACAATGACCCTAAGCACACAGCTAAACTAACAAAGGAGTGGCTTCAGAACAACTCTGTGACCATTCTTGACTGGCCTAGCCAGAGCTCTAACCTAAAACAAACATTTCTGTTTTTTTCAGTCAAGATGGGGTGCAGAGTGTACATTAATGAGAAAAAAATGAACTTTTTTTTGAATTTACCAAATGGCTGCAATGAAACAAAGAGTGAAAAATGTAAAGGGGTCTGCATACTTTCCGTACCCTTTGTACATGTGGTGGGGATACATAGGACTAACAGATTAAATACCTATGGTTATCAACCAAAAACCATGGGTCTCAAGGTGTATGCTGTATCCTACACTACAGGTATTGCTTCATGTGTAATATACTTTGTACTTTGCTGTTGAAGTGGAATGGGTCTGGCATTTTACATTAGGTGTGGGTCTGTTTTAATGGCAAGCAATGCTTGGCCTTGCAGGGCTTTTGGTTGATTACCATAGGTATTTGATCACTTAGTCCTATATATCCCCACCACATGTATCTAATTTTTATATTTCCACTGACTATTCAATAATGACTCTAAGTTACGTGTGTGGAGGTTCTTAGCACTTTGGTGCCATCTTGTTGTTTCCCATTTTTTAATATGTTTAGTCTTTATATGTGTATTTTCTTGATATTTAATAAAAATTTATGTTTGTACTTGTTGATTCTATTGTACATTTTTTCATTATATGATGATATTCTAATTTTGTACGGAATCTGTTATTACGTCCATATAACATTTGTTGTGGCATTGGGTATTCCTGATTACTATGTAACTACAATGCTGTGCATGTGGCTATTTGTATTGACTCTTGAAAAAGGTAGGTGTGTATGCGGCGTTTTCTTCCGCCCCTCCCGGTGCGTTTTTTAAATGTAATGTCTTCGTGGTTTCCTGTAGTAATTAGTGACTTGGTAGCAGATTTTGACTGATGATTAGTATTCTCCATATTATCCTGAGAATAATCAACAGAGACGTCCGATGATTCCAAATCTGATGGTGACCTGATTTTTTTTGAGAGGCGTTAGATAAAATGTGAGCGCGTGTTTTCAGGATAGATTTTGGTGATGCCAATGGTCTCTCCAACCTTCCCCATGCATATACTTGATTATAAGAATAGTCAAATAAATCTTTGTTGAACTTTTTCTTTAGGGAAACAATCAAGTCCTCCAAAGAGTGTATTTTAGACTTAAGATCCTTATGGAAGTTATCAAACATCAAGGGTCATTGTGGATTTAAGAGACAATAAATTCAAATTCAGGTCAGCTTGAATTTTAGATATTTCAGTTTTCATGCTTGACAATTGCATCAACTGAATTCAATATTTAGACAAAATGGTGTTATATTCAGCAACAAATTCATTATTGTAAACTGTGGTGGGAACCTTTTTGATCCTTAATCTTCAGGGGATCATGTTTTAATCAATATAGTTCTCCTGTGTAGTTTGATCCCACCAACTAAGTAATTCACTGAAAGATAGTGTTTCATCTTCATGCATGATGTTTAATAAATCTGGAAGAGTATCTACTGTTTTATTCGAACGTCCATGACAGCACTACAGAGAGAGAGGGGATCCGCCCCTTAGGAACAGGAAACCTACAGATACAAAAGGGCGGCACCTCTCCCACGCATCAGTTGGTTTCCTGTTCCTAAAGGACGGGTTTCCTACAGATGAAGATCTTCAGGAGGACCCAGGCCGGCCGGTCGACCCAGGTAGCGGGGGGGGATCTCCTACCTCGGCCGGTGCGGAGCCCCTGGAAGCGCCACGGTGGGTCCGGGTAGGATTCCACGGCAGTGTGCGGAGCAGGTGGAGCAGTATCCAGAGGATCCCTGTCTCCCAGCCAGCGCCGGTAGGTAAGTATTCCCCCCCCTCTCCCTGGTCCCGATGCCTTCTCCCTGTCCTCTCCTGTGGTCCTGTCATGGGGGGGCCTCTTAAGGTGGTGCAGCCGTGTTTTTAAAAAAAAAAAATCTTTTTAAAAATTTGAATTTCCCGCCGCGTAACTGCTATGGACGGCGCGGTGGGCGGTTTTGAATTTCCCGCCGCGCGTCACTACTATGGACGGCGCGGCGGGGTTTTTGAAAAGTTTAGCCGCGCGCCGCTTCTGCAGCGGCGCGGCTGGGTTTGGGGGAGATCTCCGCTCGTGTCCCCGCTGGAGGGGCGATGCGGCGGGAGTATATACTTACCTCCATCGGTACGGCTGGGTCTGTAGGAGCACGGTGAAAAAGGGGGCGGAGTCTCCACCACCGGAACCGGAAGTGAGACGCCGGCCGGCGTTTTTGAAATTTTGGGCGGCTGCATCATCACGGCGCCTGCTGTGGGGATGGCGGGGAGGTGCGGGGGGGGCCGTGGAGCGGGGAGTAGGAGGGGGTGGACCCCTGGCCAGACCTGCTGATCCGGATATCCGGGGGAGGATATAAGGAGCCTAGGAAAGAGGTAAAGCGCTTCTGCCCCATTTTTTCGCGATGGACACTGCAGAAGCTCCCTCGGTGCAACAGGAGAGCCAGCAGCAGCAGACAGAGCGCTCCTCTTCAATGGCCAGGAGCACCAGCCGCAGAAGTTCCGCAGCTGGGAAAAAGCCCCCTCCCCGTGATCCGGTACCTACTGCGGTATAATCTGGGTAAGAGATCGTCAGACTTAGAATACCCAGTAATACAGTTTTTCCCCCATTCTGTGTCTGTTACTAGGGGAAGAAGTGTTCGGTGAAAAGCAAGCACAGGGAATGTGCCTTTTGCGCTTGCCCTCTGCCTGACGCTTGCCCTAAAAGGTTGTGCCAGCCGTGCATGCAACAGACGGTAGGGCATTTGAGGGGGAAGGGCAGGGGCCTGGGATGAGATAGTAACCCCCCCTATGCCCCTTCCCTTTTTAGATAGCGGAGGAGACTCCAGATTTCACCGAAAGCCTGAAGGAGATAATAGCAGAGTTGAAAGCGTCCTCAAGACACGGAGAATCTTCCAGGCGTAGAAATGTACCAGTTTTATCTGATTCAGAGTCACCTGCCGCCCATGATAGGGGTGAAGTTGTGTCAGGACCCTCCTTGCCTTCCTCTTCGGCTTCCTCCTCGTCTTCTACGGAAGACGCTACCCGTTTTTGTTTTCCCTTGGACCAGATGGACAAATTTGTCAAATCAGTTAGGTCCACCATGGGGGTAGAAGAGGCGAAACCAGAGCTCTCAGTACAGGATCTGATGTTTGGTGGTCTAGATCCAAAAAAACGGAGATCCTTTCCACTAAACAGTAGCATCCAAGGCCTTATAGACAGAGAGTGGAAGAAGCCTGAAAAAAGAGGCTCCTTACCCCAAGCGTTTAAGCGAAGATATCCCTTTGAAGATCCCTTGACAGGTAGATGGGATAAGGCCCCGAAGCTGGATGCAGCAGTGGCGAAGGCTTCTAAAAAATCCTCCATCCCTTTCGACGATATGGGGTCTTTGAAAGATCCACTAGACAAGAAGGCAGACTCCTTCTTGAAAGGCACATGGGAGATGTCGGCAGGTGCCCTGAGAACGGCGGTTGCAGCCACTTGTGCAGCCTGGTCATTGATGGTCTGGCTAGACCAGTTAGCATCCCAGTTAGCAGATGGAACCTCCAGGGGGTCAATTCGGAAGACCTTGCCGATAATTCAGAACGCGGCGGCTTTCCTGGCTGATTCCTCAGCGGACTCAGTAAGAATGGCTGCCAGAGCGACAGGGCTGTCTAATGCAGCACGAAGGGCATTATGGCTGAAATGTTGGCCGGGCGATATTCAAGCCAGATCTCGCCTCTGCTTCATTCCGTGTGACGGCGAATATCTTTTTGGCCCGGTCCTGGACGAACTTTTAAAGAAGGCAGGGGACGACAAGAAAAAGTTTCCCAGCTTATCAACCCCTTCCTATAAAAGACCTTTCAGCAGAAGGAGGTTCAGCTACAGAAGGTCGTCCAGAGAACGAGCCAAATGGGATGAAAAGAGGCGAAGAGGTACAGGGTTTATGTTTAGAGGTCCACCTAGGGAAACAAAAAAACCCTCGCAATGACTAGCAATGCCGGTAGGAGGCAGATTGAAGGCCTTCTACCCGGCCTGGTCGGAAATCTCAAGCAGTAGCTGGATCCTTAACATCATAGCTACAGGGCTGCGGTTAGAATTCTCCTCGGTACCTTGGGATAACTTTAAAATTACCCCACTCAGGTCATCGCCATCGGAGCAGGCCGCTCTAGAGTTGGAGGTTCAGGAGCTTTGCGCTAAGAAAGTCTTAGTGGAGGTGCCAGAAGCAGAGCGGGGTAAGGGGTTTTACTCCCCTCTGTTTTTGATCCGTAAACCGGGTCTTTTAGAACAATTATTAATTTGAAAGCCCTCAATAAGTTCCTGATTATTCACCCATTTAAAATGGAAACGGTCAGCTCAGCAATAAAGCTTCTGTTTAAAAATTGCTTTATGGTGGTGTTAGATCTGAAAGATGCTTATTACCACATACCGATCCATATGGAGCATCAGCGTTTCCTCAGAGTAGCAATCCAGATGGGGGAATCACTGCGACATTTTCAATATAGCGCCCTTCCCTTTGGCTTGGCGGTTGCCCCACGAGTGTTCACTAAGGTTATGTCGGAGGTCATGGCCCACTTACGTGAATCAAATATGCTCATAGTCCCCTACCTTGACGACTTTCTTATCATTGGAAAGACGGCAGAGCATTGCCTAGAGCAACTGCAAAGAGCGATATCTACCTTAGAGCGGCTGGGATGGCTAATAAATACCAAAAAGTCTCGTTTGAATCCGATGAGGGTTCAGCAATTTCTAGGGCTAATTCTGGATTCACAGAATCAGAACTGTAGTTTACCGTCAGACAAGTTAATTCGCTTACGGTACCAGGTCCTAAACGCTTCCAAAAACCCCTCCATGTCGCTTAGGAAGGCCATGTCTCTTTTGGGCTCCCTCTCGTCCTGCATTCCCGCGGTTCGGTGGGCTCAATTTCACACAAGGACGCTGCAAGCTGAGGTCTTGCTGTATCAAAATTTGCTAGGTGGTTACCTGGAAGGCCAGCTATCCTTGTCCCAGGCTGCTATAAGATCCCTGGATTGGTGGAAGAATGAGACAAACCTGTCTAAGGGGGTTCCCTGGGAATATGAGATATCCCGAATAGTCACAACAGATGCTAGCCCCTCTGGGTGGGGGGCTCATATGGGGGACGTTATGGTTCAGGGCTTATGGGAGCAGGATCAAATTCAAATGTCTTCTAATATGAAGGAATTAGCAGCTGTAGAGCTAGCAATTAAAAAGCTCCTTCTCTAACTACAGGGTCACCACGTTCGAGTGCTCTCCGACAATCGGGTCACAGTCGCTTACATCAACCACCAGGGTGGTACTCGTTCCGGTCCTCTCATGGAAGTGGCAAGGCGCCTACTTCAGATAGCAGAACGACACTTTCTTTCTCTAACGGCTCTACATATAAGGGGAGAAGAAAATACCAAGGCGGACTTCTTAAGCCGCAATCTCCTGAGTCAAGGAGAGTGGTCATTAAAGACTTCCATCTTCGACCTAATTGTGCGGAAATGGGGTCTACCGGAGGTAGATCTCTTTGCTACCAAAAGCAACAGGAAAGTGAGACAGTTCTGCTCTCTGAATCCCAAAGAACGCCCTCTGGCAGTGGACGCTCTTCTATTACAGTGGGATTTCAATCTAGCCTACGCATTTCCTCCCCTGTCCTTACTTCCCCTAGTATTGAGGAAGGTCAGGAAGGACAGGGCAAGGATAATAGTAATCGCTCCTTTTTGGCCCAGGAGGGCATGGTTTTCATGTCTCAGAAACATGTCGATAGCCGACCCGTGAGTCCTGCCGGATATTCCCGATCTGCTCTCCCAGGGTCCAGTCTACCATCCTCGAGTAGCGGGCCTCCACCTGACGGCGTGGATTTTGAACGGTTGCTGCTGAGAGATAAGGGTTTTCTGCTAATGTAATTAATACTCTCCTTAAAAGCAGAAAAGAGGTTACAACTAGAATCTACGCTAGGATTTGGAAGAAATTTCTCCAGAGCTCGGGGGTGGTAGCAGGGGACCCAACACCGATAACCCAGATTCTAGAATTCCTACAAAAGGGTCTGGACTTAGGTCTCTCCACAAGCACCCTTAAGGTGCAAGTTTCAGCTTTGGGGCACTCTTTAGTTGCAACATCACAAATAATTACTGGGTCAGTAGATTCATTAAAGCTGCGGGTAGGTCGAGACCCATAGTGAAGGTGAGAATCATGCCATGGGACTTAAATCTTGTTCTCACTGCTTTAACAGAGCCCCCTTTTGAACCTATATCAGCAGCATCAATAAAAATTCTTTCCCTTAAGACCGCTTTCCTGGTAGCATTAACTGTTATGTTACGGTAGCTGAGGAATGCAGGCAAAAAAGGAAATACACCAGAGCAGTTGGAATCTATGAGATTGCAGTACCCTGACTAACCACCGCAACTAGAGGCAGCCGTGGAGCGTTCCTACGTTGGTCCTAGACGCCTCGTCACAGCCTGAGAAACTAACTACACCTAAAGATAGAAATAGGAAAGCTATCTGCCCCGGAGCAGAACCCCAAAGATAATAGAAAGCCCCCAAACATGTAATGGCGGTTAGACAAGAGGAAATACTGACACAGAAAGAAAATAGTATGAGCAAACGTTGGGGCCCAAACTAACTAAATAGAAAAGGATAGGAAGGGTACTTACTGCAATCCCAGAAAACCCTGAAAAACACCAACTCTACTAATTTCAAAATCACCTGAGATCACACGACCTCTACCACCTAAATTAGTTCTCTGGTGTAACAGAAACAGCAGCCACTGAAAAAACTGGAAAAAGCAAAAGTACAAAACACAGTGGCTGGACTAAACTGAGAGGGCAAAAGCCCCCGGAGGGGACCCTGAAGGCCCCCACAGAAGTGCAGGACCAAATGCAAAAATATAGCAAAAACACAAAATAAGAAATTGTCTTATCTGAAAGCAGGAGATGCAGACACGACACAGCAGGCTACAAGGGAAACTGGAAAGAAGGATTCAGACCAGAACAATTGATCACCGGCAACCCTGATGGGAAAATGATTCCCTTAAATAAGACCAATCAGTAACACCTGATTCCCAGTCTTCACAATCCTCACTAGTACCGCTTGTAACCACCAGAGGGAGCCTCTGCTCAGAACTCATCTCAAACCCATTCACAACAGTACCCCCCCTTGAGGAGGGGTCACCGAACCCTCATTTGAGCAACCAGGTCGGTCAGGATGAGTTCTATGATACGCACGGATAAGTCTCCTAGCATGGATGTCCGAAGCAAACACCCAAGAATTATCTTCCTGACCATAACCTCTCCATTTAACCAAATACTGGAGTCTTCGTCTAGAAAAACGAGAATCAAATATTTTCTCAACCACATACTCCAGATTGCCCTCAACCAAAACAGGGTCAGGAGGCACAGCAGCAGGAACCACTGGCTCAACAAACCTCTTCAACAAGGACTTGTGGAACACGTTATGGATCTTAAATGTCCCTGGAAGAAGCAAACGAAAAGAAACAGGATTAATAATCTCCATGATCTTATAAGGTCCAATGAACCTAGGCTTAAATTTAGGAGATGCTACTCTCATAGGAATATTCTTTGAGGACAACCAGACCAAGTCCCCCACTTTAAACCGAGGACCATCAGTCCTATGCCGGTTAGCAAACCGCTGGGCCTTCTCCTGAGAGAAGGACAACCTCTCCACTACCTGGTCCCAAATCTGCTGCATACGCTCAACAACAGAGTCAACACCTGGACAGACAGAAGCCTCCGTCTGTCCTGAAGAAAATCGAGGGTGAAACCCAGAATTACAGAAAAACGGAGACATCAAAGTGGCAGAGCTAGCCCTATTATTAAGAGCAAACTCAGCCAAAGGCAAAAAAGAGACCCAGTCATCCTGATCAGCAGACACAAAGCATCTTAGATAAGTCTCCAATGTCTGGTTTGTTCTCTCAGTTTGACCATTGGTCTGAGGATGAAATGCCGAGGAGAAAGACAATTGAACACCCAGTTTAGAACAAAAAGTCCTCCAAAATCTGGAAACAAACTGGACTCCTCTGTCAGACACAATGTTCTCAGGAATGCCGTGTAAACGAACCACGTGCTGAAGGAACAACGGCACCAATTCAGAGGAGGAAGGCAACTTAGGTAATGGCACAAGATGTATCATTTTGGAAAACCTATCACAAATTACCCAGATGGTGGTCATTCTCTGAGAAACAGGAAGATCGGAAATGAAATCCATAGAGATATGGGTCCATGGTCTCTTGGGCACAGGCAATGGCATCAACAAACCACTAGAGCGAGAGCAAGGCTTGGAGCGAGAGCAAGTCCCGCAGGACTGCACAAATTCCCTGACATCGCGAGACAAGGTAGGCCACCAAAAGGACCGACTAACCAAGTCTCTGGTACCAAAAATTCCGGGATGCCCAGCCAATGCGGAACAATGAATCTCAGACATCACACTCTTTTTCCATTGGTCCGGGACAAACAATTTTCCAACAGGGCAGCGCTCGGGCCTATCCTCCTGACACCCCTCCAGAGCAAGTCTCAAATTGGGCGAGATGGCGGAAAGAACTACACCCTCCTTCAAAATAACAGAGGGATCAGATAGCTCAGGAGAGTCCGCAAGGAAACTCCTCGAGAGGGCATCCGCCTTAACATTCTTAGTGCCAGGAAGAAAGGAAACCACAAAATTAAAACGTGTGAAAAACAAGGCCCACCTGGCCTGTCTAGGATTGAGTCGCTTGGCAGATTCCAGATAGACCAGATTCTTATGGTCCGTAAGGACCACCACCTGATGTTTGGCTCCCTCCAGCCAATGTCTCCACTCTTCAAAAGCCCACTTCATGGCCAATAACTCCCGATTACCCACGTCATAATTACGTTCAGTAGGAGAAAATTTTCGAGAGAAAAAGGCACAAGGGTTACTTTTAGAGGTCTCTGGATCTTTTTGGGACAAAACGGCACCTGCCCCAATTTCAGAGGCATCAACCTCCACCTGAAATGGCAGAGAAACATCAGGCTGCCGTAGAACAGGAGCAGAAGTGAATCTCTGCTTAAGTTCCTGAAACGCAGAGACTGCCTCAGGAGGCCAATTCACCACATCAGAACCCTTTCTGGTCAAATCAGTTAATGGTTTAACAATAACAGAGAAATTACCAATAAATTTACGATAGAAATTGGCAAAACCCAAAAATCTCTGAAGAGCCTTTAATGAAGTAGGTTGGACCCAATCACAGATGGCCTGAACCTTGACCGGGTCCATTTCAATAACAGATGGGGACAAAATGAATCCCAGAAATGAGATCTTCTGTACGCCAAAAAGACACTTTGATCCCTTCACATACAGAGCATTCTCTCTCAAAATCTGGAATACAGTTCGAACATGTTTCACATGAGAGTCCCAGTCATTAGAAAAAATCAAGATATCATCCAAATAAACAATCAGAAACTTGTCCACAAAATCCCTGAAAATGTCATTCATGAAGGACTGGAAGACGGAAGGAGCATTAGTGAGCCCAAAGGGCATCACAAGGTACTCAAAATGCCCTTCAGGGGTGTTAAATGCCGTCTTCCATTCATCCCCGTGCTTAATGCGAATAAGGTTATACGCCCCCCTGAGGTCAAGCTTAGTAAACCAAGTAGCGTTTTTCACCCTGGAAAACAGGTCAGAAATCAAGGGTAACGGGTATTGATATTTCACAGTAATATTGTTCAAGAGACGATAATCAATACACGGCCTTAATGAACCATCTTTTTTGGCCACAAAGAAAAAACCGGCACCTAAGGGTGAAGAGGATGGTCTGATATGACCCTTCTCCAATGATTCCTTGATATAAGACCGCATAGCGTCATGTTCAGGTACAGACAAGTTAAAAAGGCGACCCTTAGGGAATTTACTACCCGGCACTAATTCAATAGCGCAGTCATAGCTCCTATGGGGAGGTAAGGATGCAGATTTACTTTCGCTAAACACATCAGAAAAATCAAACAAAAAGTCAGGAACATCCTCAGCCTGGGGGGAGGCAGAAAAAACAGGAGTGTTGGCACTAACACATTGGCAGCCCCAACTGGTTACAGACACAGATTTCCAATCCAAAACAGGATTATGAGACTGTAACCAAGGGAAACCCAGTACGATAATGTCATGCAGATTATATAGAACCAAAAATTTGCAGCACTCCTGGTGATCAGGTTCAACCCTCATTATCACCTGAGTAGAAAACTGGGGTTTATTCTCAGCCAAAGGGGTAGAATCGATCCCCAGTAAAGGAATAGACTTCTGTAGGGGTATCAAGGAAAACCCACAACGCTTAGCAAAATCATAATCCATCAGGTTAATAGCTGCTCCAGAATCAACGAAAGCCTGAGCAGAAAATGAGGACAGAGAGCATATCAGAGTGACAGTTAATAAAAACTTAGTCTGAACACTACCCAAGACAACTGAGCGTGCAAAATGTCTTCCCCGCTTAGGGCAGACTGAAATAGCATGAGAGGCATCACCACAGTAGAAACATAACCCATTGCGCTTTCGAAACTCATGACGCTGTGCCCCAGACACCACTCCATCACACTGCATGGGCTCAGCAGCTGGCTCACAAGGCAACACCACTCCACGCATACTTCTCCGCTCACGCAAACGTCTGTCAATTTGAATCGCCAATGACATAGAATCATTGAGACCAGAGGGGACAGGGAATCCCACCATAACATCCTTTACATTATCCGACAGACCCTTCCGGAAAAGGGCCGCCAAAGCGTCGTCATTCCATTTGGTCAGGACTGCCCACCTACGGAATCTCTGACAGTATAACTCAGCGTCATCAAGCCCCTGATTTAATGCCAACAAGGCTTTTTCAGCTTGATCAGTGACATTAGGCTCATCGTACAATAACCCCAAAGCCTGAAAAAATGCATCAACATCACTCAAAACAGGATCCCCAGGTATCAGGGAAAAAGCCCAATCCTGAGGATCGCCGCGCAGGAGAGAGATGATAATTTGAACCTGCTGCGCTGCGTTTCCTGAGGACTTAGATTTTAAGGCAAAAAACAATTTACAATTATTTTTGAAATTCTGAAACTTAGCTCGATCCCCTAAAAACAAATCTGGCATGGGGATCCTAGGTTCCACAACAGGCAACCTAGCAAGATATGCAGCAATACTCTGAACCTCAGTGGCAAGCTGATCCACACGGCCAGACAACTGTGCAAACTCCATTGGGAGAAAAGATCCTCCCCAGCACCCAGAGATACAGAGGGAAAAAAAAAAAAAAAATGCAACAAACAGAAAAATATCTCTGACAACTTTTCTTCCTTCAAAATATTTTTTCCCTTCTGTGAGTACCATACAATTTTTACGGCCGGTGATACTGTTATGTTACGGTAGCTGAGGAATGCAGGCAAAAAAGGAAATACACCAGAGCAGTTGGAATCTATGAGATTGCAGTACCCTGACTAACCACCGCAACTAGAGGCAGCCGTGGAGCGTTCCTACGTTGGTCCTAGACGCCTCGTCACAGCCTGAGAAACTACTACACCTAAAGATAGAAATAGGAAAGCTATCTGCCCCGGAGCAGAACCCCAAAGATAATAGAAAGCCCCCAAACATGTAATGGCGGTTAGACAAGAGGAAATACTGACACAGAAAGAAAATAGTATGAGCA
Source organism: Oophaga sylvatica (assembly GCA_033576555.1). NCBI lineage: Eukaryota > Metazoa > Chordata > Amphibia > Anura > Dendrobatidae > Oophaga > Oophaga sylvatica. Next base: position 431,521,272 of record JARQOD010000002.1, read on the forward strand.
AACGCTGGGGCCCAAACTAACTAAATAGAAAAGGATAGGAAGGGTACTTACTGCAATCCCAGAAAACCCTGAAAAACACCAACTCTACTAATTTCAAAATCACCTGAGATCACACGACCTCTACCACCTAAATTAGTTCTCTGGTGTAACAGAAACAGCAGCCACTGAAAAAACTGGAAAAAGCAAAAGTACAAAACACAGTGGCTGGACTAAACTGAGAGGGCAAAAGCCCCCGGAGGGGACCCTGAAGGCCCCCACAGAAGTGCACGACCAAATGCAAAAATATAGCAAAAACACAAAATAAGAAATTGTCTTATCTGAAAGCAGGAGATGCAGACACGACACAGCAGGCTACAAGGGAAACTGGAAAGAAGGATTCAGACCAGAACAATTGATCACCGGCAACCCTGATGGGAAAATGATTCCCTTAAATAAGACCAATCAGTAACACCTGATTCCCAGTCTTCACAATCCTCACTAGTACCGCTTGTAACCACCAGAGGGAGCCTCTGCTCAGAACTCATCTCAAACCCATTCACAACAATTAACCTCGGCTAGGAGGGTAAGTGACATCCAGGCACTATCTAGACTATCTCCTTACACTCAGGTCCTGAATGACAGGATAATACTTAGACCGGATCCGGCATACCTACCTAAGGTGTCTTCCGCTTTCCACAGAACACAGGAAATTGTTCTCCCTTCGTTCATCCCTAATCCATCTAATCAAAAAGAGATAAAACTCCATACTTTAGATGTTAAAAGATGTCTGCTGCAATATTTGACAGTCACTGATGCCTGGAAGAGGGACAATGCATTGTTTGTCTCTTTTCAAGGGATTAACAAAGGCCGTAGATTAACGAAGAGCTCATTGGCCAGATGGATTAGGGAAGCAATTTCTCTGGCATACACCTCGAGGGGCAAGCCGGCACCTGAGAGGCTAAGGGCGCATTCCACTCGAGCTGTGGCGACTTCATGGGCAGAGAGGGCAGAAGTCTCCATTGACCAGATATGTAAGGCAGCTACGTGGTCTTCTCCACACACGTTTTACACTCATTATAGATTAGATTTGGGTGCTTCCTCAGACCTTTCTTTCGGACTAAGGGTGCTGCAGGCTGTAGTCCCTCCCTAAGTAGTTATTACTCTCTGTAATTCTCTCTGTAGTGCTGTCATGGACGTTCGAATAAAGTCTAAGTTACTTACCGTTAACGGTATTTTTCGAAGTCCATGACAGCACCCTTACATTCCCACCCGGGTTTTATGTGCACTTCTTCCTCTTATATAGTCCACATCAAATAAACAATTGATTAATGTTACTGTGTGATGCATAAAATTTTTTTACTGTATACCATTTAACCTTGATAGTCCTCTTATGCTCTGTAACCCAACTGATGCGTGGGAGAGGTGCCGCCCTTTTGTATCTGTAGGTTTCCTGTTCCTAAGGGGCGGATCCCCTCTCTCTCTGTAGTGCTGTCATGGACTTCGAAAAATACCGTTAACGGTAAGTAACTTAGACTTTTGTCATTGATTGAAATATTTGCAATGAACGCTCCTTTCTAGATGGGTCAATAAGGGACTCCATGAAGGTGAATTTATAAAAAAAATAAATACCATGAAAGATACCATGAAAACCGATCATTACGTACCAGTAATAGGATTTTACGGAGTCCACGACAGCACCCACCGAAAGAGGGGATCCGCCCACCATCAGGACAGGAACCTACAGATTAAAAAGGGGGGCGGTCCCCCTCTCCTCAGTTGGGTTTCAGAGTATGAGAGGAACCGCCCTTAGATTAGTATATCATCATCTTATTTATATTACATAATACCTTCACCTCTATATAGTGAACTTTATACAACACACTCCCCATAGAGTGTAGAAAGAAAGCAACCATAGTGAATCATTACGGGAGGGGACCCTGCAGGTGCTGTCGTGGATTCCGTAAAATCCTATTACCGGTACGTAATGACCGGTTTTCCTTTCGCCACAACAGCTCCCACCGAGAGACTTTCAGAGACTATCAACTGGGTGGGCCACAGCACTAAGTACTGATCGCTCGAATTCTAAACTGGAGGTGGATGAGAGATCAAGACGGTAGTGTCTATAAAAGGTGGAAGGTGATGACCACGTTGCCGCCTTACAAATTAAGTCAATGGAGATGTCCTCCTCCGCCCACGAAGATGCTAAGGCCCGTGTCGAGTGTGCTCTCACTTCCTCTGGTAGGGATTCTCCTTTGATCGAATACACCAAGCAGATCGCATCCTTTATCCACCGGCTGATGATGTTCTTTGTGACACCCAACCCCTTCCTTCGACCCTGAAAGGAGACAAACAGCACCCTACTCTGTCTCCAAGCCTGAGTTCTCTCTAAGTATGCCAATACTGCTCTCTTTACATCTAGAGTATGGAATCTGCGCTGTTCTGCCGTAGTGGGATTATCATAGAAGGATGGCAAATATATCTCCTGACTTCATGAAATTTAGAAGCAACTTTTGGTAAATAGGTTGGGTCAGGTTTTAAGACTATTTTATCTTGATAGACCATTAAGAAAGGAGCATCTACCAACAATGCCTGGATATCTCCGACCCATCTCGCAAAAGTCAAGGCCACCAATAAGGCTGTTTTCAAGGTCAAAACTTTAGTTGAGGCTGAGTCTAAAGGTTCGAAGGGGGGACCTGTCAAAGCTTCCAGAACAAGGTTTAAATCCCATGGAGGTAACCTAGGAATCTGCACCGGTTTACAGCGTTCACATGCTTTTATAAATGTCGTGACCCATCTGTTTCCTGCTACATTATGGTTACATAGCGCACCTAATGCTGACACCTGCACTTTAAGGGTATTAACCGCTAATCCAAAATCCTGGCCTCTCTGCAAAAACTCCAGAATTTCTGGAATGGGAATTTTATCTGACAGGGGTGCTGAATGAAATAACAAAAAAATTTTCCAGGTCTTAAAATAAATCTCTGTGGTAACATTTTTTCGACTCATTAGTAACGTAGCAATCAGATACTCTGAAAATCCCCTATGCCTCAGCAGCTCCCTCTCAAATTCCACGCCGTCAAGGGGAGACCCTCCATCTGAGGATGACGGAATGGCCCTTGAGAGAGAAGCCCCTGCTCTGCTGACAGCACCCAAGGGTCGGTCACTGACATCGCTCTTACCAGGAAAACCAAGGCCTCCTGGGCCAAAAGGGGGCAACTAGTATCACTCTCGCTCCCTCTTCTCTGATTTTCCTGAGTACTATTGGGATTAGACACACTGGGGGAAATGCATATGCCAGAATGTAATCCCACCGGATCTGAAGCAAATCTATTACATCTGGCAGGTCTGACACTTGTAGAGACGCGAACCTGCTGACCTGTCTGTTGCCTCTCGTGGCAAAAAGATCTATCTCCGTGAGGCTCCATAAGCGTACAATCTGCCTGAACACTCCCCTGTCTAGAGTCCACTCCCCCTGGCGCAAGTGATGACGACTGAGATAGTCTGCTTGAACGTTGTGCTCCCCTCTGATATGTAGTGCTGAGAGGGAGAGGAGGTGATTTTCTGCAAACATTAGAATATCGCTTAGTAGTCGTGATCTTGTCCCCCCGACTATTTAAATAGGCCACTACTGTAGTATTGTCGGTCTGAACTCGTACATGTGAATTTTGCAGAGCCAGCAGGAACTCCAGAAGCGCGTATTTCACCGCGCTGAGTTCTTTTAGATTCGAGTATTCTCTCTCTCTGTCCAACTCCCCTGAGCTATACAGGTCCTTCTCAAAAAATTAGCATATAGTGCTAAATTTCATTATTTTCCATAATGTAATGATTACAATTAAACTTTCATATATTTTAGATTCATTACACACCAACTGAAATTTGTCAGGTCTTTTATTGTTTTAATACTGATGATTTTGGCATACAACTCCTGATAACCCAAAAAACCTGTCTCAAAAAATTAGCATATCAAGAAAAGGTTCTCTAAACGACCTATTACCCTAATCTTCTGAATCAACTAATTAACTCTAAACACATGCAAAAGATTCCTGAGGCTTTTAAAAACTCCCTGCCTGGTTCATTACTCAAAACCCCCATCATGGGTAAGACTAGCGACCTGACTGATGTCAAGAAGGCCATCATTGACACCCTCAAGCAAGAGGGTAAGACCCAGAAAGAAATTTCTCAACAAATAGGCTGTTCCCAGAGTGCTGTATCAAGGCACCTCAATGGGAAGTCTGTTGGAAGGAAACAATGTGGCAGAAAACGCTGTACAACGAGAAGAGGTGACCGGACCCTGAGGAAGATTGTGGAGAAGGACCGATTCCAGACCTTGGGGGACCTGAGGAAGCAGTGGACTGAGTCTGGTGTAGAAACATCCAGAGCCACCGTGCACAGGCGTGTGCAGGAAATGGGCTACAGGTGCCGCATTCCCCAGGTAAAGCCACTTTTGAACCATAAACAGCGGCAGAAGCGCCTGACCTGGGCTACAGAGAAGCAGCACTGGACTGTTGCTAAGTGGTCCCAAGTACTTTTTTCTGATGAAAGCAAATTTTGCATGTCATTCGGAAATCAAGGTGCCAGAGTCTGGAGGAAGACTGGGGAGAAGGAAATGCCAAAATGCCTGAAGTCCAGTGTCAAGTACCCACAGTCAGTGATGGTGTGGGGTGCCATGTCAGCTGCTGGTGTTGGTCCACTGTGTTTCATCAAGGGCAGGGTCAATGCAGCTAGCTATCAGGAGATTTTGGAGCACTTCATGCTTCCATCGGCTGAAATGCTTTATGGAGATGAAGATTTCATTTTTCAGCATGACCTGGCACCTGCTCACAGTGCCAAAACCACTGGTAAATGGTTTACTGACCATGGTATTACTGTGCTCAATTGGCCTGCCAACTCTCCTGACCTGAACCCCATAGAGAATCTGTGGGATATTGTGAAGAGAAAGTTGAGAGACGCAAGACCCAACACTCTGGATGAGCTTAAGGCCGCTATCGAAGCATCCTGGGCCTCCATAACACCTCAGCAGTGTCACAGGCTGATTGCCTCCATGCCACGCCGCATTGAAGCAGTCATTTCTGCAAAAGGATTCCCGACCAAGTATTGAGTGCATAACTGAACTTTATTATTTGATGTTTTTTTTGTTTGTTTTTAAAAAACACTTTTATTTTATTGGATGGTTGAAATATGTTAATTTTTTGAGACAGGTTTTTTGGGTTATCAGGAGTTGTATGCCAAAATCATCAGTATTAAAACAATAAAAGACCTGACAAATTTCAGTTGGTGTGTAATGAATCTAAAATATATGAAAGTTTAATTGTAATCATTACATTATGGAAAATAATGAAATTTAGCATTATATGCTAATTTTTTGAGAAGGACCTGTACTGTGTCCCATATGGGCTCCCCACCCCAGGAGGCTGGCATCGGTGGTGAGTATATTGTCGGGAACTATCCCCAAGGCACCCCCTGGATAGATGTATCGGATCCAGCCACCAGGATAGGCTGTTGACCGTGGCGACTGACAACCTCAATTTTCCTCCAAAGCGGCCCTGTAGCCTTTTTTCTGCTTCGAGCACTTCGCTTTGTAGTGCTCGTGTGAAACTGGGCCCACTGTACTGTCGGCATACAGGATGTTAAGGAACCCAGCAGGGACATTGCTTCCCTTAAGGATAACTCCGGATTGTCTATTACTTTCCTGACTTTTCGGATGATGCATGTCTTCTTGTCCTCCGGGAGAAAACAATGCTGAGCTACTGAGTCCAGGAGGATACCCAGAAATATTTGACAGACAGCTGGAACTAGTTGACTTCTTCAGGTTGACTAGCCAACCTAGATCCTGTAGGGATGATATTATTTAGTTCAGCCGATTAGTACACTGCACCGCCAATCCCCCCACAATCAGGAAATCATCCAGGTATGGGATAATTAAGGTGTCTTGCTCTCTTAAATGGGCCATCACTTCTGCAACCACTTTGGTAAATACCTGTGGTGCCATGGAAAGACCAAATGGCATGGCAGCAAACTAAAAATGCCAAACCTGCTCGCCCAGTCGTACTGCCACTCTGAGGTATTGTTGATGGTCCTGGCATATTGGTAGATGGTAGAAGGCATCCTTTAGGTCCAGGACCGTCATGAAACACCTGGGAAATAGAAGTTTGGTTGTAGACCTGATAGATTCCATTTTAAAGGTATGCCCCTGCAGGAATGTATTCAGCTTTCGTAAATTTACAATGGTTCTAAAGGAACCATCTGGTTTAGTAATCAGGAATAGAGGGGAATAAAACCCCCTCCCTTCCTGATTTTCAGGGACCTCAACCAGGACCCGTTTTTCCGTCAATAGCAGGATCTCTATTTCCAGGGCCAGCTCCTGGTCAGGGGGAGTTCAAGTTTGTTAATAGGAAGGAATCTGGAGGGATACTCCGAAATTCCAATCTTGGTCCAGATGAAACTATGCCAAGGGCCCAGGAGCTGGATGTTATCTGTCTCCATTGATTATAAAAGTATATTAATCTAACGCCCACCGGATGATTCGGCCTAACGAGTCGCGTCTACGTTTTGTAGATGAGGCTGCACCGAAGTATGCACCTTTCCTCTTTGTCTCTGCCAGCTCCCAGTCACTGTCTCTATACCTCTTGCGGAACGATGACCCCTTCTTAAAGGTGTTCCTAAAAGGTGTAAATAATTTAGGAAAACCCTTTTTTCTGTCAGATGCTTTTGTGAGGATTTCGTCCAGCACAGGGCCAAATAAGTACTCACCCTGGCATGGTATGAAGCATAACTTTGCTTTTGCCTGAGCATCCCCCTTCCACCCTTTTAGCCAGAGTGATCGTCGGGCAGCATTTGATAGTCCAGCAGACCTGGCGGCTAGCCGTAGGGAATCCACTGATGCGTCAGCCAAGTAAGCCGCCCCTCCCAGATCTGCGAAAAGGAGTCCAGCAACTTTTGTTTGGGTACACCCGTCCGTATCTGATCTTCCAGCTGGTCTAACCAGACCAACATGGATCTGGCCGTACAGGTGCTTGCAATCGCTGGTTTGAAAGCTCCAGCTGATGACTCCCACACTCGCTTTAGGAGCATGTCTGCTTTCCTATCCAACGGATATTTTAAATGACCTCTGTCTTCCAGAGGTAATGCTGACATTTTAGATGAGGAAGCGACAGCTGCGTCCACTTTGGGGATTTTAACCTATTCCGCCAGCATGTCGTCTTCAAACGGATATCTCCGTTTCGAGGCCGATGGCAGGAATTCCCGGTTATCCTGCCTATCCCACTCCCTCTTTACCAGGTCTTTCACTGATTCATTTACTGGAAACGCTTTATGAGTTTTTTTACATAACCCCGCAAACATTAGGTCCTGAGTAGATCTGGGTTCTCTACCTTCCGTAATGCCCATGGTGGCCCATACTGATCTCACTATCTTTTCTACCGGAAGGCACGGTCTTCTTTCTTCGTCTGAAGAGGAGGGTGATGAGGGAGATTCTGATGAATCAAATTGCTGTTTCCCCAAAGATGGACTAGACTCTGGGCTAGACTCAATTATATTAGGCTTCTTTTTACGGATCCTCCCTTTAAGGGAGCTCTCCACTTGCTCTCTGATAAATGCTCTTAGTTCTGATGCACGCACAGGGGCCTCCTCCTCCAGGGTCTGACACACACACATCTGACAAAGCCTTTTAACATAATTGTCTGGCAGTGGTGCTGTGTATAAAGCACACTGCTTGTGTTTAGTTTTTGCAGACTTCTTAACCTGGAGACATAGAGCACAAAGAAGGGGGGATTTAGCTAGTCGGTGGACACGTTCACTCACCATTTAGCTGTTTTCTCATTAGGGTACTGGTGCCAGAGGCGGGGATCCAGTGTGGGACGTAGGGCCTTTAGAATGATGCCCCCGTCCACTTCTGCTCTCAGGGGTCTCACTCCCTTTGGAGCGTCCACTGCCTTCCGTTCAGGTACCACCACTGGCTGTGGTGGTGAGTGCTCCTCCATGTCCTTAGCCGACAAGCTTTGCAGCACATGTCCTGCTGCTACACGCCGGCCTAAGAACGTCCAGCCACGCCCCCTCTACATGCCTCCCCGATCCCACCCGGAAGTTATTCAACTACTTCCGGGTTACGGGCGCTCTCCTCTGTTGCTGCCCTGATTGCCTGTGGCGTCAGACGGCATTTCTCCAGTGGACGCAGGGAGCCTCACTCCATCTGCGCCGCGCCCCAGGACGGCCTCACCCAGACCCTGGTTTCACGGTACTCACCCACCGAGGAGGGGTCTGCGTGCAGAACACCCATGACGTGGCCTCTGGTGCCCCATGCTCTGCCGTTCTCTGAGGACACCGCACAGAGGCTGCTTGGACCCGGGTAAGTTCTGCAGGCTCCCGTCAGGACAGGAAGCCAAATGAGGAGGCGAGGGGGACTGCCCCCTTTTTAATCTGTAGGTTCCTGTCCTGATGATGAGCAGATCCCCTCTCTCGGTGGGTGCTGTCGTGGCGAAAGGAAAAAAGCATCCTTCCAAAAATCTATAAGGAGTATGTCAAACTTATATTCAATGTCGCTTAGTTATGCCCCTTCTGAGGTAAGCCCCGACATGTGGCACAGTGGGTCCACAAACCACATGATCCACATGCGGGCGTGACAGTAACGCATAATAAAACCAATCACAAAAGTGGTTAGGGTGTAAGGATATACAGGTCCTTCTCAAAAAATTAGCATATAATGCTAAATTTCATTATTTTCCATAATGTAATGATTACAATTAAACTTTCATATATTTTAGATTCATTACACACCAACTGAAATTTGTCAGGTCTTTTATTGTTTTAATACTGATGATTTTGGCATACAACTCCTGATAACTCAAAAAACCTGTCTCAAAAAATTAGCATATTTCAACCGTCCAATGAAATAAAAGTGTTTTTTAAAAACAAACAAAAAAACCATCAAATAATAAAGTTCAGTTATGCACTCAATACTTGGTCGGGAATCCTTTTGCAGAAATGACTGCTTCAATGCGGCGTGGCATGGAGGCAATCAGCCTGTGACACTGCTGAGGTGTTATGGAGGCCCAGGATGCTTCGATAGCGGCCTTAAGCTCATCCAGAGTGTTGGGTCTTGCGTCTCTCAACTTTCTCTTCACAATATCCCACAGATTCTCTATGGGGTTCAGGTCAGGAGAGTTGGCAGGCCAATTGAGCACAGTAATACCATGGTCAGTAAACCATTTACCAGTGGTTTTGGCACTGTGAGCAGGTGCCAGGTCATGCTGAAAAATGAAATCTTCATCTCCATAAAGCATTTCAGCCGATGGAAGCATGAAGTGCTCCAAAATCTCCTGATAGCTAGCTGCATTGACCCTGCCCTTGATGAAACACAGTGGACCAACACCAGCAGCTGACATGGCACCCCACACCATCACTGACTGTGGGTACTTGACACTGGACTTCAGGCATTTTGGCATTTCCTTCTCCCCAGTCTTCCTCCAGACTCTGGCACCTTGATTTCCGAATGACATGCAAAATTTGCTTTCATCAGAAAAAAGTACTTGGGACCACTTAGCAACAGTCCAGTGCTGCTTCTCTGTAGCCCAGGTCAGGTGCTTCTGCCGCTGTTTATGGTTCAAAAGTGGCTTTACCTGGGGAATGCGGCACCTGTAGCCCATTTCCTGCACACGCCTGTGCACGGTGGCTCTGGATGTTTCTACACCAGACTCAGTCCACTGCTTCCTGAGGTCCCCCAAGGTCTGGAATCGGTCCTTCTCCACAATCTTCCTCAGGGTCCGGTCACCTCTTCTCGTTGTACAGCGTTTTCTGCCACATTGTTTCCTTCCAACAGACTTCCCATTGAGGTGCCTTGATGCAGCACTCTGGGAACAGCCTATTTGTTGAGAAATTTCTTTCTGGGTCTTACCCTCTTGCTTGAGGGTGTCAATGATGGCCTTCTTGACATCAGTCAGGTCGCTAGTCTTACCCATGATGGGGTTTTGAGTAATGAACCAGGCAGGGAGTTTTTAAAAGCCTCAGGAATCTTTTGCATGTGTTTAGAGTTAATTAGTTGATTCAGAAGATTAGGGTAATAGGTCGTTTAGAGAACCTTTTCTTGATATGCTAATTTTTTGAGACAGGTTTTTTGGGTTATCAGGAGTTGTATGCCAAAATCATCAGTGTTAAAACAATAAAAGACCTGACAAATTTCAGTTGGTGTGTAATGAATCTAAAATATATGAAAGTTTAGATATTTAGAAAATACATTTTAGGTGCCAGATCAAGGCTCTGGTGTGTCCAATTTTGGACCTGTTCTTAACAAGGTAAGTTGCCGCCATAGCAGTCTGGTAGCGGATCTACTGTGCAAAGAGTAAGGCTAGGTTCACATTACGTTTTGCCAGCCCGTTCAACACAGTGTTGACGGGCCGCGTCCGAGGCTCCGTCACTGAATGATGCCACATCGCAAACGCATGCCGCTTTACGGCATGCGTCGCGATGCGCCCGACAATGGGGGTCAATGGCAGCGTTAACGGACTGCGTTACACCGCGTTATACCGCGGTGTAACGCAGTCCGTCTAACGGACTGCCCTAGCGCTATGTGAACCCAGCCTAAGGCAAGATATCTGCCAGCTGAACGACTGGCCGGAACATCATTCGGCTAACAGCGGTCTACTGTGTATGGAGCCTCGAAGCTAAACAGGTGTAAAATTGGCAACAGTAGATGAATGTATCCTGCTGAACTGTTTTATGTGATGTTAGCATCGGCCTTCGGTTGGTAGACCTATGTACGGTAATGAAAAACCTGAGTAATCAGTGATTCTACACCCAAAAGGACACTCAGAGTTGGTACATTTATATTTGTAATGTATTTCTTTATTCCATCTCATTTTGCCATTGTAGTCAATATCGTTAAATGCTTTGTACATACCAAGTTTGTATTTTTTTTATTATTTTTGGAACTGATCTGAAGACCAGTAACAGATAGACATTCTGCCATTGACTCTAGTTCAATATTGGTTGATGTTGTGCAGCAATTAGTCAATTAGACATCAATAAAGTGTACTGCAGAGTAATTATGCATTATTCACATCCATATTCTGCATCCGAGATTCTAAACCAGAATTTTGATTTTTCTTCCCTCCTTGCTGCTTCTTTTGCTTTTTTGTAATTTCTTCTTCAATTGGAGCTGGTTTGACAAATTTGATTATTTCTTTCAGTCCTGGGAAAAAAAATATTTATTAATATAAACTGTTAGAAAACAGAATAGGACCAATTTTCTAATTCTACTTAATTTCCATAAAAAAAAACTGTCTTACATGCCCTGCACAATTATTTTGCATTGTAGACATGATCCATAAGGGGCCATGGCCCATTGGTAAATGGGTGGGATTGGGAAGTGTCTTAAATTGTTATCCTGTGTGCTCAAACTGCACCACAAGTTTGCATAATCTAGTGTACAAAAGTAAGCCAACTAATAAGTGTAAACTTACATTAGACAATGTAAGCCACTTTGATAAATCTGGCACATTTAACAACTATTTCACAATAGTCTTAAGTTTACAGTGTGTAAAAAGGTAGACAAGTTTAAGATGGATTTACACTAAAAGTATCGTTTTACAATGATCTATCAGAGTAAACAGGCTGCAGATCACCCAATCAACAAGCAAACCTCTTTGTGATTGGGTGAAATGACTATTTCTGCAGCACAAAAGATCAAAAGTTTTCAGCAGTAAGTCCAGTTTACCCAAGAACCAAGTTCTCACAGTATATATAGTTTACCACAGTCTGTGTAAACAAGCTATTTAAATTAAACCATTTCAGAAATTTTGACACAAGTTTACGTCATGGTCAGGAAAGGGTTTCAGCAAATTGACCTAAATTTACGTCATGGGATGCGCAACTACGATCACTGTAATTGGCTGTTCAATTCTGATTTCAAAGTTTCGGCAAATGAAATTGCATGAAACACTGAAGTTGAGCTATGATCGGAGCATTAACAGTACCGATCATAGGCTGGAGCTAGTCAATGGTGGCGTCAGCCACCCCAGCGCCGATTGGTGGTGTCCTCATTCCAGCTTGGAGACATGTGCAGAGCAGTCACTGTCATTCTGCTGCGGATCTGCTGGGTCTTGTGGTGCCACAGACTATTAGCCTGTGTCATCACTTCTGTTGCTGCTGACCAAACAGCTGAAGAACAAAAGACCTTTCTGACCCGTTCCCTGCTTTTTTTCAAACCCACCCCAAGACATCTCTTACCCAATTCCCTCCTGTTCCTCTGTCCTTAACCCCTTCCCTAGCCCCCTTGTGCCACCGAGCAGTGATCAGTACTTGAGCGCTCGATTTTTGGCAGCTTTTATTGTTTTGACCCCACCTCCCTGCAAGCAGCCGTCAAGCGCTTATACAGTAGTGTTCAAAATGACAGTGTGTTCAAAAACATGAGTTAATCACAAAATCTTTATACTAGTTTTTATTTCCATTAATTGCACACTGTTTTCTAATTCAAAACACAAAGAGAAATTTACCGTATTTTTCAGAATATAAGACGCACCGGACCTTAAGACACACCTAGGATTCAGAGGAAATGAGAAAACAAAATTGAAGCAAAAAATCTAGACAATTCTGTACTTCATATCCCCTATCCTGGTATATATATATGATACCCTCATCCCCAACCCGGTATGCATGGCCCCTCATCCATACCCTGGTATGTGTTATGAATGTGCTAGAGATGGTTTCTGAGCAGAGGCTCCCTCTGGTGGTTACAGACAGTACTGAACCTTTCAGCGAGGAATGGCAATCTGGGTTCACTGACTGGTCTGATATAAGGGAGATTCCCTCCCATGATGGTTGCCGGTGATCAATTGTTCTTGTCTCAATTGTGGTTCCTGGTTCATTTGGAAGTTTGCTGGAGTCTTGCCTGCATCTCCTGCTTTCAGATAAGATATTTTTTGCTTTTCTTTTTGTGCTTGCTTTTTGCATTGTTTTCTGCACTTTTGTGGAGGTCAGCCAGGTCCCCTCCCGGGGCCTGAGCTCCTGACAGTTTATCTGCAGCCACTGTTATTTGCTCATTTGCTTTTTCCTGTTTTTTCAGCGGCTGCAGCTTGGTTTTGTTCACACTGAGATCTGATTTAGCGGGTGGCGAGATCGTGTGATCTCAGCATTTTTGTAATCAGAATTGTTGGATTTTTGTGGGGTTTTCTGGGTTGCAGAAAGTAATCTCTCCTTTCCTATCCTATTTAGTCAGCTTGTGGCCCCAGCGTTTGCTCAATCTATTTTCTGGCTATGTTTGTGTTTTCATCTTGTCTAACCGCCATTATATGTTTGGGGGCTTCCTATTTTCTTTGGGGATCTGCTCCGGGGCAGATCGCTTTCATCTTTCTGCCTTTAGGTGTAGTTATCTCTCAGGCTGTGACGAGGCGTCTAGGATCAACGTAGGAACGCTCCACGGCTACCTCTAGTTGTGTCGTTAGTTTAGGAATCTGCAACCCATCAGTTACCAACATCTCAGGTGTTCTGCTGCCCTGCTGTTGTTCCTGTCCTCCTCAGCTACCGAAACACAACAGTATCACTGGGAAGGGAAAAATAGTGTGGAAAGAAAAAAGTTGTCAGTTGTCAGAGATTTTTTATTTTGTTTTTTTCTGTCGCTTTTTTTCCCTCTTTTTCTCTGGGTGCTGAGGAGGATTTATTTTTTCTTTCAATGAAGTTTGCACAGTTGTCTGGTCGTGTGGATCAGCTTGCCACTGAGGTTCGGAGTATTGCTACCTTTCTTGCTAGGTTGCCGGTTGTGTAACCTAGGATTCCCATGCCAGATTTGTTTTTGGGGGATCGGGCTAAATTTCTGAATTTCAAAAATAACTGTAAGTTGTTTTTTGCCTTAAAGCCTAAGTCCTCAGGTAATGCAGCACAGCAGGTTCAAATTGTCATCTCTCTCCTGCGTGGCGATCCTCAGGATTGGGCTTTTTCCCTGACACCTGGGGATCCTGTTTTGAATGATATTGATGCATTTTTTATGGCTCTGGGGTTATTGTACGATGAACCTAATGTCACTGATCAAGCTGAAAAAACCTTGTTGGCATTAAATCAGGGTCGTGAAGACGCTGAGTTGTACTGTCAGAAATTCCGAAAGTGGGCAGTCCTGACCAAATGGAATGATGATGCCTTGGCAGCCCTTTTTCGGAAGGGGCTGTCAGAGAATGTAAAGGATGTTATGGTGGGATTCCCTGCTCCCTCTGGTCTCAATGATTCTATGTCATTGGCTATTCAAATTGACAGACGTTTGCGTGAGCGCAGAGGTATGCGTGAGATAGTGTTGCCTTGTGAGCCAGCTTCTAAGCCCATGCAGTGTGATAGAGTGACTTCTGGGGCACAGCGTCATGAGTTTCGAAAGCGCAATAGGTTATGTTTCTACTGTGGTGATGCCTCTCATGCTATTTCAGTCTGCCCTAAGCGGGGAAGACGTTTTGCACGCTCAGTTGTCTTGGGTAGTGTTCAGACTAAATTTCTGTTGACTGTTACCCTGATTTGCTCCCTGTCCACATTTTCTGCTCAGGCTTTTGTTGATTCAGGAGCAGCTATTAACCTGATGGATTTTGACTTTGCCAAACGTTGTGGGTTTCCCATGATACCCTGCGGAAGTCTATTCCCCTACTGGGCATTGATTCCACCTCTTTGGCGGAGAATAAACCCCAGTTTTCTACTCAGGTGATAATGAGGGTTGAACTAGATCATCAGGAGAGTTGCAAATTTCTGGTGCTGTATAATCTGCATGACATCATTGTACTAGGTTTCCCTTGGTTACAGTCTCATAATCCTGTTTTGGATTGGAAATCTGTGTCTATGACTAGTTGGGGCTGCCAATATGTTAATGCCGACACTCCTGTTTTTTCCGCCTCTCCCAAGTCTCAGGATGTTCCTGACTTTTTGACTGATTTTTAGGATGTATTTAGTGAAAGTAAATCTGCATCTTTGCCCCCTCACAGGAGCTACGATTGCGCTATTGAATTGGTGCCTGGTGGTAAATTTCCTAAAGGTCGACTTTTTAACTTGTCTGTACCTGAACACGATGCTATGCGATCTTATATGAAGGAGTCATTGGAGAAGGGTCATATCAGACCATCCTCTTCACCCTTGGGTGCCGGTTTTTTCTTTGTGGCCAAAAAGAATGGTTCATTGAGGCCGTGTATTGATTATCGTCTCTTGAATAAGATCACTGTGAAGTATCAATATCTGTTACCCTTGATTTCTGACCTGTTTTCCAGGGTGAAAAGTGCTAGTTGGTTTACCAAGCTTGACCTCAGGGGGGCGTATAACATTATTCGCATTAAGCACGGGGATGAATGGAAGACGGCGTTTAATACCCCAGAGGGGCATTTTGAGTACTTAGTGATGCCCTTTGGGCTCACTAATGCTTCTTCCGTCTTCCAATCCTTCATGAATGATATTTTCAGGGATTTTGTGGATACATTTCTGATTGTTTATTTGGATGATATCTTGACTTTTTCCACTGACTGGGACTCTCATGTGAAACATGTTCGGACTGTGTTCCAGATTTTGAGAGAGAATGCACTGTATGTGAAGGGATCAAAGTGTCTTTTTGGCGTACAGAAGGTCTCATTTCTGGGATTCATTTTGTCTCCGTCTGTTATTGAAATGGACCCGGTCAAGGTTCAGGCCATCTGTGATTGGGTCCAACCTACTTCATTAAAGGCTCTTCAGAGATTTTTGGGTTTTGTCAATTTTTATCGTAAATTTATTGTTAATTTCTCCGGTATTGTTAAACCATTGACTGATTTGACCAAAAAGGGATCTGATGTGGTGAATTGGCCTCCTGAGGCAGTCTCTGCGTTTCAGGAACTTAAGCAGAGATTCACTTCAGCTCCTGTTCTACGGCAGCCTGATGTTTCTCTACCGTTTCAGGTGGAGGTTGATGCCTCTGAAATTGGGGCAGGTGCCGTTTTGTCCCAAAGAGATCCAGAGATCTCTAAGAGTAACCCTTGTGCCTTTTTCTCTCGAAAATTTTCTCCAACTGAACGTAATTATGACGTGGGTAATCGGGAGTTATTGGCCATGAAGTGGGCCTTTGAAGAGTGGAGACATTGGCTGAAAGGAGCCAAACATCAGGTGGTGGTCCTCACGGACCATAACAATCTGGTTTATCTCGAATCAGCCAAGCGACTTAATCCTAGACAGGCCAGGTGGGCCTTGTTTTTCACACGTTTTAATTTTGTGGTTTCTTTTCTTCCTGGCACTAAGAATGTTAAGTCGGATGCCCTCTCGAGGAGTTTCTTTGCGGACTCTCCTGAGTTATCTGATCCTACTGTTATTTTGAAAGAGGGTGTAGTTCTTTCCGCCATCTCGCCCAATTTGAGACTGGCCTTGGAAGGGTGTCAGGGGGATAAACCTGAGCGCTGCCCTATTGGGAAATTGTTTGTCCCAGACCAGTGGAAGAAGAGTGTGATGTCTGAGATTCATTTTTCCGCGTTGGCTGGTCATCCCGGGATTTTTGGTACCAGAGACTTGGTGAGTCGGTCCTTTTGGTGGCCTACTTTGTCTCGTGACGTCAGGGAATTTGTGCAGTCCTGTGGGACTTGCTCTCGCTCCAAGCCTTGCTCTCGCTCTAGTGGTTTGTTAATGCCATTACCTGTGCCCAAAAGGCCATGGACCCATATCTCTATGGATTTTATTTCCGACCTCCCTGTTTTGCAGAGAATGACCGTTATCTGGGTAATCTGTGATAGGTTTTCCATGATGATACATCTTGTGCCATTACCTAAGTTACCTTCCTCCTCCGAATTGGTGCCTTTGTTCCTTCAGCACGTGGTTCGGTTACGTGGCATTCCGGAGAACATTGTGTCTGACAGAGGAGTCCAGTTTGTTTCCAGATTTTGGAGGACATTTTGTTCTAAACTTGGTGTTCAATTATCTTTCTCCTCTGCTTTTCATCCTCAGACCAATGGACAAACCGAGAGAACAAACCAGATCTTGGAGACTTATTTGAGATGTTTTGTGTCTGCTGATCAAGATGATTGGGTCTCTATTTTGCCTTTGGCTGAGTTTGCTCTTAATAATAGGGCTAGCTCTGCCACCTTGATGTCTCCAATTTTCTGCAATTTTGGGTTTCACCCTCGATTTTCTTCGGGACAGGCGGAGGCTTCTGTCTGTCCGGGTGTTGACTCTGTTGTGGAGCGAATGCAGCAGATTTGGGACCAGGTAGTGGAGAGGTTGTCTCTCTCTCAGGAGAAGGCCCAACGGTTTGCCAACCGGCATAGGGCTGATGGTCCTCGGTTTAAAGTGGGGGACTTGGTTTGGTTGTCCTCAAGAAATATCCCTATGAGGGTTGCATCTCCAAAGTTTAAGCCCAGGTTCATTGGACCTTATAAGATCATGGAGATTCTTAATCCTGTTTCCTTCCGTTTGCTTCTTCCAGGGACATTTAAGATCCATAACGTGTTCCACAAGTCCTTATTGAAGAGGTTTGTCGAGCCAGTGGTTCCTATGGCTGCGCCTTCTGACCCTGTTTTGGTTGAGGGCAATCTGGAGTATGTGGTTGAGAAAATATTGGATTCTCGTTTTTCTAGACAGAAACTCCAGTATTTGGTTAAGTGGAGAGGTTATGGTCAGGAGTACAATTCTTGGGTGTTTGCTTCAGACATCCATGCTAGGAGACTAATCCGTGCCTATCACCGAGCTCATCCTGATCGGCCTGGTTGCACAAGTGAGGGTTCGGTGACCCCTCTTCAAAGGTGGGGGGTACTGTTATGAATGTGCTAGAGATGGTTTCTGAGCAGAGGCTCCCTCTGGTGGTTACAGACAATACTGAACCTTTCAGCGAGGAATGGCAATCTGGGTTCACTGACTGGTTGATATAAAGGTAGGTTCCCTCCCATGATGGTTGCCGGTGATCAATTGTTCTTGTTTCAATTGTGGTTCCTGGTTCATTTGGAAGTTTGCTGGAGTCTTGCCTGCATCTCCTGCCTTCAGATAAGAATATTTTTTGCTTTTCTTTTTGTGCTTGCTTTTTGCATTGTTTTCTGCACTTTTGTGGAAGTCAGCCAGGTCCCCTCCAGGGGCCTGAGCTCCTCACAGTTTATCTGCAGCCACTGTTATTTGCTCATTTGCTTTTTCCTGTTTTTTTCAGCGGCTGCAGCTTAGTTTTGTTCACACTGAGATCTGATTTAGCGGGTGGCGAGATCGTGTGATCTCAGTATTTTTGTAATCAGAATTGTTGGATTTTTGTGGGGTTTTCTGGGTTGCAGAAAGTAATCTCTCCTTTCCTATCCTATTTAGTCAGCTTGTGGCCCCAGCGTTTGCTCAATCTATTTTCTGGCTATGTTTGTGTTTTCATCTTGTCTAACCGCCATTATATGTTTGGGGGCTTCCTATTTTCTTTGGGGATCTGCTCCGGGGCAGATCGCTTTCATCTTTCTGCCTTTAGGTGTAGTTATCTCTCAGGCTGTGACGAGGCGTCTAGGATCAACGTAGGAACGCTCCACGGCTACCTCTAGTTGTGTCGTTAGTTTAGGAATCTGCAACCCATCAGTTACCAACATCTCAGGTGTTCTGCTGCCCTGCTGTTGTTCCTGTCCTCCTCAGCTACCGAAACACAACAGATATGTATGGCACCCTCATCCTTATCCTGGTGTGCATGGCCCCCTCATCCCTATCCTGGTGTGCACGCCTCCCTCATCCACATCCTAGTAGGCACAGTCCCCTCATCCCCATCCTGGTAGGCACAGCCTCTTCATCCCCAGCCTGGTAGGTATGGCCCCCTAATACCTAGCCTGGTAGGCATGGCCCCCTTTATCCCTATCCTGGTAGGCATGGCCCACCTCATCCCTATCCCGATATACAGGGCCCCCATCTCCATCCTGGTATGCATGGTCCCATCCTTATCCTGGTTTCATGGTCCCATCCTTATCCTGGTATGCATGGTCCCATCCTTATCCTGGTATAACTGGCCCCATCCTCATCCTGGTATGCATGGCCCCCATAAGAAAAAAAAACAAAAACACAAACCATTATACTTGCCTTCTTGCGCTCCCTCACAGCGTCTTGTTCCGATGCCAGCAGCTGCTTTATGCTTGTAAGCAGCGCACGGCAGGGATGTCATGCGCTGCTTACAAGCCGAGGACTGCTGCCGGAATACTCACTGCTCCCAACGCCGGACTATATGCGTGCAGAGCAGTGAGTATTCATTGCTCTTTAATAGTGAGCACAGTGTTAGCCGCAGGCTTCCTGCAGCCGCCGGGTGTTCACGTGTGCCGCTACTAAAAGGAATGAATATTCACTGCATTCCACGCCTATGGGAGTTGGGAGCAGTGAAAATTCATCGCCGTAAGTAGCAGGCACACGTGAAAGTCTGGCAGCAGCAGGAAGCCAGAAGCTGCGGCTAACAGCGTATCCTCGATTAAAGAAAAATTAATTTTCACTTTCCTCCACGCCCATAGGCGAGGAAGGCAGTGAGTATTCATTTCTCTTTAGCAGCGGGCATGGAAGTAAGCCGCAGCCGCTGGCTCGTACCTCCTGTGACCCGCTACTCCACCGCTAACACTCCCCCAGTTTCCCACCACAGGCAAACAGGTATATCCGGACTATAAGACACACCCACTATTTCCTCCACAATTTGAGAAAAAAACTGCGTCTTATAGTCCTAAAAATTCGGTATATAATTTTTAACTACGTTATATAAACTAACAAAAAAATTACACTGGACTGTTCTAAAAAATAGCAGTCTGCATTTGTCTTTACAAACCCACACTAAGTACTATTTTTTGGCATTATTTTAGCATTCCTCTGAATCACTAACCTAACTTAGTTGTATACCAATAGTTTTTTTAGAACTGCTTCACAATCAACCAACTTCTGGCACCTATAATCAGCTATTCCAATCCAGGATGCTTTGACTACATCCCACAACTTTTTGGCATTTGTTGGCTTTGCCTCAAAATCTATTGGATTAAGGTCTGGTGATTGGGATGGCCACTCCATAACCTTAATTTTGTTGGTCTCTGTCTTGTTAAAACATCCCTCCTCCGCCCACCACTGCCCCTTGTACCTCCCTCATCTCTGCTGAGGACTTTGCCGCACACTTCAAAAATAAGATTGACGAAACAACGCAAGTCTTCATTGTTCAACCACCACAACCGCTTTGTATACCAGACCAATGCCCAAACCCCATAACCTCCCTCTCCAACATTACCGAAGGGGAACTTAATTGTCTCCTCTCCAAATTGCACCTCACAGCCTGTGCACTTGACCCCATCCCATCCCATCCCAACTCCTCCCCAACCTCACCACCACTATTATCCCATCCCTAACCCACCTCTTCAACCTATCACTAACTTCTGGTACCTTCCCTTCTGCTTTCAAACATGCCACAATCACGCCTATCCTTAAAAAGCCAACCCTCGACCCAACAGCTATGTCCAGCTATCGCCCAATATCGCTGCTCCCATTCGCTTCCAAACTCCTGGAGCTGCACGTCCACGCTGAACTTTCCTAACACCTCTCATCTAACTTGCTCTTTGACAATCTACAATCTGGTTTCTGCTCCCATCACTCCACTGAGACAGCCCCGACCAAAATTACTAACGACCTACTTACAGCCAAAGCGAACGGACAATACTCTATACTCCTGCTTCTAGACCTGTCCTCTGCTTTTGACAGTTAACCACTGCCTTCTACTACAGATTCTCTCCTCCTTTGGCATCAAGGACCTCGCCCTATCCTGGATCTCTTCATACCTTTCCAACTGCACATTCAGCGTCTCCCACACTACCTCCTTGTCCCACCCTCTCTCTGTTGGAGTCCCCCAAGGCTCTGTTCTAGGACCCTACTCTTCTCAATCTACACACTTGGCCTGGAGCAACTCAAGAGTCCCACGGATTCCAGTACCACCTTTATGCTGATGACACTCAGATCTACCTCTCTGGCCTAGACGTCACTTCTCTGCTGTCCAGAATTCCGGAGTGTCTATCAGCCATATCGTCCTCCCGCTTCCTCAAACTCAATGTGGACAAATCTGAACTCATCATCTTTCCCCCATCTCACAGATCTTCCTTACCTGACCTATCTATCATAATTAACGACATTACGCTTTCCCCCGTATCGGAAGTCTGCTGCCTCGGAGTAACCCTTGACTCTGCCCTGTCCTTCAAACCACACATCCAAGCTCTTTCTACCTCCTGTCGCTTTCAGCTCAAAAATATTTCCAGAATCCGTATTTTTCTCAACCCTCAATCTACTAAAATGATTGTGCATGCCCTCATCATCTCCCGCCTCGACTACTGCAACATCCTTTTCTGTGGCCTCCCTGCCAACACCATCGCACCTCTCCAGTCCATCCTTAACTCTGCTGCCCGACTAATTAATCTCTCTCCTCGCTATTCCTCCGCTTCTCCCCTTTGCAAATCTCTTCACTGGCTCCCATTCCATCAGCGTATCCCATTCAAATTACTAATACTGACCTACAAGGCCATCTATAACCTGTCTCCCCATATGTCTCTGAACTAATTTCCCGAAACCTTCCCTCACGTAATCTCCGATCCTCTCAAAACCTCCTTCTCTTTTCCACACTTATTCGCTCCTTACCCAACCGCCCCCAAGACTTTTCCCAAGTATCCCCCATCCTCTGGAATTTTTTACCCCAACACATCCGACTATCAACCACATTCGGATCCTTCAGACGGAACCTGAAAACCCACCTCTTCAGGAAAGCTTACAGCCTGCAATGACCCAGCTACCTCCTCACCACTACCGGAGATATCACCTCAACTAACACTGGAACTGCTGCAACCCACCAACCTGCTGTCTCCTTCCCCACCATCCTGTAAAATGTAAGCCTGAAAGGGCAGGGTCCTCTCTCCTCTGTATCAGTCTGTCATTGTTAGTTTGTTTACTGTAAGTGATATCTGTAATTTGTATGTAACCCTTCTCATATGTACAGCACCATGGAATCAATGGTGCTATATAAATAAATAATAATAATAACAACCATTTCAAAGGCATAGCCTCTTTAGCATAAGGCAACATGATCTCTTCAAGTATTTTAATATATGAAAAATGGTCAATGATATCCCTAGTATTAAGTCCAGCACTATTGTAAGAGAAACATGCCCATATCATGATGCTTGAACCACCTTGCTTCACTGTCTTCAGAGTGTACTGTGGCTTGAATGCAGAGTTTGGGGGTTGTCTGACGAACTGTCAGCCCTTGAACCCAAAAAGAACAATTTTACTTTCGTCAGTTCACAAAATGCTTCTCCATTTCTCTTAGGCCAGTTGATGTGCGTTTCAGCAAATTGTATCTGCTTCAGTAAGTTTTTTTTTTTTTAACAGAGGGACTTTGCGGGAATTTCTTGCTAAGAGATTAACTTCACACAGGCATCTTCTAACTGTCACAGTACTTGCAGGTAACATGAGACTGTCTTTGATCATCTGATCATTGCCTGAGCCTTTGCCATTTTGGCTATTCTTCAGTTTCTTCCACGTCTCTCTGGATTGGCTATCAATTTTACAGCATTGGAGATCATTTTAGCTTAACAGTCTATCTGTTAGAACCCTCTTGTTAGGTTTTCTTTCAGTTTGCTGGTCACATGACCTTTTTTCCCTATTTAGTCTGGCTCCGCCCTTCTGGCTTTGCTGGACTTCATTGTATTACCTACTCTTAAGCTAGCCGGGTGCTTAGGTGCCTTACTCAGTCAGTTTTGCTTGATCTTAGGATCTCTAAGTAATTTGTTTTCTGTTTTATTTTTTCCCTGCTACAATTTCTGTTAGGAGGTGTCCACCTTTTCCCCCAGTCCCTAGATCTTGTAGGGATTCCTCCCTCGCAACTATAGGTCTTCGTTCAGACTAGCTGAGGACTTTAGCGGGTCTGGTCGCAGGATCAGGTTCCCCGTTACATCGTAGGGATCCAGCTTAGTTCTTTTGTAGGGACAGAATTCCCTCTTTCCTTAGTGCTTGTAGCAGATCATAACAGTAAGTCCAGCCCAAAAGAAAAAAAAAAAAAAAAATCACTAAGGAAAGATTTTCTGTTTCCATCATGGTGTCGGTTCAGGATTTGGCTCTACGCCTGCAGGGACTTTCTCTGGAGGTGGCTGAAATCCAGCAACACGTGAGTAGTTGTTTTGGAGCACATTTCGTGGAGCCAAAGGTACGTTTGCCTGATTTATTTTTTGGTGAACAACAAGATTTTTTTTCTTTTAAAAATGCTTGCTTGTTGTATTTCCGTTTGAGACCCAGATCCTCTGGTGATGAATCACAGCGCATAGGGTTCATAATGTCACTTTTGCGCAAAGAACCTCAGGACTGGGCCTTTTCTCTGCAGCCTAGTGATCCATGCTTTAGATCAGTGGATAGTTTTTTTTCTGCTTTGGGGTTATTGTATGACGATCCGGATCGTGTTTCATCAGCTGAGACAGAATTGAGACGTTTGAGATAGGGATCAGGTAATGTGGAAAAATATTGTACTCACTTCCGAAGGTGGTCCACTCAGGTGGGGTGGAACGATTCAGCTTTGAAAAGTTTATTTCTTGCAGGGTTAAGTGAAAGGGTTAAAGATTTGCTGATTGCTTATCCTATACCTGGTAACTTGCAAGAGGCTATGCAATTAGCCATACGGGTGGATAGGAGACTGCATGCAAGGGTTAATGAGAGTAAATCTGCCTTGTCATCTCCAAGCTTGGAGAAGGAATGTACTGACATTGCAGAGCCGATGGAAATTGGAGCAATGGCACCTCACTCTCGAGAAAAAGAACGCAGATTTGCTAAGGGCTTGTGTTTCTATTGTGGAAAATCTGAGCATTTTATTAAGAACTGTGCGCTTCGAATGAATAAAGAGAAAAAAAAAATGAGGTCAGTTTTGCCCGCATAGCTTGTTTAAACAATAAAGGTGTCTTTCTTTCTGCTACCACTGCTGGTGAGGAGGAATTAATGGAGTTTCGGGTATTTGTGGATTGTGGTTCAACTCTCAATGTGATTGATGGGAAATTTTTTGGAAAAACTAAAATTAAAACCCAAACTTCTGTCTTCCCCTATTAATGTGGTGTCTGTGGATGGTTCTCACTTGAAAAATGTTACTCACCATATCTGTGAATTTCCTCTTACTATTAATGGTGTTCATCAAGAGAATTTGGATTTGGTAGTTTTGAATAATTTGCCCTCACCGGTGATTTTGGGGTTACCCTGGTTAAAATTGCACAATCCGGTACTGGATTGGTCTACCAATGAAATTAAGTCCTGGAGTCCTAATTGTTATGACAAGTGTTGTAACGGGCGTATTGCTGCTGTAGTTAAGGGGGAGTTACCTGTACCTATTCAGGATTTTTGGAAAGTTTTTTCTGATAAGGAATCGCAGGTATTGCCTCCTCATAGAGATTATGATTGTGCAATTGAATTTGTCCCTGGAGCGACTGTTCCTAAAAGTTGTTTATTTAATTTGACTATTCCTGAGAGAAAGGCTTTGGAGGAATACATACAGACAAGCTTGGCCGCCGGTCACATTAGGCCTTCCAAATCTCCTGTGGCGGTTGGATTTTTTTTTGTTAAAAAAAAGTACGGCGGTTTACGGCCTTGTCTAGACTTTCGTGAGATTAATAAGATTACTGTACGCAATCCTTACCCACTGCCATTGATTCCTGATTTGTTTAATCAGTTAGTGGGGGCCAAGTGGTTCTCGAAAATTGATCTTCGAGGGGCATACAATTTGTTGCGCATGAAGGAGGGGGATGAATGGAAGACTGCGTTTAACACTCCACTGGGTCATTTTGAGAATCTGGTCATGCCTTTTGGGCTTTCCAGTGCTCCGGCATTTTTTCAGAATCTTATTAATGACATCCTTAGACCTTTGATCGGCAGAAGTGTGGTTGTGTATTTGGATGACATTTTGATTTATTCACTGGATTTGGAGTCTCATTGGAGGAGTGTGCGTGAAGTATTACAGTTACTGAATGATAATTCACTTTTTGCCAAACTAGAAAAATGTGAGTTCGCTGTACAGAGACTTAGTTTTTTGGGCTACATTGTCTCCAGTGAAGGGTTTGAGATGGACCCAGTGAAAGTGCAAGCTGTGCAGGAATGGCCTAGGCCTATTGGTGTGAAATCAATACAGAGGTTTTTGGGGTTCGCCAATTATTATAGAAAATTCATAAAAAAATTTTCTGTGATTGCCAAACCTCTGACCGATCTCACCATGAAAGGTGCTGATGCGGTTCAGTAGACTACTGAGGCCATTGAGGCTTTTGTGTTGCTAAAGGAGAGGTTCAGCTCTGCTCCCATCCTTACGCAGCCTGATGTGACTAAACCATTTTTGGTTGAGGTTGATGCTTCTTCTGTGGGGGTCGGCGCGGTGTTGTCTCAGGCAAAGACGGATGGAGTACATCCCTGTGCTTTTTTTTCAAAGAAATTTTCTGAGTCTGAACTAAATTATGATATCGGTAATCGGGAATTGTTGGCAATTAAACTCGCATTTGAACACTGGCGTCATTTTTTGGAGGGAGCGGAATTTCCCATTCAAGTCTTCACCGATCATAAAAATCTTATCTACCTTGATGCTGCCAAACGCTTGAATGCCCGTCAGGCTAGGTGGGCACTGTTTTTCTCACGGTTTAATTTTACCGTTACTTACATCCCAGGTACTAAAAATGTTAAAGCTGATGCTTTGTCTCGCAGCTTTTCTCCTATGGTGGGTACTGAGGAGGAGGAGGAAAACATCTTGCAAGAAGGGGTTGTTATTGCTGTTTTGGACTCCGTGTTGGAAGATGAGATTCTTAAAGCACAGGAGAATGCCCCATCTAACACGCCGCATGGGAGGTTGTTTGTGCCTGGTACCCTGAGGAGAGATTTGTTTGATGAATGTCATGACTCTCGGTTGGCAGGTCATCCTGGAATCTCTGAGACCAAGAGACTTGTGGGTCGCAGTTTTTGGTGGCCAGGATGGCAGAAGGAAGTCATTAAGTGGGTGCGTCAATGCACTGTGTGTGCTAGATCTAAGTCTTCTCATACTCCTGCTGCGGGGTTGCTTTGCCCTCTGGAGGTCCCTAGTGCACCTTGGACACATTTGGCTATGGACTTTATTACTGACCTTCCCCCCTCTGAGGGTTTCACTGTCATCTGGGTGGTCGTGGACCGTTTTAGCAAGATGTGTCACTTGGTTCCTTTCATTAAACTGCCCTGCGCTAAGACTCTCGCTAAGGCCTTTGTCAAGGAAATAGTCAGACTACATGGTGTTCCTACTGACATTGTTTCTGATAGGGGACCTCAGTTTGTGGCTCGTTTTTGGCGCGCCTTTTGTGACAGGTTGGGAGTTCATTTGTCGTTTTCATCCGGATATCATCCGGAGTCTAATGGCCAGACAGAAAGGAAAAACCAGGATGTTGAGCAGTTCTTGCGTTGTTTTGTGACTGATAATCAAGAGGGGTGGTCTGAGTTTCTGCCACTTGCTGAGTTTGCTCTTAACAACCATACATCCGCTTCTGCTGGCTGTTCGCCTTTTTTTTGTTGTACTGGGAGACATCCGTCGTTTGGGTCATTTTCCAAGTTGGGATCGGCTGTACCTGAAGAGGAGAATTTTTCTGGTGTTTTGGAGAGAGTTTGGACTGATGTGCGTGGTAATCTTCAGGGGGCTAACAAAAGATCCAAAGTGTATTTTGATAGAAAACGACAAGAGGTTTTGTTTGCTATTGGTGACATGGTTTGGTTGTCCTCTAAGAATCTGCGCTTGAGGATTCCGTCTAAGAAATTGGGTCCCAAGTTTGTAGGGCCCTTTAAGGTGCTTCAGGTTATTAACCAATCAGCTGTTAAGTTGGAGCTTCCCACCTCCTCGAAGATTAATCCGGTGTTTCATGTTTCTCTCTTGAAAAAGCTGAGGTCTCAGATGGAGACGTCTCGGCCACTGTTCCCCTGGTGGTG
>JARQOD010000002.1:431548218-431584436 GCA_033576555.1 Oophaga sylvatica
TGAAAGCAAATTTTGCATGTCATTCGGAAATCAAGGTGCCAGAGTCTGGAGGAAGACTGGGGAGAAGGAAATGCCAAAATGCCTGAAGTCCAGTGTCAAGTACCCACAGTCAGTGATGGTGTGGGGTGCCATGTCAGCTGCTGGTGTTGGTCCACTGTGTTTCATCAAGGGCAGGGTCAATGCAGCTAGCTATCAGGAGATTTTGGAGCACTTCATGCTTCCATCGGCTGAAATGCTTTATGGAGATGAAGATTTCATTTTTTAGCACGACCTGGCACCTGCTCACAGTGCCAAGACCACTGGTAAATGGTTTACTGACCTGTTGTGAATGGGTTTGAGATGAGTTCTGAGCAGAGCCTCCCTCTGGTGGTTACAAGCGGTACTAGTGAGGATTGTGAGGACGGGGAATCAGGTGTTACTGATTGGTCTTATGTAAGGGAGTCATTTTCCCATCAGGGTTGTCGGTGATCAATTGTTCTGGTCTGAATCCTTCTTTCCAGTTTCCCTTGTAGCCTGCTGTGTCGTGTCTGCATCTCCTGCTATCAGATAAGACAATTTCTTATTTTGTGTTTTTGCTATATTTTTGCATTTTGTCCTGCACTTCTGTGGGGGCCTTTAGGGTCCCCTCCGGGGGCTTTTGCCCTCTCAGTTTAGTCCAGCCACTGTGTTTTGTACTTTTGCTTTTTCCAGTTTTTTTTCAGTGGCTGCTGTTTTGTTTTTGTTACACCAGAGAACTAATTTAGGTGGTAGAGGTCGTGTGATCTCAGGTGATTTTGAAATTAGTAGAGTTGGTGTTTTTTCAGGGTTTTCTGAGATTGCAGTAAGTACCCTTCCTATCCTTTTCTATTTAGATAGTTTGGGCCCCAGCGTTTGCTCATACTATTTTTCTTTCTGTGTCAGTATTTCCTCCTGTCTAACCGCCATTACATGTTTGGGGGCTTTCTATTATCTTTGGGGTTCTGCTCCGGGCAGATAGCTTTCCTATTTCTATCTTTAGGTGTAGTTAGTTTCTCAGGCTGTTACGAGGCGTCTAGGACCAACGTAGGAATGCTCCACGGCTGCCTCTAGTTGCGGTGGTTAGTCAGGGTACTGCAATCCCATAGATTCCAACTGCTCTGGTGTATTTCCTTTCTTACCTGCACTCCTCAGCTACCGTAACATAACACTGACCATGGTATTACTGTGCTCAATTGGCCTGCCAACTCTCCTGACCTGAACCCCATAGAGAATCTGTGGGATATTGTGAAGAGAAAGTTGAGAGACGCAAGACCCAAAACTCTGGATGAGCTTAAGGCCGCTATCGAAGCATCCTGGGCCTCCATAACACCTCAGCAGTGTCACAGGCTGATTGCCTCCATGCCACGCCGCATTGAAGCAGTCATTTCTGCAAAAGGATTCCCGACCAAGTATTGAGTGCATAACTGAACTTTATTATTTGATGGTTTTTTTGTTTGTTTTTAAAAAAACACTTTTATTTTATTGGACGGTTGAAATATGTTAATTTTTTGAGACAGGTTTTTGGGGTTATCAGGAGTTGTATGCAAAATCATCAGTATTAAAACAATAAAAGACCTGACAAATTTCAGTTGGTGTGTAATGAATCTAAAATATATGAAAGTTTAATTGTAATCATTACATTATGGAAAATAATGAAATTTAGCACTATATGCTAATTTTTTGAGAAGGACCTGTATGTCTGTGACATGTGAGTATCTGGCTGCAGACATGTTGTAATGTCTTTTCTCCTCTTTATCATTCTTTTCCTTAGATTGAACAGTTTGTTTATGCATCACCTCATGATAACAAATCGTGGGAAATGTTTGAAGAGATGATCACAACGGCAGAAGGGTTTTACCAAACGCTGGGCATTCCATACCGTATTGTGAACATCGTGTCAGGTATGCAGACTGCTCCTCCAGTGCTTTACAGAGTTGTTTCCATTGTGTGCTGTGAGGGAATGAATAGTTTTACATCCCACACACATATTTTGTATAACGTCGGCCAAACCCCCCCATATCGACGAGTCTGATGTGTATAGGGGCGACTGATGATGTCAGAGGAGATAAGGATCCACGATGGAAAATCCACATCGGCACTGCTGAACCCATTAAATCTTGGGCTTTTATAGCATGTATCCATACTCCTTTTCAGGGTTGCAAGTGCAGACCATAACAGCGCTCAGCAGTAGTCCTATGCCATCAGTTCATAAAGGTAAAGAAAAAAACTTGCAGGTATACAGGTTAAATGACGTGACGGCACAGAAATTCTTCATAAGCACCTGTTCATGCAAAACAGCATTGTCTAAAGGGAGCGCCATTTAGCCTATATTCCTGCAGTATGTTAGAATAAAGCGCTTATGCTAAGTTCACATTAGCGTTCGGGGGCTCTACAGACGGCTGCATACTTCCTCCCTGAAGCTCAGCCCTCTTCCGCACTTCTTCTGTTTAGGTCCGCCTACTTCTGCATGCGTTCTGCGTACCTATCTTTAACATTGGGTACGCAGGACATGCGGATGTATGAGGATGCGTCGTTTTGATGCGCCGCCGACCACATGGGAACACAGAGCCCCTGAACGCTAATGTGAAACCAGCCTTAGACTGTTCAGCTTGGCGGATCTCTGTTGTGCAGCATTAGATATTCCCCTCTCCTATATATTCTGGCTTCTGGCAATCTGGATTGCCAATGTTAATTCTTGTACTGCCTAGTGGAGGATTGGGTGTCCGGTAAAGGCGTTTTTGGAGAGTTGTTCTGAAACCGTTGCTAGGAGTTGCAGCTGTGTTAAGTCCCCCATCCTCTCCAACTTTTAGTCTCCCTACCTTTTCTACCCGGTGTTCCCCCTCTCTTGTCTGTGAGTGCATATTTGCATGATTGCTATATTCGTTTATCCCTGTACATCCTCCCTTGTTAGTCTGGATATATACACTGCTCAAAAAAATAAAGGGAACACTCAAATAACACACCCTAGATCTAAATGAATGAAATATTCTCATTGAATACTTTGTTGTGTACAAAGTTGAATGTGCTGTCAACATAATCACACAAAAATCATCAATGGAAATCAAATTTTTGAACCAATGGAGGCCTGGATTTGGAGAGACCCCCAAAATGAAAGTGGAAACAAGTCAAAATGAAAATCAAAACAAGACAAAATGAAAGTGGAAACAAGTCAAAATGATGCTCAGTATTGTGTGTGGCCTCCACGTGCCTGTATAACCTCCCTACAACGCCTGGGCATGCACCTGATGAGGTTGCGGATGTTCTCCTGAGGGATCTCCTCCCAGACCTGGAATAAAGCATCCATCAACTCCTGGACAGTCTTTGGTGCAACGTGACATTGGTGGATGGAGCGAGACATGCTGTCCCAGATGTGCTCAATCGGATTCAGGTCTGGGGAACGGGCAGGCCAGTCCATAGCTTCAATGCCTTCATCTTGCAGGAACTGCTGACACTCTCCAGCCACATGAGGTCTGGCATAGTCCTGCATTAGGAGGAACCCAGGGCCAACCGCACCAGCATATGGTCTCACAAGGGGTCTGAGGATCTCATCTCGGTACCTTATGTCAGTCAGTCTACCTCTGGCGAGCACATGAAGGGCTGTGTGGCCCTCCAAAGAAATGCCACCCCACACCATTACTGACCCACTGCCAAACCGGTCATGCTGAAGAATGTTGCCGGCAGCAGGTTCACACTCAGCACATGTGACAGACGTGACAGAGTCTGGCAATGCCGTGAAGAGTGATCTGCTGGCTGCAACATCCTTCAGCATGACCGGTTTGGCAGTGGGTCATTAATGGGGTGGGCTGGCATTTCTTTGGAGGGCCACTCAGCCTCCAGATGTGCTCGCCAGAGGGCTGAGTCTAAGAACACTTGCGGTTCGAAATGCGTCCAGTCTTCCATCAGCAACCTTTCCTCCAGGCACTCCGGTCGGGTCTCTTGATTCTCTGTACATGGATTTTGAATAAAGTTTTGGATTTTATTCTTCTGAGCTGGATTGTTTGTTCAAGAAACTCATCGTTCACCGTCTTACAGGGACGTGGTCCGTGTCTCGAAGATATACTGGTATTTAAAGGGTGAGCTGGACTTACTTTCATTATGCTGTTTGATTCAGGAGTACAGCAAGGTACGTGTCCCCAGCATCTTCACCATCAGTAGTGACCTGGAGAGTAGGAATAACTAGTGTGCATTTATTGTCAGGGACAGAGTAGGAACCCCTGGCCCCGAGTTATTAGTCAACAGAATCTTGACAGTATGGGGTTAATCTGCAGGATAATAGTGTTGTGAAGCTGCTTGGCGTTTGCACCAGGGGTCGACAAAGTTGTTCAGAATCTAGGAGCCAGCCAAAAAATTTAGGAGCCAGAATTTTTTTTTCATTTCATCATCATCGCCTCCCCATCATCATCAATGCCTCCCCATTATCATCAATGCCTCCCCATCATCATCAATGCCTCCCCATCATCATCAATGCCTGCCCATTATCATCAATGCCTCCCCATCATCATCAATGCCTCCCCATCATCATCAATGCCTGCCCATTATCATCAATGTCTCCCCATCATCATCAATGCCTCCCCATTATCATCAATGCCTCCCCATCATCACTGCCCTCCCCCCACCACCATCACACATGCAGCACACAAGCACTCTCTCACATACACACACACACACATCACATCTCACCTGTCCGGCGTCCGCGCTCTCTGCCACAGCCGGCCGTTGAATGATCACGTCATTCAGCGGCGCTGCTGTGAGAGGAAGCGCTGGAGCCCGGAGCTGCGGCAGCAGAGGCACGGGAGAGGTAAGTATTGTGCCAGCTGCTGCCGGGGCCATGAGCAGGCGGGGGCGGGTGGCGGCGCTGACACCGCTCTCCTCTGCTAACGGGCGCCGGGGTGCCCGACGGCGAGTGGGCCCCCCGCCTGCTCAGGGCCTCGACAAACCCGGGCGCCAGGCATGATTTTCTGGGCGCCACTGGCGCCCGGGTTTGTCGAACCCTGGTTTGCACTAAGAGCCCCGATGTGGGGAAGAAATGAACATTACCACCCCCGGCAGCCTATGGCTTTCAGTTATAGTGGCTCAAACAGCGTGGCTTCAGTTACTGCTCTGTATCCTTGCCCCAACACTGACAGCCGGCTCATTATTAGAGCCAATTTAAAAAATGTTTAGATTAAAACCCTATGTTTATATTAAAACATTTTTTTTTAGGTTCTTTAAATCATGCAGCTAGTAAGAAGTTGGATTTAGAAGCCTGGTTTCCAGGCTCTGGAGCCTTCAGAGAGTTAGTGTCATGTTCTAACTGTACCGACTATCAGGCTCGACGGCTGCGGATTCGTTATGGACAGACCAAAAAGATGATGGACAAGGTAATCTGTAGAAAATGATCAATTTAGGCTTGTTACTACTTAAATCAATTTTTATTAAATAAGTCAGCAACTTGGTGTTACCATTTCTCTTGTTAATAGGTTATGTCCTCAGGAATTTGTTGGTGATGGAGGTAATTTATTAATCTGCTATAGCCCATTAATTTGACAGGTCCTTCGTAAAGAGGTTTCTTACCTCGTACATCCTCTATCCATAGTGCTTGGCTTTTTCTCATAGTTCCACCCTACAGTCATGGACAAAAGTTTTGAGATTGACACAAATATTAATTTTTACAAAGTCTATTGCTTCACTTTTTCTAATGGCAATTTGCATATACTCCAGAATGTTATAAAGAGTGATCAGCTTAACAGCAATTACTTGCAAAGTCAATATTTGGCTAGAAAATGAACTTTATCCCCCAAAAGACATTTCAACATCATTGCAGCCCTGCCTTAAAAGGACCAGCTAACCACTTTTCAGTGATTGCTCCATTAACACAGGTGTGGGTGTTGATGAGGACATGGCTGGAGATCAATTTGTCATGATTAAGTAAGAATGACACCACTGGACACTTTAAAAGGAGGCTGGTGCTTGGCATCATTGTTTCTCTTCTGTTAACCATGGTTATCTCTAAAGAAACACGTGCAGTCATCATTGCAATGCACAAAAATGGCCTAACAGGGAAGAGTATCGCAGCTAGAAAGATTGCACCTCAGTCAACAATCTATCGCATCATCAAGAACTTCAAGGAGAGAGGTTCCATTGTTGCCAAAAAGGCTCCAGGGCGCCCAAGAAAGACCAGCAAGCGCCAGGACCGTCTCTTAAAAGTGTTTCAGCTGCGGGATCGGGCTACCAGCAGTGCAGAGCTTGCTCAGGAATGGCAGCAGGCAGGTGTGAGTGCATCTGCACGCACTGTGAGGCGGAGACTCTTGGAGCAAGGCCTGGTCTCAAGGAGGGCAGCAAAGAAGACACTTCTCTCCAGAAAAAACATCATGGACAGACTGATATTCTGCAAAAGGTACAGGCAGTGGACTGCTGAGGACTGGGGTAAAGTTATTTTCTCTGATGAATCCCCTTTTCGATTGTTTGGGACATCAGGAAAACGCCTCATTCGGAGAAGACAAGGTGAGCGCTACCACCAGTCTTGTCTCATGCCAACTGTTAAGCATCCTGAAACCATTCATGTGTGGGGTTGCTTCTCAGCCAAGGGAATCGGCTCTCTCACAGTCTTGCCTAAAACACAGCCATGAATAAAGAATGGTACCAGAATGAGCTCCAAGAGCAACTTCTCCCAACCCTCCAAGAGCAGTTTGGCGATCAACAATGCCTTTTCCAGCATGATGGAGCACCTTGCCATAAAGCAAAGGTGATAACTAAATGGCTCAGGGAACAAAACATAGAGATTTTGGGTCCATGGCCTGGAAACTCCCCAGATCTTAATCCCATTGAGAACTTGTGGTCAATCATCAAGAGACGGGTGGACAAACAAAAACCTAAAAATTCTGACAAAATGAAAGCATTGATTGTGCAAGAATGGACTGCTATCAGTCAGGATTTGGTCCAGAAGTTGATTGAGAGCATGCCAGGGAGAATTGCAGAGGTCCTGAAGAAGAAGGGTCAACACTGCAAATATTGACTTGCTGCATTAACTCATTCTAACTGTCAATATAAGCTTTTGTTACTCATATGTTTGCAATTATATTTCTGTCTGTGATAAAAACATCTGTCAAACACACATAAAAACCAGAGGGCAGCAGATCATGTGAAAATATAATATTTGTGTCATTCTCAAAACTTTTGGCCATGACTGTACTTGATTCATCTTAGAAATATGGGCAAAAAGGATCTGGGAACCTGCTAGTAGGGGATCTAGCTGTAGAGATCACCAGTTTTGTGGATAAGTGATAAATATATTTTGAAAGGAAAAACCTATTAAAGGGATTATCAACTACTTTGCAAGTCTCTCTGATGTGAACTAACTGCCATAGATAAGCTCTTTTGTAAATGCCTTGATTTTCCAAAATTCTTCTGTAAAGCCCGGGTCTCACATAGCGATACACCAGCGATCCCGACAACGATCAGAATCGCTGGTGTGTCGCTACATGATCGCTGCTGAGCTGCCAAACAGGCAGCTCAGGCAGCGATCAGCACAGCGACACTGCGGGTAACATCGCTTAGTTACCCGCAGTTTACGTTGGATACCAGCGCCCTGATGCAAGGAGCTGGTAACCAAGGTACACGTCGGGTTTCCAGGCGCAGCGCGGTGCCTGGAAACCCGCTGTGTACCTTGGTTACCAGCTCCCTGCATCAGGGCGCTGGTATCCAAGGTACACAGCGGGTTTCCAGGCACAGCCCCACGCCTGGAAACCCGCTGTGTACCTTGGTTACCAGCGGATCGCTGGTCTCCCGCCTGTCACACGCAGCGATGCGTGCTGGCCAGCGGGAGACCAGCGATCAAAAAAATGTCCAGGACATTCAGCGATGCCCAGCAGGGGGGCTGATCGTCACTGAATGTCACACACAGTGATATCGCTGGGGAGATCGCTGTTGCGTCACAAAACTAGTGACTCAGTGACCCTGTGTGAGACGGGGGCTTAACATGAGATGCTCCTCTGGTCCCTAGATCTCCAGCTGAGAATCATCTGACTATATATTGTCCCTGATTAGGGCGAGACCTGTAATTCCAGAGCAGTGGGCAGGGAGAAGCCATCAGGGACCCACCTATCTGTCTAGTCTCCAGTGATGCTTAGTCCCCAGAGGCTCTAAAGTATGTTTTTTTTCTAAAACGCCGCAGAGTTTCAGTCCCACATATCTGGCTGAGATCATACAGTGTCTGATACAGGCTGTCCGTTGATTCGGCAGCATGTACCAGATGTCAGGTTCTCTTTAATGCTATCGTGGGGGGTGCGCTTCGTTCCCAGTGTATTGCTGACTGCTTATTATTGGTCAAAGTTAGAAAGAAGATGAAGTACACAGTGTAATCTCTTTGGTAATTCCCATTTGTACTGAAAAAAAAATAATTTACCATTTTTAGATACTAAATACTTTGATCTTTGTTATCTTCGCAAAGGAGAGGTGAAATAAAAAAAATACTAATTTGCAGTGCCTATTACGTAATGAACCATATGAAAAATTTGGTGAAAGGTCCTCTTAATTTTGTAACATGCTTAGAACATCGCAAATTGCGTTATTTGATTATTTTGTTTTATGACATTTGATGTGTAGTAAATATGCTTAAAGGGAACCAGTCACCCCCCCCCCCAGGGCATTTTTAAGTAAAATAGCCAACTTCAGCAGCACTAAGGCTGCATTCTGTGAAGGTGGCTCTTATGTTTCTGATCCCCAGTAATGCTGAAATAATTGACTTTTATAAATAGGTCCCCACACCTGTATTGAGTCCCATAGTTATGGTGTGTCCCCCTGTATTAGCCGCCTCCCAGCCGTCCATCATCCCCCTGTTGCGTCCCTGCGCCACCTGCTGGCACAGCGCAGGCGCCCGCCGGCATGTAACGCCAACAGAAACACAGGAGGAGGCGGCGCAGTGACGCAACAGGGGGATGAAAGACGGCTGGGAGGCGGATGATACAGGGGGGACACACCATTCCTATGGGACTCAATACAGGTACGCAGATCTATTTATAAAAGTCAATATTTCGGCGTTACTGGGGATCAGAAACATAAGAGCCACCTTCACAGACTGCAGCCTTAGGCCCCGTGCACACGTTGCTGATTTACTTGTGGATTTTTCCACGCAGATTTTGCTAAAACCGCAGGTAAAATGACCTGCGTTTTACCTGCGGTTTTAGCGCCGATTTACTGCGGTTTTACTGCGGTTTTTGTGCGGATTTGCCCTGCAGTTTTACAACTATAATGGAATAGGTGTAAAACCGCTGCGGAATCCACACAAAGAATTGACATGCTGCTGTTTTAAAACCGCAGAAAATTCCGCATCATGTGCACAGCTTTTTTTTTCCCCTTCACTAACATTGTACTGTACATGGTGTGCGGTTCTGCTGCGGATACGCAGCGCCAAAACCGCTGCGGATTCGCAGCACAATCCGCAACGTGTGCACAGGGCCTTAGTGCTGCTGAAGGTGGCTTTTTTAGTTAAAAACACCCTGGGGGGTGACAGGTTCCCTTTAAAGTGAACTTGTCACACAGTGTCAGGTCGGCGCCGTTATACTGATTAGAATGATACCTGGGTTGATCAAATCCGTCTTGTGGTTGTTGTTTAATTTGTACTTTCAGTTTTGAGTTAATGATATGCTCATTCCCCGGGGCGGCCTGTGGGGGGTCTTTATGTGGTGCTCTGCTTAGCTGCTCATACTCACAGCTTCTGACAGGTCACTGATCCCTCAGTGACCTGCCCTCTATTTTACATACTGCATAGAATTAAGGTTTTAAAAAAAAATAAAAAATCATCGGGCTGATGCTGGCGGTGTCGCCTGCTCTGTAGCATGATAAGGTGAATAATATGCCTGTCTTCATGTTATTTACACATAATTTTTTTTTTTTTACAACAAAACTATATCTTTATCAAAAAGGCACCGGCAGCTACGCCTGTGCAGTACCATCTATCGCATTCTGCCACCGACACCTCATAAACTGAAAATAAAGATTACACAACAACCATAAGACGGATTTCATCACCAGATATCATTTTGATCAATATAACGGCGCCGACCTGACACAGTCTGTAGGTTACTGTGCACAATCCTGCTGGCAGGTTCCCGTTAAATAGCTGCTCTGGTATAATTTGTGCCAAACCTCCCAACGTGGAACATTTGATAAATGTGGAGTGGCAAAGTTGACGGGAGTACACTAAAGATTTGCTGCAAATTGCGCCATTGTGACACCATTTTTGTTGGCTAAGGCTAGTTTCACACTAGCGTTTGACCGACCTGCGTCGGTCTGTGCACGGCCGCCGTAAAGCTCCGCCCCGGCCGCGCCTCTTCCCTGCAGCTCCGCCTATGGGCGCATGACGCTATCTGTAGCATGGGTATGCAGGCTGTGCACAGGTATGCGTTTGCCGGCCCATGGATCCTCTTGGTGGTGCGCCGACCTGCGGCCAAAGCACCGTGTTGCATTTTGGTGCGCTCGGCGCACCGTCAAAAGGACGGTGGCAAACGCATACCTGCGCACGGCCTGCATACCCAATGCTAAAGATAGGGTACGCAGGTCGCATGCAGCGTCATGCGCCCATAGGCGGAGCAGCCGGGAGGAGGCGGGGGCGGAGCTTAGCCATGGCCGTGCGCAGGTCAGTGAAACGCTAGTGTGAAACTAGCCTTAGAGCTTTTATAAAAAAAATAATAGTGCAGTTTTTGATGTAGTGGCAAAGCCATAAGTGAATTAAAACAGTAAAAATAAAGTTATTGCTTCACTTTCCTGCTGGCTTTTAATCAAAAAGTGAATAAAAAAATTGCAGTTGTTTTTTTTTTTTTTTTTAAAAAGACAACTGTCAAACCACACTACACATACACCTGGCAAATTTGTTGGCACGTCAGGCTAGTTTCACATTAGCGTTTTTGTGCGCTGTGCATCGTGCGCAATTATAAACGCATCATTTTTTAACGCATTATTGCACGCATTAAGACAAAAAAACGCAGCATTTGCATGCGTTTTCATGCGGTTTTGCATACGTTCTCTAAGTGTCACATTTCACAGGAGGAAAATCCTTGAAACAGACTCCACCAATGGGACACCAGTGGGCGAGTGTCATGGGAATTCTTTATATAGAACCTATTACAGCTGAATTCTTCAGATTTTTCTGCTGTTTCCTGTGTCACCATGGATCTGCGTTGGGAGAGTTTTCAACTTGGATCTGGACATCGCGCTGACTGGCTTTTGCATTTGCTTCCCAGCAACAAAGGCAGAGAGAGAGACAGTGAAGACGGCAGCGGCGGCATTTTTGGAGACATCCGATTATTGAAGTCCGGGAGAGCCGTGGAGCGTACCACATCCTCTACAGCGAGCTACAGGCAAACCCGGTGAAATTTAATGACTATACCCGGATGTCCCAAGAAAGCTTCATGTATTTGCTTGCTCGTGTTGAAGGAGCCATCCGGACACAGGACACACAGCTCCGTCGTGCGATTCCTCCTGAGGAACGGCTCCTGGTCACATTACGGTACGTAATATTTAAAACCAATGCGTGCATAATTGTTTTTGTTCTGGCATTTACTAATCCAAAGCCTGCAGAATTATTGTTCTGCCATGTAGTAAATAAACAAAAGCCTGCAGAATTATTGTTATGCCATGTACAGAAATTTTTTTCATGTCAGTGTTTTACCAAAGCCTAGACAAAAATATAAATTTTTTTCTTTCTGTTTTGCAGATTCCTGGCTACTGGAGAGACCCTATCATCACTCCACTTCGAGTATCGGCTTAGAATCTCCACCTTGTCGGGAATAGTTGCGGACACCTGCCGGGCTTTGTGGGACGTTCTCTGTCCAGAATTTATGCCCCTGCCCACCGCGGAAAAGTGGATTGACATAGGGGAACAAATCTTGACAGTCTGCAATTTACCCAACTGTTTGGGAGCGGTGGATTGGAAACACATCAGGATAACCAAACCCGCAAGAAGTGGATCGGAGTACTATAACTATAAAAAATACTTTTCTACACTACTCATGGCCATTGCGGATGCAGACTGTCAGTTTGTTGCGGTGGACATTGGAGCATTTGGCCGGGGCAATGACTCACAGACTTTTAAGAACTTGGACATGGGCCGTAGGTTGTATGGCAACCATTTTAATTTCCCCCTGCCATGGCCTCTTCCCCACACCGAAGGTCCGCCACTGCCATTTGTAATGATTGGGGATGAGGCCTTTCAAATGTGCCCAAACCTTCTGAATCCCTACTCCAGCCGGGACTTGGACCACACAAGAAATATATTTAATTACAGACTCACAAGGGCACGAAGAACTGTAGAGTGTTCCTTTGGGATTCTTGTGTCCAGATGGCGCATTCTCGGCACAGCCATTAATCTTTAACTGGAAACAGTGGATGAGGTGGTGAAAGCGTGTGTGGTTCTTCACAATTTTGTTATGGCTAAAAAGCACCCTAACTTTGAACTAAATGAACCAGCTGCCAACCCATTGCCTGATTTCACTCAGCACCCTCTCAGGTCATCAGTTGAAGTTGGCCAAATGAGGGACCAATTTGCGGCCTACTTTATATCTGATGTGGGACGTGTGGCATGGCAAGATCAAATGTTGTAAAAAAATTTTATTGCGTGTATGTAAATAAAAAACTTGTTTTGATACCTGTACCGATTGCACTCTGTCTTTATACACTCCAATACAATAATCACCAGCCCAGGTGTCCCAGTGAAGTCAGGATGCTGTGTTTTGTGCATCCTGACTTTACTATGACCTTCATCTCTCCAGTCTGTGTTCAATAAGGCAGACTGCAGCGACGGTGGAGATAATACAACTAATATTTATCACCTGGCCTGATGTTACAAATAGTGATTTTGGGATGCACTAGCATCCTTTCACTCTTTATGACACCTGACCATATGAGTATAAATATTATTTGTAGTATCCACTGTGGTTTCAGTATGCATGCAGACTGGAGAGATGATAAAGTTTATACAACTTCTACAATCCCCTGGCCTGGTGTCATGCTGAAGTGAGGATGCCAAAAAAAAACGCATCCTGACTTCAGAATTTTATGACACCTGGGCAGGTGAATTACACATGAGTTAACCTCCAGCATCTCTCCAGTTTGCGTGCAATAGATGATGCAGACTGAAGCGACGCTGCAGATGACAACTCATAGGTATAGTCACCTGGCCAGGTGTGCTAAATAGTTATGATACCAGGCCAGGGTATTGTAGATATGACGTGTATTTTCTCCATCATCTCTTCAGTCTATTCACCACAGACTGAATAGATGATGTGGTTAATTCCAAGGTATATCTAGAATCCCCTGGCCTTGTGTCACAAAGAGTGAAATGATGATGGCCAAAACACACCATCCTCAATTCACTCTTTATGATACCTGGCAAGATGAGAATAGATATGCCTTGCACTCAACACCATCCTCTATTCAGTCTGACCAGCAGACTGAAGAGACTGGTGTTGAAAATACAAGTCATAGATTTGTGTTTTTGACAACACATAGCTCCAGGACTAACACAAGAAGCATGTGTCAGTACTTGAGCTATGTGGTGGCAAAACCACAAAGTGTACGGCGCAGTGTGTGTAGGCGGCGAAAGACACAATTAAACCAAACAGTTGGGGAAAAACAAAATTACATTTACAAACAAAAAAAAAATAAATTACTGGGAGCGACGTTTGGGGGAAGATGGTGGGAACTTGGGGGTGTGGAGAGACGAGGAATGGCTTAAGGAAAGCGACGAATGTGGTTCTAGGGGAAGGGGCAACGAAAGTTGTGGGGGAAGGGAGCGGGTCAGACACAGTGGGAGGATAAAAGTGTTTAGTTTCAGCAGCAGATGAAGGAAGGGAGACACACTAGTCATTACTAGTGGGTAGGCGGAGCCCACATAGGATTGAAACACCTCAGATTAAAAAAGTGTTGACCGGCCCCTCCAGCTAGGGCTCCTCCTACTCCAGCTCTCCAGTCTAAAATTTGAGGTCACAGAGGATAGTCGCTGCTGAAGCAGCTCCTCAGAAGATTTTTTATTTTTATCGGACAGAGACTTGGACCCCCGTGGTCTTGAGGTCTCAGGGGTCTCAGCGCTGCTGGACCCCCGCCTCTCCCTTGGCGGATCTGTATTACCCTTTAAGGAGGTCCCTGCAGAACCCTGCCGGCCCCGGGGGATGAGGGTTGCTTCCCTGGCGGGGACGCAAACCGCGCTTCTGGGGTCACTGCGTTCCCCGCCCTGGGGGGAAGCTATGGGCACAGCGCCAAAATCCCTGGGGGTCCCTGTGGCGCTCAGCTGGGTGAGTACTCAACATTTTAATGTTTTGAGTGCTTCAGCGACTGCTGCGGCAGCCGCTGTTACATGTTGGTGACTAGTGTCTTTTGTCCGCAGGTGGATGCCTGCAGGACATGGAGAGCGGAGGAGTCGCGCGCCCTTTTTTTGAATTTTCGCGGCGCTCTGAGCGCGCGCTTTACTACTGTCTTCTTCCGGCTTCTCAGAAGCACAGCGCGGCGGCCATTACTGGATCAGGGAGCTGAAGGCTTCCTTCCTCACTCTCATCCCCTCCCGACAATCGAAGACGCTACACCGCGGCCAGCTGTGTGAGTCGCTTCTGCCTGTCAGGGCAGAAGCTTAACCCCCTCATCCCCACAGCGCAGGACACTGAACGCTACCGCTAACGATCACTATAAAGACGCATACTAATGCGATCGTTTTTTGTGATCGTTTTAATGTCGCTAGTAGCTGCCACAGTGGGCGATCTCATTGACGACGCATAAGTGGTTAGCGATCCCCTTAGCGACTTTGGCGGTCATTGCGATGTACAAATCAGCGCAATATTTTAGCGTTCTTGTTTAGTGTACAAAGGCAAAAGAATCATACCTTTGAGAGCACTGTCCTGCAGCTGTTACCTCATAAGAGGCACCTGGGGCTCGCACACCCTTTTCATTAAACAAGGGTTGTGGGGAGTCTGCGACATTAACCCCTTCTTTGGCGGTTAACCCTTTATTGGGGGACAGCTGGGGTAGCTCTCTCTTTAAGAGCTTTAACCCTTCAGCGTTCGTTTCTTCTTTAAGAAACCACACTGTCCTAGTTACTGACAGGTTTAACCTGCCATATACTGTGTGAGGACATGTCAGATCAGGGTCCAGGAGGTGCGGACCGTCTCCCAGATCCGCTACAGGATCAGTCTCGTGACACGCAGACCTCGACGGCGTCAGGCGCAGCGGTCAGAGGTTTCAGTGATGTCAAAATGGAGGCCCTCGCTCGTTCTATTGATGGCCTGTCTGACCTTCTAGGTTATTGGGTGTCAGCTAGATCCTCTCAGAGGAAGCGACACAGGCCGGTGCCTTCATTCCCGCGCAGCGACTCGGAGATCTCGGGCATGGAGGGTTTCCCTTTCAAGCTCAGATGGGGAGGTGTCCGATTCGGATAAGGAGGATCGGCAGGGACTCTCTGCTTCTCTTTTGGGTCGTACAGAGGCTTTTATTGGAGCCATGAGGGAGGCGTTACAGTTACCGGAGGAGGTAACTAGACGTCCTAGTAAGTCGGCCCGGATGTTTTCAGGAGTCGCATAGGTCGCGATCAGCATTACCACCCTGAACACGCCCGATCTCATCTGATCTCGGAGGCTAAGCAGGGTTGGGCCTGGTTAGTACTTGGATGGGAGACCGCCTGGGAATTCCAGGTGCTGTAGGCTTAAAGGAACGCCTGTGTCCAGATAAGTGTTTTCAGCTGTATCCGTGTACGACGGAATTGATTGATAATTGGATTCCTTCTCCTGAAGTGGATGTTCCCTTTATCCCAGCTTAGCAAGTCCTCATTACTTCCTGTTAAAAGGGAAGGCGAGTTTGCAGAATCCGCTGGACAGAAAAGCAGAGATGGCGGCGAAATCCATCTAGGAGGCTGTGGGTCATGGATTCAGAGCATGTGTGCTTGTAAAGCTTCTCTAAGCTGGTTAGACCGTCTACGGACGGCGTGGCAAGATGGATCCCCTCTATCCGAGGTAGATGAGCTTTTTAAGTTGGAGGATGCAGCCCGATATGACAGTGATGCAGGTTTGGATTCTGCGTCACTGCTGTCCAGGGCGCAATCCTAGGCAATCACAGTCAGGAGAGCACTGTGGCTTAGACAGTGGACCGGAGACACGGTTTCCAAGCAAGGTTTGCTATCCTTAGCTTACAAGGGTGGTCAGCTATTTGGATCTGACCTCACGGAGCTGATTGCCAAGGCAAAGGCAAAAGAAACGGCTTTACCACAGCGAAGAGCTGTGACTTCTGCGTCTGGCAGGCATAGTGCCGGTAGTAGTCGGCGGTCCTTTCGGTCCAGGGGACGGTTCGGTCAGCCCTCTTGGGGATCGGGTCGTCCCTCTTTTTTCGGGAAAAAGGAACGCTCAGAAATCCCGCACTCCCTGGAAACAGAGCTTCCGCCAAGACAAGTGGGAAGCTGACAAAAAGCCCGCTAAGGCGGACTGACGCCAGGGTCTCACTCGAGGGCTCTCGAGTGGGAGGTCACCTGCTCCAATTCAAACCGACTTGGGCTTCCCGCGTGTCGGACGCCTGGGTGACGCGGGTTGTGTCGGCAGGCTACTTCATAGAGTTTCTTTCTCGACTCCCAGACAGTTTTTGCCACTCTCGCATTCCGTCAGAGCCCGACCTATTTGCCGCTCTACTGCGGGAGGTCGATTCCCTTCTGCAGAAGGGTCTGGTGGTACCGGTTCCGCCGGAGGACCGGGGAAGAGGGTTTTTATTCCAACCTCTTTGTGGTCCCCAAAAAGGAGGACAAATTTCGCCCCATTCTGGATCTCAAAAGATTGAATTGGCATGTCCATACCCGGAAATTCCGCATGGAGACACTTCGCTCCGTTGTGGCGGCCCTGTCGCATAACGAATCGACATTCGGGACGCTTTTTTTGCATGTTCCCGTCGGAAGGGCCCACCAACGCTTCCTTCGTTTTGTCATAGGTCAGGACCATTACCAGTTTGTGGCCCTGCCATTCGGGTTGGCCTCAGCACCCAGAGTTTTTACGAAAATTCTGGCACCTCTCATGGCGATTCTGTGAAGACAGGGGGTTACGATTCTTCCCTATCTGGACGACCTTTTGATTGTGGCGTCCTCAAAGGAGGAGGCGGTGACGGCTCGCAATCTATCCCTTCAGCTCCTGGAGGACTTCGGGTGGCTGGTCAATTGGGAGAAGTGGTCTCTGGAACCGTCACAGTCAATCCTGTTTTTGGGAATGCATTCGACACGGTACGAGCAGTGGTGTCTCTGCCTCCAGACAAGCAAGCGAGTCTTCTTTGACATGTAATGAAGTCTTCGACAGCAATGTGCCTTCGAAGGTGTATGCGCCTTCTGGGTTTGATGGTGGCGTCGATGGAGGCAATTACGTTTGCCCAATTTCATTCCAGGGCTCTCCAAATGCTCATTTTGAACCGTTGGGATCGATCGCAGTTTTCACTGGATTGCAGTGTCATCATCTCCCACAGGGTGCGAGAGTCTCTAGGATGGTGGTTACGTCCGGAAGTGTTATCCCTGGGGAAGTCCTTCCTCCCTCCGAGGTGGTCGATCATAACCACCGGTGCCAGCCTGACGAGCTGGGGGGGTGTCTGGAACGATCTCTGGATTCAGGGAGTATGGTCGTCGGAAGAGTCTGTCCTGCCGATCAACATCCTGGAATTGAGGGCAATTTTCCTTTGCCTCCAACACTGGACGGTCCTTTTAAGCGGTCTACCAGTCCGAGTGCAGACAGACAACGCGACGGCGGTCGCGTATATC
Source organism: Oophaga sylvatica (assembly GCA_033576555.1). Classification (NCBI taxonomy): domain Eukaryota; kingdom Metazoa; phylum Chordata; class Amphibia; order Anura; family Dendrobatidae; genus Oophaga; species Oophaga sylvatica. The sequence goes on from JARQOD010000002.1 coordinate 431,565,956, forward strand.
AACCATCAAGGTGGGACGAGGAGCTTCAGGCTCATGATGGAGGTGTCTCGGATCCTGGTATGGGCCGAGGCCAGGGTGCCAGCCATCTCTGCAATTCACATTCCAGGAGTTCAGAATATCACAGTGGACTCCCTCAGTCGCGAAAAGATGGATCCCGGAGAATGGAGTCTTCATCCGGAGATTTTTGCACTGCTGTGCTCCCGTTGGGGGACTCCCCAAGTGGATTTGATGGCATCCAGGTTCAATGCCAAGTTACCGACGTTCATGTCCAGGTACAAGGACCCGAAGGCTGTGGCGGTGGATGCTCTGGTGGCTCCTTGGGTCCAATTCGAGCTAATCTATATGTTTCCCGCCGATATCCTTACTTCCTCTGGTGTTGCGTCGGATCAGACTGGAGAGAGTACCGGCTATGTTGATAGCCCCAGATTGGCCAAGGAGGACGTGGTTCTCAACGCTGGTGTCGCTCCTGGCAGCGCCTCCACTTCCACTCCCTCTTCGCCCGGACCTGTTAACCCAAGGGCCCGTTCGTCACCCGGACCTGAAGTCTCTGCGTTTGACGGCGTGGCTCTTGAGACCGAAATATTGACCCGTCAAGGCTTTTCAGCCGAGGTCATTGCCACTCTTCGAGCTGCCAGAGGTACGGCTACTACTAGGATTTATCACAAGACTTGGGAAGTCTTCTTTTCGTGGTGTTCGGGTTCTTCAAGGAACCCGAGGATTTTTTTCCATTCCCAATTTGTTGGCCTTTCTGCAGTACGGGCTGGACAAGGGTTTGGCAGTTAGCACTCTGAAGGGTCAGATTTCTGCTCTGTCCTTGCTGTTTCGGAAGGCTATCGCCTCGCGTAGGGACGTACGTTCCTTTTTTCGCAGGGTAATCCGTCAGTTTCCGCCGCGGAAGGCGCCTGTGTCTCCTTGGCGGCTCAATCTTGTTTTGGAGGCTCTTCAACATGGGCCTTTTGAGCCTATGGACTCTGTTAACCTTTCTTTGCTTTCTTGGAAGGTTGCCTTCCTAGTGGCGGTCACCTCTTTGAGAAGGGTTTCTGAGTTGGCGGCTTTTTCTTGCTCGCCTCTTTTCCTGGAGTTTCACCCGGATCGCGTAGTGCTTCGCACACGGGGTGACCTTCTACCTAAGGTGGTGTCACAATTTTATGTTAACCAGGATATTGTGTTGCCCTCGCTCTGTCCGGTGCCGAGGAATGCGAAGGAACGGGCCTTGCACACATTGGATTTGGTGCGGGCTTTGAAGTTCTATTTGTCTATTACTCAAAATTTTCGGAAGTCGGACTCTCTGTTTGTGATTCCAGCAGGTCGTCGGCGTGGTCAACGAGCTCCCAAGGACTCTATAGCTCGTTGGATTCGGTTGGCCATTTTAGAGGCTTACCGACTTAAGGGCGAACCTTGCCCGGTTAAGATTCGAGCTCACTCCACGAGGGCTGTGGGTTCATCGTGGGCCTTTCATCAAGGGGCCTCGGCAGCTCAGCACTGCCGGGCGGCGACCTGGCGCTCCGTCCACACGTTTACAAAATTTTATAAGGTGGACGTTAGTGCTTCCGCTGATGCGGCCGTAGGACGAAGAGTCCTGCAGGCGGCTGTAGTTTAAAGTTCTCGTTAACTTGTGTTTAGCGCTAGTCGCGCATTTACCTAGGTTGTTGGGATCTGCCTTTTTTGGTTTTTTTTCCCACCCTTATTTTTGGACTGCTTTGGGACGTCCCACTAGTAATGACTAGTGTGTCTCCCTTCCTTCATCTGCTGCTGAAAGACGGATTTTGGTAAGAACTTACCTGTAAAATCCTTTTCAGCGAAGAAGGAAGGGAGACACACATCCCTCCCATGGCAGAAGTGTGTTGTTGTGTTTTCAGATGCGGCGTGACCCTTCTCTGATAGCGATTATCTGGGCTGAGGTCGGCGCACTAAGGCTCTGTTCCAGCATTGCCAGCTCATCGCAGTGGTCAGGTTCAGTGAGTAGTACCTGGGACTGTGTGTTTTTTTCTGTTATATGCATAACCTGTCTCCTTGTTTTTCTCTGTGAAGTCCTTCAGAAGGGGTTATGTTGCTCCGCTGGTGATATTTGCTCTTTCTTAGCTTGTGTACGACTGGAGAGCTGGAGTAGGAGGAGCCCTAGCTGGAGGGGCCGGTCAACACTTTTTTAATCTGAGGTGTTTCTATCCTATGTGGGCTCCGCCTACCCACTAGTAATGACTAGTGTGTCTCCCTTCCTTCTTCGCTGAAAAGGATTTTACAGGTAAGTTCTTACCAAAATCCGTCTTTTTGTGGCTTCTGCGGCCACTCTTTGTGCTGTCCTTCTTGGACCTCCTGGTGCTGGGGCACCTCCTTGATCTGGTGCACCTCCTTGATCTGGGGGACCTCCTGGAGCTGGGGGACCTCCTGGCAGGATCCAGAAGCTGCTGTTGCATGCTGGTGGTGATGGAGGTCCTGCCAGGGTCCGTGGTCTTGAATAAGGAGTATGGGTCCCCCAGCTGCTGCTTGGTGGTGATGATCCTGGAACGGGTGGAGGTGGTGGAGGTCCAAGCAGGGGTGGAGGTGGCGGAGGTCCAAGCAGGAGCAGCGCTTGGCATGGTGGTGGCGGGGGAGTGTCCAGCTGCACTGGGACTTGCTGTCGTGTACTGGTGTCCGGCATGGCTTGGAATGCTGGTGGCGGTGCAGTGGTATGCAGCAGAAGTCGGTAGTGAGGTGAAGCGAATCAGTGGTGGCACGGTTGGAAAATGCACCACTGGCTGCTGCGCGTACCGACTCTGCTGCATAGCCTACATGTAGGCAGTGTTTCAGGCCTGCATCACAGCCAGCTGGAGCTCAGGACTAAGGTGTTCCGCCATGCCCCATTCAATTTGGTGGAAGAAATGGTGCGCTGGTCTGTTGAGGTCGGCTTCCAGATGGTCAAGGCAACTGTCGACAGCCTGGAAGCGTGTTTCCATTAGGGTAAAACCACTTTCCAGTCTATTGCTCACCGCCTTGAGGCCATTCTGAAAAACCGAGCTCAAGTGAATGAACTCGGGCATGAGATTCCTGTCCGAGGCCTTCTGCCACTGGCGGGAAGTGCCCGCAAAACCAGTGGCAGAGACCTGGGACAGGGGAACACTTGATGGACCAGCTTCCTGTTCTCCAGCTGTCTGTGTTGCCGACCCACAAGCTGCTTCTTGGCTGCTGGATGGCTGGGACGGGTCCGAGGCAGCTCGCTGAAGGACCCCTCCAGGACCAGGTTGCAGGGTGCTGCTCCAGGTGCTGTGAAAAGAAAAGAAAACATTAGTATCATGCATTTACAATAGTCAAAGCGCCAACTCCTGTGGAATAGAAAAACACAGAATACAATACAACAACAAAATACTTACGATCTGGTGGCAAGGTCTTAGGAAGGCCAACGCCCGATGTTAACGATATTTTGTGGAGGCCCTTGCTGCAGCACCACTGGCAACCTGGTTCTCCTGCCTCAGGTCTCTGTTGAAGCGGTCCTTCATCGAGCGCCAACGGGTTCTAACTTTGTTCACTGTGGAAAAAAAAATAAATTAGACAATGCACTGTAGACCGGGATAACACAAATGTGTGTGATGTTAGAAACTCACAGGAGTTACTAGCATCACACACAGTTGTGTGATCCCGGCCAAGGTCACTGCCGCATCACACAGCATTGAAATACTTACGAAATTCCTTGCGGACCCTTGCAGAGGCGTTGTCCCAGCCATCCATCAGCCCTGCGGCCACCTCATTCCAGAGCCGCCGGATCACCACGTTGTCACAGTGCATTGGATCACAGCTGTCCCACAACGGGACTCGCTCCTGGACTAACTGTATCACAGCGTCATTGTCCAGGGTGAGTTCCTCATCCCATTGTGGAGCCTAGAAAAGAAAGAAAAACATTAATCTTGGAAAGATTAGGAAATGAAAAAGATAGAAAACAAGACAGAATAGAAGCAAGATTGAGAATAGAAGCAAGATTGAATAGGAAAAACAGGAAAGAAAAAAGTCAGGGGAAAAAAAAGAGTACAGTCAGTCTATACTACCTGCCATCTCTCCGCCTGCACTTGGACTGGCTGCTCCCGCTCTTCCTCCGCTGCCTTTGACGATGAGCTCTGAAAAAGAAAAAAAAAATAATTTGCCACATGTGTCCATGCAACAACAAATACTTACCAATCAGTAGCGAAGGAAGGTACTCACTTCACCCGCTGCTTGTGCCAGTTCACCAGGGGCCGGCTGGTACTCATCTCCAGAAGACATGCTGCAATAAAAAAAGAGACATTAGTACATAATAAATTGAGAAAAAAGGACAGACAGACATTAGATTTTATACTCACATTATTCCACTTGGTGAGAAGTTGAATGTGTAGCATGTAAGTAGGCTAGCTCCTCTGTAGCGGGCTGTAGAGTAGTGGACTGCCAGTGCTAACACCTTCTGTTTATATACACTACCCCCCAAACAATGCTTCTTTGTGTAGGGGGTGGTTTAAACCAGTGTCTAGACATGTTTAATCTTTTACAACGCATGCGTACGAAAACGTACGAAAATGCGCACGCCTGCGATCCCATAAATTGTAATGCGTTTTGGCGCATTCTGTGCGCAAAGCGAACGCATGTGTTTTTATAACGACTTTGAGTGGACCAAAAATGCAACATGTTGGAAATAACGCATGCGCACGAAAACGCTGATCGCATGCAAATACAAGACCATGCACCCGCCATGTTAAACATAGGAGCGCATGACACATGCGATCGGATGCGCACGATGCGCTGCGCAAAAAAACGCTAATATGAAACCAGCCTCAATCTATGTCCTGGTAAATAGCTGCACCATTTTAATTAAATTTGTTAAATCTCCTCTATATTACTATTGGTGTTGGAGTCGGAAGTAAGGGAAATTGAGGCGTCGGAGTCGGTCTTTTGGCTTACTGACTCCACAGCCCTGACTATTTGTATATCACGCTGCAGATTTGCTACTGTTGAATGGTGTTGCATATCTGCAACTAATGCGCAGTGCATTAACCCTTATAGTGTAGGTTTTTCCAAGATTAGATGTTGTTAAAATCTCTAATTTTTGTTACAGGTTGAGTATGTACACATGCTAAATGCTACAATGTGTGCTACAACACGGACCATCTGTGCAATTTTAGAGAATTATCAAACAAGTGAAGGAATTATTGTACCTGAAAAACTAAGAGATTTCATGCCTCCTGGTAAGGATGAGAGACGGCTATCCTTTTTTTTTCTCTGAATTTGTCACTATGCAGTTGATGAAGTTTTTTACATTACATACAATGTCTGCCATGCTATTATCAAACCTTAACAGACATTTGGCAAATTTCAGCAAAAATAGACTAAATTGCTAAGTTCTATCACAGGCCTATTAAAATAAGGACATTGGTGTAGTACATTCATGGTGTAGTACATTCATTTAGCTATATCGTTGGATGTAACCCCTAACACTGGCAAAACAAGTTCCTCTGGAACTGTGACTGGTGTTAAAGGGAACCAGTCAGCTGTTTTGGCCAATATAAGATGCTGCCACAGCCTTTCCCAGCTTATCTACAGCATTCTATAATGCTTTAGATAAAAGCCCCCGATCCGACTTGGAAGATAAGAAAAATAAGTTTTATTATACTCACCCGGGGGTGGTCCGGTCCGATGGGTGTCGCAGGTCCGGGTCCAGCGCCTCCCATCTTCTTGCCACGCCGCCCTCCTGCTTTCCCGGCATCGCGCTCCTGCGCAGGCGTACTTATCTGCCCTGTTGAGGGCAGAGCAAAGTACTGCAGTGCGCAGACGCTGGACCTCTCTGACCTTTCCCGGAGCCTGCGTACTGCAGTACTTTGCTCTGCCCTCAACAGGGCAGATAAGTACGCCTGCTCAGGAGTGCGATGCCGGGGACCATGAAGCAAGCAGGAGGGCGGTGATCATAAGAAAATGGGAGGCGCTAGACCTGCGACACCCATCGGACCGGATCACCCCCCAGGTGAGTATAATAAAACTTATTTTTCTTATCTTGCAAGTCGGATCGGGGGCTTATCTACAGCATTATAGAATGTTGTAGATAAGCTCTGAAAGGCAGTGCTGCATCTTATATCGGCTGAAACAGCTGACAGGTTCCCTTTAAGCTTCATGGATGTCTCGCACTACTGACGGAGGCCCTCAGATGCAACAGGAACACTAGATGTAATGCAATCACAACTAAGGATATCAATCTAATTTATAAAACTAAAGTGAACTTTACTATTAGAACTGATAAAACATATGTACAATAGGTAGCATGTCCAAAGCTTGTATTTCATTCACATCGAATTTACACAATAACAATGTTTTCATGTGGCGGCACTTGTTACTATCATTCTAGCAGTACTCAAGCATGATTTGAATAATCCACCTCCTCTATCTGTCCTTCATTTGCCACACTACCACTGCACTGCCACTGTTCCAGCGATGTCTACATCGGGTTTCCCAAGGACGCTCTTGAAATTGGTATGGCACAATAGCAGTACAGCCATTTGGATGACCGCTAAGGGCTGTTTCACTCACACTTCCTTTAGACGAACCTCGGATGTCAGAAGGAACTGTGTGAACTGCACCTGTTAAGGTCCTCTGGCTGCAGCACTCACATAGCATAACAATGTCACGCAAGCCCTGCCATACCCGCCTCTGGAATATCAGGCGATGAGTATCTGTTATTTTTATTTTACACTAGGGAATATAGTGTTCAATTTCACAGGTCCTCTTTCTCTTGCGAGGCCTATGGATAATCTAGGAGTAGCTACGAGAACCCGTTATTCATCTATACAAATGCTTGGCCATGCATAACCCAGAATAATACATTACAACCAACATATCTAACTTCCTACCCTGCTGCCAAAACAAGTTCCATAGCACTGATGACATAATAAACCTATAAAGTATAAGCCAATATATATTTTCTCTACAGCTATTATGCTAATAACAAACCACTATCTACGCACTGTTATAGTGAGGTGAGATGCATTCCAGACATCCCAGATCTTATTAAACTTCCCCAAGCAACCCCTGTTTTGGTATAGTGTCCGCTCGTATGGTATAATTGAATTTACCAGTTCAATCCAAGCTCTAAGAGAAGGATGTTGATTACCCATCCAGCGTAAGGCCAGTATTTTCCTGGCTAAAAAAAGTGTCTCCCGCAGAAGAATTTTGATGTGGTGTCCCCATATCTCTTCCTCCAGCACACCAAACAGACATACTAATGGAGTGAGAGGAACAGGAGTGCCTATGAGGGAGGTTAACAGCGAGGTCACCTCGCTCCAAAAAGATAGAATAATTGGGCATCCCCACCATATGTATGAAATCTGCATCCATTGTATGACATTCTGAGGATTGAGACCACCCCATCCTAAATAGCCGTAGTGGGGTCAGATATGACTGGTGCACTAAATACATTTGAGTCATTTTGTTATTGGCTGATGGAGACACCCCGATTGGAGAACCAAGAATCTCCTCCCAATCTTAATTTTGAATATCTGGAACTAGAGACCTCCACCTCTCCCTTACTGACGATAAAGCAGCGTCAGAGCCCGCGGACAACATATAAGTATATAGGGTTAGAAATAAGACCCTGGGGGCCTTGTGATTTGAGAATCCCTATCAAAGGGAAGGATGATATTGCTTGGGTCATATTTCTGTTACGCAGATATGATTGAATTGCTGATCTAAGCTGTAGGTATCGGAAAAATTGTGACCTTGGGACACTGTATTTAATCTGCATTTGTTCAAAGGACATTAGGACATTGTGATCATATAAATCTTTAATCGAGGAAATATTATATGAGATCCAGAATTGAGTGGACGGGTGGTTTAATAGCATCGGGAAACAGGAATTATTCCATAATGGCATTTCAGCTATAACGTCAACAAAGCGAACCACTCGTTTAAGTTGTCTCCAGACTGACCGTGTAACCGGAGTAAGGGTAATAATCCAGAGACATTAGGTTTGTCTACTTCTAAAAACCCCAACAAGCAATCAGTCCCTGCAGCATGAGCCAGATGACTCTCTGAGTTAGGCAAACAATTATTAGGCATCCATCTACTCAGAGCTCTGACTTGCCCAGCCAAGTAATATAAAAAGAAATCCGGCAATGCCGCCCCGCCCAACTGTTTAGACCTATGTAAGGTAGACAGTTTGAGTTTAGGTCTAGTCTTCACCCATATAATGACCAATTGAACTTTGTTAGTAGTAAATGTTAAATTTGAAAATTGATAATGTTTCTAAATTTTCATCAAAGTCAAATGCTTACATACTTAAACCATACAGTCGTACAACATAATATAGTTATTAAATAACATTTAACATTTGATTCTTTATTGCATCGTTTTTCAAATGTTCTTTTATTTTTTTAAATGTCAGAAGGGTTAAAATGTTGTTGCAATTTTTTTTAAAATTTATTTTACTCATTTATATAGCGCCATTAATTCCACTGCGCTTTACAGACATTATTGGCACTGTCCCCAATGGGGCTCACAATCTAGAATCCTTATCAGTATGTCTTTGGAATGTGGGAGGAAACCGAAGTACCCAGAGGAAACCCACGCAAACACGGGGAGAATACACAAACTCCTTGCAGATGTTGTCCTTGATGGGATTTGAATCCAGGACCCCAGCGCTGCAAGGCTGCAGTGCTAACCACTGAGCCACCGTTCTGCCCATTTTACAAGTGGTATTACAAGAAAATGGACCACAGAATCTATTATGCAATTTCTCCCAAATTTGTCAAAATCCCATATGTGGGCTTATAAGCCCCCAACTCGACCTGTAAGAGAAGAAAAATAACTTTCTCGCTTCATTGGGGGACACAGGTTACATGGGTGTATGCTGCTGTCACTAGGAGGCTGACACTATGCAAATAAGAAGAAAATAGCTCCTCCTCAGCAGTATACACCTACCGACAGGCACAAAGCAACCCAGTTTTTGCTTAGTGTCTGTAGGAGGCGGACCTGGATCTAACACCAGATCCGCAGTGTGTTTTCTTTCACAGGTTTTGTGTGTGTTATTAATCATTTCTCTTTGTTTTTTAGATTCATCTCTTCGGGTAACAGGGTTTAATTTATTCACCCTGTTTTCCCACATTTAAGCGACCAAGAGAGCAGTGTGGTAAAACCCACGTTGCCCACTCTCGGACCCGCTGGCAGGACTTACGGGTGTTTCAGGGTGGCTCTTGGTGGCAGTCCTTGCCTTTTCCCCTCCTCACCCTCTCCTCGGAGAGGGCTGAGAGGAAGATGGTGGTCACCAGTGGTGGCCTCCCCCCTTCTAGTAAGGGGTTGACTCCGTCTTCTGCACCGTCCGGAGACTGTGCGGGAAGGAGGATCTTCTCCCCAGGACCCTCTCCATCTTCCTGAGGGCTCCTGATGCGATCCTCATTTAGAAGAGGAGCCGGACACAAGTACAGGTAGTATGGTCCCCCCTCCTCCATACCTTCCCCCACCCCCGCAGCCGCTTGGTACCTCCTCTTAGACCCCTAGCAGCTCTGGGTCCTCCTTTCAGTTTTGGGCATTTTTTAAAATTGGCGCCCTTTGTCCTCATAGCGCGCGGTGGCCAACATTTTCCAGCGTCTTCACCTCAGCTGTTCTCAGTAATAGGCCACGCCCCCTGGCCCGGACATGCCCCCTCTCTCAGCTCTCTGTCCCATGCATCCTCACATCCCTGGCCGGTCACGCCCCGTCACCGGTCACGCCCCTCGCCAGCCCCAGCAGCGTGTTCTCCTGTTCCCAGCGCCGGGCACGCCCCTTTCCTGTATGTTGATCCCGGCGCTGGCGTTTCTCCCATCTTCAGGCTGTACACGCCCCCATGACGCGGCAGCCTATCAGCGCCCGGGTTTCCTTTTCTTCGGACGGGCACGCCCCATTTTCTGCGCGCCCGAGCCCACAGACCTATTACAGGGTGTCTTGCACATCCCTGTCTTCACTGGACGTTAGTCCCACCCACCGGTCTCTTCAGCGCATCGCGTGGTCCAGGGAGCACAGCGTTCATCTTGGCAGCTCAGCTCCTGCAGCATCCTCAGCGGTCCGGTGCCTGCTCCTGCAGTCTACAAAGGGGGACACGGTTACCTGCTCTGCTGCTGCAAATCGCTGGGTACCTGGTAGGCTCTGCATTTCCCATCCACCTCGTTTTTCCTTAACTTCCCTCAACAGTATCACTTTCACAGCACCCTGCTGTAGCTTTTGCACAAGCACTACCTATGCCCAAACCATCTGCCTCTGGTCATAATCCTACTGTGATTCACTACGCTTGTGCCCGCTGTAAGAGAAAGTGGGCTTCAGGCCAGCCGTCACCCTTCTGCCCGTCCTGAGGTCAACCCCTCAGGAAACTTCTAACGCTCGTGATGATAGCACACACCTTCCCCCCTCCAGAGTGGGCTTTGCCATGTCTCAGTCGGTCTCAGACCTGACTAAAATATCACAGTCCCTGGTTCAGGTCCTGGAACGTATGCCGCATCTATCTGCCGCCACCAGTGCTTCGAACACCTCTCACAGTGATTCGCACACCTCTCACAGTGATTCGCACGCACCCGACCACGACCTTCACAGGGACAGATCAGGGAAGAGACCTAGAAAGCGGACCTTGTTAGCTCCTCTTTCAGTTCACCGGGCCCCTCTGCGGCATCAAGGAGGCCCCTCTTTACCCGTTCCCCCTCTTCAGAGGTGGACGTCGGGTCAGATGTAGCTTCCCAGTCAGAGTCTGACTCGGATGAGGATCAGACCTCGGGGACGCAGGACATGGTAGATAGCCTTATTTTGGCTATTGTTCAAACCCTCAAATTAAAAGAGGATGATGCGGCTGCTCAGGACGACTCCGTCTCGTTCAAACGGGTAAAGCGCCCCTCCAGGGTCTTTCCCAATCACAAGGAGTTTGAGGCGACTACCGCTAGACACTGGGAACATCCTGGTAAACGCTTCCCGGGAAGAAAACGTCTGGATGTTCTGTACCCGTTTAATTCAGACCTGGTCAGCAAATGGTCCAAATCTCCTAAGGTGGACCCGCCAGGCTCACGCTTATCCTCTCAGACAGTCCTGTCCATTCCTGATGCTGCATCTCTCAAGAACGCCACGGACAGACAGTTTAAGGCTTTAACTAAATCGGCATTTGAGGCTTCCGGCGCCTCTCTCTGCCCTATTTTTGCCTCCACTTGGGTGGAGAAAGCCAAATCGGCCTGGGCTAAGATTCTTCACCGGGGCATCGTGGCAGCAGCTCCTGCAGAGGAGCTAGCAGACTTAGTACACCATATTGCCCATGCGAGTAAATACCTCCTGAATGCCTCTTTGGATGCGGCGGCCTGCTCCGCAAGAGCAAACAGCAACATTGTTGCTATTCGCCGAGTCATTTGGTTAAAGGCGTGGAACGCAGACCCAGCATCTAAAAAATCCCTCACTGGCCTTCCATTCCAGGGCTCCAGGCTCTTTGGAACCAAGCTGGACCAGATCATTTCGGACGCAACTGGGGGTAAAAGCACCTTTCAGCCCCAATCCAAACCTAAGCGCCCCTTCAATAGGAAGGGACCCCAGTCCTTTCGCCCCTTTCGGCCGTTCTCTTCTTCAGGCGGCTCCTCCCAACAGGACCGTTCTTCTGGCCAAGGGGAAAGAAGGAAGCCCTCCTTCAAGCCTACTCCCCACTGGAGATCCAAAAGCCGCCCATCTAAGCTTTCCGGATCCCGCAGTCATAGATTCTCCTCTAAATGACGGGTCACCCCTACCTGGGAATCTTTCCAGGGTGGGAGACAGGCCCCTTTTGTTCAGGGAGACTTGGTTGTCAGCAGTCGACGACGCCTGGGTCAGGGAGATCGTTACATCCGGCTACAAGATAGAATTTTCTTCGCCCCCAGGACGACGTTTCTTCCTCTCCCGCCCTCCAAAACAGCCCTCTCATCTCCCAGGGCTCCTCCAGGCTGTCTCTTCTCCCCTAAATTCAGGAGTGATTGTACCCGTCCCTTGGCACAAACGGTTTTTCCGGGTTCTACTGAAACCTGTTCATAGTTCCAAAGAAAGACGGTTCCCTCCGCCCGATCTTGAACCTAAAGCAGTTGAATCGCCATCTTCGGATTCGCCACTTCAGAATGGATTCCTTGCGCTTGGTGATCACCTCCATGGAGCCAGGGGAATATCTTTGCTCTGTGGACATACAGGATGCTTACCTGCACATTCCTGTCTGTGTTCAACACCAGAGGTTCCTTCAGTTTGCCATACAGGAGCACCATTACCAGTTCACGGCTCTTCCGTTCGGCTTGGCGTCCGCTCCCAGGGTCTTCACGAAGGTCATGGCCATTCTTCGTTCCAAGGGGATTCTCATAATCCCTTATCTTGACGATCTCCTGGTCAAGGGTCCGTCTCGCCGGGACTGCGATCAGAGTCTCCAGATCACTCTGGACACGCTGGTCCGTCTCAGCTGGATCATCATCGAAGAGAAGTCAACCCTAATTCCAACTCAGCGCCTCGTCTTTCTGGGCATGGAACTCGCCACCATTCATGCTCGAGTCTTCCTTCCAAAGGAGAAGTTCTCTTCTCTCAGGCGGGGGATCAAAGCTCTAAAGCGCCTGTTCCCCTTCGGTCCGGCATGAGTGTACTGGGACAGATGATTGCCTCCATGGAAGCTGTGCCGTATGCCCAGTTTCACACCCGCCCTCTCCAGCTAGCCCTTCTGTCTTCCTGGGACAAGAGAACGGTTTCCCTGGATCGCCCAGTACTTCTGCCTCTCAATGTGAGACAGTCCCTCACTTGGTGGACGCTGTCCTCCTCTATTCTCCGCGGAAAGTCAATTCTTCCTCTCCGGTGGCAGGTCATCACCACTGATGCCAGTCTTCAGGGTTGGGGAGCGGTCTTCCTCCACCTCACAGCGCAGGGTGGCTGGGACGTTCAGGAAGCCCTCCTCCCGATCAATCTCTTATAGATCAGAGCCATCCTTCTTGCCCTCCTCTGCTGGCAGTCCATCCTCGCAGGAAAGCCGGTCCGAATTCAGTCAGACAACGCCACGGCCGTGGCTTACATAAACCACCAGGGCGGGACTCGCAGTAAGCAAGTCATGGCCGAGGTGGCAAAAATTCTACGTTGGGCGGAATGCCATGTCCCTGCCATTTCAGCAGTTTACATCCCAGGGGGGACAACTGGGAAGCTGACTTCCTGAGTCGTCAGGGGCTCGCAGTAGGCGAGTGGTCTCTCAACCCCGCCATCTTCCACCAAATTTGTCTGAGTTGGGGCGTTCCAGATGTCAACCTAATGGCTTCTCGAACAAACCACAAGGTTCCCCAGTATGTGGCCAGGTCCCGGGATCTGATGGCAGTCGGCTGCGATGCAAAAGTGATCCCGTGGTCCCAGTTTCAGATGCCATATCTGTTTCCGCCTCTTCCCTTGATTCCAAGAGTCGTAAAAAAGATAAAGGCAAAAGGAGTTCCTGTTTTTCTCTCCCCTCTATCCTTGGTTTGCTGCAGACTGGTCTTGACTCGGGCCTTTACCTCAGTACTCTGAAAGGTCAGGGCTCTGCTCTGTCTATTCTCTTCTAGATTGATCTGGCCTCTTTTTCTCAGGTGAAGACTTTTCTTCAAGGCGTCGCTCACCTAGCGTCTCCTTGCAAACCCTCCGGTCGATCCTTGGGATCTCAATCTTGTCTTAGGCGCTCTCCAGCGTCCCCCTTTTGAACCGATCAAGGACATTTCCTTCTCTCTCCTTTCTTGGAAGGTGGCCCTCCTGGTCGCTATCACCTCTATCAGGAAGGTATCCGAATTGGCGGCTTTGTCCTGCCGTTCTCCTTTCCTGATTCTGCACCTGGACAAGGTAGTCCTCCGGCCTGTTCCTTCTTTTCTTCCGAAGGTAGTTTCTGCCTTTCACATCAACGAGGACATCGTCCTTCCTTCTCTGTGTCCTTCCCCAGCTCATCCCTTGGCAAGATCTCTCCACAAGCTGGACTTGGTCCGAGTCTACCTCTCTAGGACTGCTTCCTTTCGTCAGTCTGATTCCCTGTTTGTCGTCTCTGAAGGTCGTCGTAAGGGGCTCCCAGCTTCTGAATCCACCATCGCTCATTGGATTCGTTCAGCAGTTCTAGAGGCATACCGGACTCAGGACAAACAGCCTCCTTCGGGGGTGAGGGCTCACTCTACCCGGGCTGTGGGAGCTTCCTGGGCCGTTCGTCACCAGGCCTCAGCTTTGCAAATATGCAAGGCCGCAACTTGGTCGTCCCTTCACACTTTCGCGAGATTTTACAAGGTGAATAGTCGCGCCTCTGCTGATGCAGGTCTGGGTAGGAAGATACTGCAGGCGTCTGTTTCTCACTGGCCGACCTAAGCCCTCTTTTCTCTGCATACTTTTCCTACCCTTGGGACTGCTTTTGGATGTCCCATGGTAACCTGTGTCCCCCAATGAAGCGAGAAAGAAAGTGGAATTTTTGGTACTTGCCGTAAAATCTCTTTCTTGGAGCCTTCATTGAGGGACACAGCATCCTCCCTTCATGTTGTACTGTTTGGCCATTGTGCCATTGTTTTGGATTGGTACATAGGTTGAGCTTTTTATTGTTGTTTATGCTCGCTCCTACTACTGCTTTAGCACCAACTGAGTTGCGTTGTGCCTGTCGGTGTATACTGCTGAGGAGGAGCTATATTCTTCTTATTTGCATTGTGTCAGCCTCCTAGCAACAGCAGTATACACCCATGGTAACCTGTATCCCCCAATGAAGGCTCCAAGAAAGAGATTTTACGGTAAGTACCAAAAATCCCACTTTTTTCTTTTGCCACGACAGCACCCACTGAGAGAGGAGATCCACTCCTAGGAACAGGAAACCTACAGACTCGTAAAAGGGGCTGTCTGTCGGCCCTTCACACCAGAGGAGTGAACAATTTCAAGGCGGATTTCCTCAGTCGCCATACTTTGCATCAGGGGGAATGGATGCTCAGTCACCAACTCTTCAGAAAGATAGTGGACTTGTGGGGGCTTACGGAAATAGACATGTTTGCTACCAGAGCCAACAGACAAGTCAGAAGGTTTGCCTCTCTGAACAGGGCGCAACAGCTAGAGTTGGTAGACTCCCTTCAATCCCCTTGGTATATCGATCTGGCTTATGCATTTCCCCGATGGTGGTACTTCCGTTGGTCATCAGGGAGGAAGGAGCGAGGGTGATCTTCATCGCTCCCTTTTGGCCCAAGAGACCTTGGTTTTGATGGCTCAGAGCCATGTCCATATCCGACCCCTGGATACTGACCCCTGGATTTTTTTTGGTTGCTGCTACATTGCATTAAAAGGCGATCAAAAGATTTATCTGACCTTTTGAGGGAAAAGCAAATTACCGCAGTGCGCAGGTGCCAGGAAAGGTCAAAGAGCCTCGGCACCTGCGCACTGCAGTACTTTGCTCTGCCATCAACAGGTCAGATAAATCGTTTGATCGCCTTTTATTGCAATGTAACGGCAACCAAAAAAAATGGCATTTTTTTATTTTTTTCTCGTTACAACCGTTTAGTGATCTGGTTAATTATTATTTTTTTCTATTGATAGATCGGATGATTCTGAATTCGGCGATACCAAATATGTGTATATTTGATTTTTGTTTTCTTTTATTTTGAATGGGGGGAAAGGGGGTTGATTTGAACTTATATTTTTAAATTTTTATTTCACTTTTTGCATGCTTCAGTAGTCTCCATGGGAGAGCTGCAATATTTTGATCTTTTCTGCTACATACAGGCGATGATCAGATCGCCTTTGTGTAGCAGAAATGCTCACTTGCTATGAGTGCCGACCACGGGCGGCGCTCATAGCAATCTGGCAGTGACAACCATAGAGGTCTGCTGCAGATCTCTGGTTGTCATGCCGACCCATCGGTGACCCGCGATCATGTGACGAGGTCACCGATGGGCAAGATTTAGGAGACGTTTCCAGGAAGAGCGAGTTAAATGCCGCTGTCAGAGATTTACAGCGGCATTTAACAAGTTAACAGACGCAGGTGGATCACAATTCCACCCTCGGCTGTTGCGGGCAAATGCCAGCTGTATAGATCAGGTGTGGGCTCTGGCGCTGAGCAGGGGGAGTCTGACGTGGGCCTGTCTAAAAGGGGTTAAACCAGAGAGTTATGTCACACAAAATAGTTCATAAATAACATTTCCCACATGTCTACTTTACATTAGCACAATTTTTGAACAATTTTTTTTTTTTGGAAGTTAGAAGGGTTAAAAGTTGACCAACGACTTCTAATTTTTCAAACAATTTGCAAAACCATGTTTTTAGGGACCACATCACATTTGAAATGAGTTTGGGAGACCTGTATGATAGAAAATATCCAAAAGTGGCACTATTCTAAAAACTGCACCCCTCAAATTCCTCAATACCATATTCAAGTAAATTTATTAACCCTTCAGGTGCTTCACAGGAATTAATGCAAAGTGGAAGGGAAAACTGAACAAAAAGGCCCTGATGTGTTTTAAACACTGGAAACCCGCACAAGTGAACCCATTTTGGAAACTAGACCCCCCACCAAGAAATTTATCTAGACGTGTGTTGAGCACTTTGAACCCCAAAGTGCTTTACAGAAGTGTATAATGTTGAGCTCTGAAAATAAAAAATCTAATTTTTCCCACAGAAATGATCTTTTAGCCCCAATTTTCTTTATTTTCACAAGGGTAAAAAAAAAAAAAATACAACATACAATTTGTTGTGCAACTTCTCCTGGGTACGCCGATATCCCGTATATGGGGGAAAACTACTGTTTGGGTTCACAGCAGGGCTCAGAAGAGAAGGAGCGCCATTTGACTTCTTGAACACAAAATTGGCTAAAATCGTTAGCGGACGTCATGTCGGTTTGGAGAGCCCCTAATGTGCCTAAACAGTGGAAATCCCCCCACAAGTGACACCATTTTGCAAACTAAACCCCTCAAGGAATTTATCTAGATGTGTGTTGAGCACTTGGAACCCCCAGGTGCTTCACAGCAATTTATAACGTTGAGCTGTGTAAATACAAAATATTTTTTCCCTCAAAACTGTTTGTTTTGCGCAAAATTTTTCATTTTCACAAGGGTAACAAAAGCAAAATTTATTGTGCTATTTCTCCTGAGTACACTGATACCCCATATGTGGTCGAAAACTGCTTTTGAGAAACAGTACAAAGCTCAGAAAGGAAGAAGTGCTATATTGGAGTTCATAGTTTGCTGTAATGGTTTGAGAGTGCCATGTCACATTGACAGAACCCCTGAGGTGCCAGAACAGCAGAAATCCCCAGATAAATGGTCATTTTACAAACTACACCTCTCAATGAATTCATCTAGGGGTGCAGTGAGCATGTTGACACCATATGTGCCTCAGAAATTTATACCATTGGGCGTTGAATAAAGAATTATATTTTTACCTCTAAAATGTAGTTTTAGCCCCATATTTGTATAAGGGCTGATAAGGAAATATGGACATCTCAGTTTGTTGTGCAATTTCTCCTGAGTGCACCAATATACTACATGTAATCCGGAACTATTTTTGATGCACAGTGCAAAGCTCAGAAGGGACAGGGTGCAATAATTTAGGGCGGATTTTACTGTTCTGGTGTTATAGACTGACCGGGTTTGGAGTAGTGATATTGCAACCACTAGAGCAGTGTTTCTCAACTCCAGTCCTCAGGACCCACCAACAGGTCATGTTTTCATTATTTCCTTAGTATTGCACAGGTGATAATTTTATCACCTGCTCAAGCATTAATTCCATCACCTTTGCAATACTAAGGAAATCCTGAAAACATGACCTGTTGGTGGGTCCTGAGGACTGGAGTTGAGAAACACTGCACTAGAGGCTGCCGCTGCCGGGATAGCCAATGAGGTAGTCGGGGATAGCCAGTGAGTCGGTACACTGGAATAGCAATGTAGTTTGAAGGAATAAGCAGGAATCATAGTCAGGAAAGCCAGAGGTCGTTGCCAGGAACAGCAATGTCATTTGGAGAGGCAGCAGATAGAAGGAAGCTTGACTAGAGGCTGGCAGCTCAATAATCACGCAAGGAAAGGAGAGCAAGGCCAGGTTTAAATAGGGTGTTCAATCCGGATGGAGCCAATCAGAAACTCAGGGTGAAGATATCAGCAACAACATAGGTACAAGTATTTGGGTTAGCACGGAACTGTCCAGCGAGCTGAATAGCTCTGAGGAAAGAGCTGCCGTCTGGTGCACAGCAGCTGTCCACTGAGAGCCCTAAAGAGAGGTGAAAGCACAGCGGAAACCCCCCACCCTTCATAAGTGACACCATTTAATAGACTACACCTCTCAATGAATTCATCTAGGGGTGCAGTGAACATATTGAAACCACCGGTGTGTCACAGAATTTTTTACCATTGGTTAGTAAAGAAAAAATAATTATTTTTTCCACAAAAATATTGTTTTAGCCCAGATTTTACATTTTCACGCGGGGAAGTAGGTAAAAATGGCACCAAAATTTGTCACACTATTTCTGCTGAATGTAGAAATACCCCATATGTTCCTGTACAGTACTGCTTAGCCACACGGTGAGGGACGGAGCGCAGAATTTCCT
>JARQOD010000002.1:431584536-431645384 GCA_033576555.1 Oophaga sylvatica
GGGAGCTGCAGGGAAGAGGCGCGGCCGGGGCGGGACTTTTACGGCGGCCGTGCACAGAACCGACGCAGGTCGGTCAAACGCTAGTGTGAAACTAGCCTTAGCCAACAAAATGGTGTCACAATGGCGCAATTTGCAGCAAATCTTTAGTGTACTCCCGTCAACTTTGCCACTCCACATTTATCAAATGTTCCACGTTGGGAGTTTGGCACAAATTATACCAGAGCAGCTATTTAACGGGAACCTGCCAGCAGGATTGTGCACAGTAACCTACAGACTGTGTCAGGTCGGCGCCGTTATATTGATCAAAATGATATCTGGTGATGAAATCCGTCTTATGGTTGTTGTGTAATCTTTATTTTCAGTTTATGAGGTGTCGGTGGCAGAATGCGATAGATGGTACTGCACAGGCGTAGCTGCCGGTGCCTTTTTGATAAAGATATAGTTTGTTGTAAAAAAAAAAAATTATGTGTAAATAACATGAAGACAGGCATATTATTCACCTTATCATGCTACAGAGCAGGCGACACCGCCAGCATCAGCCCGATGATTTTTTATTTTTTTTTAAAACCTTAATTCTATGCAGTATGTAAAATAGAGGGCAGGTCACTGAGGGATCAGTGACCTGTCAGAAGCTGTGAGTATGAGCAGCTAAGCAGAGCACCACATAAAGACCCCCCACAGGCCGCCCCGGGGAATGAGCATATCATTAACTCAAAACTGAAAGTACAAATTAAACAACAACCACAAGACGGATTTGATCAACCCAGGTATCATTCTAATCAGTATAACGGCGCCGACCTGACACTGTGTGACAAGTTCACTTTAAAGGGAACCTGTCACCCCCCCAGGGTGTTTTTAACTAAAAAAGCCACCTTCAGCAGCACTAAGGCCCTGTGCACACGTTGCGGATTGTGCTGCGAATCCGCAGCGGTTTTGGCGCTGCGTATCCGCAGCAGAACCGCACACCATGTACAGTACAATGTTAGTGAAGGGGAAAAAAAAAGCTGTGCACATGATGCGGAATTTTCTGCGGTTTTAAAACAGCAGCATGTCAATTCTTTGTGTGGATTCCGCAGCGGTTTTACACCTATTCCATTATAGTTGTAAAACTGCAGGGCAAATCCGCACAAAAACCGCAGTAAAAACCGCAGTAAATCGGCGCTAAAACCGCAGGTAAAACGCAGGTCATTTTACCTGCGGTTTTAGCAAAATCTGCGTGGAAAAATCCACAAGTAAATCAGCAACGTGTGCACGGGGCCTAAGGCTGCAGTCTGTGAAGGTGGCTCTTATGTTTCTGATCCCCAGTAACGCCGAAATATTGACTTTTATAAATAGATCTGCGTACCTGTATTGAGTCCCATAGGAATGGTGTGTCCCCCCTGTATCATCCGCCTCCCAGCCGTCTTTCATCCCCCTGTTGCGTCACTGCGCCGCCTCCTCCTGTGTTTCTGTTGGCGTTACATGCCGGCGGGCGCCTGCGCTGTGCCAGCAGGTGGCGCAGGGACGCAACAGGGGGATGATGGACGGCTGGGAGGCGGCTAATACAGGGGGACACACCATAACTATGGGACTCAATACAGGTGTGGGGACCTATTTATAAAAGTCAATTATTTCAGCATTACTGGGGATCAGAAACATAAGAGCCACCTTCACAGAATGCAGCCTTAGTGCTGCTGAAGTTGGCTATTTTACTTAAAAATGCCCTGGGGGGGGGGGTGACTGGTTCCCTTTAAGCATATTTACTACACATCAAATGTCATAAAACAAAATAATCAAATAACGCAATTTGCGATGTTCTAAGCATGTTACAAAATTAAGAGGACCTTTCACCAAATTTTCATATGGTTCATTACGTAATAGGCACTGCAAATTAGTATTTTTTTTATTTCACCTCTCCTTTGCGAAGATAACAAAGATCAAAGTATTTAGTATCTAAAAATGGTAAATTATTTTTTTTTCAGTACAAATGGGAATTACCAAAGAGATTACACTGTGTACTTCATCTTCTTTCTAACTTTGACCAATAATAAGCAGTCAGCAATACACTGGGAACGAAGCGCACCCCCACGATAGCATTAAAGAGAACCTGACATCTGGTACATGCTGCCGAATCAACGGACAGCCTGTATCAGACACTGTATGATCTCAGCCAGATATGTGGGACTGAAACTCTGCGGCGTTTTAGAAAAAAAAACATACTTTAGAGCCTCTGGGGACTAAGCATCACTGGAGACTAGACAGATAGGTGGGTCCCTGATGGCTTCTCCCTGCCCACTGCTCTGGAATTACAGGTCTCGCCCTAATCAGGGACAATATATAGTCAGATGATTCTCAGCTGGAGATCTAGGGACCAGAGGAGCATCTCATGTTAAGCCCCCGTCTCACACAGGGTCACTGAGTCACTAGTTTTTGTGACGCAACAGCGATCTCCCCAGCGATATCACTGTGTGTGACATTCAGTGACGATCAGCCCCCCTGCTGGGCATCGCTGAATGTCCTGGACATTTTTTTGATCGCTGGTCTCCCGCTGGCCAGCACGCATCGCTGCGTGTGACAGGCGGGAGACCAGCGATCCGCTGGTAACCAAGGTACACAGCGGTTTCCAGGCGTGGGGCTGTGCCTGGAAACCCGCTGTGTACCTTGGATACCAGCGCCCTGATGCAGGGAGCTGGTAACCAAGGTACACAGCGGGTTTCCAGGCACCGCGCTGCGCCTGGAAACCCGACGTGTACCTTGGTTACCAGCTCCTTGCATCAGGGCGCTGGTATCCAACGTAAACTGCGGGTAACTAAGCGATGTTACCCGCAGTGTCGCTGTGCTGATCGCTGCCTGAGCTGCCTGTTTGGCAGCTCAGCAGCGATCATGTAGCGACACACCAGCGATTCTGATCGTTGTCGGGATCGCTGTGTTATCGCTATGTGAGACCCGGGCTTTACAGAAGAATTTTGGAAAATCAAGGCATTTACAAAAGAGCTTATCTATGGCAGTTAGTTCACATCAGAGAGACTTGCAAAGTAGTTGATAATCCCTTTAATAGGTTTTTCCTTTCAAAATATATTTATCACTTATCCACAAAACTGGTGATCTCTACAGCTAGATCCCCTACTAGCAGGTTCCCAGATCCTTTTTGCCCATATTTCTAAGATGAATCAAGTACAGTCATGGCCAAAAGTTTTGAGAATGACACAAATATTATATTTTCACATGATCTGCTGCCCTCTGGTTTTTATGTGTGTTTGACAGATGTTTTTATCACAGACAGAAATATAATTGCAAACATATGAGTAACAAAAGCTTATATTGACAGTTAGAATGAGTTAATGCAGCAAGTCAATATTTGCAGTGTTGACCCTTCTTCTTCAGGACCTCTGCAATTCTCCCTGGCATGCTCTCAATCAACTTCTGGACCAAATCCTGACTGATAGCAGTCCATTCTTGCACAATCAATGCTTTCATTTTGTCAGAATTTTTAGGTTTTTGTTTGTCCACCCGTCTCTTGATGATTGACCACAAGTTCTCAATGGGATTAAGATCTGGGGAGTTTCCAGGCCATGGACCCAAAATCTCTATGTTTTGTTCCCTGAGCCATTTAGTTATCACCTTTGCTTTATGGCAAGGTGCTCCATCATGCTGGAAAAGGCATTGTTGATCGCCAAACTGCTCTTGGAGGGTTGGGAGAAGTTGCTCTTGGAGCTCATTCTGGTACCATTCTTTATTCATGGCTGTGTTTTAGGCAAGACTGTGAGAGAGCCGATTCCCTTGGCTGAGAAGCAACCCCACACATGAATGGTTTCAGGATGCTTAACAGTTGGCATGAGACAAGACTGGTGGTAGCGCTCACCTTGTCTTCTCCGAATGAGGCGTTTTCCTGATGTCCCAAACAATCGAAAAGGGGATTCATCAGAGAAAATAACTTTACCCCAGTCCTCAGCAGTCCACTGCCTGTACCTTTTGCAGAATATCAGTCTGTCCATGATGTTTTTTCTGGAGAGAAGTGTCTTCTTTGCTGCCCTCCTTGAGACCAGGCCTTGCTCCAAGAGTCTCCGCCTCACAGTGCGTGCAGATGCACTCACACCTGCCTGCTGCCATTCCTGAGCAAGCTCTGCACTGCTGGTAGCCCGATCCCGCAGCTGAAACACTTTTAAGAGACGGTCCTGGCGCTTGCTGGTCTTTCTTGGGCGCCCTGGAGCCTTTTTGGCAACAATGGAACCTCTCTCCTTGAAGTTCTTGATGATGCGATAGATTGTTGACTGAGGTGCAATCTTTCTAGCTGCGATACTCTTCCCTGTTAGGCCATTTTGTGCATTGCAATGATGACTGCACGTGTTTCTTTAGAGATAACCATGGTTAACAGAAGAGAAACAATGATGCCAAGCACCAGCCTCCTTTTAAAGTGTCCAGTGGTGTCATTCTTACTTAATCATGACAAATTGATCTCCAGCCATGTCCTCATCAACACCCACACCTGTGTTAATGGAGCAATCACTGAAAAGTGGTTAGCTGGTCCTTTTAAGGCAGGGCTGCAATGATGTTGAAATGTCTTTTGGGGGATAAAGTTCATTTTCTAGCCAAATATTGACTTTGCAAGTAATTGCTGTTAAGCTGATCACTCTTTATAACATTCTGGAGTATATGCAAATTGCCATTAGAAAAAGTGAAGCAATAGACTTTGTAAAAATTAATATTTGTGTCAATCTCAAAACTTTTGTCCATGACTGTAGGGTGGAACTATGAGAAAAAGCCAAGCACTATGGATAGAGGATGTACGAGGTAAGAAACCTCTTTACGAAGGACCTGTCAAATTAATGGGCTATAGCAGATTAATAAATTACCTCCATCACCAACAAATTCCTGAGGACATAACCTATTAACAAGAGAAATGGTAACACCAAGTTGCTGACTTATTTAATAAAAATTGATTTAAGTAGTAACAAGCCTAAATTGATCATTTTCTACAGATTACCTTGTCCATCATCTTTTTGGTCTGTCCATAACGAATCCGCAGCCGTCGAGCCTGATAGTCGGTACAGTTAGAACATGACACTAACTCTCTGAAGGCTCCAGAGCCTGGAAACCAGGCTTCTAAATCCAACTTCTTACTAGCTGCATGATTTAAAGAACCTAAAAAAAATGTTTTAATATAAACATAGGGTTTTAATCTAAACATTTTTTAAATTGGCTCTAATAATGAGCCGGCTGTCAGTGTTGGGGCAAGGATACAGAGCAGTAACTGAAGCCACGCTGTTTGAGCCACTATAACTGAAAGCCATAGGCTGCCGGGGGTGGTAATGTTCATTTCTTCCCCACATCGGGGCTCTTAGTGCAAACCAGGGTTCGACAAACCCGGGCGCCAGTGGCGCCCAGAAAATCATGCCTGGCGCCCGGGTTTGTCGAGGCCCTGAGCAGGCGGGGGGCCCACTCGCCGTCGGGCACCCCGGCGCCCGTTAGCAGAGGAGAGCGGTGTCAGCGCCGCCACCCGCCCCCGCCTGCTCATGGCCCCGGCAGCAGCTGGCACAATACTTACCTCTCCCGTGCCTCTGCTGCCGCAGCTCCGGGCTCCAGCGCTTCCTCTCACAGCAGCGCCGCTGAATGACGTGATCATTCAACGGCCGGCTGTGGCAGAGAGCGCGGACGCCGGACAGGTGAGATGTGATGTGTGTGTGTGTGTATGTGAGAGAGTGCTTGTGTGCTGCATGTGTGATGGTGGTGGGGGGAGGGCAGTGATGATGGGGAGGCATTGATGATAATGGGGAGGCATTGATGATGATGGGGAGACATTGATGATAATGGGCAGGCATTGATGATGATGGGGAGGCATTGATGATGATGGGGAGGCATTGATGATAATGGGCAGGCATTGATGATGATGGGGAGGCATTGATGATGATGGGGAGGCATTGATGATAATGGGGAGGCATTGATGATGATGGGGAGGCGATGATGATGAAATGAAAAAAAAATTCTGGCTCCTAAATTTTTTGGCTGGCTCCTAGATTCTGAACAACTTTGTCGACCCCTGGTGCAAACGCCAAGCAGCTTCACAACACTATTATCCTGCAGATTAACCCCATACTGTCAAGATTCTGTTGACTAATAACTCGGGGCCAGGGTTCCTACTCTGTCCCTGACAATAAATGCACACTAGTTATTCCTACTCTCCAGGTCACTACTGATGGTGAAGATGCTGGGGACACGTACCTTGCTGTACTCCTGAATCAAACAGCATAATGAAAGTAAGTCCAGCTCACCCTTTAAATACCAGTATATCTTCGAGACACGGACCACGTCCCTGTAAGACGGTGAACGATGAGTTTCTTGAACAAACAATCCAGCTCAGAAGAATAAAATCCAAAACTTTATTCAAAATCCATGTACAGAGAATCAAGAGACCCGACCGGAGTGCCTGGAGGAAAGGTTGCTGATGGAAGACTGGACGCATTTCGAACCGCAAGTGTTCTTAGACTCAGCCCTCTGGCGAGCACATCTGGAGGGCTGAGTGGCCCTCCAAAGAAATGCCAGCCCACCCCATTAATGACCCACTGCCAAACCGGTCATGCTGAAGGATGTTGCAGCCAGCAGATCACTCTTCACGGCATTGCCAGACTCTGTCACGTCTGTCACATGTGCTGAGTGTGAACCTGCTGCCGGCAACATTCTTCAGCATGACCGGTTTGGCAGTGGGTCAGTAATGGTGTGGGGTGGCATTTCTTTGGAGGGCCACACAGCCCTTCATGTGCTCGCCAGAGGTAGACTGACTGACATAAGGTACCGAGATGAGATCCTCAGACCCCTTGTGAGACCATATGCTGGTGCGGTTGGCCCTGGGTTCCTCCTAATGCAGGACTATGCCAGACCTCATGTGGCTGGAGAGTGTCAGCAGTTCCTGCAAGATGAAGGCATTGAAGCTATGGACTGGCCTGCCCGTTCCCCAGACCTGAATCCGATTGAGCACATCTGGGACAGCATGTCTCGCTCCATCCACCAATGTCACGTTGCACCAAAGACTGTCCAGGAGTTGATGGATGCTTTATTCCAGGTCTGGGAGGAGATCCCTCAGGAGAACATCCGCAACCTCATCAGGTGCATGCCCAGGCGTTGTAGGGAGGTTATACAGGCACGTGGAGGCCACACACAATACTGAGCATCATTTTGACTTGTTTCCACTTTCATTTTGTCTTGTTTTGATTTTCATTTTGACTTGTTTCCACTTTCATTTTGGGGGTCTCTCCAAATCCAGGCCTCCATTGGTTCAAAAATTTGATTTCCATTGATGATTTTTGTGATTATGTTGACAGCACATTCAACTTTGTACACAACAAAGTATTCAATGAGAATATTTCATTCATTTAGATCTAGGGTGTGTTATTTGAGTGTTCCCTTTATTTTTTTGAGCAGTGTATATATCCAGACTAACAAGGGAGGATGTACAGGGATAAACGAATATAGCAATCATGCAAATATGCACTCACAGACAAGAGAGGGGGAACACCGGGTAGAAAAGGTAGGGAGACTAAAAGTTGGAGAGGATGGGGGACTTAACACAGCTGCAACTCCTAGCAACGGTTTCAGAACAACTCTCCAAAAACGCCTTTACCGGACACCCAATCCTCCACTAGGCAGTACAAGAATTAACATTGGCAATCCAGATTGCCAGAAGCCAGAATATATAGGAGAGGGGAATATCTAATGCTGCACAACAGAGATCCGCCAAGCTGAACAGTCTAAGGCTGGTTTCACATTAGCGTTCAGGGGCTCTGTGTTCCCATGTGGTCGGCGGCGCATCAAAACGACGCATCCTCATACATCCGCATGTCCTGCGTACCCAATGTTAAAGATAGGTACGCAGAACGCATGCAGAAGTAGGCGGACCTAAACAGAAGAAGTGCGGAAGAGGGCTGAGCTTCAGGGAGGAAGTATGCAGCCGTCTGTAGAGCCCCCGAACGCTAATGTGAACTTAGCATAAGCGCTTTATTCTAACATACTGCAGGAATATAGGCTAAATGGCGCTCCCTTTAGACAATGCTGTTTTGCATGAACAGGTGCTTATGAAGAATTTCTGTGCCGTCACGTCATTTAACCTGTATACCTGCAAGTTTTTTTCTTTACCTTTATGAACTGATGGCATAGGACTACTGCTGAGCGCTGTTATGGTCTGCACTTGCAACCCTGAAAAGGAGTATGGATACATGCTATAAAAGCCCAAGATTTAATGGGTTCAGCAGTGCCGATGTGGATTTTCCATCGTGGATCCTTATCTCCTCTGACATCATCAGTCGCCCCTATACACATCAGACTCGTCGATATGGGGGGGTTTGGCCGACGTTATACAAAATATGTGTGTGGGATGTAAAACTATTCATTCCCTCACAGCACACAATGGAAACAACTCTGTAAAGCACTGGAGGAGCAGTCTGCATACCTGACACGATGTTCACAATACGGTATGGAATGCCCAGCGTTTGGTAAAACCCTTCTGCCGTTGTGATCATCTCTTCAAACATTTCCCACGATTTGTTATCATGAGGTGATGCATAAACAAACTGTTCAATCTAAGGAAAAGAATGATAAAGAGGAGAAAAGACATTACAACATGTCTGCAGCCAGATACTCACATGTCACAGACATACAGGTCCTTCTCAAAAAATTAGCATATAGTGCTAAATTTCATTATTTTCCATAATGTAATGATTACAATTAAACTTTCATATATTTTAGATTCATTACACACCAACTGAAATTTGTCAGGTCTTTTATTGTTTTAATACTGATGATTTTGCATACAACTCCTGATAACCCCAAAAACCTGTCTCAAAAAATTAACATATTTCAACCGTCCAATAAAATAAAAGTGTTTTTTTAAAAACAAACAAAAAAACCATCAAATAATAAAGTTCAGTTATGCACTCAATACTTGGTCGGGAATCCTTTTGCAGAAATGACTGCTTCAATGCGGCGTGGCATGGAGGCAATCAGCCTGTGACACTGCTGAGGTGTTATGGAGGCCCAGGATGCTTCGATAGCGGCCTTAAGCTCATCCAGAGTTTTGGGTCTTGCGTCTCTCAACTTTCTCTTCACAATATCCCACAGATTCTCTATGGGGTTCAGGTCAGGAGAGTTGGCAGGCCAATTGAGCACAGTAATACCATGGTCAGTGTTATGTTACGGTAGCTGAGGAGTGCAGGTAAGAAAGGAAATACACCAGAGCAGTTGGAATCTATGGGATTGCAGTACCCTGACTAACCACCGCAACTAGAGGCAGCCGTGGAGCATTCCTACGTTGGTCCTAGACGCCTCGTAACAGCCTGAGAAACTAACTACACCTAAAGATAGAAATAGGAAAGCTATCTGCCCCGGAGCAGAACCCCAAAGATAATAGAAAGCCCCCAAACATGTAATGGCGGTTAGACAGGAGGAAATACTGACACAGAAAGAAAAATAGTATGAGCAAACGCTGGGGCCCAAACTATCTAAATAGAAAAGGATAGGAAGGGTACTTACTGCAATCTCAGAAAACCCTGAAAAAACACCAACTCTACTAATTTCAAAATCACCTGAGATCACACGACCTCTACCACCTAAATTAGTTCTCTGGTGTAACAAAAACAAAACAGCAGCCACTGAAAAAAAACTGGAAAAAGCAAAAGTACAAAACACAGTGGCTGGACTAAACTGAGAGGGCAAAAGCCCCCGGAGGGGACCCTAAAGGCCCCCACAGAAGTGCAGGACAAAATGCAAAAATATAGCAAAAACACAAAATAAGAAATTGTCTTATCTGATAGCAGGAGATGCAGACACGACACAGCAGGCTACAAGGGAAACTGGAAAGAAGGATTCAGACCAGAACAATTGATCACCGACAACCCTGATGGGAAAATGACTCCCTTACATAAGACCAATCAGTAACACCTGATTCCCAGTCCTCACAATCCTCACTAGTACCGCTTGTAACCACCAGAGGGAGGCTCTGC
The DNA here is from genome assembly GCA_033576555.1 of Oophaga sylvatica. Classification (NCBI taxonomy): domain Eukaryota; kingdom Metazoa; phylum Chordata; class Amphibia; order Anura; family Dendrobatidae; genus Oophaga; species Oophaga sylvatica. The sequence goes on from JARQOD010000002.1 coordinate 431,594,505, forward strand.
TCAGAACTCATCTCAAACCCATTCACAACAGGTCAGTAAACCATTTACCAGTGGTCTTGGCACTGTGAGCAGGTGCCAGGTCGTGCTAAAAAATGAAATCTTCATCTCCATAAAGCATTTCAGCCGATGGAAGCATGAAGTGCTCCAAAATCTCCTGATAGCTAGCTGCATTGACCCTGCCCTTGATGAAACACAGTGGACCAACACCAGCAGCTGACATGGCACCCCACACCATCACTGACTGTGGGTACTTGACACTGGACTTCAGGCATTTTGGCATTTCCTTCTCCCCAGTCTTCCTCCAGACTCTGGCACCTTGATTTCCGAATGACATGCAAAATTTGCTTTCATCAGAAAAAAGTACTTGGGACCACTTAGCAACAGTCCAGTGCTGCTTCTCTGTAGCCCAGGTCAGGCGCTTCTGCCGCTGTTTATGGTTCAAAAGTGGCTTTACCTGGGGAATGCGGCACCTGTAGCCCATTTCCTGCACACGCCTGTGCACGGTGGCTCTGGATGTTTCTACACCAGACTCAGTCCACTGTTCCTCAGGTCCCCCAAGGTCTGGAATCGGTCCTTCTCCACAATCTTCCTCAGGTTCCCGTCACCTCTTCTCGTTGTACAGCGTTTTCTGCCACATTGTTTCCTTCCAACAGACTTCCCATTGAGGTGCCTTGATACAGCACTCTGGGAACAGCCTATTTGTTGAGAAATTTCTTTCTGGGTCTTACCCTCTTGCTTGAGGGTGTCAATGATGGCCTTCTTGACATCAGTCAGGTCGCTAGTCTTACCCATGATGGGGGTTTTGAGTAATGAACCAGGCAGGGAGTTTTTAAAAGCCTCAGGAATCTTTTGCATGTGTTTAGAGTTAATTAGTTGATTCAGAAGATTAGGGTAATAGGTCGTTTAGAGAACCTTTTCTTGATATGCTAATTTTTTGAGACAGGTTTTTTGGGTTATCAGGAGTTGTATGCCAAAATCATCAGTATTAAAACAATAAAAGACCTGACAAAATTCAGTTGGTGTGTAATGAATCTAAAATATATGAAAGTTTAATTGTAATCATTACATTATGGAAAATAATGAAATTTAGCACTATATGCTAATTTTTTGAGAAGGACCTGTATATACTGGCATATACACTAAACACTGTAGTGTGATTTCCAATACAGTTTTTTTGGTGTAAATCGTTCCTAAAAGATGGCACCCGATCTACCAATGTATATTATCCTGTGCCACATCTCCTCACAAGTTCAATCATTTTAAATCCTTCTCATCTAAGCAGTGTTTCTGCCCGCTTTTTCCTCATCGTCTTTTAACAGCCATTACTTTGTTTTTTTCTTGTCATTACACTCATATGGTGTCTAAGGCTGGTGTCAATCGAGTGTAGATTCTCCGAGAGATAAGGTTCGGTTATGGTAATGACCCTTCAACCAAGCTCTGATCATATGCGCGGAGAAGAACTAAATTTCTGCCTCATCTCTGTAAGTCCGCGAACATCGGACTGCAATCAGAAGTCATCAGAATTCAGTTCAAGGAATAACATGCACTCATAGACTTGAATGGGTGAGTGCTATGTAATTTGCGCAGCAACTCGAAGCATGCTGCGATTTTATTTGTCTCATGCTGAATTTGTTAGCGAGCCCAACATTTCTCGATGTGGAGAATGCCAAGCAAACATAAGGAGACATTTCAGGTCACGCAGTGTTCCTCTGGGAATATAAATATGCAAATAGTCTCTCTTCTATTCTATAGCCCCATCATACTAAATATCATTATCAACCTATCTGCATATTTAAATTCCCAGAGTCATCATTGCATGGTTAATAAGTCTTCTTGAGTCGACTTAACACTTTCCACAAAGAGAAACTTTACACCGTTAGAGGAATCTCATTCAGCCAAACCAGACCTTCTGCTTTGCACTCATGAGGGGCAAATATTTAAAAAAAATGTGTTGGCAATTGGAACATCTGGTTTTGATTTCCTAACCCAAATTATTTAGAAGGCTCATTAAAGGGTCGATATCGACTTTTAGATGGCACTAGAGTGCAAATCCTTTTACTCTCTCAAGAGGCTATTTTCGTATACTTTTAGAGATGATCAAACCTTTTGACGTTCAGTTTGGTTCGGCGAACACTTACATTTTCGCTGACTTGTTCAACGAACATAATCAAACGTCAAAAGCCACGCCTCCCTCCCATACCTTTTTAGGCACATGACAGCTGATCTGATCGCGATCCAGCCGTGGCTGTTAACATGTTAAATGAAGCTGTACACTTCCAACAACGGATTCCCCTGTTGTTTTCGTTGCCAATCTGTCAGATGACAGCGTGAGATCGCAGCTGTGACCGGAGGTAAAAAGTTTATCTCTGGTCACAGATGTCAGCTGATGTGACTACTGCTCCCATCAGCATACGCCCGCTGCCACTGATAACAGCTAGAATAGGCGCCGCTGATGGGAGTATTTATCAGCCAGCGCTTACGCTAAAAATAAATGAAAACAAATCACGTGGGTTACCCTATATTTTTGATAACCAGTTAGGCAAAACTCACAGCTGGGGGCTGCAACACTCAGCTGTCAGCAAGGTTGGTTATCAAGAATAGAGTGGTCTCAGGCTGTATTTTTTAAATAAATAATTTAAAACACGGCGTGGGGTCGTCCGCCTTTTTTGACAACCAGCCAAGCTAAAGCAGACAGCTGGGGGCTAGGAAGGGTCCATGTATATTGGCCCCCGTAGCCTAAAAATAGCAGCTCGCAGCTACCCCAGGAAAGAGCTGCTGTGAGCGCAGTCTCAGTGATGTCATCAAGGTTTCCGCCAGTCACTGAGGCTCCGTTCTCAGCTGGGCCCCTAAATTGCAGGGACCTCGGTGAGATCAGTGCTGCACTGTGAGACTTTTTCACTGAAGTCACAATAGTGCAGGGGCTCGGTTGGGAACACAGCCTCAATGACCAATGGTAACCTCAATGAGGTCACCACTGCTCACTGATGCTGCGCTCGCAGCAGCTCATACCTCAGTGGTTCTCAGCCTGGACGGTTGCATCTTGGAACCGCCCTGGTTAAAAACGGTTTATCCCCAGACATGGATTATGACGTGGGACAAACGATAGACAGGTGAGGGATAGGGTTGTTTTTTATTTTTGTTTTATTTCATGAGATGAAGGCTTCAATGGAATGGGTGTTAGGGGAATATAACGGTGTTTGTTATTTTTAAATAAAAATAGAAATAAAACAAAACACACTTTTCCAATAAAAGACTTTATTCTGGCTGTGTGTTTCTTTACAAAATAACTAAAGGATTACTAATGGACAGGCACCTTAAAGAAGCCTCTCCATTACTAAACCGTGGGCATGATGTCACCAGACAATACAAAGGCGACACCAACTCCACAAATAAGAATCCCACTTGCCACAGCCACAGGGCAAGTGGGAAGAGCTGGGCAATGTGCAGAATTGGCGCATCTAATAGATGTGCCTTTTCTGGGGTGGCTGCTTACTGCTATTTTTAGGCTTGGGGCGGGCGGCAATATCCATGACCCCTTCCCAGTCTGAGAATACCTGCCCCTAGCCGTCTGCTTTAGCTTGGATGGTTGTCAAAAATGGAGGGACCCCGGCGCCTTTTATTTAAAAAAGAACAAAAACGGCGTGCGAACTCATTCTTGATATCCAGCCATGCAGGAGCTTACAGATGCAGCCCGCAGCTTTGCCTGGCTGGTTGTCAAAAATACAGGGGAACCCCATGTCATTTTTTGGTTTGGTGTGAGGGGGGCATTTTAATAACCTGGACAGGCTAAGTTTACAGCTGTGACATTATATTAATAGATGTCAACCAGACAAATATGAACCCCACGTGCCACAGGGCAGGTGGAAAGAGCCGGGCAAAGCGTTGACAGAAGCTCCTTTTCTGGAGCTGCAATTTTTAGGCTGCAGGAGTGTGGGGGGTGCAGTATCCATGGCCCCTTACCAGCCTGGGAATACCAGCCCCCAGCTGTCTGCAGTAGCTTGGTTTTGGTTGTCAAAAATGGGGGGGGGTGGGGAGACCCCACATCATTTTTTTTTTAATTATTTACTTAAAAAGTTTAAAAATATTGCATGGGGACCCCTCTATGCTTGATAATCCGCTTTACTGAAGCTGACAGATAAGGGTTGCAGCCCGCAGCTGTCAGTTTTGCCTGGCTGATTATCAAAAATACAGGGAACCCCATGTCATTTTTTTATTATTATTTATAAACCCAGCCAGCGCCTGATGAATACTCCCATCAGCTGCCGCTTGCTCTGGCTGTTAACAGTTGAATACAACTCTCACCATAGTCTGCTGCTTGTGCTGATCACAGCGCCAGCAGGGGACCGTGATGTGAGGCTGGTTTCACATTTGCGTATCGGTGCGCAACGTTTGATCCGCATAGATCTGCATGCGTCATGCGTGCATATCTTTAACATGGTGTATGCAGGGACGTACAGTAAAGACCAAAAGTTTGGACACACTTTTTCATTCAAAGATTTTTCTGTATTTTCATGACTATGAAAATTGTACATTTACACTGAAGGCAGCAAAACTATGAATTAACACATGTGGAACTATATACTTTACAAAAAAGTGTGAAACAACTGAAAATATGTCTTATATTCTAGGTTCTTCAAAGTAGCCACCTTTTGCTTTGATTACTGCTTTGCACACTCTTGGCATTCTCTTGATGAGCTTCAAGAGGTAGTCACCGGAAATGGTTTTCACTTCACAGGTGTGCCCTGTCAGGTTTAATAAGTGAGATTTCTTGCCTTATAAATGGGGTTGGGACCATCAGTTGTGTTGTGCAGAAGTCTGGTGGATACACAGCTGATAGTCCTACTGAATAGACTGTTAGAATGTGTATTATGGCAAGAAAAAAGCCGCTAAGTAAAGAAACACGAGTGGCCATCATTACTTTAAGAAATGAAGGTCAGTCAGTCCGAAAAATTGGGAAAACTTTGAAAGTGTCCCCAAGTGCAGTTGCAAAAACCATCAAGCGCTACAAAGAAACTGGCTAACATGAGGACCGCCCCAGGAAATGAAAACCAAGAGTCACCTCTGCTTCTGAGGATAAGTTTATCCGAGTCACCAGCCTCAGAAATCGCAGGTTTACAGCAGCTCAGATTAGAGACCAGGTCAATGCCACACAGAGTTCTAGCAGCAGACACATCTCTACAACAACTGTTGAGAGGAGACTTTGTGCAGCAGGCCTTCATGGTAAAATAGCTGCTAGTAAACCACTGCTATGGACAGGCAACAAGCAGAAGAGACTTGTTTGGGCTAAAGAACACAAGGAATGGACATTAGACCAGTGGAAATCTGTGCTTTCGTCTGATGAGTCCAAATTTGAGATCTTTGGTTCCAACCACCGTGTCTTTGTGCGACGCAGAAAAGGTGAACGGATGGACTCTTTTTTAAATCAAATAAGTTTTTATTGTATTGTATTATGCAATCATACAACCATATTCAATAAAATTTCTGTATAATACATACATTGGACTACTCCATTTTTTAACCCTCCTACCCTTTCCCCTCCACCCCCCCCAACAGCAACCTTAGAACTTCCCAATCTTTATTACAGCAGAAGATGTAGATGATGATCTTTCAATTCCGAATAGTCCATGGGTATTACGCTAATACACATATTAGACATAAATTATATCATACAGAAGCTTGCATGTTAGAGGTCTCATCTCTCAAGTTCCGTTATGTATCAACCAAGACATTCAAACCTTTTCATATATATTCAATGTACCTCGTTTTTCATAGATATTTTTTTCCAATCGTACAAGATACTTTACCCTACCCATTAATTCGGCTATCAAAGGAGGCTCCGGATTAGTCCTGTTTCTTGCAATTAGCTTTCTAGCACAGTAAAGTAATCTAGCAATAGCAAGTTTACCATAGTTAGTAGTTAGAACTTCTTCCACATATCCCAGCAAGCATGTAATAGGGTCTCCCGAAATTTCACAGCCATACGCCCTTTCAATCATAGCAATTACTTCAGACCAGAATGTTGAAAGTCTAGGACATTCCCACATCATATGAAATATACCCGCGATATCCATATTGCATCTTGGGCATTCCGAGTTTCCCCTTAGACCCATTTTGTACAAGATTAATGGTGACCTATATACCCTATGAACCACATAAAGATGTGATAGTCTTGCAGGTTCACTCATGGAGAGTTTAGGTATATATTCCAGTATAGTTTCCCAGACATCATCCTCCATATTCCCCACTTCTTCTTCCCATCTGAATCTAGCTTTTAATGGAAACCTCAAAAGAAAAGTATGCATCAAATCTTTATAAGTACAAGATATCACCCCTCTAGTGATTCCTTCTTGACAAATATATTCCAAGACTAAATCAGATTCCACTACCAATTTCAGTTGTACTTTTTGAGCTCTTATTGGTGTTTTAACTGTCCATATCTATACCATTCCGTATTTTTGCAGTAAGAATTCAATTTGCAACTGCGGAAAGGATTTAAGATCTTCCCCCTCCATTATTTGAGACATATACCTTATCCCTCTGTCTTTCCAATTCGGCATTCCTCCTATTTTCTCTATCTCTGAGAGGGTGCTATTATTCCATATGGGCGTGAACTTAGTTATTCCCTTTACTCCTCTCACCTTTTTTATTGCACTCCAAATTTTTTGAGTTCGCATGTAGGCATTTCCCCCCCTAGTTTTTTAATGTTGCCATTCTCCAACCCTTCTATTACTGGGCTATCCCCTGTGGAGTACTCCAACAGTTTTTTAACCGAATCGCCTGCCCCACTTTTTGACCATCCTCTAAAGTGCTGACTCTGAGCGGCTAGATAATACATTTCTGGGTTTGGCAGCGCCATTCCTCCTTCATCTTTAGGCCTCTGAAGAATTTCCAACTTTATTCTCGCCGGTTTCTTTCCCCATATCAACGCTCTAACCATGACATTTAATGATTTAAATCTATTTTTCGCTATCCATATAGGCGCATTGTGCAAAATATAAAGCATTTTAGGCATCAGAATCATTTCAAAAAGATTTATCCTACCCACCACTGTTAAATGCAATTTATTCCAAATCTCTATTTTAATTTTAAGTTTCTGAAGTAGTGGCACCAGATTAATATTGAGATACTCTGAAATTGGTAGGGACATCTGTATTCCAAGGTATTTAAAGGATTCACTACATTGTAATTTATTAATTTCAGTATCCTGTTCAGTCCATTCCACCTCCTTATCTACTTTAAACAGCACAGATTTGGACCAATTAATCTTCAGCCCAGATATGTCCCCAAACCTTTCGATTGTCTGCATTGGCACAGCTCAACGACTCAGACGGATCACCCAAAAATAATAACAAATCGTCCCCGCATACAAAGCAACCTTTTCCTCCATATTCCCATATTTGAATCCTTGAATTCCCGGATTCTTCCTAATAGCAGCAGCCAATGGTTCAATTGCTATCGCAAAGAGGAGTGGCGACAGTGGACATCCCTGTCTGGTTCCTCTGTTAAGAGGAAAAGACGGGGAGATCGCTCCATTAACTCTGACCTTGGCAGTGGGGTTAGAATAATAATTGTACCCATTCTATAAATTGGAGAGTTATGCAAAAATTTGGATTTGGGCCGCAAAGATAATCCCATTGTATACTGTCGAATGCCTTTTGGGCATCTAAAGAAGCAATCACTCTGCGAGCCGAGTTATCTGCCTGCATTTGAAGATTAAGGTATAGCCGCCTTATATTGCCTGCCGTAGATCTATTAGGCATGAATCCCACCTAATCCGGGTGTATCAGAGAAGAAATGACCCCAGTCAGCCGATTGGCCAAAACTTTTGCTAAAATGTTTATGTCTGCTGCTAATAATGAGATTGGTCTATACCAGTGATGGCTAACCTTGGCACTCCAGCTGTTGTAAAACTACAACTCCCAGCATGCCCTTGCAACCTGCAGCAGTTTAGTCAGCAGTTGAGACATGCTGGGAGTTGTAGTTCTCCAACAGCTGGAGTGCCAAGGTTTGCCATCACTGGTCTATACGATTCAGGTACTCTGGGGTCCTTTCCCTCCTTTGGAATCACTACTATCATTGCTTCTCTCATAGAGGTCGGCAATATCTTTTTCTCACTTGCTTCTTCAAATACCGACAACAATCTAGGCAATAGCAGTTCTGCAAATTGCTTATAAATTTCCGACGGTAACCCGTCTAACCCCGGGGATTTCTCATTGGCCATACCATGCAGCGCAATCTCCATTTCTTCTATCGTAATGGGAGAGTCCAACATATCTTTATTTTCTATACTTAACTTAGGGAGCGACCCTTCCTTCAAGAATACCTCTACTTCTTCATTTCCAGCACTTTCCCCTGAAGAATATAGGTTTTTATAGAAATCACTAAAAATATTCAATATTCCTTCCAAATCCTTTACTGTCTTCCCTTGGCCGTCTAACATATATATAAATGAATTACTTCTTTGTGCTGAAGCAATAACAGATAAAAGATGTCCCACTTTCTCCCCTTCAGCGTAGAATCTATCCTTTTGAAACGCCTGTCTTCTAGCCATTTTTTCAATTAAGACACAATTAATCTGCTCCTGAGCTTCCTTCAAGCCCTGTTGTGCTTCAGGTGTATTACAATGTACGGCCTCCTCCTCCGCTCTCGCTAGTGCTTCCAATTTTTCAACCTCCTCCTTCTTCGTCTGCGTTTTCCGCCTACATATGTCCCTAAATAACAACCCTCTTCATTGCATCCCACTCTACAAGTTTATCTGTACTTCCTTCATTATGAATGAAAAATTCCTCTAATTCTCTCCTAATCCCTACAACATTAAGGTATTATATCCAAGCTGGGTGTATCTTCCATCCTACCCTAACGACCCCGTCTTGTGATCCATAACCCATATTCACCATAATCGGACTATGGTCCGAAATTACTCTAGGAAGATATTGCACCTCTCTTATCGTGGCATCCGCCAACCCATCTGCCAATACCAAGTCAATACGTGACAACGTGCCATGTGATGTAGAGTGACAGGAGTAGCATCGTTTTCCTTCATTCCTAACCCTCCATACATCGATTAAACCAATTTCTTTAATAAGATGTCATGGGTGTATCGCCACAAAGATCGTCACGATTACACATTCTGACTTCTCGCAGCTGAGTTGCTGGTGCTTTGTGTTTGGCAGTGAGGGAGTTAATTCTACCTAGCTCTGTGCTAAGTCTAGGTCCAGCCCCGCCCGGCTGCAGTTGATTATGCACTAATTTGCTCCCTTCATATACCTGCCAGTTTGCTTGGGAGATGTCGGTGAAAGCATTCATTCTGACCAGCAGAGCGGATCGTTTCTGAGAAGACTTAAGCTAAGAGTGCCTGTTGTGGTTAATCCTCTCCTCGCTTATTGTTTATCTCCTTAACCTTTTGTGTTCCCTCTGTGTTGTAGTTTTTGTATGCAAGGCAGTATTTACTTTACCCCTTGTCTGTCTCGTGTGTCTAATACTGTTAGTAAGCTGTGATCTGCCCATTCCCTTTGGTGGTAATCAGGGTCCTTCTCAGGACTGGATTACAGTGGTCAGGGATCTACAGGAGACAGGGTTAGGCTGGCGGCCTGGACCTCTGTACCATTAACAGTACCTTCAGGAAGAGGGACTAGTCAGGACCCCAGTTTAGGGTCAGCATAGACCCCGGTCCACCTCTATCCTGAGACAGCGTGACATTTTCACCGACCATACTAAAGATTCTCCCCAGCCACCATGGATCCAGTAGCCCATTTAGCTCAGCAGTTGCAGAGTTTGTCCATGGAGCTGACGGACGTTAAATCCAAGGTTTTGTACCCCCGGGAGCAAGCCAGATCTGAACCTAAAGTGGCTCTCCCGGACAGGTTTACTGGTGGGCGGGACAAGTTTTTTACTTTCCGGGAAGCATGTAAATTGTATTTTCGGCTGCGGCCGCGGTCGTCGGGGAGTGAGGATCAGAGGGTGGGAATTGTCATCTCGCTCTTACAAGGGGACCCTCAATCCTGGGCGTTCTCTCTTCCCCCGGGCTCCCCGGCTCTCCAGTCAGTGGACCGTTTTTTACAGCCCTGGGTCTGGTATATGATGACCCGGATCGGGTCTCCCTTGCTGAAATGAAGTTACGTAGGATACAGTAGGGAGATCGTCCGGCGGAGGAATTTTCTTCAGAGTTCCGTAGGTGGGCCACGGATACTCAGTGGAATGACCCGGCTCTTAGGAGCCAGTTTTGTCAAGGTTTATCTGATAAATTAAAAGATGTGTTGGCTCAGTATGATTCTCCCCCGTCACTGGAGGCCGCTATGGCTCTTGCAATTCGCATTGATAGACGGCTTCGGGAGAGGTGTGGGGTAACTCCGCCCCCTGTGATGACTCCACCTCCTTCTAAAGTCCCTAATATTGAGGTTCCCCTGGTTTGTTCCGAGGAACCTATGCAGTTGGGAGGGACATCATACCGAGGGAGGGGGTCGGCGGTGCGCCGCAAAACAAGAAGGTGTTTCTTCTGCGGGAGAAAGGGACATTTTATTGAGGGGTGTCCATCCCGTACTGCACTGAGCAAGAAGTCGCCGGAAAACTATTAATCCCAGGTTGTGTGGTGGACGACAATCTGGGAGTATGTATTTCGTCCCCAGGTCCGTCTCAGTTTCTCGTACCAGCGGAGGTGGTGGTAGGTACGAGAGCTGAGAGGATTTCTGTTCTTCTGGATAGTGGGGCCGGGGCTAATCTGGTGGACGCTCGGTTTGCCCAGGTTCAAGGTATGCAACTGAGTGTACTAGCCAAACCTATCCCCATATTCTCTATCGACGCCAGGCCTCTCGGTCAAGGTAGCTTTTTGCAAGCCGTACATAACATTGACCTTTGAGTGGGGCAATACATAAAGAACTATTGTCTTGTTATGTGTTGGAGGGTCTCCCCACTCCTATTGTGTTGGGTCTTCCTTGGTTAACTAAACATAACCCAGTTATTAATTGGCAAACCAGAGAGATAAGCCAGTGGGGTGAATTTTGCAATAGTAACTGCATGAACACGGTCATCAGTGCGGTCGTGCCTAGAACCTTACCTCCTTTTCTGGAGGACTTTGAGGATGTGTTTTCAGAGGAGGGGTGTCAAGAATTACCTCCTCATCGCGAGTATGACTGTTCTATAAAATTGTTTCCTGATGCTAAGTTACCTAAATCTAGTGTCAAGATCCCGTCTGGGTTGGAGCCGATGTTACTGCAAACACTAGGGGAAGCAGAGGCAGGTAGCGTAGTCAGATGGCAGCCGGAGGTCGGTACACAGGAAAGGCAGTTCGGTAACAGAGGAGCAGGCAGATAACGTAGTCAGGTGGCAGCCGGAGGTCGGTACACAGGAAAGGCAGTTCGGTAACAGAGGAGCAGGCAGATAACGTAGTCAGGTGGCAGCCGGAGGTCGGTACACAGGAGAGCAGTGTTTGTAGCAATGGATCAGGCGGATAACGTAGTCAGGTGGCAGCCGGAGGTCGGTACACAGGAGAGCAGTGTTTGTAGCAATGGATCAGGCGGAGAGCGTAGTCAGAAGGCAGGCCGAGGTCGGTTCACAGGAGAGCAGTGTTTGTAGCAATGGATCAGCAGGAAACGCTTGACTAAAGGCTTGGAGCTCAATAATCTCGCAATGACACACCCACAGGGCCAGGTTTATATAGGGTGTGTAATTGGCAATCAGAGGCCCAATCAAAAGAGCACTAGGTGTAGCCAATCAGGAAGAACAGTCAATGGTATCTGGGTTCAGCAAGGAACTTTGCAGCCAGCAGAATAGCTCAGATGGTAGAGCTGCTGGCCAGTGGACAAGAGGTACTGGGTTCGACTCCTGACAGTACTCCCCTCCTTCCAGGATGGCCTCTGGACATCTCAGGAGCTGGCTTATCCGGGTACCTCTGATGAAAGGCTCTTGTTAGTCTAGGAGCATGGACGTTGTCCCTTGGTTCCCATGAATTTTCCTCTGGTCCGTAACCCTTCCACTGCACCAGATACTGCAGTTTACCTCTGAATTTTCGGGAGTCCAGAATCTTATCCACAATGTATTCTTCTTCACCACGGATCCTTTCTGGTGGAGGAGGTGGCTGAATTCTTCCTGGAAACGGGTTTTCACAGAAGGGTTTGAGCAAGGATATGTGAAACACTGGATGAATCTTTAGATTGTTGGGAAGTTCCAAACGAAAAGCAACCTGGTTAATTTTTGCAGAAATTTGAAAAGGTCCAATGAATTTCTGACCCAATTTGGAGGATGGCACATGTGTCTTAAGGTTTTTAGTGGACAGCCAAACTTTGTCTCCAACCTGAAGAGCAGGGGGCACTCTCCGATGTTTATCTGCTGCTTCCTTATATACTTCCTGGGTCTTGAGTAATATCTCTGATAATTCCTTCTGGGATTCCTGTAATTTTGCAAGCCTGTCATTTACAGCAGGAATGGGAGTGTTCACTGGCAGATTAGGGATAAATACTGGATGTACTCCATAATTAGCAAAAAATGGGGTTTGAGATGTAGCGCTATGTATGGAGTTGTTGTAGGAAAACTCTGCTGTTGGTAAATAGTCCACCCAGTCATCCTGAAGATAGGAAATGAAGCAACGGAGGTATTGCTCCAAAGTCTGGTTCGTTCTCTCCGTCTGGCCATTGGACTGAGGATGGAAAGCGGTAGAAAGATTCACCGTGACTCCCAAGGCTGTACAGAAACTCTTCCAAAATTTTGACGTAAACTGAACGCCTCTGTCAGACACCACGCTGTCAGGAATTCCATGTAACCTGAATACCTCTTTGATTATCAGTTCTGCAGTTTTTTCAGCAGTAGGAATTCCTTCAGTTGGAATAAAGTGGGCCATTTTTGTGAGTCGGTCCACTATGACAAGGATGACTGTCATCTGTTTGGAAGGGGGGTAGTTCCACAATAAAATCCATGGAAATAGATCCCCAAGGCCTGGATGGAACTGGAAGTGGTTGCAAGAGTCCTAGAGGAGACGATCGTGGGGTCTTGTTTCGTGCGCATGTTAAACAGGTTGAAACATATTTCCTCACGTCCTTCCTACAATTAGGCCACCAAAAGAAACGAAGTAGTAAGTCTTGTGTTTTTGCAACTCCAGGATGTCCTGCCAGTTTAGAATCATGGACACTTTTGAGGACTTCAAGGCGAGAAGATTCAGGTACATATATTTTGTGTTTCTGCATCCAAAACCCCTCTTTGAATGAAAGATTGACGTCTTCCGAAGGATGGTTAAGGAAAGAGTCCTCTTGATATCCATCTTTAATTCTATTACATAGTCCTCTAGAGTGCAATATTCCCAAAAATTTTTTAGGGCCTAGAATTGTATCGTCATTACTGGACCTCTCCTGAGGTTCCGAACACATCCTGGACAGGGCGTCAGCCTTGCCATTTCTTGAACCAGGCCGGTAAGAAATTATAAAATTGAATCTTGAGAAAAATAAGGCCCATCGTGCTTGTCTTGCAGACAATCTTTTTGCTGTACGGAGGAATTCAAGATTCTTGTGGTCCGTGAGGACAGTCACAGGGTGATTGGCACCTTCCAAAAGATGTCTCCATTCGGAGAAGGCAACTTTAATGGCTAACAGTTCTTTATTACCGATGTCGTAGTTCTTTTCTGCAGATGACATGGTGTGGGAAAGAAACGCACATGGGTGAAGTTGCATTTTGTCCCCAACTCGCTGAGACAGAATGGCTCCCACTGCAGAGTCCGAGGCGTCCACTTCGACAGTAAATGGCAATTCAGGATTTGGGTGTACTAACAATGGAGCAGACGTAAAAAGAGTTTTCAATTTGTCAAAAGCCTCCTGTGCCTCCGGAGACCAGAAAAATGCTTTGGTCTTTTTTGTTAGTGTAGTAATTGGTAGTATGATCCGTGAAAAGTTCTTTATAAATTTTCGGTAAAAATTTGCAAATCCTATGAAACGCTGGACGTCTTTTAAATTTCTTGGAACAGGCCAGTCCACTACAGCATTGATTTTGCCGGGATCCATGCTCAGACCTTCTGGGGAGATGATATATCCCAGAAATTGGATACTGGTTTGTTCAAACTCACATTTTTCAAGTTTAATGTAAAGATGGTTCTCCTGTAGTCGTTCCAAGACTAACTGGACGTGCCTGCGATGCTCTTCCAAGGTGTCTGAAAATATAAGAATGTCATCGAGATAAGCCACAACGAATTGGTCCAAGAAATCTCGAAATACATCATTAATAAAATGTTGAAAGGTGGCTGGGGCATTGCTAAGACCAAAGGTCATAACCAGAGATTCAAAATGTCCATATCTCGTTCTGAAGGCGGTCTTCCACTCATCTCCTGGGCGAATCCGTATGAGGTTGTAAGCCCCTCTAAGATCCAGCTTCGTAAAGATTTTCGCAGAACGGAGTCTCTCAAATAGTTCAGGAATCAAGGGTAGCGGGTAGCGATTCTTGACAGTGATATTATTCATCTCTCTGTAGTCAATACATGGCCGCAGAGTGGAGTCTTTCTTTTCAACAAAGAACAGGGGTGCCCCAGCTGGAGATGTGGAAGGTCGAATAAAGCCTTTCTCTAAATTTTCATCCAGGAACTTTCTTAATACCTTCAATTCAGGTTCGGAAAGATTGTAAATCCGTCCAAATGGAATGGTTGCTCCTGGCAGCAATTCAATGGGACAGTCGTAAGGACGGTGAGGAGGTAATTGATCTGCTTTCTTCTTACTGCAGACATCAGAGAACTGCTGATATTGAGGTGGTAGTTTCTCTTCCTTCTCATGCGAAATCTCAGAGATTTGGACTTGTTGGAGAACAGGGGGTTCCTTATGACAATTATTCTTACAGTAGTCAGATGGAAAGGTGATGGTCCTTGATGCCCAGTTGATAGAAGGGTTATGGACTGAAAACCAGGGGATCCCTAGAATAACCGGAAATTTCGGAGATGAGATAAGGTGGAAACTGACAGCTTCATGATGATCCGGTTCGATACAAATCTCCAGTTCGATTGTCTCATGCGTGACAGGTCCAGAAGACAAGGGTGATCCATCCACCGTTTCCATTTCAATTGGTGTGGATTTGGTCCTACTGGAAATATTATTATCACGTGTAAATTTTAAGTCCATAAAATTCCCTCCTGCTCCCGAATCCAACAGGGCAGAGCATTGTATTTTTTGGGTGCCCATTACAACCTGAATGGGGATTACAAAATGAGATGATGTAGTATGTATTTTGTCTATTTCTGGCGTTACTGATGAGATAGTCTGCAAGATGGAATCCGACTTCTGAGAAAGGTCCATATTGCTGGCAGACCTGTTGTTGGTAAAGGCTATAGTCCTTTTGTTAGGACAGTTGATGGCATAGTGTCCAGGGTCCCCACAATAGAGGCAGAGATGTTCTGCACGTCGCCTCTCCTTCTCCTGTGCAGAGAGTGGTCTTCGGATGACGTCGATCTGCATCGGTTCAGACACGCCTTGCGTCTTTTCTTGGTGGTGCGATGCTGAAAATGAGAAGCCAGGGCTATTCCCAAGTGCTCGCAGTCTCTCCTTTCTCCTTTCAGTAAGTCTCTGGTCAATCCGGATACATAGTTGAATAAAGTCCTCCAACTGGTCAGGGGTCTCAACCCTGGCAAGCTCGTCTTTCACTGGTTCTGATAACCCTCGTCGAAATTGACTTCTCTGGGCCGCTGGATTCCAGGTGGTGTCGGCCACCCAGCGACGGAACTCCGATGTGTATTCCGCAACAGAGCGACGTCCTTGGCGCAAATTATGTAATTTGGTTTCTGCTGTGGCACAGCGGTTTGGGTCATCAAAAACTTGATTCATAGCTGCGGTGAAGGCTTCCAGGTCATTAAGGAGGTCATAGTCCTTTTCTACATAAGGTGAAGCCCAAGCAAGAGCTTCATCCGTCAGGAGATTTATCATGAAAAAAACTTTCTTCCTCTCACTGGTAAAGGGAGCAGGTTGCATCTGGAAGTATATGCGGCATTGATTGAGGAATCCTCGGTACTGCTTGCGATCCCCACTGAACTTTGCAGGCAGCGGCAGCCGCGCGTTTGATTCGGACCCTGAATTGCGCACGTCCAGAAGTTGTTTTTGTAGCTCAATTACTTCCTGTTGTATCGCCGTGAAATCAGTTTGTAACTTGGCATATTTTCCTTGAGAGTCAGTACAAAAACTTTGAAGCTCCGTAACTTGCCGTCTCAGGGTGTTCACAGCGGACTCCATTTTGGAGCGAGATTATTCTGTCAAGATCCCGTCTGGGTTGGAGCCGATGTTACTGCAAACACTAGGGGAAGCAGAGGCAGGTAGCGTAGTCAGATGGCAGCCGGAGGTCGGTACACAGGAAAGGCAGTTCGGTAACAGAGGAGCAGGCAGATAACGTAGTCAGGTGGCAGCCGGAGGTCGGTACACAGGAAAGGCAGTTCGGTAACAGAGGAGCAGGCAGATAACGTAGTCAGGTGGCAGCCGGAGGTCGGTACACAGGAGAGCAGTGTTTGTAGCAATGGATCAGGCGGATAACGTAGTCAGGTGGCAGCCGGAGGTCGGTACACAGGAGAGCAGTGTTTGTAGCAATGGATCAGGCGGAGAGCGTAGTCAGAAGGCAGGCCGAGGTCGGTTCACAGGAGAGCAGTGTTTGTAGCAATGGATCAGCAGGAAACGCTTGACTAAAGGCTTGGAGCTCAATAATCTCGCAATGACACACCCACAGGGCCAGGTTTATATAGGGTGTGTAATTGGCAATCAGAGGCCCAATCAAAAGAGCACTAGGTGTAGCCAATCAGGAAGAACAGTCAATGGTATCTGGGTTCAGCAAGGAACTTTGCAGCCAGCAGAATAGCTCAGATGGTAGAGCTGCTGGCCAGTGGACAAGAGGTACTGGGTTCGACTCCTGACATCTAGGTTATATAACCTTTCTGGTCCTGAAAGGCAGGCTATGAAGGACTATATTTCGGAAAGTCTGGCCAAGGGGCATATTAGACCTTCATCTTCCCCAGTGGCCGCGGGGTTCTTCTTTGTGAAGAAAAAAGATGGAGGCCTACGCCCTTGCCTGGATTTCCGTGAGCTTAATCGGATTACGGTCCGAGATCCGTATCCGCTCCCACTTATTCCTGATCTCTTCAATCAGATTGTGGGCGCCAAATGGTTCTCTAAGTTGGATCTCAGGGGGGCGTATAATCTGATTAGGATAAAGGAGGGGGATGAGTGGAAGACGGCGTTTAACACTCCGGAGGGACATTATGAGAACCTTGTCATGCCTTTTGGTCTGACTACTGCCCCGGCGGTATTTCAACATTTTGTTAATGACATCTTTCGCCACCTTGTGGGACAGTTTGTGGTCGTTTATTTAGATGACATCTTAATTTACTCGCCGGATCTTGTGTCTCATCAGGAGCATGTGAGACAGGTGTTGCAGATCTTGCGAGACAATAAACTGTACGCCAAATGGGAAAAATGTGTATTCGCCGTACAGGAACTTCAGTTTTTGGGTTTCCTGGTGTCAGCTTCCGGTTTCCGTATGGACCCTGGGAAAGTAAGATCTGTGCTTGAATGGGATCGGCCAGAGGATCTTAAAGCACTGCAGCGTTTCCTGGGGTTTGCTAACTACTACCGGAAGTTTATTCGTAATTTCTCATCTGTTGTCAAACCTCTCACTGACATGACTAAAAAAGGGACGGATTTTTCTAGGTGGTCTGACAAAGCTTGTCAAGCATTTTCCTCCTTGAAAAAATGTTTTGCTTCGGCACCCATACTCATTCAACCAGATGCATCACAACCATTCATTGTGGAGGTAGACGCATCTGACGTAGGGGTGGGTGCGGTATTATCTCAAGGTCCGTCTCCTGGTAAATGGCATCCGTGCGCCTTCTTCTCTAAAAAATTGTCGTCCGCCGAGAGGAATTATGATGTCGGCAATAGGGAACTCTTGGCCATTAAGTTGGCTTTTGAGGAATGGCGTCACTTTTTGGAGGGGGCAGTCCACCCGGTCACCGTCATTACTGATCACAAGAACCTGCTGTATCTAGAATCGGCAAAACGTCTGAATTCCAGACAAGCTAGATGGTCGTTGTTTTTTACCAGGTTTAATTTTGTCGTCACATATCGTCCTGGGTCAAAAAATGTAAAGGCTGATGCCTTATCTCGTAGTTTCCCAGGGGCCGGGAAGACGGATGACCCGGTTCCTATCCTTCAGGAGGGAGTTGTAGTGTCGGCTGTATGCTCTGAGCTTGAGGAGGAGGTATTGGAGGCTCAGGGGGACGCCCCTGTAGGACCTCCAGGGAAACTGTTTGTTCCAGATCAGTTAAGACAAAAGGTTATCGAGGCACATCATAATTCTGCTTTGGCAGGACACCCAGGGAGTAAAGCAACTGTGGATCTCCTTTCACGCCGGTTTTGGTGGCCTAACTTAAATAAAGAGGTGGTAACTTTTGTCGCGTCCTGCGAGGTTTGTGCGCGCTCTAAGACCCCACATACCCGTCCTTCTGGGGCCCTCTTACCTTTGAAAATCCCGGAGCATCCATGGACTCATCTGTCAATGGACTTCATAACGGATCTCCCTCCGTCGTCAGGGAAAACTGTCATACTAGTTGTAGTTGACAGGTTCAGTAAGATGGCACATTTTATTGCTCTTCCTGCTCTTCCTAATGCTAAAACTCTGGCGCAGGTGTTCATTGGGGAGATTGTGAGACTTCACGGGTTGCCTTCTGATGTGGTGTCAGATCGGGGGTCTCAGTTTGTGTCCAAGTTCTGGAAGGCATTTTGTTCACGTCGGGGGATGCAATTGTCATTTTCCTCGGCTTTTCATCCGCAGACCAATGGTCAGACAGAGCGTCTGAATCAGAGCCTAGAGACATATCTTCGGTGTTTTGCCTCAGAGAACCAGGAGGACTGGTCTTCTTTCTTGCCTCTGGCAGAGTTCGCTCTTAACAATAGGCGGAGCGAGTCCACTGGTAAGTCCCCATTTTTTGGGGCATATGGTTTTCACCCCCAGTTTTGTACTTTCAATGGGGGGGGCCCTTCTGGGGTTCCTGAGGAGGAACGATTCTCGTCATCACTTGCTTCAGTGTGGAGAGGAGTGCTGAATAATCTGAGTGCTATGGGGAACCGATACAAACGTATGGCTGATAGGAGGAGAGTGTCTGGTCCGGACCTTAGTGTGAATGATCTGGTATGGTTGTCTACCAAGAATATAAAACTTAAGGTTCCCTCCTGGAAACTGGGTCCCAGGTTCATCGGGCCATACAGGATCAGTTCTATAATTAATCCTGTGGCATTTCGTCTTGACCTCCCTCCTACGTTTAAAATCCACAATGTGTTCCACAAATCGTTGCTTAAAAGGTACGTGGCGCCAGTTATACCGTCACCTCTACCTCCTCCTCCAGTGGTGGTCAATGGTAACTTGGAATTTCAGGTGTCGAAGATCATTGACTCACGTCGGAATCGCCGGTCCCTTCAGTACTTGGTTCATTGGAAGGGGTATGGTCCTGAGGAGAGGACGTGGGTTCCTGCGTCTGATATTAACGCAGATCGTTTGGTTCGGACCTTCCACACAACTCACCCGGACAGACCTGGCCCTGAGGGTCCGGAGGCCCCTCGTAGAAGGGGGGGTACTGTCATGGGTGTATCGCCACGAAGATCGTCGCGATTACACATTCTGACTTCTCGCAGCTGAGTTGCTGGTGCTTTGTGTTTGGCAGTGAGGGAGTTAATTCTACCTAGCTCTGTGCTAAGTCTAGGTCCAGCCCCGCCCGGCTGCAGTTGATTATGCACTAATTTGCTCCCTTCATATACCTGCCAGTTTGCTTGGGAGATGTCGGTGAAAGCATTCATTCTGACCAGCAGAGCGGATCGTTTCTGAGAAGACTTAAGCTAAGAGTGCCTGTTGTGGTTAATCCTCTCCTCGCTTATTGTTTATCTCCTTAACCTTTTGTGTTCCCTCTGTGTTGTAGTTTTTGTATGCAAGGCAGTATTTACTTTACCCCTTGTCTGTCTCGTGTGTCTAATACTGTTAATAAGCTGTGATCTGCCCATTCCCTTTGGTGGTAATCAGGGTCCTTCTCAGGACTGGATTACAGTGGTCAGGGATCTACAGGAGACAGGGTTAGGCTGGCGGCCTGGACCTCTGTACCATTAACAGTACCTCCAGGAAGAGGGACTAGTCAGGACCCCAGTTTAGGGTCAGCATAGACCCCGGTCCACCTCTATCCTGAGACAGCGTGACATAAGATTACCAATAATCTTACTGTAATGGTGCTTCCTTGCACATTTGCCAGCCTCTTATTCCTGTCCCAAAAACTATCAACAGCGTTATTGAAATCACCCATCATTAGTACTGGCATGCCTTCACCTTTTTCAGCATACTCCCTCATCAATCTAATCTTAGTACTTGAATAAGGAGGTGGAATATAAAGTGCTATGAGACATAAGGGTTTACCAAAAAACCTTCCTTTAACCGCTACCCCTTGTCCCTCTGGGTCAATATACACATGTACTTCTTCAAATGGAGTGGATCTATTAATTAAAATCGAGACTCCTCTGGAGTAATTAGAATACGTAGAGTGAAACGCCTTTTGAATCCATCTTCTATTGATAATGTGGGTTGTTTCTTTCTGTATATGAGTTTCCAAAAGGCATATCACTGCCGCCCCCTGTCTTGCATAATATTAACCCCTTCACCCCCAAGGGTGGTTTGCACGTTAATGACCGGGCCAATTTTTACAATTCTGACCACTGTCTCTTTATGAGGTTATAACTCTGGAACGCTTCAACGGATCTTCGCGATTCTGACATTGTTTTCTCGTGACATATTGTACTTCACGTTAGAAATAAAATTTCTTCGATATAACTTGCGTTTATTTTTGAAAAAAAAACGCAAATATGGCGAAAATTTTTAAAATTTTGCAATTTTCAAACTTTGAATTTTTATTCCCTTAAAACAGAGAAATATATCACACAACATAGTTAAGAAATAACATTTCCCACATGTCTACTTTACATCAGCACAATTTTGGAACCAAAATTTTTTTTTGTTAGGAAGTTATAAGGGTTAAAAGTTGACCAGCGATTTACAAAGCCATTTTTTCTTAGGTACCACCTCATATTTGAAGTCACTTTGAGGGGTCTATATGGCAGAAAATACCCAGAAGTGACACCATTCTAAAAACTGCACCCCTCAAGGTACTCAAAACCACATTCAAGAAGTTTATTAACCCTTCAGGTGCTTCACAGGAGCTGAAGCAGCGTGGAAGGAAAAAATGAATATTTAACTTTTTAGCCACAAAAATGATCTTTTACAAACTTTTTTTTTATTTTCACAAGGGTAAAAGGAGAAAATGGACAGATAAGGTTGTTGTGCAATTTCTCCTGAGTACGCCAATGCCCAATATGTGGGGGAAAACCACTGTTTTGGCACACAGCAGAGCTCGTAAGGGAAGGAGCGCCGTTTGACTTTTTCAAACTTAAATTGGCTGGAATTGAGATTGGACACCATGTCGCGTTTGGAGAACCTCTGATGCGCCTAAACAGTGGAAACCCCCCACAAGTGACACCATTTTGGAAACTAAACCCCCTAAGGTACGTATCTAGATCTGTTGTGAGCACTTTGAACCCCAAAGTGTTTCACAAAAGTTTATAATGCCTGGGTGTGAAAAAAAAATAATAATTTTCCACAAAAATGATTTTTTAGTCCCAAATTTTTGAATTTTCCCAAGGAAATTGGACCCCAAAAGTTGTCCAATTTGTCCTGAGTACGCTGATACCCCATATGTGGGGGGGGGGGGGAAACTGCTTGGGCACACGGCAGGGCTTGGAAAGGAAGTAGTAACGTTTTGGAATGCAGACGTTGATGGAGGTCATGTTCCGTTTGCAGTGCCCCAGATGAGCCTAAACAGTGGAAACCCCCCATAAGTGACCCCATTTTGGAAGCTAGACCCCCTAAGGAACTTATCTAGATCTTTGGTGAGCACTTTGAACCCCAAGTGCATCACACAAGTTTATAATGCCCGGGCATGAAAATAAAAAATCCTATTTTTTTCCCACAAAAATTATCTTTTAGTCACTAATTTTTTATTTTCCCAAGGGTAACAGGAGAAATTGGACCACAAAAGTTGTTGTCCAATTTGTTCTGAGTACGCGGATACCCCATATGTGGGTGGGAACCACTGTTTGGGCGCACGGCAGAGCTCGGGATGGAAGGAGCACCATTTGACTTTTTCCAACCAAAATTGGCTGGAATTGAGATTGGACCCAATGTTGCATTTGGAGAGCCCCTGATGTGCCTAAACAGTGGACACCCCCCACAAATGACCCCATTTTGGAAACTAGACCCCCTAAGGAACTTATCTAGATCTTTGGTGAGCAATTTGAAGCCCCAAGTGCTTCACACAAGTTTATAATGCCCGTAGAGCCGTAAAATTAAAAAATCATATTTTTTCCACAAAAATGATCTTTTCACCCCAATTTTTATTTTCCCAAGGGTAACAAGACTCCAAAAGTTATTGTGCAATTTGTCCTGAGTACGCTGATACCCCATATGTGGGAGTAAACCACTGTTTGGGTGCATGGCAGAGTTTGGAAGGGAAGGAGCGCCGTTTGACTTTTTCAACGCAGAATTGGCTGGACGCCATGTGGTGTTTGGAGAGCTCCTGTTCTGCCTAAACAGTGGAAACCCCCACAAATGACACCATTTTGGAAACTAGACCCCTCAAGGAACTTATCTAGATGTGTGGTGAGAACTTTGAACCCCCAGGTGTGTCACTAAAGTTTATAACGTACAGCCGTAAAATAAAAAATCTTTTTTTTTTTTTACAGAAATGATTTTTTCGCCCCCAATATTTTATTTTCACAAGGGTAACAGGAGAAATTGGACCCCAAAAGTTGTTGTCCAATTTGTCCTGAGTACGCTGATACCCAACATGTGGGAGAAAACTACTGTATGGGCGCACGTCAGGGCTCGGAAGGGAAGTAGTGACGTTTTGGATTGCAGACTTGGATGGAATGGTCTGGGGGTGTCATGTCGCATTTGGAGAGCCCCTGATGCGCCTAAACAGTGGAAACCCCCCACAAGTAACCCCATTTTGGAAAATAGACCCCACAAGGAACTTATCTAGATGTGTGGTGAGCACTTTGAACCCCGAAGTGCTTCACAGAAGTTTATAATGTACAGCTGTAAAAACAAAAAAATCATTTTTTTTTTTTTTTTTTACAAAAATGATATTTTCGCCCCAGTTTTTTATTTTCCCAAGGGTAACAGAAGAAATAGGACAAATTGCACAATAAATCTTGGGGTCTAGAGTACGCTGATACCCCATATGTGGGGGTAAACTACTGTTTTGGCGCATGGCAGAGCTCAGAAGTGAAGGAGCACCGTTTGACTTTTTCAACGCAGAATTGGCTGGAATTGAGATCAGACGCCATGTCACATTTGGAGAGCCCCTGATGTCCCTAAACAGCGGAAACCCCCCAATTCTAACTCCAACCCTAACCCCAACACACCCCTAACCCTAGTCCCAACCCTAACCACAAACCTAACCCTAACACACTCCTAACCCTAATCCCAACCCTAACCCTAACTTTAGTTTTTTGCATCACCACATTTTGAGAGCTATAATTTTTGCATATTTTGGCCCACTGAGTCATGTGAGGTCTTATTTTTTGCGGTACGAGTTGACGTTTTTATTGGTACCATTTTTGAGCACGTGACATTTTTTGATTGCTTTTTATATCGATTTCTGGGAGGTTAGAATGAACAAAAATCAGCAATTCATGAATTTCTTTTGGGGGAGGTGTTTTTACTGTTCCGCGTGTGGTAAAATTGATAAAGCAGTTTTATTCTTCGGGTCAGTACGATTATGGCAATACCTCATTTATATCATTTTTTTATGTTTTGGCGCTTTTATAGAATAAAAACAATTTTATATAAAAAAATAATTATTTTTGCATCGCTTTATTCTGCGAGCTATAACTTTTTTATTTTTTCGCTGATGATGCTGTATGGCGGCTCGTTTTTTGCGGGAGAAGATGACGTTTTCAGCGGTACCATGTTTATTTATATCAGTCTTTTTGATCTTGGGAGCTGCCGGACTCCGTCCCCAGGTCCTTCTGCCGCTTACTCCGGGTCATCTCGGCTCACCTCCGGTCTTTTGTTGCGGTCCCGGTATGCACAACACTCTCCCCCTCCTGTCAGTCGGCTGAGGCTGGCAGTGGATCGGAGGAAACAGCTCTATACTGTGTGCAGCGGCGGGAGAGCTCAAGAGGACACGTCTGCCTACATCACTGTCAAGCTCCGCCCCCCCCAAACGGATGGACTCTACATGCCTGGTTTCAACCGTGAAGCATGGAGGAGGAGGTGTGATGGTGTGGGGGCGCTTTGCTGGTGACACTGTTGGGGATTTATTCAAAATTGAAGGCATAGTGAACCAGCATGGCTACCACAGCATCTTGCAGCAGCATGCTATTCCATCCGGTTTGCCTTTAGTTGGACCATCATTTATTTTTTAACAGGACAATGACCCCAAACACACCTCCAGGCTGTGTAAGGGCTATTTGACCAAGTATGGAGAGTGATGGGGTGCTACGCCAGATAACCTGGCCTCCACAGTCACCAGACCTGAACCCAATCGAGATGGTTTGGGGTGAGCTGGACCGCAGAGTGAAGGCAAAAAGGCCAACAAGTGCTACGCAACTCTGGGAACTCCTTCAAGATTGTTGGAAGACCATTATCGGCGACTACCTTTTGAAGCTCATCAAGAGAATGCCAAGAGTGTGCAAAGCAGTAATCAAAGCAAAAGGTGGCTACTTTGAAGAACCTAGAATATAAGACATATTTTCAGTTGTTTCACACTTTTTTGTTAAGTATATAATTCCACATGTGTTAATTCATAGTTTTGATACCTTCAGGCTATGTGCACACGTTCAGGAATGTTTGCAGAAATTTCCTAAGCAAAACCGGACTTTTTCCAGCGAAAAAAACGCATGCGTTTTTTATGCGTTTTTAACGCAAAATTTTCCTGAACATTCTAGGTCAATAAATAGCGTGAAAAACGCAGATTTAAAGCGAAATTAATGAACATGCTGCGTTTTTTTCCGCGATGCGCTTTTTTCCGCAAAAAAACGCACCATGTGCACAAAAATTGTGGAATTCATTCTAAATAATAGGATGCATCATTCATGCGCTTTTTAAGCGTTTTTGCCGTGAAAAAACGCGAAAAAAACGCAACGTGTGCACATAGCCCCAGTGTGAATGTACAATTTTCATATTTTCATAGTCATGAAAATACAGAAAAATCTTTGAATGAGAAGGTGTGTCCAAACTTTTGGTCTGTACTGTACGTTTGCATGTGTTTGCGTACGCATGCGTCGTTTCGCGGTGGTGTCCGGCAAACGCAACATGTTGCATTCTTTGAAGCGTCAAAAATCCGTCAAATATGCGTAGTCATGCGCATGCGGATAAGTGTGTCAAAAACCGCATTACTGTCTATGGGAACGCATTAGTACGCAAGGACATGCGCATGGATGCGTTCGATGCACATGCGGACTTCAGACTGTGCATGTCCAGGAACTCAGCACCTGGAAATATTGAATGCATGCACATAAACAACGCAAACGCACGCAAAAACGCATACAAACGCAGTGGTTTTTTTGGCATCATGTGTAAGATGATGCGGATAAAAAGCTGTGTAAACATGCGTTTGCATGCGTTTTTGAATTGTGACGATCCACACTGTGTGTGGACCAGGGGTCACTCGCTTAGCTGGTCTTAGAGGCAAACACTGGCACGCTCAGGGTTAAAACAGTCCTTTTGGTTTTTTTCACCAGTGTGCAGAAGTCATTACACAAAACACAGTCTTTATGACCCCGGTCAACATCCACACGGACTCCTGTCCGTTACCTGCTGGTGTCGCCGGTTCTCAGACACCTCTTCAACCTCAGAGGTCCACGTCACATCTCTCATGGACCCCGATCCGTCTCTCTCACGGTTTTCCAGAACCGTCTTCCCCTGGCTCAGACTCGCCAGGACTGCTTCCCAGTCTGTGGAACATCCCGCCTGGACGTCAGGGGGTTCTGTCCAGCCTAACAGTCTCCCAACTCTCCACACAGACTCAGCCTACACCTCAGAGACACTTCCCAGTCTCAGACAGATTCCAGAAAAACTTCCAAGTCTCAAACTCTCTACTCTCTCACCATGTGCAAAACACTCCCTTTCACACCTGTAGCATGGGTCACTACACCACATACCTTCCCCCTCTGTTCAAACTTGTGAGGTTGAACACCTGTTCCAAACTGAGGGCCCCAAGACAGGGCACCCATGTCACCTTGCCCTACAAGTCGAGGGGATAGTCTCAGTCGATTTTGGGCATCACCTTTTTGTTAGGCCTCCCCGCCCCCAGCGGTCAATATGCCGGCCTTGTCTTTCCGTCTGTGTCACCAGACCCTTTTTCATCTACCCACTTTCCATGTGTGCCCCTTCACACGCCCTTTCTTTCCATGGCCACCTCCTACGGTCATGAGTCTATCGTTCAGTAAAAACTACTGGTTGAACTAAGTCTGACCCTCTGTCTTTTCGTTGGCTACAGGGTCTCCCACTTAGGTCACTCAGCCCTGAGCTAACAAAGAAGTCATCTCCTCTAACCCTCATTGTTTCAGACCGTGTACTGCCAGTCCCCAGAGAAGTCTCTCGTCTCCATATCTCGGGCTGGAAGCAGTCGCCCTCTTCGTTCCAATTCCTGTAGCTGTTCCTTAATCTTTTTTCTTTCCCAGATCAGCTGCTCTACCTCTTGTAGGTACGTCACTCGATATTCCAGGAGCATTCGGATGTTCTTAAGGCTCTCCACTGAGCCAACAACAACGAATGGAACCATCTCTTCTTCACCAGCCACCTTGATCTCGCCATCAGCTGGAATCCTCACTCTCTTCACTCCGGAACGAGTCACTAGTTCCTGCATCACCTTTCCAAGTCTTCCAATGACTTTCCCCACCAGATTTCTGGGTACCGGAATTATGTCTTCTACAAAGCCCAGCCAATTTTGAGCTTCCCTCACCAGCTCCAGGCATCGAGCGGCTTTCATATTACCCAACATGATCATCTGTTTCGTGCGTAGACATTGAAGATGCATCTCCTTCAGGACAGCCACCAGCTTCTCTGTGACTTCTTTATCCACCAGTATCACCAACTGGTTCGTTTCTGGTGCCCAGTTCATACTATAGGCTTTTACTGCCTTTTTAAAGGCCTCATGCACACCCTCGCTGGCACAGGCTTCTCGCATGTCTTCGGGTAACTCCATCACACACTTAAAGAGTGAAGCCTCATCCTCTTCCTTGTTTAACACGGACACTTCCTTCAAAAATATTTAGAATTGAGAGTCCTCAGTGGTTGATACCTTTTAATGGCTAACTGAAAAGATGGTAACAAATTGCAAGCTTTCGAGACTACTCAGGTCTCTTCATCAGGCTTGACTAATACAAAATCTGAAGAATCACATATTTATACACAACACAGCACAGAAATAATGCAATAGGTAAGACTAGTGACGTGAAGCAGAATAGTCATTATGGCAGAGGGATGGACATAAATATTGGAACAGGTCATAGATAAGGAGTGTGAAAGTTTTATTGCCCTCTGATTGGGGTCTGGTAATGTTTTGTGATGCTCTCACAGGGTCTTTGGAGTAAATTCCTTAATTGATGTAAAACGTCATAAATCCATGTGACAGGTTCATTCCAGCATTAAGTGTCAAAGGTCACCATCAATTTGTATTCTCAAATTCTTCTGTGTCTCTGAGATGTGAAACTACCTTTCAGTACAAGTAATTTCATGTCCAACATGCTATGACCAGGGGAACAAAAGTGTTTTGCCACAGGTAGATCCATTCTCTTTTCTCTTATTGTGTGGCGATGAGAATTCATCCTTGTTCTAAGTTTTTGCCCTGTCTCCCCCACATACAGACCCCTAGTTGGACATTTTGTACAAATAATTAGGTACACCACATTAGATGTGATGCAGCTGAAAGTACCTGGTATCTTGTAGTTCTGATGGGAGTTGGGGATCTTTATCTTGTCCGTGGTCATTATAAATGGACTGGTTTTGCATTTCTTCTGGTTGCAAGGAAAGGTTCCTGCAGCTGTTGGGGAGGACAGGGAACTTCTGACAATGATGCTTCTTAGATTTGGGGGCTGCCTAAAACACAGTAGTGGGGAGTCTGGAAATATGGATTGTAATCGGGCATCTTTTTGTAGTAAAGGTTGTAGTTTCCGTGCAGCTCCCCTTAGCATCTCCAGATTTGGATTGTAGGTGACCACTAGAGGCACCCGGTTATTTTCTTCTTTAGTTTTGTAATGTAGCAGGTGATTCCTTGATATTCTGGTGGCTCTTGTAATTTGGTTTTCAATTATTCTTGGATGGTAGCCCTGATTTAAACAGGTATTTCTAAGGCGACCAAGGTTTTCATCTCTATCCATGGGGTTTGAACATATACGGTTGTATCTGATGGCTTGGCTGTAGACAATAGAGTTTTTTATGTGTTTTGGATGGAAACTGTCCCATTTAAGGTATGTTGGACGGTCGATTGGCTTTTGATACAGGGATGACTCTATTTCATTGTTCTTTAGCTTAATGATGGTGTCCAAAAAGTTAATTTCAGTGCTGGAGTAGTTGAGTGTTAAGTTGATGGTGGGATGAAATTGATTGAACTGTTCATGGAACGTCTTTAGCTGTTGCTCAGACTCCGTCCAGATGATTAAAATGTCATCAATGTAGCAGTAGTAGGTCCGAGGCCTGATGGGACATGAGGACAAAAAGTCGCTTTCAAGCTTGGCCATGAAAAGATTTGCATACCGTGGAGTTATTTTACTTCCCATAGCTGTGCCAGTCTCCTGAAGATAGATGTTGTCGTCAAATTTAAAGTAATTGTGGGTGAGGATGAATTTTGTGAGTTTCACCACAGAATCAGCATCATTCTCTGTATTTTCCATGAAGACTTTGCAGGCATTTAATCCATCCTGGTGTGGGATATTAGAGTACAAAGATACCACATCCATGGTGGCCAGGATGGTTCCTTCTGGTACAGGACCTATTGCTGCTAGTTTATTCAGTAGGTCAGTTGTGTCCTGAATGTAGCTGGGTGTATCCTTTACCAGAGGTTTAAGAATGTCCTCTACCCATCCAGATACCTGCTCAGTAAGGGTGTCCACACATGAAATAATTGGCCTCCCTGGATTCCCAGCTTTGTGGATTTTGGGAAGCATGTAGAATGTCCCTGTTCTTGGACTCTCTGGTATCAGGTCATCGGCTCTTATGGATTTGTCAGGCAGACAAGATACCAACTTGCTTAGTTCCTTGTAATAGTCATGTGTAGGGTCCGACTCCAGTTTTCTGTAGTAGCGTGTGTCCGTAAGTTGTCTGTTTGCTTCCTTCATATAGTCTGATGTGTTCATCATGACTATTGCACCTCCCTTGTCAGTTGGTTTAATGATGATTTCTTTGTTGGTTTTCAGAGACTGTATGGCCTTTCTCTCCTGGGCACTGATGTTGGATGCTTGTCTCCTGTTGGTGTCTATGATGGTGGATTTTATCAAATATCTGAATGAGTCTATATATTTATCCATATGAGGGTTGCGTCCAAGAGGAGGTGTCCAGTCTGACCTCTTCTTGGTTGTTGGGATCCCTTTTCCTTCAGTCCGAGTGTTTTCTGAATCTTCTGCATCATTGAAGTATTCCCTCAGGCGCAGTCTCCTGAAAAAATGTTCCATATCACTGCAGAGTTCAGTTTTATCCAGGGCCTTAGTGGGACAAAATGAGAGTCCTCTAGAAAGCACGGCCAGCTCCACCTTGTTGGGTTTGTAATCCGAGAGATTGATGACACAGTTAGGTGCTTTTGAGTCTGGAATGGAGTGGTTGTACAGGTTGTCAGGTCTTGGTTTTGTATCTGTTTGTATAGAGTCCTGAATTGAGGCGCAATCTGTGTAGTTTCTTTTCCTTGTTATGAATCAGAAAGGTCCGTAGTTTGTTGTAGTATTGTTGCAATTTTTGCTCTGTGCTTTCTGTAAGTGTTTTCCTCAGACTTTCAAATTGCCCTTGGACGTTACTCCTTATGCTGTAGCAGACATGCAAAAGATGGTTCCTTAGTCTCTCAGACGTCCTGTGACAAAGGTTTTGTGCATAATGGGTATTGTAGGTGTGAAGAATTGGGTTTGTAATCCAGAGTCCATTGGGAATTAAATTCTCCTTTTTGCATTTAGATAAGAAAAAAATGTCGCTGTCCATTTGTGAACATTTCTTCAGAAGTGGTTTTAGTTCCATACTTCCTTCAAGACATCTGCTACAACCGGATAACTGTCTTGTTCAGCTCTTAGCTCACCATCTTCCTGAGACTTACATTCTTCACTGCCACCGCCTTGCAGCCACAAACCACCGGCACCTCCAGATGCCGCTCACAAGCCGCTGTGGCTGTTACTGCAGCTCCTGCAGAACCTCTTGCTGCAACAGTCACTGTAGCTCCGGCTACCACAAGTCTCTGCACGGCTCCGCACCGTCGACTTCGAGGACCCGCCGATCCACAGCCCGCCGCTTGTCACCTTCGTAACCCCGCCGAGTTACAGCCAGACGTCTTCAGCCCCAAGCCACAGCAAGTTCAAAAAGAAAAAAAAAAATCATGGACTTGCTAATCCACAGAAAAAAAACCTGCACACGTGCTCCCTGGGCCGCTGCCAGCATTTCATCCACCAATTGTGACGATCCACACTGTGTGGACCGGGGGTCACTCGCTTAGCTGGTCTTAGAGGCAAACACTGGCACGCTCAGGGTTAAAACAACAGTCCTTTTGGTTTATTTTTCACCAGTGTGCCGAAGTCATTACACAAAACAGTCTTTATGACCCCAGTCAACATCCACACGGACCCCTGTCCGTTACCTGCTGGTGTCGCCGGTTCTCAGACACCTCTTCAACCTCAGAGGCGTCCACGTCACATCTCTCACGGACCCCGATCCGTCTCTCTCACGGTTTTCCAGAACCGTCTTCCCCTGGCTCAGAGTCGCCAGGACTGCTTCCCAGTCTGTGGAACGTCCCGTCTGGACGTCAGGGAGCTCTGTCCAGCCTGACAGTCTCCCACCACTCCACACAGACTCAGCCTCCACCTCAGAGACACTTCCCAGTCTCAGACTCTCTACTCTCTCACCATGTGCAAAACACTCCCTTTCATACCTGTAGCCACTCCCCCAGCTAAGGTATGGAGCACATGGTCTGGTCACCTGTTCATGACCTCATCACAGGTCCTTCACATCACTCCCAACCACCAATGGGCAGTGTATGTGTGGTTAGCAAGTCCCACCCAGCTCACAAGCTAACCCTGTAAGCCTCCCTTGTAACATAAACAGAACTCTTATGGGACTACAAGTCCCAGAACAACATTCCTGGCTTACAGAGCAGAGGAGCTCCGCGACACATACCTGCCATCTACAACCATGCCGGGGACTGTCTCTTCATCCAAAACACGCCTCCATCCATAACCTGAGGAGCATATACAGCTCCCCCTAGCTGCAGCATGGGTCACTACACCACAGCATGCATTTGCGCATGCAGATGATACGCTGCGCACATATACGCAAATGTGAACCTAGCCTGAGCTGTCTTCACTTCAGTACTCAGCGCTGGGGAACAGCATGAACAGTCCCGCTTTTTTCCCCAAGAGCCGGTACATGTCACACTGATGACACAGTGATGTCATCAATGTGCACGTGTTCGTGACGTTTTGTGACCTGTGCTGTTAGTGGAAACACTGACTTCTGAAACAGCCCTTACTGAACTCGGTCATTTACCAAACTTTGGCCAAATTTTGCTGATTTTTAGAAAAACTTCTTGTGAATCTGAACACGAATTTGAATGAGCTACGTTCATGCCGAATTAGAGATTGGCGGACGTTCTCCAAACTAGTTTACTCATCTCTACTTGTAATCACCCTGCAGTGAGATTGAGATCTATCATTATACAGACCAAAAGTTTGGACACACCTTCTCATTCAAAGATTTTTCTGTATTTTCATGGCTATGAAAATTGTAGAATCACATTGAAGGCATCAAAACTATGAATTAACACATGTGGAATTATACATTACACTTTACAAAAAAGTGTGAAATAACTGAAAATATGTCTTATATTCTAGGTTCTTCAAAGTAGCCACCTTTTGCTTTGATTACTGCTTTGCATGCAGAAAAGGTGAACGGCTGGACTCTACATGCCTAGTTCCCACCGTGAAGCATGGAGGAAGTGGTGTGAAGGTGTGGTGGTGCTTTGCTGGTGACACAGTTGGGGATTTATTCAAAATTGAAGCGGTGAGTGGTCCAGCTCACCCCAAACCATCTCGATTGGGTTCAGGTCTGGTAACTGTGGAGGCCAGGTCATCTGGCGTAGCACCCCAACACTCTCCTTCTTGGTCAAATAGCCCTTACACAGTCTGGAGGTGTGTTTGGGGTCATTGTCCTGTTGAAAAATAAATGATGGTCCAACTAAAGGCAAACCGGATGGAATAGCATGCT
Organism: Oophaga sylvatica; assembly: GCA_033576555.1. Taxonomy (NCBI): domain Eukaryota; kingdom Metazoa; phylum Chordata; class Amphibia; order Anura; family Dendrobatidae; genus Oophaga; species Oophaga sylvatica. Next base: position 431,626,989 of record JARQOD010000002.1, read on the forward strand.
GCTGCAAGATGCTGTGGCAGCCATGCTGGTTCACTATGCCTTAAATTTTGAATAAATCCCCAACAGTTTTACCAGCAAAGCACCCCCACATCATCACACCACCTCCTCCATGCTTCACGGTGGGAACCAGGCATGTAGAATCCATCCGTTCACCTTTTCTGCGTGCAAAGCAGTAATCAAAGCAAAAGGTGGCTACTTTGAAGAACCTAGAATATAAGACATATTTTCAGTTGTTTCACACTTTTTTGTAAAGTGTAATGTATAATTCCACATGTGTTAATTCATAGTTTTGATGCCTTAAGTGTGATTCTACAATTTTCATAGTCATGAAAATACAGAAAAATCTTTGAATGAGAAGGTGTGTCCAAACTTTTGGTCTGTACTGTATGTCTCATCCAGAAGAAAGCCTCTTCTCTGCTGTTGTGGGGGCATGTTCTTTTTTCCCCCCAGTAGTTTGCTACCTGGTTAGGATTGGTCATGGTCATACAAGGGAAGTCAATTTCTCAGAGAAGAATCGCTGGTAACACCCCCTTGGAAATATAACCTTGACTTTACAAGATAATAACGTCACAAAGCAGAGAAGAAATTAAAAAATAAAACTCAGTTACACCGCCACTATTCTATGATGTGGCTAAGTTTTTCTTGCTAAAACTGGTGAAAGGTCCACTTTAAAGGGAATCTGTCATCACCTATCTAAACTATTACTATGGGCATGCATGTTACAGAATTCTGAAGAGAGTGATACCTGTGTGTCTCATATCAGATGCCTTGTTCCTTTTTTGGCCCTATTTTATTATTTTTTATATGTCTACCGCTACCAATCATCATTAGATGGACATTATGTCTTAGTTGAGAGCACTTATCACTTTCTTTTGACATGGTATGCCATATCTACTTTCCATTGTGGTTTACACATTAAGCACTTAGCACTTTATTATTTGGCATATTTTACTATAGCCCTCATTTAAACAGTGCTTTGCTCTTTATTGCATAACTTACTTATTTGTATCTTAATACTATCTATATCTTAAATTGTTTGTTATTGCGGTTATACTATTGAATATTGTACTTTATTATTGGGCCGCTGTTTATGTTACAGCTTGTGCATTAGTGGCACCCTATGGCAGTACGTCTCTGGTTCTGTATATTCAGTACCTTTTCTCTTTTTTATGACACTTGTTTTTATATTGATTTTCAATAAAATATTTTCATTTAGTACCAGTTTTTTGTTACCAGATTATTTATTTAGGCAACTTTTTCTGTGATTAACATTCTCACAAAGTCTAGAAGAGGTACTTTATATACAATGACAAAAAATGATTTCTCAGCATTAAGGCATCAGATATGAGATACACAGGTAGAACTTTTCTCAGCAGTCTATTATTTGAATGCCCATATTAATAGTTTAGATGGGTCAAATGTGGTGACAGATTCCCTTTAAGCCAAGAGCAGTGATTAGAGCTAGCGCAAATCGCTGTTAGCAGACATTTTGAGTCCACTCCAAACACCCCCACCCGATGTGAGATATACATATACTTCACATGATGTGAAGGAGTTAGTGTCCGCAAAATAGACCAAGCAGATTGTTTGAAAGTACACTGTATGCTCCGCAAAGTTCACAGACAGATTGGTAATGGTTCATGGTTTTAAAATACGGACTCAATTTATTTTCTGGTGATGGGCACAGATAGAAGTGACATTATACTCTTAGCTTTCAATTACCTTCTCAAACTGGTGCACTCTAAAGATGCCACGAGTATCCCTTCCATGGGAACCCACTTCTTGGCGGAAGCAAGTGGAGAGACCGGCATAACGGATCGGCAAATCTTCAGGTTTCAACCATTCATCACGATGCAAAGCAGCAATTGGCTGTTCTGACGTAGCAATCAGATACTTCTCGTCAATGGAGCTATCATCTTGTTTTTCACTACCTTTTCCAATCACCTAATGTGAAAAGAAAAGATCAGTTTTGTTTTATTGTACTGTCTAAAAAGTCAGGTATTGCCTCAAAATATTAAACTAATGTGAAGCCAAGAGGGCACTAGACACTGGGGTTGCCCATCTATTTTGTGTTGTGTGACAATATATATTCACACAGGACATATACGCAGCAGATGTTTTGTATCAAACATTCACTAAACATTGTAGCATCAGTATGTGGCAACACAATTTACATCAATTAGTACCTCTATACATGGAAGGGTTAAACCCACACTGAAAATGCACACCATATTTGACATTATCTATTTAATTGTGGATTTTTTTTCCTACATGTGAATGGGTTTTTTTTTCCCAAATAAACATGAAATAAAATCAATTTGTATGTCTGCTCATATAGTTACACTTCATTTTTTCATGGGAAGCACATAGCAACACTGGTAGTCAGTTTTTCACTTGGCATAAGAAAAAAATATATGCAAAAACAGGATTTTGGTTGCTTACCGTAAAATCTGTTTCTCGGAGCGCTCATTGGGGGACACAGGAACCATGGGTGTATGCTGCTGCCACTAGGAGGCTAACACTATGCATATGCAAAAAAGGCTGGCTCCTCCTCTGCAGTATATACCCCACCGACTGGCACCAAGCTAATCAGTTAGTGAGAAAGCAGTAGGAGAAGAACATGACAGAACCAAACAACAGAACAGACAACTCAATCATAACCATAACATTCAGAAGAAAGGACAAGAGTTGTAAACATATGGGAGGGTGCTGTGTCCCCCAATGAGCGCTCCGAGAAACAGATTTTACGGTAAGCAACCAAAATCCTGTTTTCTCGATCGCTACATTGGGGGACACAGGAACCATGGGCCGTCCCAAAGCAGTCCCTGGGGTGGGATAAAATAGCAGGAAACTCCATTCAGGTAGGCAAAGGCCCCAATGCCGCCTGCAAGATCCTTCTGCCTAAGCTGGCGTCTGCCGAAGCGTAGGTGTGGACCTTGTAAAATTTGGCAAACGTGTGGATGGAAGACCAGGTTGCCACTTTGCAAAGTTGTAGGGCGGATGCCCCATGGTGAATCGCCCAGGAGGCGCCTACTGCCCGGGTGGAGTGAGCCCTAATCCCAGGAGGGGGCACACTGTTCTTAACCCGGTAAGCCTCCAATATTGCAGTCCTAATCCAACGCGCAATCGTAGCCCTAGAGGCCGGCAGGCCTCTCCGCACCCTGTCAGGAATGACGAACAGAAGCTCCGATTTCCTGATAGAAGCAGTCCTATCCAGGTAGATTCGCACTGCCCTTACCAGGTCTAGCCTGTTCGGTCTAGCCTGTTCAACGAGCGCTCCAGTGAATGAGTCAGAGCCGGACAGAAGGATGGCAGGACAATATCCTCATTCAAGTGAAACGTGGATACCACCTTGGGAAGAAAGGAAGGCGGAGGCAGCAACACAACCTTATCCTGGTGAAGAACCAGGAAAGGGGGGCGACAGGACAGAGCCACTAATTCTGAAACTCGTCTGATGGAAGTGATCGCTATGAGAAAGGCCACTTTCCAGGACAGAACAGGCAGTGGAACCTCTCTGAGAGGTTCAAAGGGAGCACACCTTATAACCTCAGACGAGATTGAGGTCCCAGGGGTCCACAGGATTCCGGTACGGGGGAGCCGTATGCGCCACTCCCTGAAGGAAAGTCTTGACTTGGGCACGAGACGCCAAGGATTTCTGAAAGAGAATAGAAAAGGCTGACATTTGCCCTTTTAGAGTGCCAAGGGAGAGGCCAGAATCCAGTCCCGCTCGGAGAAAAGCCAAGATAGCAGGGAGCTACAACTTCATTGGAGGGTTGACGCTGGACTCACACCAGCGAAAATAGGCCTTCCAGGTTCGATAGTAGACCCTGGAGGACGACGGTTTTCTGGCCTGGATCATGGTGCGAATTACCCGATCAGAGAACCCGGATGCTCTCAATACCGCGGTCTCAACAGCCACACCGTCAAATTGAGCGACCGAGAACTCAGTATCACGGGTGTGTCGCTACGAAGATCGTCGCGATTGCACACCCTGACTTCTCACAGCTGAGTTTCTGGTGCTGGGTGTTTTTCGGCAGTGAGGGAGTTAATTCTCCCTCTCTCTGTGCTAGACAAAGCCAGCCTCGCCCAGCTGCAATTAATGTTGCTGTAATTGGATTCCTTCAAATACCTGCCAGTCTGCTAGGGAAATGTCGGTGAAAGCATTCATGCAGACCAGCAGAGCGGATCGTGGTGTTGTGAAGTCTGAATTGAAGAGTACCTGGTGTGGTCTTTTCTCCCCTCCTCGCTTTATCATTTATCTCCGTACCCGTTGGTGTTCCCTCTGTTTTTTGTGGTGAGAGTTTGGTATGCAAGGTGGATTTTAGTTTACCCCTTGTACTGTCTTGTTCGTCTATTACTGTGTCTAGGCATATACCTTCCAGTCCCCGGTGTTGTGATCAGGGTCCTTCTCAGGACTAGATCACTGAGGTTCAGGGATCCTCAGGAGGTAGGGATTACGCTGGCGGCCTGGACCTCTGTACCATCAACAGTACCTCCAGGTAGAGGGATTAGTCAGGACCCTAGCTTAGGGTCAGCATAGACCCCGGACCTCATGTATGTAGTAACAGCGTGACATTTTCACCGACCTTAAAAAAAAAAAAAAAAAAAAATTTCTCCAGCTACCATGGATCCAGACGTTAAGTCCAAGGTTTTGTACCCCCCGGAGCAAGCCGGACCAGAACCTAAAGTAGCTCTCCCTGACAGGTTCACTGGGGGGCGAGACAAGTTTTTTGTTTTCCGGGAGGCATGTAAATTGTACTTTCGGCTGCGGCCACTGTCATCGGGGAGTGATGAGCAAAGGGTGGGAATTGTCATCTCGCTCCTACAAGGGGACCCACAATCATGGGCGTTCTCCCTTCCCCAGACTCCCCGGCTCTCCAGTCAGTGGATAGGTTTTTTGCAGCTCTGGGTCTTGTATATGATGACCCGGATCGGATCTCCCTTGCTGAATCTAAGTTACGTAGGATCCAGCAGGGAGATCGTCCGGCGGAGGAATTCTGTTCGGAGTTCCGCAGGTGGGCCACGGACACCCAGTGGAATGACCCGGCTCTTAGGAGCCAGTTTTGTCAAGATTTATCTGACAAATTAAAGGATGTATTGGCACAGTATGACCCTCCCGCGTCATTGGAAGCCGCTATGGCCCTTGCTATTCGTATTGACAGACGGTTTCGGGAGAGGTGCGGGGTAATTCCGCTCCCTGTGATGACTCCACCTTCCTCAAGGGTCCCTTATATGGAGGTTCCCCTGGTCAGTCCCGAGGAGCCTATGCAATTAGGAGGGACATCATTTCGGGGGAGGGGACCGGCGGGGCGCCACAAGACTAGAAGTTGTTTCTTCTGTGGGAAAAAGGGACATTTTATTGGGGGGTGTCCATCCCGTCCTTTGCAGAGTAAAGGGTCGTCGGAAAACTATTGATCCCAGGTTGTGTGGTGGACGGCAATCTGGGAGTAAGTATTTCGTCCCTAAGTTCGTCTCAGTTTCTCGTACCGGCGGAGGTGGTGGTGGGTACGAGAACTGAGAGGATATCTGTTCTTCTGGATAGTGGGGCCGGGGCTAATCTGGTGGACGCTCAGTTTGCCCGGGTTCAAGGTATGCAATTGAGTGTGTTGGCTAAACCCATCCCCATATTCTCGATCGACGCCAGACCTCTCGGTCAGGGAAGTTTTTTGCAAGCGGTGCATAACGTAAAACTTCAAGTGGGGGCGATACATAAAGAACTGTTGTCTTGTTACGTGTTGGAGGGTCTTCCCACTCCTATAGTGTTGGGCCTTCCTTGGTTAACTAAGCATAACCCAGTTATTGATTGGCAATCCAGAGAGATAAGCCAATGGAGTGAATTCTGTAATAAAAACTGCATAAATACGGTTATCGGTGCGGTCACTCCTAGGATTTTACCTCCATTTCTGGCGGACTTTGAGGATGTATTCTCGGAGAAAGGGTGTCAGGAACTACCTCCTCATCGCGTGTATGACTGTTCTGTAAAACTGCTCCCTGAGGCCAAGTTACCTAAATCTAGGTTGTATAACCTATCTGGTCCTGAGAGGCAGGCCATGAAGGATTATATTGCTGAAAGTCTGGCAAAAGGGCATATTAGACCTTCATCTTCCCCGGTGGCCGCGGGGTTCTTCTTTGTGAAGAAGAAGGATGGAGGTCTACGCCCTTGCCTGGATTTCCGTGAACTTAATCGGATTACGGTCCGAGATCCGTATCCACTCCCACTTATTCCCGATCTCTTCAATCAGATCGTGGGCGCCAAATGGTTCTCTAAGTTGGATCTCAGGGGGGCGTACAATCTGATTAGGATGAAGGAGGGGGACGAGTGGAAGACGGCGTTTAACACTCCAGAGGGGCATTATGAGAACCTTGTCATGTCATTCGGTCTGACTAATGCCCCGGCGGTGTTCCAACACTTTGTAAATGACATTTTTCGCCACCTGGTGGGACAGTTTGTGGTCATATATCTGGATGATATCTTAATTTACTCGCCGGATCTTGTGTCTCATCAGGAGCATGTTAGGCAGGTGTTGCAGAACTTGCGGGATAATAAACTGTACGCCAAATGGGAAAAGTGTGTGTTCGCCGTACAGGAACTCCAGTTTTTAGGCTTTCTGGTTTCAGCGTCCGGTTTTCGTATGGACCCTGGGAAAGTACGGGCAGTTCTTGAGTGGGATCTGCCAGAGAATCTTAAGGCTCTACAACGTTTCCTGGGGTTTGCTAATTATTACCGGAAATTTATTCGTAATTTCTCGTCCATGGTTAAACCTCTCACAGACATGACAAAAAAGGGGACATATTTTTCTAGGTGGTCTGACAAGGCTTGTCAAGCATTCTCCTCCTTGAAAAAATGCTTTGCCTCGGCACCCATACTTATTCAACCTGATGCGTCACAGCCGTTCATTGTAGAGGTAGACTCTTCCGAGGTAGGGGTGGGAGCAGTATTGTCACAAGGTCCGTCCCCTGGTAAATGGCATCCGTGCGCATTTTTCTCTAAAAAACTGTCGTCCGCTGAGAGGAATTACGATGTAGGCAATAGGGAACTATTGGCCATTAAGTTGGCTTTTGAGGAGTGGCGCCATTTTTTGGAGTGGGCAGTCCATCCGGTCACTGTCATCACCGATCACAAGAACCTGCTATATCTGGAGTCTGCAAAACGTCTGAATCCCAGACAAGCTAGGTGGTCATTATTTTTTACCAGGTTTAATTTTGTCGTCACATATCGTCCTGGGTCAAAAAATGTAAAGGCGGATGCCTTATCTCGTAGTTTCCCTGGGGCCGGGAATACGGAGGACCCGGTTCCTATCCTTCAGGAGGGGGTGGTGGTGTCGGCAGTATGCTCTGAGCTTGAGGAGGAGGTATTGGAGGCTCAGGGGGACGCCCCTGTAGGACCTCCAGGGAGACTGTTTGTTCCAAATCAGTTGCGACAAAAGGTGATCGAGGCACACCATAATTCAGCTTTAGCAGGACACCCAGGGAGTAAAGCAACTGAAGATCTCCTCTCGCGTCGGTTTTGGTGGCCTAACTTACATAGGGAGGTGGTAACTGTAGCGCCGGCGTCCCTGCCCTCTGCCAGGCAGGGACGCTGTTCCCCTGCGACAGCGTCCTCTGTCAGGCAGGGACGTCACCCCCCTTACCCGCGCTCAGCGTCCTCCTTCCGCCCTGCTGGGGCCGCGCGCTCCTTCCCTGCTACTGGACTTAGGGCGCGTGCCCGCGCGCTCCCCCGCTCTTAAAGGGGCCGCGCGCATCTTTCAAAAAGGTCCCCGGCCAATGCCGGAGGACTCCACCCTATATAAAGTACTTCCTCCTTAATGGAGGTGCCCGAGCAATGTTGTTATTGCACTGTTCACTACTCTGCTTTAGCCCTCAGGGTCCGTTACCAGTTACCTGCCTGTTTCCTGCCAGTTTGCTGTCTGCCATCTGCCTGCAAACCTACCTGGAGGTTCGGCCGTCACATGCGGTGACCATCGGCAATTCCAGAGACTCTCACCTGCTCACTTGGGGGCGCTCATCTGCCATCTGCCTGCAAACCTACCTGGAGGTTCGGCCGTCACATGCGGTGACCATCGGCAATTCCAGAGACTCTCGCCTGCTCACTTGGGGGCGCTCATCTGCCATCTTCCTGCAAGCCTACCTGGAGGTTCGGCCATCACATGCGGTGTCCATCGGCTATTCCAGAGACTCTCGCCTGCTCACTTGGGGGCGCTCATCTGTCATCTGCCTGCTAGCCTACCAGGAGGCTCCACCATCTCAGGTCGTATATACCTGTCCATTCAGAGACTGCCCCGGTCACTTGCCGTGACTACTCGCCTGTCTATCCAGAGACTGCCCCGGTCACTTGCCGTGACTACCCGCCTGTCTATCCAGAGACTGCCCCGGTCACTGGCCGTGACTACCTGCCTGTTTATCCAGAGACTGCCCCGGTCACTTGCCGTGACTACCCGCCTGTTTATCCAGAGACTGCCCCGGTCACTTGCCGTGTCTACCTGCCTGTCTATCCAGAGACTGCCCCGGTCACTTGCCGTGACTACCCGCCTGTCTATCCAGAGACTGCCCCGGTCACTTGCCGTGACCTCCCGCCTGTCTGTCCAGAGACTGCCCCCGTCACTTGCAGTGACTTCCTGTCCGTCTCCCCGGGCGCCACCCGCTCCTTTACAAGGAAAGCCTCCTTGTATAATAAAGCTCAGAGGTTCCGCCTCCCAGACCCGTTACAGTTTGCTCGGGCCATGGAACCCGGTGGCACCCAAACTCCCTCGCTCTCTGACCTGTGTCATGAACTGTCTCGTCAGAGGTCTCAACAGGAGTCCATCCTGGGTCACCTGCGGAATGTTAATTCCCGCCTGGACACCCTGACTACTTCACCAGCAACCACCGCGGGCGCCATGACTCGCAATCCGGCAGTTCCGCTGCTTACCAATTCCGTGGTTTCCGTTCCTGGACCTCGACTTTCAGCTCCTCCTCGGTTTGGAGGCGACCCTGCTCTGGCTCGGGGTTTCATTAACCAGTGCACCCTGCATTTTGAACTCCTGGCACACCAGTTTAACTCCGACCGGGCCAAAATTGCCTTCATCATGTCCCATCTCACCGGAGAGGCCCTGGCCTGGCTAAATCCTCTTTGGGAGAGAGAAGATCCTCTGGTGTCTGACCTGTCTGCTTTTCTCTCAGCCTTCCGGAAGGTATTCGACGAACCCGGACGGAAGACCTCCTCTGCATCATCTCTGCTGCGTCTCCGTCAGGGAAGTCTCACCGTGGGTCAATATGCCATACGGTTCCGTACCCTTGCCTCGGAGCTGGCTTGGGATAATGACGCTCTGATATCTGTCTTCTGGGAGGGTCTGTCCGGCCGTATTAAAGATGAACTTGCCGGTCGGGACATTCCAACCTCTCTTGATGACCTAATAACTCTTGCCAATCGAATTGATCTACGGTTCCAGGAGCGCGCCAAAGAGGTCACCCGTGAGAGAAGGTTTCCTCGTCTAGCTCCTTCTTTTCAGAGACCTGTAACTCCTTCCGTTTCTCCTCAGGTACACTCTTCTGAGCCTATGCAAGTCGACCAGACCAAGATGGTCAAAGCCCGTCAGGACTTACGCCGTGCCGAGGGGAGTTGCTTCTACTGTGGCAGTAAGGAGCACCGGATCCGTACCTGCCCAGAGAGGTCGGGAAACGCCTGTGTCTAGGTTCGCTCGGAGAGGTCCACCTAGACAAAAATAAATCCTCTTCATCTCTGCTGCTGTCAGTCTCAATTCTCCTCGGTGAGAACCGTTATTTCGAACTAGCCCAACTTGATTCTGGAGCAGCCGGGAATCTTGTTTCACAGGCTCTAGTAGAAAAATATCACATTCCTACCAAACCTCTGGTTGAACCAGTATCTGTTGCTGCTGTGGATGGGGGTCTCCTACCACGTCCCATCCAACTTATCACTGAAGTCATAACCCTGCAGGTGGGAATGTTGCATTCTGAGAGCATCTCGTTTCATGTTCTGCCCGGACTCTCTCACGCTTTCTTACTAGGTCTGCCTTGGCTCCAAAAGCATGCACCCGTGCTCGACTGGCAGACTGGAGAAATCCTTCGCTGGGGACAGGACTGTCATAAAACGTGTTTGGTTCCTGTTCATCCCGTCCATCCTTCTCCTACACCAACTAATCTACCAGGGCTCCCGATTCCATATTGGTCATTCGCTGATGTCTTTAATAAAAAGGAAGCAGAGACATTACCCCCTCACAGACCGTATGATTGCCCGATCGACCTGCTACCCGGTACTACGCCTCCCCGTGGGCGTATTTACCCATTGTCCGCTGCTGAGACCAGGTCGATGTCCGAATATATCGAGGAGAATTTGGCCAAGGGATTCATCCGGAAATCCACCTCCCCAGCGGGAGCAGGTTTCTTCTTCGTAAAAAAGAAAGACGGCTCTCTCCGTCCCTGTATTGACTACAGAGGCCTAAATTTGATCACGGTGAAGAATAAGTACCCTCTTCCGCTCATTCCAGAATTGTTTGATCGTCTGAGGGGGGCTAGAATCTTCACCAAACTGGATCTTCGTGGGGCATATAACCTAGTCCGTATCCGTCGGGGAGATGAATGGAAGACGGCATTCAACACCCGGGACGGCCACTACGAGTATTTGGTGATGCCCTTTGGTCTCTGTAATGCTCCAGCAGTCTTTCAGGAGTTGGTCAATGACATCTTCCGGGACCTTCTCTACTCCTGCGTTGTGGTGTACCTAGACGACATCTTGGTCTTCTCTCCGGATCTCCAGTCTCACCGGAGGGATGTTCGTCAGGTTCTGCTCAGGCTCAGGCAGAATCACCTCTTCGCCAAATATGAGAAGTGCCTCTTTGAGCAGACCTCGCTTCCGTTTTTGGGCTACATCATTTCTCAGACAGGCCTACGAATGGATCCGGAGAAACTGTCTGCCATCGAGAAATGGCCCCGACCGGAGGGGTTGAAGGCCATTCAGCGGTTCCTGGGATTCGCCAATTATTACCGCCTTTTCATACCGCACTTCTCTTCCCGGACTGCTCCAATCTCCGCGCTCACCCGCAAGGATGCTAACCCCAAACAGTGGACGCCCGAAGCAGAGGAGGCCTTTCTTTCTTTAAAACAGGCCTTCTCTTCCGCTCCAGTGCTGCATCGCCCGGACGGCAACAAGCAGTTCTTCCTGGAGGTGGACGCTTCCTCTTCTGGAGCCGGAGCGGTACTTACTCAAAAATCTTCATCCGGGAGGATGGTATCTTGCGGCTTCTTCTCCAAACTCTTCTCTTCTGAGCGCAATTACTCCATAGGAGACCGAGAGTTATTGGCCATCAAGCTGGCATTGGAGGAGTGGCGTTACCTACTCGAGGGGGCTCTTCATCCGGTAATCATTTACACTGACCACAAAAATCTGGCTTACCTCCAGCATGCCCAGAGACTTAACCCTCGCCAAGCCCGGTGGTCCTTGTTTTTTGCCCGCTTTGATTTTCTCTTACATTTTCGCCCGGCCGACAAGAACATCAAGGCGGACGCCTTGTCCTGGTCCTTCCTGGTGTCGGATCTCGAGGAGGAACCTAAACATATCATCGATCCCGCCAGAGTGATGCAGGTGGCTCCCGTGAGTCTAAATCGTCTCCCTCCTGGTAAGACGTTCGTATCGGTAACCGATCGGGAGAGAATCCTACACTGGGGTCATTCGTCTAAACTAGCTGGCCACGCTGGTCAGAAAAAGACCCTCCAGCTCATTACTCGGCATTACTGGTGGCCTACCCTGCACAAGGACGTAATAGACTTTGTTTCTGCCTGTGTCTCCTGTGCCCGCAACAAAGTTCCGAGACACCTGCCTGCCGGCCGTCTTCTTCCGCTTCCTGTACCCGCTGCCCCCTGGCAGCATATAGCCATGGACTTCATAACAGATCTGCCCGTCTCTGCCGGTTGTACGGTCATTTTGGTGGTCGTTGACCGATTTTCCAAGATGGCTCACTTCATTCCCTGCCAGGGCTTCCGTCTGCACCCGAGTTGGCTAAAGACTTTATCCGCCACATCTTCCGTCTTCATGGTCTGCCTCGTCACATTGTGTCGGATCGTGGGGTACAGATCACCTCACGTTTCTGGAGAGCTACTTGTAAGTTGCTAGACGTCACCTTGGATTTCTCCTCCGCTTACCACCCGCAGTCCAATGGACAAGTCGAGCGAATCAATCAGAATCTGACCAGTTATCTCCGGCACTTCGTTAATGCCCACCATTCTGACTGGGTGGATCTCCTGCCTTGGGCCGAATTCTCTTACAACAATCACGAGAGTGAATCTTCCTCCAAATCTCCGTTTTTTGTAGTCTTCGGTCAACACCCTCGGATCCCTGTTCCTGTCTCCATCTCTGTGGACAATCCAGCTGCGGAATCTCTGGTTAACGAATTTTCCTCCATATGGGAGAGTACCCAGTCCGCACTCATTCTGTCATCCGAGCGCATGAAGAAACATGCTGACAAAAAACGTCTGGATCCTCCTCAATTCCGTCCTGGGGATAAGGTCTGGCTTTCGTCCAAGTACGTCCGGCTCAAGATTCCTTCCTACAAGTTAGGCCCTCGGTTCATCGGTCCTTTTGAGATCATCAGTCAGATCAACCCGGTGTCCTATAAATTGAAACTCCCGGCCAATTTGCGGATTCCTAACTCCTTCCATGTATCTCTCCTCAAACCGGTGGTACTTAACTCTTTTGTCAAGTCTACAGGTACACCTCCTGCTCCAGTGTCTGCTGAAGACGAATTTGAGGTAGAGAACATTCTGGCCACCAAAAGGGTAGGAAGAAAGACCTATTTTCTGGTGGATTGGAAGGGGTTTGGTCCTGAGGAGAGAACGTGGGAGCCTCGGGAGAACATCCATGCCCCTCTCATCCTAGCTATATTTCTTTCTGGCCTAAAAAAGGGGGGGCCTAAAGGGGGGGGTACTGTAGCGCCGGCGTCCCTGCCCTCTGCCAGGCAGGGACGCTGTTCCCCTGCGACAGCGTCCTCTGTCAGGCAGGGACGTCGCCCCCCTTACCCGCGCTCAGCGTCCTCCTTCCGCCCTGCTGGGGCCGCGCGCTCCTTCCCTGCTACTGGACTTAGGGCGCGCGCCCGCGCGCTCCCCCGCTCTTAAAGGGGCCGCGCGCATCTTTCAAAAAGGTCCCCGGCCAATGCCGGAGGACTCCACCCTATATAAAGTACTTCCTCCTTAATGGAGGTGCCCGAGCAATGTTGTTATTGCACTGTTCACTACTCTGCTTTAGCCCGCAGGGTCCGTTACCAGTTACCTGCCTGTTTCCTGCCAGTTTGCTGTCTGCCATCTGCCTGCAAACCTACCTGGAGGTTCGGCCGTCACATGCGGTGACCATCGGCAATTCCAGACACTCTCGCCTGCTCACTTGGGGGCGCTCATCTGCCATCTGCCTGCAAACCTACCTGGAGGTTCGGCCGTCACATGCGGTGACCATCGGCAATTCCAGAGACTCTCGCCTGCTCACTTGGGGGCGCTCATCTGCCATCTGCCTGCAAGCCTACCTGGAGGTTCGGCCATCACATGCGGTGTCCATCGGCTATTCCAGAGACTCTCGCCTGCTCACTTGGGGGCGCTCATCTGTCATCTGCCTGCTAGCCTACCGGGAGGCTCCACCATCTCAGGTCGTATATACCTGTCCATTCAGAGACTGCCCCGGTCACTTGCCGTGACTACTCGCCTGTCTATCCAGAGACTGCCCCGGTCACTTGCCGTGACTACCCGCCTGTCTATCCAGAGACTGCCCCGGTCACTGGCCGTGACTACCTGCCTGTTTATCCAGAGACTGCCCCGGTCACTTGCCGTGACTACCCGCCTGTCTATCCAGAGACTGCCCCGGTCACTGGCCGTGACTACCTGCCTGTTTATCCAGAGACTGCCCCGGTCACTTGCCGTGACTACCCGCCTGTTTATCCAGAGACTGCCCCGGTCACTTGCCGTGTCTACCTGCCTGTCTATCCAGAGACTGCCCCGGTCACTTGCCGTGACTACCCGCCTGTCTATCCAGAGACTGCCCCGGTCACTTGCCGTGACCTCCCGCCTGTCTGTCCAGAGACTGCCCCCGTCACTTGCAGTGACTTCCTGTCCGTCTCCCCGGGCGCCACCCGCTCCTTTACAAGGAAAGCCTCCTTGTATAATAAAGCTCAGAGGTTCCGCCTCCCAGACCCGTTACAGTAACTTTTGTCGCGTCCTACGAGGTTTGTGCGCGCTCTAAGACCCCACATACCCGTCCGTCTGGGGCTCTCTTACCTTTGAAGATCCTGGAGCGTCCGTGGACTCATCTGTCTATGGACTTCATTACGGACCTCCCGCCATCTTCGGGTAAAACAGTCATACTCGTTGTGGTGGACAGGTTCAGCAAGATGGCACATTTTATCGCTCTTCCCGCTCTTCCTAATGCTAAAACTCTTGCGCAGGTGTTCATTGGGGAGATTGTAAGGCTTCACGGGGTACCCTCCGATGTGGTGTCGGATCGGGGTCTCAGTTTGTGTCCAAATTTTGGAAGGCATTTTGTACACGGCGGGGGATGCAGTTGTCATTTTCATCGGCTTTTCATCCGCAGACCAATGGTCAGACAGAGCGTCTGAACCAGAGCTTGGAGACATATCTCCGGTGTTTTGTGTCAGAGAACCAGGAGGACTGGGCTTCTTTCTTGCCTCTGGCGGAGTTTGCTCTAAATAATAGGCGGAGCGAGTCCACTGGTAAGTCCCCGTTTTTTGGGGCATATGGTTTTCACCCCCAGTTTTGTACTTTCAATAGGGGGGGCTCTTCTGGGGTTCCTGAGGAGGAACGATTTTCGTCATCACTTGCTTCAGTGTGGAGAGGAGTGCTTAATAATCTGAGTACTATGGGGAACCGATACAAACGTATGGCTGATAGGAGGAGAGTGTCTTGTCCGGACCTAAGTGTGAATGATCTGGTATGGTTGTCTACCAAGAATATAAAACTTAAGGTTCCCTCCTGGAAACTGGGTCCCAGGTTCATCGGGCCATACAAGATCAGTTCTATAATTAATCCGGTGGCATTCCGTCTTGACCTCCCTCCTACATTTAAAATTCATAATGTGTTCCACAGATCGTTGCTTAAGAGGTATGTGGCGCCGGTGATACCTTCACCTTTACCTCCTCCTCCTGTGGTGGTCAATGGCAACTTTGGAGTTCCAGGTGTCGAGAATCATCGATTCACGTCTGAATCGCCGGTCCCTTCAGTACCTTGTTCATTGGAGGGGGTATGGTCCTGAGGAGAGGACGTGGGTTTCTGCGTCGGATATTAACGCAGACCGATTAGTTCGGGCCTTCCACACTACTCACCCAGATAGACCCGGCCCTGAGGGTCCGGAGGCCCCTCGTAGAAGGGGGGGTACTGTCACGGGTGTGTCGCTACGAAGATCGTCGCGATTGCACACCCTGACTTCTCACAGCTGAGTTTGTGGTGCTGGGTGTTTTTCGGCAGTGAGGGAGTTAATTCTCCCTCTCTGTGCTAGACAAAGCCAGCCTCGCCCAGCTGCAATTAATGTTGCTGTAATTGGATTCCTTCAAATACCTGCCAGTCTGCTAGGGAAATGTTGGTGAAAGCATTCATGCAGACCAGCAGAGCGGATCGTGGTGTTGTGAAGTCTGAATTGAAGAGTACCTGGTGTGGTCTTTTCTCCCCTCCTCGCTTTATCATTTATCTCCGTACCCGTTGGTGTTCCCTCTGTTTTTTGTGGTGAGAGTTTGGTATGCAAGGTGGATTTTAGTTTACCCCTTGTACTGTCTTGTTCGTCTATTACTGTGTCTAGGCATATACCTTCCAGTCCCCGGTGTTGTGATCAGGGTCCTTCTCGGGACTAGATCATTGAGGTTCAGGGATCCTCAGGAGGTAGGGATTACGCTGGCGGCCTGGACCTCTGTACCATCAACAGTACCTCCAGGTAGAGGGATTAGTCAGGACCCCAGCTTAGGGTCAGCATAGACCCCGGACCTCATGTATGCAGTAACAGCGTGACACTCAGGTGGCAAATCGGACCTTGTGACAGAAGATCTGGCCTGTCTGGAAGTCTCTAGGGGGCGTCTGCCAGGAGATTGATAATGTCTGCGAACCAAGACCTCCTGGGCCAATCTGGGGCGATCAGAATGACCGGCACTCCTTCTGCCTTAATCTTCTTCAGCAATTTGGGAAGAAGGGGAAGTGGAGGGAACAGGTAGGGAAGAGCGAACTGCAACCAGGGAATGGACAGAGCATCTACGTCCAACGCGGAGGGGTTGCGGGACCTGGAGACGAACCGCGGAACCTTCCTGTTCAGCCGGGACGCCATGAGGTCCAAATCCGGAGTCCCCCATCGAAGACAGATCTGATGGAAGACATCCGGATGCAGGGACCATTCTCCTGCCGCGAGACCCTCGCGGCTGAGGAAGTCGGCGGCCCAGTTGTCCACGCCGGGGATATGTACAGGGGATATTTCCGGAACCGTCGCCTCCGCCCAATGAAGGATCCTGGACTCCTCGGCCATTGCCAGGGAACTTCTGGTCCCTCCTTGGTGGTTGACGTACGCCACAGCCGTGGCATTGTCCGTCTGAATTCTGACTGGCAGGCCCCTGTAAAGCGAATCCAGTGACGGAGGGAGAGAAAGATGGCCCTGATTTTGAGGATGTTGATCGGTAGGGAGGATTCCTGTGCCGACCAACGACCCTGAGCCGTTAGGTGACGAAAAACTGCCCCCCAGCCCAGAAGGCTTGTGTCCATCGCTATAACCTGCAAGTGGACTGGCAGGAAGGACCGGCCCTGGAGGATGAGGGGGGATGACCACCACCAGTTGAGAGACTGCTTGACCCTGAGAGGGAGACGAAGTGGACGATCCAAAGACCGGACAGACCTGTCCCACTGAGATAGGATAGCTCGCTGAAGAGGTCTCAAGTGGAACTGAGCAAAGGGGATTGCCTCTGAGGCTGCAACCATTCTGCCCAGCACCTTCAAGCTGAGGGCCCTGTAGAGACCGAACTCCCTGCTGGAGGATTGCTCTTTTGTCATTGGGAAGAAAAACTTTCGCCTGTCGGGTATTGAACAGCATGCCCAGGAAGACCAGTCGCTGGGATGGAACAAGGCAGGACTTCTTTGTGTTGACAATCCACCCGAACCGGACCAGGGTGTCGAGAACGATGGACAGGCTTTCTTGGGCCTGGGTGAGGGACGGGGCCTTGATGAGGATGTCGTCGAGGTATGGAATGAGAACCAGGCCTCTGGTTCTCAAGATGGCCATCAATGCCGCCATGATCTTGGTGAAGACCCTGGGAGCGGTCGCAAGGCCAAACGGCAGGGCGACAAACTGAAAATGGTTCTGCTGAACTGCAAACCGCAAGAACCTCTGATGAGCTGGGCAAATCGGAACGTGGAGGTAGGCATCTTGGATGTCTATGGAGCACAGAAATTCCTGTGTCTCCATGGAAGAGATTACTGAACGAAGAAACTCCATCCGGAAGAGATGCAGGCGAACCCTCCTGTTCAGCAACTTGAGGTCCAGAATGGGATGAACCGCGCCGCCCTTCTTTGGCACAACAAACAGGTTTGTATAGAAACCTGTGAAGCGTTCTCGCTGTGGAACGGGGACGATAACCCCAGAACTGAGAAGGGAGTCGATGGATGCAAAGAAACCCGGGACCAAAGAAGGATCCCTTGGGGGGGCGGGATTCGAAAAACCGATCTCGTGGACGGGAAGTGAACTCTATTTTGTTTCCTGAGGATACAACCTCCCTGACCCAAGCGTCTTCCACCAAGTCGAGCCAAACGTCCCTGAACAACAGGGATTCTATAATCCTATCGTTGGCATCCTTGAGGGAAGCTGCATTGGAAAGTGGGAGGCCCGTATTGGTGGACAGTCTGGAGACCGGTGGGTCCACT
Organism: Oophaga sylvatica; assembly: GCA_033576555.1. Classification (NCBI taxonomy): domain Eukaryota; kingdom Metazoa; phylum Chordata; class Amphibia; order Anura; family Dendrobatidae; genus Oophaga; species Oophaga sylvatica. Next base: position 431,644,866 of record JARQOD010000002.1, read on the forward strand.
GTAGGGGAAAACGTCCAGTTAGAGGTAAGATCCGGGGGGAAGGGTTATAGGATGCCGAGGCGCTTCCCTCTTTGAAAGCGCCTGGTTGGATTCTCCCTCTCCCTCTTGAGTATCTCCATGAACTCAGTATGCGAGGCAAAGACCTTGGAAGGTGGTTTGGACCGCCTGAACGAAACCGCCTGATCTGCGGATTCCGTAGCGGTATCCTTGATGCCTAAGGACTGATTGACTGCGACAATCAGGCTCTGCACCGTATCCGTCATGCTGGAGACCTGTTCTGAATCCAGGTCAGACTCATCTTCCGAAAGCGAGTCCGAAGACGCCTCGCCTGATTCCGAAGAGGAGGGCGCTAGAGAGGGATCGCGCTGTGAAAGGTTGTCTGGTGAGGCGGAGCGGGAAGAGGACCTAGAACGGTGCTCCAGTCTAGGTCTCTTGCGGCCTGGGTTGGAAGGACCGGGATGAGAGTCTTGTGACCCACTGGCGACTATGGGAGTTGAAAGGGGTAATCTGTCAAAAACG
>JARQOD010000002.1:431645484-431708468 GCA_033576555.1 Oophaga sylvatica
TTCGGTGCCGTCTGTCTCTGCAGGTCAGACAGACACTTACATGGTGGACAAACAGCACCACTCTTCTCCAAGGGCGATATTTTCCTCCAGTCCATTGGCTGGTAGTCACAACGGACGCCAGCCTTCTCGGATGGGGAGCAGTGTTTCGTCACTATACAGCCCAGGGGACATGGTGTCGGCAGGAATCGACCCTCTCGATCAATATTCTAGAGATCCGAGCTGTTCGGCTGGCTCTGAAGCGTTTTCACCATCATCTGGCTGGCTGCCCTGTCCGGATACAATTGGACAATGCCACGGCAGTGGCATACATAAATCATCAGGGGGGTACCCGCAGCAGGGCGGCCATGCACGAGGTAAAACATATTCTGACCTGGGCAGAAAGAAATCACTCTGTGATATCAGCAGTCCACATTCCAGGCGAGGAGAACTGGGCAGCGGATTTCCTCAGCCGTCAGGGTATAGCGTCAGGGGAATGGTCGCTACATCCCGAGGTCTTTCAGCAGATATGTCTACGCTGGGGATCCCCAGATGTGGACCTGATGGCCTCCAGGATAAACGCCAAGGTGCCCAACTTCGTCTCCCGGCACCGGGATCCGCAGGCAATTGCAGTGGACGCCCTGGTTCTACCGTGGAATCGGTTTCGTCTTCCATACTTGTTTCCACCGATAGCTCTGCTCCCAAGAGTGATCAGAAAGATCAGGTTAGAGGGGGTCCCAGCGATATTAATCGCCCCGGATTGGCCGCGTCGTTCATGGTACGCAGAGCTGGTACAGTTGCTCGCCGACGCACCCTGGCGTCTGCCAGAACGCGCGGACCTTCTCTCCCAGGGCCCAGTTTACCACCAGAGCTCAGCGGTCCTGTGTTTGACGGCATGGCCGTTGAATCTTGGATCCTAACCAGGGCTGGATTCTCCAAAAAGGTCGCTACTACAATGGCTAGCGCCCGGAAACCCGCCTCGGCTCGTATCTACCATGGTACTTGGAAGGCCTTTTTTGCATGGTGCAGGGAACATGGTTGTTCCCCGCTTCTGTTTTCAATTCCAAACATTCTATCATTTCTCCAAGCGGGCCTAGATTCAGGTCTAGCTCCGAGTACTCTTAGACGACAGATATCAGCCTTGTTGGTTCTTTTTCAGCGAAAAATCCCGTCTAATTTACAGGTTAAGACCTTTTTTCAAGGGGTTGTCCATATAGTGCCCCCCTACAGGGCTCCCTTAGATGTTTGGGATCTCAATCTGGTCCTGGGAGTCCTGCAGGAATCTCCATTTGAGCCTCTTTAGGAGGTGTCCCTGACATACCTTTCATGGAAAGTGGTGTTTTTGGTAGCCATAACATCCATAAGGCGGGTTTCGGAGCTGGCAGCACTGTCTTGTCGAGCTCCGTACTTACTTTTTCACCATGACAAGGTAGTGCTCAGGCCAACACCACCTTTTTTGCCTAAAGTCGTGTCCTCATTTCATATCAATGAGGACATTGTTTTGCCCTCATTTTGCCCAGCTCCGACGCACCGAGTGGAGAAGGCTCTCCATACGCTGGATCTGGTGAGAGCACTCAGGAGATATGTATCTCGGACGGCATCCTTTCAGCAGACGGACACGCTGTTTATCCTCCCCGAAGGTCGCAAGAAGGGACTCGCTGCCTCTAGGTCAACTTTAGCCAGATGGATACAGTTAACCATTCAGGAGGCCTACCGCATCAGAGGCGCTGTGGTTCCCGCAGGAATCAAGGCTCACTCCACCAGAGCAGTGGGTGCCTCCTGGGCTCTTCGGCATCAGGCTTCGGCGGAACAGGTTTGTAAGGCGGCAACCTGGTCCAGTCTGCATACTTTCTCCAAACATTATAATGTCCATACTCAGGCTTCAGCAGATGCAAGTCTGGGTAGAAGGATTCTTCAGGGCGCGGTAGCGCACCTATAGGCAATGCCTGTTATAAATTACACTGTGGAGTCGATTTCCCACCCAAGGGACTGCTTTGGGACGTCCCACAGTCTTGTGTCCCCCAATGAGACGAAGGAGAAATACGGATTTTTGTGTTACTCACCGTAAAATCCTTTTCTCCGAGACGCTCATTGGGGGACACAGCACCCTCCCTAATAGCCGGATGGCTTCGTTTTGGAGTTGATTCTATTTTTGGGTCTATATCAGTAGATTTACTTCTGGATATATTGTACCTGTGTTAATACTGATTTTCTCTTTAGCCTCCTACTGCTTTTTGCACTAAACTGGGTTTGCCTGCGGCCAGTGCTGAGGTGTATACGGCGGAGGAGGAGCTAACCTTTTTTTATGTTTACTTAGTGTCAGCCTCCTAGCGGCAGTAGCATACACCCACAGTCTTGTGTCCCCCAATGAGCGTCTCGGAGAAAAGGATTTTACGGTGAGTAACACAAAAATCCGTATTTTTGTTCATTCTAACCTCCCAAAAATCGAAATAAAAAGCGATCAAAAAATGTCACGTGCTCAAAAATGGTACCAATAAAAACGTCAACTCGTACCGCAAAAAATAAGACCTCACATGACTCTGTGGGCCAAAATATGCAAAAATTATAGCTCTCAAAATGTGGTGATGCAAAAACTATTTTTTGCAATAAAAAGCGTCTTTTAGCGTGACAGCTGCCAATCATAAAAATCCGCTATAAATAGTAAATCAAACCCCCCTTTATCACCCCCTTAGTTAGGGAAAAATAATAAAATTAAAAAAATGTATTTATTTCCATTTTCCCGTTAGGGTTAGGGTTGCGGCTAAAGTTAGGGTTGGCGCTAACGTTAGGATTAGGATTAGGGTTGGGATTACGGTTAGGGGTGTGTTAGGGTTAGGTTTGTGGTTAGGGTTGGGACTAGGGTTAGGGGTGTGTTGGGGTTAGGGTTGGAGTAAGAATTGGGGGGTTTCTGCTGTTTAGGCACATCAGGGGCTCTCCAAATGTAACATGGAGTCTGATCTCAATTCCAGCCAATTCTGCGTTGAAAAAGTCAAACGGTGCTCCTTCACTTCTGAGCTCTGCCATGCGCCCAAACAGTAGTTTACTCCCGCATATGGGGTATCAGCGTACTCTGGACCACAAGATTAATTGTGCAATTTGTCCTATTTCTTCTGTTACCCTACGGAAAATAAAAAACTGGGGGCGACAAAATCATTTTTGTAAAAAAAAAAAAGATTTTTTTTGTTTTTACGGCTGTATGTTATAAAACTTCTGTGAAGCACTTGGGGCTTCATAGCGCTCACCACACTTCTAGATAAGTTCCTTGTGGGGTCTATTTTCCAAAATGGGGTCACTTGTGGGGGGTTTCCACTGTTTAGGCGCATCAGGGGCTCTCCAAATGCGACATGACGCCCCCAGACCATTCCATCAAAGTCTGCAATCCAAAACATCACTACTTCCCTTCCGAGCCCAGACGTGCACCCATACAGTCGTTTTCTCCCACATATTGGGTATCAGCGTACTCAGGACAAATTGGACAACAAATTTTGGGGTCCAATTTCTCCTGTTACCGTTGTGAAAATAAAATATTGGGGGCGAAAAAATCATTTTTGTAAAAAAAAAGGATTTTTTATTTTTACGGCTGTACGTTATAAACTTCTGTGAAGCACTTCGGGGTTCAAAGAGCTCACCACACATCTAGATAAGTTCCTTGTGGGGTCTATTTTCCAAAATGGGGTCACTTGTGGGGGGTTTCCACTGTTTAGGTGCATCAGGGGCTCTTCTAATGCGACATGACGCCCCCAGACCATTCCATCAAAGTCTGCAATCCAAAACGTCACTACTTCCCTTCCGAGCCCCGACGTGCGCCCATACAGTAGTTTACTCCCACATATTGGGTATCAGCGCACTCAGGACAAATTGGACAACAACTTTTGGGGTCCAATTTCTCCTGTTACCCTTGTGAAAATAAAATAATGGGGGCGAAAAATCATTTTTGTAAAAAAAAAAAAGGATTTTTTATTTTTACGGCTGTACGTTATAAACTTCTGTGAAGCACTTCGGGCTTCAAAGTGCTCACCACACATCTAGATAAGTTCCTTGTGGGGTCTATTTTCCAAAATGGGGTCACTTGGGGGTTTCCACTGTTTAGACGCATCAGGGGCTCTCCAAATGCGACATGACTCCCCCAGACCATTCCATCAAAGTCTGCAATCCAAAACGTCACTACTTCCCTTCCGAGCCCCGACGTGCGCCCATACAGTAGTTTACTCCCACATATTGGGTATGAGCGTACTCAGGACAAATTGGACAACAACTTTTGGGTTCCAATTTCTCCTGTTACCCTTGTGAAAATAAATATTGGGGGCGAAAAAATCATTTTTGTAAAAAAAAAAAGATTTTTTATTTTACGGCTGTACGTTATAAACTTCTGTGAAGCACTTTGGGGTTCAAAGTGCTCACCACACATCTAGATAAGTTCCTTGAGGGGTCTAGTTTCCAAAATGGTGTCATTTGTGGGGGGTTTCCACTGTTTAGGCAGATCAGGAGCTCTCCAAACACGACATGGCATCCAGCCAATTCTGCGTTGAAAAAGTCAAACGGCGTTCCTTCCCTTCCAAACTCTGCCATGCACCCAAACAGTGGTTTACTCCCACATATGGGGTATCAGCGCACTCAGGACAAATTGCACAATAACTTTTGGAGTCTTGTTACCCTTGGGAAAATAAAAATTGGGGTGAAAAGATCAATTTTGTGGAAAAAATATGATTTTTTAATTTTACGGCTCTACGTTATAAACTTGTGTGAAGCACTTGGGGGTTCAAATTGCTCACCAAAGATCTAGATAAGTTCCTTAGGGGGTCTAGTTTCCCAAATGGGGTCACTTGTGGGGGGTTTCCACTGTTTAGGCACAGCAGAGGCTCTCCAAATGCAACATGGCGTCCAATCTCAATTCCAGCCAATTTTGGTTGGAAAAAGTCAAATGGTGCTCCTTCCATTCCGAGCTCTGCCATGCGCCCAAACAGTGGTTCCCCCCCACATATGGGGTATCAGCGTACTCAGGACAAATTGGACAACAAATTTTGTGGTCCAATTTTCCTGTTACCCTTGGAAAAATAAAAAATTAGTGACTAAAAGATAATTTTTGTGGGAAAAAAAAATAGGATTTTTTATTTACATGCCCGGGCATTATAAACTTGTGTGAAGCACTTGGGGGTTCAAAGTGCTCACCAAAGATCTAGATAAGTTCCTTAGGGGGTCTAGCTTCCAAAATGGGGTCACTTGTGGGGGGTTTCCACTGTTTAGGCTCATCTGGGGTACTACAAACGGAACATGACCCCATCAATGTTTGCATTCCAAAACGTTACTGCTTCCTTTCCAAGCCCTGCCGTGCGTCCAAACAGTATCCCCCCCCACATATGGGGTATCAGCGTACTCAGGACAAATTGGACAACAACTTTTGGGGTCCAATTTCCTTGGGAAAAATCAAAAAGAAGGATTTTTGGTACTTACCGTAAAATCTCTTTCTTGGAGTCTTCATTGGGGGACACAGGTTACTATGGGTGTATGGTGCTGTCACTAGGAGGCTGACACTATGCAAATTTGGCAAAAACTGACTCCTCCCCAGCAGTATACACCCACCGACAGGCACAGAGCAACTCAGTTGGTGCAAAAGCAGTAGTAGTAGGAGTACCTATGGTGACCGGAGGCACGGCCTATGTGCCAACCCCAAGGCAACGGTCTGAGGTCTAATGTGGTACGGATTTAGGGGAGGGTGCTGTGTCCCCAATGAAGACTCCAAGAAAGAGATTTTACGGTAAGTACCAAAAATCCTTCTTTCTTTATCGCTTCATTGGGGGACACAGGTTACTATGGGACGTCCAAAAGCAGTCCCAAGGGTGGGGATTCTAGGTATCTTAGAGAGAGAGAGAGAGAAACTTAGGTCGGTCGGTGGGAAACCGCCGCCTGTAGTATCTTTCTACCCAAGCCTGCGTCCGCCGAGGCGTGGGTATTAACTTTGTAGAACTTCACGAAGGTGTGGAGGGAAGACCAGGTTGCGGCTTTACAGATTTGCGCCGCCGAAGCCTGGTGACGAATGGCCCATGAGGCTCCCACCGCCCGGGTAGAGTGCGCCCTCACTCCGGGAGGGGCTTGTTTGTTCTGGGATCGGTATGCCTCGTGGATCGCTGAACGAACCCACCGGGCGATGGTGGATTTTGAAGCTGCGAGCCCCTTGCGACGGCCCTCATGGAGGATGAACAGGGAATCCGCCTGACGAAAGGTGGTGGTTCTAGAAAGGTAAATTCGGATCGCCCTGACCAGGTCAAGCTTGTGGAGGGATCTTTCTAAGGGATGAGCTGGTGAGGGGCACAGTGACGGGAGGACGATGTCCTCGTTGATGTGAAAGGCCGAGACTACCTTCGGAAGGAAGGAGGGGACGGGTCGGAGGACCACCTTATCCTGATGCAGGATGAGAAAGGGGGGCGGCAGGACAGGGCCGCCAATTCGGACACCCTTCTGAGAGAGGTGATGGAGACCAGGAAGGCTACCTTCCACGAGAGTAGAGTGAGAGGGATGTCTTTGATCGGCTCAAAGGGGGTACGCTGTAGAGCGCTCAGGACCAGGTTGAGATCCCAGGGATCAATCGGAGGGCGGTAGGGGGGCGCTAGGTGAGCGACCCCCTGCAGGAAGGTCTTCACCTGGGGCGAGGAGGCCAGTTCGGACTGGAAAAGCACGGATAGGGCTGAAACCTGACCCTTTAGGGTACTGAGGGAAAGGCCGGAGTCCAGTCCCGACTGCAGAAAGGCGAGGACGGAAGGCAGGGAGAGGTCATGGGTAAGAGGTTGTTCTTCTCGCACCAGCGGAAGAAAGCCTTCCAGCACCTGTGATAAATGCGGGAAGACGCTGGTTTTCTGGCCCTTATCATAGTTTGGATGACCCTTTCCGAGAAGCCTGCGCTCTTCAGGACCGCGGCTTCAACGGCCATGCCGTTAAAGTGAGCGACTGAGAATTCGGGTGGAAGAGAGGTCCCTGTGAGAGGAGGTGCGGGCAGTTTGGGAGTCTCCAGGGTACGTCCGAGAGCATGTTTATCAGCTCCGCATACCAGGCCCGACGTGGCCAATCTGGGGCTACGAGCAGGACAGGGACTCCTTCCGCCTTTATCTTCTTTATGACCCGTGGAAGCAGGGGGAGGGGGGGGAAGAGGTAAGGCATCTCGAACTGGGCCCATGGGATGACGAGCGCATCGCAGCCGAGGGCCATCGGGTCCCGGGATCTGGCCACGTACTGGGGGACCTTGTGGTTTGACCGAGATGCCATTAGATCGACGTCTGGGACGCCCCACCTCTGGCAGATTTGGTTGAAGACGGCCGGGTTGAGTGACCACTCGCCGGCTGCCAGTTCCTGGCGACTGAGGAAGTCGGCTTCCCAGTTGTCCACCCCGGGAATGTGTACGGCGGAGATGGCAGGGACGTGGTGTTCCGCCCAATGTAGGATCTTCCCTACCTCGGTCATGATCTGTTTGCTGCGAGTCCCTCCTTGATGATTTATGTATGCCACGGCCGTGGCGTTGTCCGACTGGAGGCGGACTGGTTTGCCCTTGAGGAGGGGCTGCCAGTGGAGTAGGGCCAGGAAGATTGCCCTGATCTCCAGGAGGTTTATCGGCAGGAGGGCCTCGTGTGTCTCCCAGCGGCCCTGTGCTGTGAAATGCTGATAGACCGCGCCCCAGCCCTGCAGGCTGGCGTCGGTGGTGATGACCTGCCACCGGAGAGGCAGAAATGACCTTCCGCGTAGAATGGAGGAGGCCAGTGTCCACCAAGTAAGGGACTGTTTTACTTTGGGTGGCAGGATCACTGGGCGGTCTAGGGACGCTGGATTCTTGTCCCATGATGACAGAAGGGCAAGCTGGAGGGGACGTGTGTGGAACTGCGCGTATGGTACTGCCTCCATGGAGGCGACCATCTTCCCCAGGACTCTGAGGCCAAAACGAAGTGGAAAGGGCTCCGGTCGTCTTAGGGCTTTGATCCCCTGTCTGATAGAGTAGTATTTCTCCTCCGGGAGAAAGACTCGCGCCTGAACGGTGTCGATTTCCATGCCCAGGAAGAGAATGCGTTGGGTTGGAATCAGGGTGGATTTTTCCCGGTTGATGAGCCACCCGAGGCGGGACAGGGTGCTCAGGGTGATCTGAAGGCTTTGATTGCAGTCCTGGCGAGACGGACCTTTGATTAGGAGATCGTCGAGGTAGGGGATTATGAGAATCCCTTGGACCGAAGGATGGCCATGACCGCCGCCATGACCTTTGTGAAGACTCTGGGGGCGGAGGCCAGGCCGAACGGAAGGGCTGTGAACTGGTAATGGTGTTCCTGCACCGCAAAGCGGAGGTACCTTTGGTGTTGGATGCAGACCGGAATGTGTAGATAAGCATCCTGTATGTCCACGGAGCAAAGGAATTCCCCCGGCTCCATGGAGGTAATTACCGAGCGCAAGGACTCCATTTTGAAGTGGCGGGTCCGAAGATGGCGGTTCAACCGTTTGAGGTCTAGGATCGGGCGAAGTGACCCGTCTTTTTTCGGGACTACGAAGAGGTTCGAGTAGAACCCGGAGAATCGTTCGTGCCGCGGAACGGGGACGATCACTTCCGCTTCCAGCAGTGAGGCGACTGCGCGGAGAAACCCTGGGCGATGTGATGGTTGTTTTGGTGGGTGGGAGCCGCAGAAGCGTCTCTTTGGGCGGGAGGAAAACTCTATTTTGTATCCGGACGTGATGATCTCCCTTACCCAGGCGTCGTCGACGACTGAGAGCCAGGTGTCCTTGAACCGAAGGAGTCTTCCCCCCACCCTGGAAGGGTTTCCAGGTGGGGGTGCCCCGTCATTTAGGGGTGAATCTTTGGTTCCTGTTATTGGTTGGCTTAGGGGGGCGGCTCTTGTTTTTCCAGTGGGGGGTGGACTTGAAGGAAGGTTTCCTTCTGTCTCCGTGGAAAGGGGGTCGATCCTGTTGGGTGGAGCCGCCTGGGGCGGTGAAAGTACGGAAGGGGCGAAAGGGCTGTGTTCCCTTCCTGTTGTAGGGCCGTTTTGTTCTGGATTGGGGTAGGGAGGTACCCTTGCCCCCTGTGGTGTCGGAGATGATCTGGTCCAGTCTGGACCCGAAGAGCATAGAGCCCTGGAAGGGCAGGCTAGTTAGGGACTTTTTTGACGCTGGATCCGCGTTCCACGCCCTTAGCCAAAGGACCCGGCGGATTGCGGTGATGTTGCTGTTTGCCCTTGCGGAGCAGGCGGCAGCATCCAAGGAAGCGTTAAGGAGGTATTTGCCTGCTTTAACGATCTGGTCTGCTAGGTCGTAGAGGTCTTCTTTTGGGGCCTCCGACGCGACGCCCCGCTTGAGAATCTTTGCCCAGGCAGATACGGCCTTGGCCACCCATGTGGAGGCGAAGTTGGGGCAGAGTGATGCGCCTGATGCCTCAAAGGCGGACTTTGTCAGGGCTTCAATCTGTCTGTCTGTGGCGTCCTTGAGGGCCGCGGCGTCCGGGATGGACAGAACCGTATGGGAGGACAGGCGGGAGATAGGTGGGTCCACCTTGGGGGGCTCGGACCATTTGGTTACCAGATCAGAGCTGAAAGGGTATAGGACGTCTAGCCGTCTCCTTCCCGGGAAGCGCTTTCCGGGGTTATCCCAGTGTCGGGCTGTAGTAGCCTCGAACTCCTTGTGATTGGGGAAAACCCTTGAGGGTCGTTTGACTTTTTTGAATATGACGGGGTCGTCCTGGGTGACTGCCTCGTCCTCCTTAATTTCGAGGGTTTGTACGATAGCCGAGATGAGGCTATCAACCATGTCCCGTGTCCCTGAGGGCTGATCGTCCTCGGAGTCAGACCCTGCCTGGGATGTTACGTCCGACCCGGTGTCTGTCTCCGGGGAGGGAGACCGGGTAGCTCTGGGCGGGCTGGGGGCCGCTGATGGGCCCGGTGAGCTGGACGGGGAACTAGCACGAACCCGCTTTCTGGTTCTGTTCCTTGCTCTGCCTCTGTGAGGGTCGTGGTCAGGTGCAGGCGAATGGCCGTAGGTGGCGTTCGTAGCACTGGTGGCGACAGAGGGCTGTGGCATACGCTCCAGGAACTGTATGAGGGACTGCGATATTTTTGTCCAGTCCGAGAAGGACTGAGACATGGCGACGGCCCACTCCGGGGGCGTGTGGGCGCTCTCCTCCCGAGCGTTGGTGGCATCCTGATGGGCAGACATGGTGGTGGTAGGGACGCAGGACGAGCAGAGGGGGGACGCTTGGCCTGAGGCCCACTTTTTCTTACAAAGGGCACAAGCGTAGTGGGTCACCGTGGGGTCTGAGCGTGTGCAGCGGGGTTGAGCATAGGTAGGCCCTGGTAAAGCGTGCGCTATTGTCAGCTGCGATTAAGGCCTAGCGCTGTGGGCTATACTGCTGAGTGGGGGCTGCCTGGGGTTTTGGTAGGGTCTGCCGGGTGCAGAGCCTACCAGTGCCCCGCTTACCGGTACCCAGCGATCGCGGTGGGAGCTGCGGTTGCTGTGTCCCCCTGAGGCCGGCGGACGGGTGAAGCCGGGACGGATCCTCCTGTGCTGGCGCTGTGGACGCGTGCAGAGTCTGGAGGCTGTTGCAGCGTCCACGTGGTGTGCAGGAAGCGCCGGAAGGAGGTGTGTCCGGCCAGGGGGCGGGGAACGCTTGTCCCTGGTTGGCTCGCCTTACGGGCGATGAGTTGGCTTCCTGTGAGGTGGAGCCGGCGCTGGCAGGACCGCCCTCCTAGCGCTGAGGACGCGACGCTGAGGTGTTTCTCCGTGGGGGGGGCGTGACGTCAGGGGTCAGCCGGGGAAGCCCTGCGCGTCACAGGAAGGGGGAGTGGTCTGGCCGAGAACAATGAGGCGAGGGAGGGCCAAGATGGCGGCGCCCTGTTGTAGCGCGAACTAGCGTGGGGCAACTGCGTGGCCCTGCGCCCGTGGTTATCGGGGGGCTGTCTACCCTGTCCCCCTCTGGTGGGTCCCGGAGCGATCGCGCAGCGGTGGCGTTGGGTCAGGTTGGGCTGGGGGGGGGTACCTCTGTCTGCTGTCCGGTGTTCGATGCTGGAGCCGAGGATGTCAGGATCCCTCGTGGGTGCAGAGGGTCCTGTTGATGATCCTCCTTCCCGCACCGTCTCCTGACGGTGCAGAAGACGGCATCGACCCCTTTAGTCGGGGGGAAAGGCCACAGCTGGTGGCCGCCGTCTTCCTCTCAGCCCTCTCCTGGGAGAGGGGTGAGGAGGGGCGAAGCAAGGACTAGTCGCCCGGGATCCTCTGAAGCACCCGTGAGGGTGACAGAGGACCAAGTCCTGCTAGCGGGTCTGAGAGTGGGCAGTGTGGATTATTCGCACGCTGCTCTCTCAGTCGCTAAAGTGTGGGTAGGACAGGGTGAGTGATCTGCACCCTGTTACCCGAAGAAATGAATCTGGAAAACAAAGGGAAAGCGTTAATAAAACACAAAAAAACCTGTATGGGAATAAAGACTGCGGATCTGGTGTTAGATCCAGGTCCGCCTCCTACAGACACTAAGCAAAAACTGAGTTGCTCTGTGCCTGTCGGTGGGTGTATACTGCTGGGGAGAGTCAGTTTTTGCCAAATTTGCATAGTGTCAGCCTCCTAGTGACAGCACCATACACCCATAGTAACCTGTGTCCCCCAATGAAGCGATAAAGAAATTTGGGACTAAAAAATCATTTTTGTGGAAAATTGTTTTTTTTTTTCACACCCAGGCATTATAAACTTTTGTGAAACACTTTGGGGTTCAAAGTGCTCACAACAGATCTAGATAAGTTCCTTAGGGGGTCTAGTTTCCAAAATGGTGTCACTTGTGGGGGTTTTCCACTGTTTAGGCATATCAGGGGCTCTCCAAACACAACATGGCGTCCAATCTCAATTCCAGCCAATTTTAGTTTGAAAAAGTCAAACGGCGCTCCTTCCCTTACGAGCTCTGCCGTGTGCCCAAACAGTGGTTTTCCCCCACATATTGGGTATTGGCGTATTGGCGTACTCAGGAGAAATTGCACAACAACTTTATCTGCCCATTTTCTCCTTTTACCCTTGTGAAAATAAAAAAAAGTTTGTAAAAGATCATTTTTGTGGCTAAAAAGTTAAATATTCATTTTTTCCTTCCACGTTGCTTCAGCTCCTGTGAATCACCTGAAGGGTTAATAAACTTATTGATTGTGGTATTGAGTACCTTGAGGGGTGCAGTTTTTAGAATGGTGTCATTTTTGGGTATTTTCTGCCATATAGACCCCTCAAAGTGACTTCAAATGTGAGGTGGTCCCTAAAAAAATGGCTTTGTAAATTTTGTTGTAAAAATGAGAAATCACTGGTCAACTTTTAACCCTTATAATTTCCTAACAAAAAAAAATTTTGGTTCCAAAATTGTGCTGATGTAAAGTAGACATGTGGGAAATGTTATTTCTTAACTATTTTGTGTGACATATCTCTCTGTTTTAAGGGAAAAAAAATTCAAAGTTTGAAAATTGCAAAATTTTCAAAATTTTCGCCATATTTGCGTTTTTTTCAAAAATAAACGCAAGGTATATCGAATAAATTTTACCACTAACATGAAGTACAATATGTCACGAGAAAACAATCTCAGAATCGCGAAGATCCGTTGAAGCGTTCCAGAGTTATAACCTCATAAAGAGACAGTGGTCAGAATTGTAAAAATTGGCCCGGTCATTAACGTGCAAACCACCCTTGGGGGTGAAGGGGTTAATGGGTGCAGTAAATCTGCAACATGTAAATCTTACCAAAAGCTCAAGGTGGGAATGTAGGCTAAAGTCACAAAATTTTGTCGCAATTCAGAGTTGTGCCAAAATGTTGTGTTATCGAAGTTTCACCAAAGTTTCTCCCAGCTCCAAAAAAACCAGGCTGAAGCAGGTAGCCAACACTCGTCTACTTCATAACGAACTGTACTGTTCCCTATGATTCCTTCAGATTTCTGGTGTAAGGCACGCCACTTGTCAGACGCTCCAGATTCCTGAAGAAACATGCAACGATCCATGAACAGCAGTGTCTGACTCCAGCACGCCCCCCTATCAAGACCATTGGGCTCCATGAATGCAGTCACACGGTGCACTACTGCATGTGGCTAAAAGCCTAGATAACCTGCAGGGGCACACAAGCACTTCAGCGTTACCAAAAACTAAAGTGCCCATTCATGGCTGCAGATGGGCATGACTGTCAGCCAGTACAGCGATAACATGATTGTGTACGGACTTCACGAGCATTTATGAACAGGACACAATTTCCACCCGATACAGTACAGAACACACCTTATACAGCTCCTCATCAAACTGGCTTAGCTGGGCGACTTCCTGCATTATCTCCTTCCTCATGAAGAATGGTGTATAAATAGGGGTGTAACCTTTTGCAGCCAATGTCTGAAGTGCATACTGGATAACCGCTTGTTCCAAAAACACCAATGGACCCTAAAGAGAGAGAGAGAAAGATGGGAAAACAACCAAAACAGATTTGTAACAAGATTTTTTGTGCAATACATTTTTTCTTTGATCAAATTTTACAGAAAAATACTGAAAATAGCAACTTAAAAAAACGGTGACAGTCAACTGATAAGTAGCTATCAAATCAGGTTTTTAAATAAGAAAAAAAAATTGGAGGGCACTTGGATACCACAAGGGTGCATTTCATGAGTTGACAGATTTTCAGGTTTGCTTGATGGGAGAAACTTGAGAAATTCTCAAAAAAAAAAAAAAAAAGACTGGATGAAACAGATGGTAAAAAAAAATACGAAAATCTGGTCCAAAACGCTACTAAAAAATGAGTCTGTTTTTTTGCATATGAGAAAAATCTCCAATGTGTGAATTTCAGCTGTGCTTTTGGAGTAAATCATTTGAAGCTTGCACCACCACTATGAACTCCTTCACATCAAAGCCAGTTTTGACATTTTTACTATATACTTCAGTATTGAAGTATAGATTTATACAATACCAAAGGTTCAATTCCAGAACAAAATAAGTAAATGTTAACAAAACAAAAATAAAAAGTACAAAAGTTTGAATCACGCTTCTTTTCTCCACACAATAACAAATTCTATATATATAAAAAATGGCCGACATACTTTTCAAAGCATCAGACATACATAAAAACAAGCCCTCGTCAACAGAAAAAAATATACATTTACTTATATTGAAAAAAAGCCAATTTTTTTTTCTTAAGTTTGGGTATTCCTTTTAAGGGGTTTTCCCCACTTCATTAAATTAAATTGACAGTGCCAACACATGCGGGTACAAAAAAGAAGATTTAATCACCCTGGAATCTGCTCCTGACAGTATTTCCAACTGTTTCCCAGGGCAGAAGCAATGAAGTCAGGTGAATGGTGGTCATGAGACAATAGCAATGGTCCAGTGGAGAGAATGGCAGCTCTGGGGTGGATTCCTGGGCCCAGGACGTCTTTTCTCCCAATGGATTACTATTATCAGTTTTTCAAAACTGCCAGGAAACCCCTTTATCCACTAAACAGACAAAAAAAGCCCTCATCTAGATATGTAGATGCAAAAATATACATGTTATGGATCTTAGAAGACATGGAAGTGAATATTTAAAAAAAAATGGCCTGTCATGAAAGGATTAGTATTACTGTAATCTAGAACAATTTTGGGGCTACCGTTAGACAACAATAAATCATTTTATTATCTTTCAAATGAGCAGCTCACTTAGCAGTACTCACCTTAAGAAAGTAGCCTCTGCTGCCAGCAACTACTGCCCCTTTCTCCCCTTCATAGCCATCCACCATTGCGACAAGATCCACATGGGAGTATTTCTTTCGTTGAGTACAATCCCCAGACAATCGTTCCACTTTGTTATCATTGTCCTAGAAGCAAAAACGTCAGATCATTTTTTCCCCATGTTCTCAATGTATGCTTAGAAGCACCATTCCAGCGTTTTTTTCTTACTGTATCGCTAGAGTGGTGTCACTAATCTATGTTTATTGACACTAATGATATACTTACCAGCTGCCATCTTGTTCTGTTCTCGGAGCCGCTCCAATCATCTTCTGCTGGATGTGATCTGCTGGATCACTCCAGTGTTTAGTGGACGAACCGGAAGTCATTACTCAATATACCGTATTTTTCAGACTAAAAGACGCACTGGACCATAAGATACACCCCAAATTTTGGGGAGGAAAATAGAATTTATTTTTTTTTAATAAAAGGGTAGTACATCTTATAGTTTATTTTTTCGGTAGCTACCATGGGCGGGGTGGCCGCTGCAGTAGAGTGAGGTCACAGGAAACAGGGTTGATGCTGCAGGAAGTTGGCGGCAACAGGAGTGGGGCGATGCTACTTCCAGACATCTCAATCAGCGCATGCGCTGCCTACAGCAGCCATTTTCTGAATTCCACCACAGTGAAAACAATGGAAAGTGTGGGGACTCCGCCAACATTTTGTGACAGCCCGAAGCCCGCCGCAGCCTCGCACCTCCAAACACCTCTTCCTCCCAGACTGGGGACCGCAGCATCGCCGCACTCCTGCCGCCGCTGCCTACCTCTTGAAGCAGCGACCATGCCTCCTGCAACTGTCGAGGCTGGTTACATGGCAGAGGCTGCAGATAAGTAATGTTCTGATCTGGATGCCCTGTTATTTATTTTTTTTAATGTATGTCCTTATATTATAGATGAATGGGTGGCACAAATGACTATTTCCCTCACGTAACCACCCTGTGACTATCAAATTTTCATCTGATCCCTGTGTCCCACTTTATTTTATTACTGTTAGCTTGTTCAGAGGGGTGCTACACCCCTTATGGCTTTGACATCATCTGATGTTATTTGTCTTGATGTTTTACACTAGATCATATATTGTTTGATCTGTAAGACCCTTAGCTTCCTTTACTATATTATAAATAAGGATAGCAAATAACAGGACCTATAAGGGTCAGCTATCGGTGAGCGGGGGTGCCATTTTGTGTTCAAATTAGAATGCCAACCTCTGCGGCAAGTTTGGGACATTCTACAGGAACATATTAGGGCGAGAGGAAATCTGATCAACGTTTGTCTTTTGTTGTGGTATTTGTACAGTTTTTATCATAGATGAATACGGTTACCTCCAACACAGGGCGTTTTCTCTAACATGCACAATATCTATTGCTAGTTACACTACCGTCCCTTTTGGGTTTATTCTTCTAATTCCTATATTCTAGTGTTGATTTTTTTGTATTAAAAGTTGCATTTTAACAAGTATTTCTTGTGGTAAGCCAATATGAAGATTCAATAATGTCCAAATTGCCATTAGTACAATAAAGGAAGATTCTACCAAACTAGTACAATTGTCTTAGCTTGTAACGAAAACAAAATCTTTTACAATCCTGTAAATACAAATGTATCTTAATTTATGAGGAAGCAAAGTCCTGCCCCAAACCATATACTGCTACGCAAGAGAAATGTATTTCTTGGTACACGTTCAGCTGAAAATACAACCATGAATTACGTACCTCATCATTACTGATGGGGACGCTCGGATGAAGCAAGTTTCCAATTTCTCTCAGACACTCAAATCTTGCAGCTTCTAACCGTAAGCGCTCTGCATCTGTTTCGGCTATTTTGTCATCTATTTCTAGCCGCAACTTCTTGATTTGTGTCACTGTCAACGACTGAAAAAAAGTGAAACACATTAAAGTGCAAAATGAAAATAAAAACCATAAAGTCAATGGCAATATATCTTTATAGTCTGCAAAATCAGTACAGGAACCGTACACCTGCGTCTGTTAGCCCTAAAATCCCAGTGATGACTCAATTAATAATAGAAGTTTTCAATTGTTAAAGATACTGTCCCATGACACGTGCAAAAGAAAGACACCTTTCAAGGTTTTCTGGATACCCAGAGAACACTTCGATGGGATGGAGTTACTGATAACTATTTTTCCTTTTACTGTGGGATCAGTAGTTCTTTCCTAAACTCATTCCTCTTAATCCCACTCTGTGTGACTGCAGACTCATGAATCCCCCAGCGCACGCACTGTGATTATCCGACGGTTTATGAGCAGCGAACAGCAGTGATGTATGCGCTATAATGACTCCCTGGCAAAAGCCATTCAGTGGACGTGGCCTCACTCCATAAAAGTGAAGTGTGCCATCTAGTGGGTGCCGTCTGGCTCTATACAATTGCATGGAGTGAGTCTGCGCCCACTAGACTCGCTTCTGTCCGGGAGTATGCATAACGCATACATCACCGCCGGTCCCAGTTCAGACACCGGCGAATCCTCACAGCACACAGTGGGTGCACTGGGGGATTCATAAGTCTGCAGTCATACAGAGTGACTGCAGACTTTTCATTTTAGACAGGACAACCCCTTTAATGAATACAATAGTTGAAATGCTCAGAGAGCACAAAATCCATGTTTATATCATAACTGGGAGTGTTACATAATCAATGAAAACAATTATAGAGACTGAAAAAGACATAATTCAAAAGGAACAAAGTTCATGGATAATAATATATTGCTAATACAATAATATGAGTAAAAGAAAAATACTGTAATAGGAGTGAGTGGGGGGTAAAACATAGGGGTACTAGGCTTCTAGTTCTGCCCTTTTCACTGTTTGCATGTGTCTCAAATAAAGGTTATGATAAATTTTTCTGGCGATTAACAGTCTTTACTGAGGGCTATACAGTCCTTATAAAAAGGCGGATGCCGTAATCACATGTACAACTAAGAAAAAAATAACAAAACTAATTATATGGTTTTTCATATCAGGACAGAAAAAAACTGTTAAGAAGCTGTTAAAATTAGGTAAATACAACCTCAGATGAACAAAAGCACTTGACAAACTACACTTTCATGATTTGCTAAAAAGCAGAAGCAGTCTGTAAAAATTACCGTATATACCCATGTATAAGCCGAGATTTTCAGCCCATTTTTTAGGGCTGAAAGTCCCCCTCTCGGCTTATACGCGGGTCATATACGGGAGTCGGCGGGGGAGGGGGAGCGGGGTGTCGGATTATACTCACCTCTCCGTCGCCGCGGTCCCTGCAGCCTCTCCTCTTCTCCCACGATCTCCGGCTCCTTCCTGCAGCGGTCACATGGCACCGCTCATTAAAGTCATGAATATGCACATATTCATGACTTTAATGTGCGGTAGCATGTGACCGCTGCAGGACTGAAGCGCTGCGGAGAGCGCCGGGAGAAGAGGAGAGGCTGCAGGGACGCGCAGCGGAGGGGTGAGTATAGCGATATTTACCTGTCCCTCGGTCCACCGCAGCGCTGTTCCCTCGGTCTGATTCCTCTGTGTGTGAATGATCAGGCAGAGGGCGCGATGACATCGTTAGTGCGCGCCCCACCCCCTGCCTAATCATTCACACACAGAGGAGTCGGACCGAGGGAGCAGTGCGCTGCGGTGGACCGAGGGACAGGTAAATAGCTCAGGTGCCGGGGTCCTGAGCGAGCGGTGACACCCCCGCCTGCTCAGGACACCAGCACCTGGCCCCCAGCGACGAGAGGTGAGTATGTCATTTTTTTTTTGCAGCAGCAGCAGCAGCTGCATATGAGGCCTAATACTATGGGGCATAATTGTGCAGCATATGGGGGCATAATCTGGAGCATATGGGGGCATAATATGGAGCATATGGGGGCATAATCTGGAGCATATGGGGCATAATATGGAGCATATGGGGGCATAAACTGTGGAACATATGGGGCATAATCTGAAGCATATGGGGGCATAAACTGTGTAACATATGGGGCATAATCTGGAGCATATGGGGCATAATATGGAGCATATGGGGGCATAAGCTGTGGAACATATGGGGCATAATCTGGAGCATATGGGGGCATAATATGGAGCATATGGGGCATAATATGGAGCATATGGGGGCATAATATGGAGCATATGGGGCATAATATGGAGCATATGGGGGCATAATCTGTGGAACATATGGGGCCATAATATGGAGCGTATGTGGACATAATCTGTGGAACATATGGGGCATAATCTGGAGCATATGGGGGCATAATCTGTGGAACATATGGGGCATAATCTGGAGCATATGGGGGCATAATCTGTGGATCATACGGGGGCATAATCTGTGGAATATATGGGACATAATCTGGAGCATATGGGGGCATAGTCTGTGGAGCATATTGGGCATATTCTGTGGAGCATATGGGGGCATAATCTGTGGAGCATCATATGGGGGCATAATCATTTTTCACCCTAGGCTTATACGCGAGTCAATAAGTTTTCCCAGTTTTTTGTGGCAAAATTAGGGGGGTCGGCTTATACACGGGTCGGCTTATACATGAGTATATACGGTAAGTGAATTCTTACTGCTTCCATGGGAATTGAGAGGGCAAGTCACAGCCATGTTCTGCTGACCAAATGTTCTTGATAGATTGTTCATCAGCAAGTAGAAAACACGGATTTTGGTAAGAACTTACCTGTAAAATCCTTTTCAGCGAAGGAAGGAAGAGAGACACAGGATTCATTACTGATGGGTAGGCGGAGCCCCAGATCAGGATGTCACCTCAGATCAAAAGAGTGCTGACTGGCTGGCCCCTCCAGCTCTGGCTCCTCCTACTCAGCTCCAGTCGTACCAAAGCTTTTAGGAAAAGAGCCAAGATCACCAGCGGAGCAACATAACCCCTTCTGAAGGAACTTCAGAGAAAAAACACAAGGATACAGGTTATGCATGCAAAGAAAGCCAAAAACCACAGAGTTCCAGGTACTACTCACGGAACCTGACTACTGCGATGAGCTGGCGATGCTGGAACAGAGCCTTAGCGCGCTGACCTCAGCCCAGATAATCGCTATCAGATAAGGGTCGCGCTGCATCTGAAAACATCAGCACACTTCTGCCTTGGGAGGGTGCTGTGTCTCTCTTCCTTCCTTCGCTGAAAAGGATTTTACAGGTAAGTTCTTACCAAAATCCGTGTTTCAGCTGCAGATGGAAGGAAGAGAGACACAGGATTCATTACTGATGGGACGTCCCAAAGCAGTTCAAAAATAAGGGTGGGAAAAAACCAACAAAAGGCAGAAACCCAACAACCTTAACAGAAAAAATGCGCAAACAGCGCTAAACACAAGTTCATCCAGAACTTTAAACTACAGCTGCCTGCAGGACCCTACGTCCGAGGGCTGCATCAGCGGAAGCACTGACGTCCACTTTATAAAACTTTGTAAACGTGTGGACAGAGTGCCAAGTTGCCGCCCGGCAAAGCTGCACTGCCGAAGCACCTTGATGAAAAGCCCACGATGAAGCCACAGCTCTCGTGGAATGGGCTCGAAACTTAATCGGGCAAAATTCACCCTGAAGACGGTAAGCTTCCAATATAGCTCACCGGATCCAACGAGCTATGGAATCCTTGGAAGCTCGTTGACCACATCGAAGACCAGCTGGAACCACAAATAGGGAGTCCGTCTTACGAAAACCTTGAGTAATAGATAGATAAAACTTCAAGGCCCGCACTAAAGCTAATGTGTGCAAAGCTCGCTCTTTCGCATTCTTCGGATCTGGACAGAATGAGGGCAACACAATATCCTGGTTAACATGAAAATGTGACACCACTTTAGGTAAAAAATCACCCCATGTGCGAAGCACTACACGATCCAGAAAAAACCCCAGAAAAGGAGGCGAACAAGAAAGAGCTGCCAACTCAGAAACTCTCCTCAAAGAGGTGACTGCTACAAGGAAGGCCACCTTCCAAGAAAGCAAAGAAAGGCTAGCAGAACCCATAGGCTCAAAAGGTTTACGCTGAAAAACTTGCAAAACAAGGTTGAGCCGCCAAGGAGACACGGGTGCCTTCCGCGGCGGAAACTTACGAGCTATACCGCGGAAAAAAGGAGAGCACGTCCCTATTCGAAGCAATGGTTCTCCGAAACAATAAGGACAGAGCAGAAATCTGACCTTTCAGGGTGCTAACTGCCAAACCCTTGTCTAACCCATGCTGCATAAAAGCCAACAGATTGGGAATGGAAAATTTTCTCGGGTTCCGAAAAGACCCCAAACACCATGAAAAGAAGGTTTCCCAAGTTTTGTGGTAAATCCTAGTAGTAGCCGGACTTCTCGCAGCACGAAGAGTAGCAATGACCTCGGCTGAAAAACCTCAACGGGTTAAAATTTCGGTCTCAAGAGCCACGCCGTCAAACGCAGAGACATCAAGTCCGGATGACAAACGGGCCCCTGAGTCAACCAGTCCGGTTGAAGAGGAAGCGGAAAAGGAGGTGCCGCCAACCGCGACATTATTGTCGAGAACCACACCCTCCTTGGCCAATCTGGAGCTATCAAAATAGCTGAAATTCTCTCTAGTCTGATCCGACGCAGTACTAGAGGAAGTAAGGATATCGGCGGGAATACATAGATCAGCTCGAACTGATCCCACTGAGCCACTAGAGCATCCACCGCCACAGCCTTCGGGTCCTTGTACCTGGACATGAACGTCGGTAACTTGGCATTGGACCTGGATGCCATCAAACCACTTGGGGAGTCCCCCAACGGGAGCACAGTAGTGCAAAAAACTTCCGGGTGGAGGCTCCATTCCCCGGGATCCATCTTCCTGCGACTGAGGAAGTCCACTGTAATATTCTGAACCCCTGGAATGTGAATCGCCGAAATGGCTGATAAACTGCCCTCGGCCCAAATCAGAATTCGGGACACCTCCACCATGAGTCTGGAACTCCTTGTCCCGCCTTGGTGATTGATAAACGCGACAGCCGTCGCATTGTCTGTCTGCACTCGGACCGGCAGACCGCTCAAAAGGACCGTCCAATGCTGGAGGCAAAGGAAAATCGCCCTCAATTCCAGGATGTTGATCGAAAGGACAGACTCTTCCGATGCCCATATCCCCTAAATCCAGAGATTGTTCCAAACACCCCCCCCAGCCCGTCAGGCTGGCATTGGTGGTCATGACCGACCACTTCGGAGGGAGGAAAAGCTTTCCCAGGGATAACGCTCCTGGACATAACCACCATCCTCGGGATTCTCGCACCCTGTGAAAGATGGTGACGCTGCAATCCAGCGAACCTTGCGATTGATCCCAACGACTCAGAATGAGCCTATGGAGAGCTCTGGAATGAAATTGGACAAACGGAAAAAACCTCATGGA
Organism: Oophaga sylvatica; assembly: GCA_033576555.1. Taxonomy (NCBI): domain Eukaryota; kingdom Metazoa; phylum Chordata; class Amphibia; order Anura; family Dendrobatidae; genus Oophaga; species Oophaga sylvatica. Next base: position 431,667,484 of record JARQOD010000002.1, read on the forward strand.
CGCCACCGTCAGACCCAGAAGGCGCATACCTTCCGAAGGGACACTGCTGTCGCAGACTTCATAGTCTGTACATGCTGGAGCAGACATGCCTGCTTGTCTGGAGGTAGGGACAACACCGCCCGTACCGTGTCGAAATGCATCCTCAAAAACAGGATTGCCTGCGACGATTCCAGAGACGACTTCTCCTTTGAGGCCACAACCGAAAAGGCCGTCCAAATAGGGACGAATCGTAAGTCCCCGTCTTCGAAGGATTGCCATGAGATTTTGGCGTCAGAATCGTTGTAAAAATTCTGGGCGTTAAGGCCAAGCCGAATGGTCGAGCCACAACCTGGGTGAGGTCTTCCGAAGGGAACATGCCAAAAAGCGTCGCGAATGTCGATTGATCGTTCTGCGACAGGGCTGCCATAACTGAGCGAAGCGACTTCATGCTCGGCTCTGACGGAATGTCAGAAGTCAGTCTGCCTTAGCGAATTTTTTTTTTTTTTTGCCAGCTTCTGCCTTAACAGAAGTTCTGTTTCCAGGGTATGCGGAATTTCTGAGAATTCCCCCTCTCTTTTTTTTTTTTTTTTTTAAAAAAGAGAGAGACGACACAAACCCCCAGAGGGTTGGTCAGATCATCCCTTGAACCGAAAAGGACTGCCGATAACTATCGGCACTAGTCCTGCCAGACGCAGAAGTCACAGCTCTGCGCTGCGGTAAAGCTGCTTCTTTTGCCTTTGCCTTGGCATCAGCTCCGTGAGGTCAGTCAAATAGCTGACCACTTTCTAAGCTAAAGATAGCAAACCCTGTTGGAAAACTGCGTTCCATCCAAGTCACAGTGCTCTTCTGACTGTAACTGCCGAGGATTGCTCCCTGGATAGCAGTGACGCATTATCCTTCAACTAGAAAAGCCCATCTACCTTGATAGAGGGAAACTAGCCACGCCGTCCTTAGACGGTCCAACCGGCTCAGGGGAACTTAACAAGTACACCTAGATCCTTAATACCGAATCTATGTCCACGGCCTTGCAGATGGAAATTGTTGCCGTCTCCGTTCTTCTGTCCAGCGTGTCCTGCAGACTCGTCTTCCCTTTTACCAGGAAGATTTGCTAAGCTGGAATAAAGGGACATTCACTTCAGGAGAAGGGGTCCAATTAACAAATAACTCCGTAGAAAAACGGATACAGTTTGTAAGGTCATCGCGACCCATGCGACCCTTGCAACATCCGGGCCGACTTACCAGGACGACTAGTTACCTCCTCCGGTAACTGTAACGTCCACATGGCTTCCACAGAAATTTTAGTACGGCCCCTGAGAGAGGCAGGGTGTCCCTGCCGATCCTCCTTGACCGAATCGGACTTCTTCGCTAAGCGAGAAGGAAAGCACCGATTTGTGTCGCTTCCTTGAGAGGATCTAGTTGACACTCCATAACCTAAAAGGTCATCAATAGAAACCAGTGAAGGCCTCCATTTTGACACCATTGGAACCTCTGACCGTGTATGAGTCGAGGTCTGCGTGTCAGATACGCGAGGCTGATCCGTAGCGGATCTGGGAGAGGGTCTCTGACATGCCCTTGCATAGTATATGGCAGGATAAACCTGTCAGTAACCAGAGCAGTACTTAAATAAAAAACAAACGCTGAAGGGTTAAAGCTCTAAGGCGAGAGCTACCCCAGCTGTCTCCCATTAAGAGTTAACCTCCTAAGAAGGGGTTAAAGTAGCTGACTCCCCACAACCTTGATAATGAAAAAGGGTGTGCGAATCTCAGGCGCCTCTTATAAGGTCGCAGCTGCAGGACAGCCATGCCACACTAAACAGAAAACGTTCCACAAGATCGCTAAAAAATTGCGCTGTTTTTTATAACGCAATGACCGCCAAAGTTGTCAAGGAGATCGCTAATCGCCTATGCGATTGCCCAGATTGGCAGTCACCAGAGACACTAAAATGACACACAAACGATCGCAATATTATGCGACGCCATCAGGATCGTCAGCGGAAACGTATAGTGGCAGCATTAATGTCGCAGACTCCCCACAGCCTCTTTATTAATATTAAAAGAGTGTGCGAGCCCCTTATGCGAGAACAGCCGCAGGACAGCTCAATCTGTCACTCAGAAGTGCCCCAGACGGCGCCCGCGCTGTGGAGGTGAAGGGGTTAAGCTTCTGCCCGGCGGGCTAGAAGCGACTCACCAAGCTGGTCACGTATTCTTGCCGGGAGGGGAGGAGAACGATCCGGGGAGCTTTAAACCTGCAGCGCTTTATCAGCAACGGCCGCCGCGCTCTGCCTCCGTGTGCTCCATGTAGAGGAGCCGGAAATGGAGGCTGCAGTAAAGCGCGCGCTCAGAAGCGGCGCGAAATTCAAAAAATAAAAAGAGCGCGTACTCCCCTCCTTTCCCTCGTCCTGCAGGCATCCTCCTGCGGACATATAAAAACTAGTCACCGGCATAATATGTACAGCGGCTGCCGCAGCAGTCGCTAAAACACTCACACACATTTTACCAAAATGTGGAGTACTCACCAGCCGAAACGCCACAGGGACCCCCAGGGGTTTCTGGCGCTATGCCCATGCTTCCCCCCAGGGCGGGAAGCGCAGTGACCCCAGTGTGTGGTTTGCGACCCCGCCAGGGAAACTCTCCTCATCCCCCAGGGCCGGCAAGATTCTGCAGGGACCATTATGTAGTTACAGATCCGCCAAGGGAGAGGCTGGTGAAATATACTGATAAACATGTAATAGCGCTGTCACCGCAGCGCTGAAGCATACTGATATACATGTAATAGCGCTGCCATCAGACGCTAAAGCACTCACACATTAATAATAAAATTTTGTGTGGAGTACTCACCAGCTTAGCGCCACAGGGACCCCTCAGGATTTGTGGCGCTTGTGCCCATGCTTCCCCCCAGGGCGAGGAACGCAGTGACCGCACGTGTGGTTTGCATCCCCGCCAGGGAAGCCATCCTCATCCCCCAGGGCCGGCAAGGATTCTGCAGGGACTTTGAGTAAATACAGATCCGCCAAGGGAGAGGTTGGGGTACAGCAGCGCTGGTACCCCTGAGACCTCTAGACCAACTGGTGATCCAAGTCTCCTGTCCGAATATAAAATAATAAAATCTTCTGAGGAGCTGCATTAGCAGCGACCATCCTCTGGGACCTCAAATCTTAGACTGGAGCTGAGTAGGAGGAGCCCGAGCTGGAGGGGCCAGCCAGTCAGCACGCTTTTGATCTGAGGTGACATCCTGATCTGGGGCTCCGCCTACCCATCAGTAATGAATCCTGTGGCTCTCTTCCTTCCATCTGCAGCTGAAAGCAGACATTTTGTCTGCTGCTCTGGAGCATTCGGAATGTGACACAACGGCAAGGAGAAAAGACATCAGCATAATAGTAATGAGCGAACGTGCTCGTGTGCTAACCAAGTGTCTTCGGCGTGCCTGAAAAATATGTTCAAGTCCCCAAGGCTACATGTCTTACGGCTGTTAGACAGCCACAACACGTGCAGGGATTGCCAAACAAACAGGAAATCCATGCATGTGTTGCTGCAAACAGCCGCAAGACATGAAGCCAAAGGGACTCGAACATATTTTCGAGCACGCCGAAGACACTCTGTTAGCACACGAGCATGGTGGATAACACTTTGACCCAGAATATTCGCTCATCCCTAATTAGCAGTGATCTTGGAAAAACTATTTTTGCTGCCCATCATTCTGGGAAGCGTTATATGGCTATTTCCAGATAATTTGAAGCATATCAATCTACATTGAGAAAACATTAACCCCTTCACCCCCAAGGGTGGTTTGCACGTTAATGACCGGGCCAATTTTTACAATTCTGACCACTGTCTCTTTATGAGGTTATAACTCTGGAACGCTTCAACGGATATTCGCGATTCTGAGACTGTTTTCTCGTGACATATTGTACTTCACGTTGGGAGTAAAATTTCTTCGATATAACTTGCGTTTATTTTTGAAAAAAAACGCAAATATGGCGAAAATTTTTAAACTTTTGCAATTTTCAAACTTTGAATTTTTATTCCCTTAAAACAGAGAAATATATCACACACAATAGTTAAGAAATAACATTTTCCACATGTCTACTTTACATCAGCACAATTTTGGAACCAAAATTTTTTTTTGTTAGGAAGTTATAAGGGTTAAAAGTTGACTAGCGATTTCTCATTTTTACAACAATATTTACAAAGCCATTTTTTTTAGGGACCACCTCACATTTGAAGTCACTTTGAGGGGTCTATATGGCAGAAATACCCAAAAGTGACACCTTTATAAAAACTGCACCCTCAAGCTACTCAAAACCACATTCAAGAAGTTTATTAACCCTTCAGGTGCTTCACAGGAACTAAAGCAACGTGGAAGGAAAAAATGAATATTTAACTTTTTAGCAACAAAAATGATCTTTTACAAACTTTTTTTTTTATTTTCACAAGGGTAAAAGGAGAAAATGGACAGATAAGGTTGTTATGCAATTTCTCCTGAGTATGCCAATACTCAATATGTGGGGGAAAACCACTGTTTGGGCACACGGCAGAGCTCGTAAGGGAAGGAGCGCCGTTTGACTTTTTCAAACTAAAATTGGCTGGAATTGAGATTGGACGCCATGTCGCGTTTGGAGAACCTCTGATGCGCCTAAACAGTGGAAACCCCCACAAGTGACACCATTTTGGAAACTAGACCCCCTAAGGTACTTATCTAGATCTGTTGTGAGCAATTTCAACCCCCAAGTGCTTCACACAAGTTTATAAACGTAGAGCCGTAAAATTTAAAAATCATATTTTTTCCACAAAAATGATCTTTTCACCCCAATTTTTATTTTTCCAAGGGTAACAAGACTCTAAAAGTTATTGTGCAATTTGTCCTGAGTGCGCTGATACCCCATATGTGGCAGTAAACCACTGTTTGGGTGCATGGCAGAGTTTGGAAGGGAAGGAGCGCCGTCTGACTTTTTCAACACAGAATTGGCTGGACGCCATGTCGTGTTTGGAGAGCTCCTGATCTGCCCAAGGGAATTGGACCCCAAAAGTTGTTGTCAAATTTGTCCTGAGTACGCTGATACCCCATATGTGGGGGGGGGGGAACTGTTTGGGCGCACGGCAGGGCTTGGAAAGGAAGTAGTAACGTTTTGGAATGCAGAAGTTGATGGGGTCATGTTCCGTTTGCAGTGCCCCAGATGAGCCTAAACAGTGGAAACCCCCCACAAGTGACCCCATTTTGGAAGATAGACCCCTAAGGAACTTATCTAGATCTTTGGTGAGCACTTTGAACCCCAAGTGCTTCACACAAGTTTATAATGCCCGGGCATGAAATAAAAAATCCTATTTTTTTCCCACAAAAATTATCTTTTAGTCACTAATTTTTTATTTTCCCAAGGGTAACAGGAGAAATTGGACCACATAAGTTGTTGTCCAATTTGTCCTGAGTACGCTGATACCCCATATGTGGGGGGGAACCACTGTTTGGGCGCACGGCAGAGCTCGGAAGGGAAGGAGCACCATTTGACTTTTTCCAACCAAAATTGGCTGGAATTGAGATTGGATGCCATGTTGCATTTGGAGAGCCCCTGATGTGCCTAATCAGTGGAAACCCCCCACAAATGACCCCATTTGGGAAACTAGACCCCCTAAGGAACTTATCTAGATCTTTGGTGAGCAATTTGAACCCCAAAGTGCTTCACACAAGTTTATAACGTAGAGCCGTAAAATTTAAAAATCATATTTTTTCCACAAAAATGATCTTTTCACCCCAATTTTTATTTTTCCAAGGGTAACAAGACTCCAAAAGTTATTGTGCAATTTGTCCTGAGTGCACTGATACCCCATATGTGGGAGTAGCGCCGTCTGACTCTTTCAACGCAGAATTGGCTGGACGCCATGTCGTGTTTGGAGAGCTCCTGATCTGCCTAAACAGTGGAAACCCCCCACAAGTGACCCCATTTTGGCAAATAGACCCCAAAAGGAACTTATCTAGATGTGTGGTGAGCACTTTGAACCCCGAAGTGCTTCACAGAAGTTTATAACGTACAGCCGTAAAAATAAAAAATCCTTTTTTTTTACAAAAATGATTTTTTTCGCCCCAATATTTTATTTTCACAAGGGTAACAGGAGAAATTGGACCCCAAAAGTTGTTGTCCGATTTGTCCTGAGTATGCTGATACCCAATATGTGGGAGAAAACTACTGTATGGGCGCACGTCAGGGCTCGGAAGGGAAGTAGTGACGTTTTGGATTGCAGACTTTGATGGAATGGTCTGGGGGCGTCATGTCGCATTTGGAGAGCCCCTGATGCGCCTAAGTAGTTGAAACCTCCCACAAGTAACCCCATTTTGGAAAATAGACCCCACAAGGAACTTATCTAGATGTGTGGTGAGCACTTTGAACCCCGAAGTGCTTCACAGAAGTTTATAATGTACAGCCGTAAAAAACAAAAAAATTATTTTTTTTGTACAAAAATGATATTTTCGCCCCCAGTTTTTTATTTTCCCAAGGGTAACAGAAGAAATAGGACAAACTGCACAATAACGCTTGGGGTCCAGAGTACGCTGATACCCCATATGTGGGAATAAACTACTGTTTGGACGCATGGCAGAGCTCAGAAGTGAAGGAGTACCGTTTGACTTTTTCAACGCAGAATTGGCTGGAATTGAGATCAGACGCCATGTCACATTTGGAGAGCCCCTGATGTGCCTCAACAGCGGAAACCCCCCAATTCTAACTCCAACCCTAACCCCAACACACCCCTAACCCTAGTCCCAACCCTAACCACAAACCTAACCCTAACCACCCCTAATCCCAACCCTAACCCTAATCCTAACTTTAGCACCAACCCTAACCCTAGCCACAACCCTAACCCTAACGGGAAAATGGAAATAAATACATTTTTTTTTATTTTATTATTTTTCCCTAACTAAGGGGGTGATAAAGGGGGTTTGATTTACCATTTATAGCGGGTTTTTATGATTGGCAGCTGTCACGCTAAAAGACGCTTTTTATTGCAAAAAATAGTTTTTTGCATCGCCACATTTTGAGAGCTATAATTTTTGCATATTTTGGCCCACAGAGTCATGTGAGGTCTTATTTTTTGCGGTACGAGTTGACGTTTTTATTGGTACCATTTTTGAGCACGTGACATTTTTTGATCGCTTTTTATTTCGATTTTTGGGAGGTTAGAATGAACAAAAATCAGCAATTCATGAATTTCTTTTGGGGGAGGCGTTTTTATCGTTCCGCGTGTGGTAAAATTGATAAAGCAGTTTTATTCTTCGGGTCAGTACGATTATGGCGATACCTCATTTATATCATTTTTTTTATGTTTTGGCGCTTTTATAGAATAAAAACAATTTTATATGGAAAATAATTATTTTTGCATCGCTTTATTCTGCGAGCTATAACTTTTTTATTTTTTCGCTGATGATGCTGTATGGCGGCTCATTTTTTGCGGGACAAGATGACGTTTTCAGCGGTACCATGTTTATTTATATCAGTCTTTTTGATTGCGTGTTATTCCACTTTTTGTTCGGCGGTATGATGATAAAGCATTGATTTTTTGCTTTGTTTTTTTTTAAGTGGTTCACTAAAGGGGTTAACTAGTGGGACAGTTTTATAGGGGGGGGGTGTTACGGACGCGGCGATACCAAATATGTGTACTTTTATTGTTTTGTTTTTTTTATTTACAGGAAGAAATGAATTTATTGGGGAATATTTATTTATTTTTTTTATTTATTGGATTTTTTTTTTAAAACATGTTTATTTTATTTTTTTTTACTTTTTTACTTTATCCCAGGGTGGTACATCACTGTATTTTATCAGATCGCTGGTGTGACAGTGTGCACAGCACTCTGTCACACCAGCGATCGCACAGGCATAGCTGCAGGCTTCTCAGTGCCTGCTCTCAGCAGGCACTGAGGAAGCCGCCTCCCTCCAGGACCCCGGCGCCATCTTGGATCCGGGTCCTTGGAGGGAGGAAGCCCTCAGAACAGAGCGATCACATCGCGCTGGTCTGAGGGTCTCAGGGGGGCGCACAGGGAGCCCCCTCCCTGCGCGATGCTTCCCTGTGCCCCCAGTACACCGCGATCATGTTTGATCGCGGTGTGCTAGAGGTTAATGTGCCGGGAGCGGTCCGTGACCGCTCCTGACACACAGTCACGGGTGTCAGCTGTGATAATCAGCTGACACCCGGCGGCGATTAGCTGCGCTCCCTCCGGGAGCGCAGCTAATCGCCTATGACGTACTATCCCGTCCATGGTCAGATTGGCACGGGTTTCATGGACGGGATAGTACGTCTAATGTCAGAGAGGGGTTAAAAAAAAAGTAACTATCTTCCGAGGAATGATGCAGCTGGCAAATTCACCGAAAAGGTCAGAGAAGTTGCAAGAAACCCAAGAGTCAAAGCTCAGACTCTAAAATTTCAGTTTGCATGTTTAATGGTCAAGTTCATGACAGTAAAATAAGATAAATGCTAAATAAGTATGGCTGTTTGGAAGGGTTGCCAGGAGATTCTTCTTTTTGAAAAGAACATGGCAGCATGGCTTAAGTTTGCACAGGTATATTTAAACATATCAAAAAGACTTCTGAAACAATGTCCTTGGTACAGACAAGTCCGAAGTGGAGATGTTTGGCAAAAAGCAAACACAAAATATCAACACAAAGACCTCATACCAACTGTCAAGCATGGTGGTGAAGGGTGCTTATTTGTTTTATTTTTTTTTTTTGCAGCCAGTGAATCAATCTGTATACCAAAGTATTTTAGAGTCACATGACAGACCATCTATCCAAAAGCTAAAGCTTGGATGAAATGGAGTCATACAACAGGACAATGATCCCAAGCACACCAGAAAGCATACATCAGAATGGCTATAAAAAAATTAATGAATAAATATCGGGGTATTGTAATGCCCCAATCAACGACCAGACCTCAACCTAATAGAAATGTTGTGGTGGGACCTTCCTGATCTGATTCAGAGAACAATAGAAAAGATTAGTGATGAGCGAGTATGCTCATTGCTCAGGTTTTCTCGAGCATGCTCGGGTGGTCTCCGAGAAATTTGGAAGTGCTCAGAGATTTAGTTTTTGTCGCCACAGCTGCATGATTTGCGGCTGCTGGACAGCCTGAATACATGTGAGGATTGCCTATTTGTTAAGGAATTCCCACATGTATTCAGGCTTTCTAGCAGCCACAAATCATGCAGCTGCGGCGACAAAAAATAAATCTTTGAGCACGCCCAAATACTCGGGAAAACGTGAGCAACGAGCATACTCGCTCATCACTAGAAAAGATTTCTTTATATATTCTTCAGACAATATATTTCTGAGAATGCAGAATATAAGGAAAGGGAGAGACAAATGTAGTGGTACTACTTTTTGTGCATTTTCTATGGTTATCATTATTTTGCAGCCACCTGAAAAGGAAAGTAGAACATTAGCATGCTTTAGAAAGTGTGACTTTAAGGTAAACTTACACTAAGTAAGTCTGCTGTTATTTCCTCCACATTACATATACCGTCTGGAAGAACATCGGTGTCACCAACGGGTTCCTTTTTCTGCAATCACAGTAAAAAAAAATAAATAAATAAAAGTCATCCTCATTAATGGTTTTGAAGATCACCGCTGTCTGTAACTATATGGGAACTTCATTAAAGGGAATCTGTCACCCCATTTTTCGTATGTAAGATGCGGCTACCGCCATCAGGGGCTTATCTACAGCATTCTGTAATGCTGTAGATAAGCCCCTGATGTAACCTGAAAGATAAGAAAAACGTGTTAGAATATACTCACCCGGGGGCGGTCCGGTCCGATGGGCGTCGCAGGTCCGGGTCCGGCGCCTCCCATCTTCTAGCGATGACGTCAGCCTCCTTGCTTCTGTCGCGATCCTGCGCAGGCGTACTTTATCTGCCCTGTTGAGGGCAGAGCAGAGTACTGCAGTGCGCAGGCGCTGGGCCTCTCTGACCTTCCCCGGCGCCTGCGCACAGCAGTACTTTGCTCTGCCCTCACCAGGGCAGAGAAGTACGCCTGCGCAGGAGCGCGACAGAAGCAAGGAGGACGTCATCGCTAGAAGATGGAAGGCGCCGGACACGGACCTGCGACGCCCATCAGACCCCGGACCTCCCCCCGGGTGAGTATAATATAACTTGTTTTTCTTATCTTTCAGGTTACATCGGGGGCTTATCTACAGTATTACAGAATGCTGTAGCTAAGCCCCTGATGGCGGTGGCCGTATTTTATATACGAAAAATGGGGTGACAGATTCCCTTTAACCTGCCACAGTCGTGTGATGGGCAAACAGCTGCACTGAATGTGAACAGAGGATGGAAGCTGTATACTTATATCTATATGGTACAACTCCAGGCAATATTTCCACTTTTGTGCTGTGTAATATATCTTCAGTGCTTATTTAGGCAGCGCACTCTGGCTGGCAGGACCTGGGGACTGATGACATCACCACAAGTCCATCAGCACCTCTATGTTGCTGCCTGCTTATGATTGGCCAGTGTCATATAGAAGGCAGAAGTATGCTCCCCCTTTGAAAACTATCTAATAACACCCACTTGGACCTAGCTAAAGTTAACTCCTTATTTGATTTCTAATATCTCTACAACAGAAGGTCAAAATAAAAAAGAAAACAAACATTTTATTCCTTTATGCAGACATTATTACATTGTTTATTAAAGTTAAACATGAAGAATTTGGTGAACGATTCTCTTAAAGGCTATGTTCTGTTGTTCAGTCTTTGATGTTACACATTTCCTGCACCTATTTTTACATGTGTGTTGCTGACGCCGAGGTCTTTTTGTTTCTTATTAGTATGTCATGTTTTATATAACAAGGGTTTGTTTTGATGATTCCCGGAATTTTGACTTTGACAAAACTTTATTGAAACTGTCAAGTGCAGATCAAATGTGTTTTCTGCAACTGGGGGACTAAAAACGTATGCGTTTCTCACCAGCGAATTTTCCGTATCTGATGCAAGTCTATGTGAAAAATCTGCACAAAAAATTCAGAATACCCGCAAGAGAAATTCACATGTAGATTTCAAACCCGAACCGCAGGTCTGTTTACATTGCATAAAAAAGAAGCGCAGTGGGCGCCTGATTTCTATGAATGCCATCCACTTAGCTGAAACTGTAGGACACTGCGTTATTTTCCGCAGTGAAAATATTCAGCATCAAAAACTCATTGTGGGAACTTACCCTTAGGATATCAACCACTTCTAGGCTTTCCACTTACCTTCATTTTTTCTCCAATGCTTTTACTGCAAAGATTCTTGGACTTGTTTAAAGCATCAGCCTGAAATCTGCCTGGAATTACAAACACCAGAAAATGAGAAGAATGAACCAGTATTGTGCGCCATACACCCACAAGAAAGGCAGGCATTCCTAGGTGAGATTTTTTTTATTTTGTGACATTTCTCACACTCATTCCCGTCATTTCTCTAGACAAACCCATGGGGAAAAACATTACAGAAATACCTCACTCTGATAAAAGCACTACTGATCACAACAGAAATGTTCTACACAGGGAGGAAAACATGCTCAAATTTTACTGAAAAAAAAGTCGGACAGCAGCAAAACACTTAAAAAACACTCTCAATAATGCCAGCGATAACAAGTCAAAATCCTAAACAATGTGGATTTAAATAACCAAAAGACTTGACTCTGCCACCAGAATAGATTTTTCACTTTGTACAGATTGTTTTTTGCAGGTTACACATACAGTGCTGACATGACGAGGGAAACCTGTGGTGGCCTCACTGTGGGTACGCAGCACTGCAGCCATCTGCCAGGGTGGGGTCATTACACAGCACTGCAGCCATCTGCCAGGGTGGGGTCATTACACAGCACTGCAGCCATCTGCCAGGGTAGGGTCATTACACAGCACTGCAGCCATCTGCCAGGGTAGAGTCATTACACAGCACTGCAGCCATCTGCCAGGGTAGAGTCATTACTCAGCACTGCAGCCATCTGCCAGGGTAGAGTCATTACACAGCACTGCAGCCATCTGCCAGGGTGGAGTCATTACACAGCACTGCAGCCATCTGCCAGGGTAGGGTCATTACACAGCACTGCAGCCATCTGCCAGGGTGGAGTCATTATACAGCACTGCAGCCATCTGCCAGGGTAGGGTCATTACACAGCACTGCAGCCATCTGCCAGGGTGGAGTCATTATACAGCACTGCAGCCATCTGCCAGGGTGGGGTCATTACACAGCACTGCAGGCATCTGCCAGGGTGGGGTCATTATACAGCACTGCAGCCATCTGCCAAGGTAGGGTCATTACACAGCACTGCAGCCATCTGCCAGGGTAGGGTCATTACACAGCACTGCAGCCATCTGCCAGGGTGGAGTCATTACACAGCACTGCAGCCATCTGCCAGGGTAGGGTCATTACACAGCACTGCAGCCATCTGCCAGGGTAGGGTCATTACACAGCACTGCAGCCATCTGCCAGGGTGGGGTCGTTACACAGCACTGCAGGCATCTGACAGGGTAGGGTCATTACACAGCACTGCAGCCATCTGCCAGGGTAGGGTCATTACAGGGCACTGCAGCCATCTGCCAGGGTGGGGTCGTTACACAGCACTGCAGCCATCTGACAGGGTATGGTCGTTACACAGCACTGCAGCCATCTGCCAGGGTATGGTCATTACACAGCACTGCAGCCATCTGCCAGGGTAGGGTCATTACACAGCACTGCAGACATCTGCCAGGGTGGGGTCAATACACAGCACTGCAGGCATCTGCCAGGGTGGGGTCATTACACAGCACTGCAGCCATCTGCCAGGGTGGGGTCATTACACAGCACTGCAGGCATCTGCCAGGGTGGGGTCATTACACAGCACTGCAGCCATCTGCCAGGGTAGGGTCATTACACAGCACTGCAGGCATCTGCCAGGGTGGGGTCATTACACAGCACTGCAGCCATCTGCCAGGGTGGGGTCGTTACACAGCACTGCAGGCATCTGACAGGGTAGGGTCATTACACAGCACTGCAGCCATCTGCCAGGGTAGGGTCATTACACAGCACTGCAGCCATCTGCCAGGGTGGGGTCGTTACACAGCACTGCAGCCATCTGACAGGGTATGGTCGTTACACAGCACTGCAGCCATCTGCCAGGGTATGGTCATTACACAGCACTGCAGCCATCTGCCAGGGTAGGGTCATTACACAGCACTGCAGACATCTGCCAGGGTGGGGTCATTACACAGCACTGCAGGCATCTGCCAGGGTGGGGTCATTACACAGCACTGCAGCCATCTGCCAGGGTGGGGTCATTACACAGCACTGCAGGCATCTGCCAGGGTGGGGTCATTACACAGCACTGCAGCCATCTGCCAGGGTAGGGTCATTACACAGCACTGCAGGCATCTGCCAGGGTGGGGTCATTACACAGCACTGCAGCCATCTGCCAGGGTAGTGTCATTACACAGCAGGCAGGTATAGCAGGATTACCGCATCATTTTAGGCAGAGAAAAATAAAAACTTTCAGCTCCTTTTTACATATGGAAGCAAAGACATTCCTGTGTAGCTTCTTTCCTGCCAAGTACTCAAATTTTGCGGCAAAAAAAAACGCAGCAAAAACGCCCAGTGTTAACTTAGCCTAAAGGGTTATTCCTGTCTCCAAGATCCTATCCCAATATGTAGTAGGTGTAATAATAATAACATTAGAAAATACCACCAATTAGAAATGTAGTATAGATCTTCTGATTTACTGTGTCGCTTACCCCATGTGCAGGCATTGCAGTAGCTTAGGTCTCCATGGTTACAACCACTAACTAACTGTTACTATGCGAGTAGTTGTAGCCATGGATATCGAAGCTACTGCTATGCCTGCACATGAGGTAAGTGACATAGCATATCAGAAGAACTATACTATATTTCTAATTGGAGATATGTGCAGATGCTCCGGAGCCGCTGAGAGTCACAGTCGCTTAGTGTGCACGCTCATAAACTATCATGTGGCCACTGACTTTCAGCAGCTCCAGAGCATGAAAGTGGATAGTCATTGCGCTAGCCCAGGATCTGCTTAGGGAGCAGTGAAGGAAATGAATTATGATGGGATGGGTGTGGGGAATTTAAAAGGCATTTGACTGACCGTGACTGGAAAGCTAGAGATCCCCACCTCATGACTGAAACAGAAGGTACTTTATATACTCGTGTATAAGCCAAGTTTTTCAGCACTTTTTTTGAAAACGCCTCCCTCGGCTTATAAATGAGTCATTGTCCCAGAAGCCAGCGGCGGAGCAGCGGGTCACAGAGACAGGAGCCGGCGGCTGTGGCTAAAGCCTGTGCCTGCTGCTAAAGTGAAATGAATATTCATTTCTCTGTAATAGCGCACAGTGATACCCGCAGCTGCCAACTTCCAGCACACATCCTACTTACCTTCCCTGCACTCCCTCGCTGCATCTCATTCGTTCCAGTCGCTCTTACTGCCGAGCGATCACGTGGCTCGGCTCATTAAGGTAATGAATATTCACGCCTCTCCACTCCCATAGGCGTGGAGTAAATATTCAGTACCTTAATGAGCGGGGCCACGTGATCGCTCAGCAAGAAGAGCTGCTGGCGCCAGAACGAGATGCATCGAGGGCACGCAGGCAAGGTAAGTAGGATATATATATTTTTTTTATGGGAACCATGCATACAAGGACATGGGACGGGGGAGTCATGCATACAAGGACAGGGACGGGGGAGCCATGTATACAAGGACAGGGCATGAGGGGACAATGCATACCTGGCTTATACTCGAGTCATTAAGTTTTCCCAGTTTTTCGTGGCAAAATTAGGTGCCTCAGCTTATACTCAGGTCAACTTATACTCAAGTATATACAGTATGTGGGTTAATCATCAAAGTATACAGGGTTGACGTTAGGGGCAGGCAGACTAGGCAGCTGCATAGGGCCCCTTCTCCACCAAGGACTGCTAGCCAGTGGTGTGCCCCTAGTAGCAGCACACCATGCGGCCACTATAAGGCCCATGAGACAGCCCGGCGCCAGTGCCCACCCTCCTGCCCCCTATGCATCACATTCAGCTGTATCAGCATCATAAATGATGATACATTTGAAAGCAATAAAGGAGGAGAGGGCGTCAGATGACGCTCCCATCAATCTCCTCTGCCTCTGACACTGCGGGTGCGCAAAGAAGTGATGTCATCGCGCACCATGCAGCGTGTGCCGGGCAGACGGCAGTGCAGCGGCTGAGACTGGAGCAGTGCCGGAATCAGCATAGTAACAAGGAAGAGAGGTGAGCATTGCATTTATATATATATATATATATATATATATATATATATATATATATTGTGAGACAGTGAAGGAATATGTGTTGAATGGGGGGTACATTTCACCTAGGTATAAGGGAAATGTGTGGTTTTGTAAACCTAGTGGTAGAGAAAGGTCACTACACCTCACATTCAGCACACACTTGCAGCTCAGGCCTGAAATCACTCAGGTGTTAATTAGGAGACCAGAAGTAGGTGTCTGCAAACACAATCTGGGAGCTGGCTTAGTCTGGACACAGGAAGGTGTCCCGGCACAAGAAGCAGTCTCCAGGAGTGGGAGCACGCTCAGTCTGGACACAGGGAGGTGTCCCGGCACAAGAAGCGTCTCCAGGAGTGTGAGCTATCTCAGTCTGGGTGCAGGAGGTACCCCGGACACAGGAGTAGTCTCAGTGAGAATCCGTGCGAATAGCGGCTGAATAGGAGTGGATCTCTCTCAAGTCTGGACATTGAAGGTGCCTTCAGACACAAGGAGGAGTATCTGTGAAACTCCATACTGGTAACATATATCATATGTGTTGTTTTGGGCCAGGCTGGTAGAGCCGGGACCCGGATAGACAGGGCAATTGATCTATGTGTAATTAGTGGCTAGACAAGCCTAGGTTTTCTGTTTATGCTTTATTTTTATCTGTTTGCTGTGGACTTTAATAAAGCTGGTTGCGGCCAGTTTTACACCAGAACTGCTGTCTGAATGAACTGTTTTCGTGCCATTCTGTCTACCCAGACAGCGAGCCTAGAGCTATATCCCTTGGAAATGTTACAATATATATATATATATATATATATATATCAGTGAGTGAGTACTGGTGGCCATAATACTGTGGGTCTGGATCATATTCTATTGGGGGGCTGCATTATACTATATGAGGGAGCTGCATTCTATTCTATGAGGGGGCTACATTATATTCTGTGGGATAGCTGCATTATATGAGGGGGGCTGCATTATATTCTATGGGGGACTGCATTATACTACACGAGGGCTGTGATCTATACTATAAGTAAGATATGGTACTTGCATTATACTGTATCGAGGACTATGGGGAATGCATTATACTATATGAAGAACTATGGAGTGCGTTATACTACATGGAGAATTATGAAGGGTGCATTATGATATAGGGAGGAATAAGGGGTGTGCATTATACAATATGGAGGACTGTGGTGCACATTATCTTGTATGGAGGACTGTGGGGTGCATTATACTATATGGGGTGTTATGATTTGGTAGCCGAGGAGGACAGCAGCAAAAATAGGCTAAGCAACCAGACACCCAGAGAGTTTGGTAACTAGCGGATTGCAGACCCCTAAACTGAAAGCACAACTAGAAGTAGCCGTGGGACGTGCCTACGGTGCCTAGACGCCTCAACACAGCCGGAGAGTTAATTAAGCCTAAAGAGAGAAAGGGAAAAGCTAACTGCCCCGGAGTAGACCCCCAAAGGAATAGGTAGCCCCCAAACATATATTGGCGGTGAGACAAGATGAAATACAAACACAGGCAGAAAATAGAGTGCGCAAATGCTGGGGCCCAAACTGTCTAGATAGAACAGGACAGGAAAGAATACTGTCTGCAATCAAGCAAAAACACTAAGAAAAATTCCAACACGTCTGATATGCAAAACTACTGAGACCACACGATCTCTTCCCCGCTAGATCAGAACTCTGGTGTGGACTGGTAGCTAATCAGCAGATACTGAAACAACAGGGAACTGAAAAGTGAAAACACATAAACAGTGGCAAATGAGAAACAGTGTCCAGCGCAGGCCCCCGCAGGGAAACCTGGCTGTACTAAATCCAAAAGGGCAGAAAACTGAGATAGACAAAAGGAAAAAACAAATGCCACAGAAATAAACAGCAAATAACTTAGCTGAAGGTTGCAGGACAAAGCAGGAAGCAAGCCGACTTCCAAAAGGGACCAGGAAGAAACAAATCACGCTCACGTATATCTCCCCAGTCAGCAACACCTGATTGCCAATCATCGCCCCCAGCTGAAGTAGACCTCTGTTAGCCAAAGCAGCTTCATTACTATTAGCAGCCACCAGAGGGAGCCCAAACTCAGAAGTGTAAGGTTCTTTGTACATGTTCTTGAAACTCAGTTTTTCCGTCGGCCATTTTGCTTTCTGTCTTGCTGCAGCTATCTTGCCCTCAGTCAAAATGGAGTTTTCAGCTTTCATGTTCCCGCCCTGATTCTCTCCCTCTTGCTTCTTAAGCAGCCACAGCTGAGCAATCAGTGCTTCTGAATCTAGCCTGCAGTGAACCTGTGACTTGACTCCTGTAAGCCTTGGACTTTGTACTCCAGCTATTTCTACTGAGGAACTCTGGAACTCTTGTGTGGACTCTGGAACCCTGCTCTTGAAAGATCCACGTTTGCATGGACTTACGGTAACAGAGAAGAAGATCCTGAACCTGTTGTGGAGAGTGATTGCTGAGCTTAAGTTACTCTGGCCTGCTGTGTCTCCTGCTTCTGTATCTGCAAACTGTGTGACTATTTTTTCCAACTTGTATGAAGTAATACAAGACCTTCTATATAAAACCTGTGTCTCATGTATTTCATCGCACCCAAGCACAAGACGCTATATGAACTGTACTACATACATTACAGAAGTCAGATCCAGAGCGTTCACAACAATGGGGCCTGCATTATACTGTATCGAGGATTATGGGGACTGCATTATACTGTACAAAGAATTATGGGGTGCATTATACTATGGGGAGTACATTGTAGTACATGGAGGGACTACGGGGAGGTGGGTGTATTACACTCACCGTAGTCCTCCATATAGTATAATACACTGCCCCATATAGTATACTATATGGAGGACTATGTGGAGTGTATTATACTATATGGAGGACTATATGGAGTGTACTATACTATATGAGGGACTATGTGGAGTGTATTATACCATATGGAGGACTATGGGGAGTGTATTATACCATATGGAGGACTATGAGGAGTGTTTTATACCATATGGAGGACTATGAGGAGTGTATTATACCATATGGAGGACTACGTAGAGTGTATTATACTATATGGAGGACTACGTAGAGCGTATTATACTATATGGAGGACTTCGTAGAGTGTATTATACTATATGGAGGACTACGTAGAGCGCATTATACTATATGGAGATACCCAAAAAAATAATATGGACCAAAAGCAATTTAAATAAAAAGTTACTTAGTTTTTATTCATGAAAAATTCATAAAAAATAATCAGAACAATACAATATACAATATAACAAGGGAAAAAGGCAATACCTAGATACCACAAGCAGCAAGAGGTGACAGACTAAATAAATGAATGCAAAAATGCATACCACTGAAATATATCCCCAAATGTTATGAATGTGCTGGAGATGGTTTCTGAGCAGAGGCTCCCTCTGGTGGTTGCAGACAGTAATGAACCTCACAGCGAGGAATGGCAATCTGGAATCACGGACTGGACTGATATAAGGGAGGTTCCCTCCCTTGATGGTCGCCGGTGATCAATTGTTCTTGTCTCAATTGTGGTTCCTGGTTCATTTGGAAGTTTGCTGAGTCTTGCCTGCATCTTCCGCTTTCAGATAAGATATTTTCTGCTTTTATTTTTGTGCTTGCTTTTTGTATAGTTCCCTGCACTTCTGTGGAGGTCAGCCGGGTCCTCTCCTGGGGGCCTGTGCTCCTCTCAGTTTATCTGAAGCCACTATTATTTGTTCATTTACTTTTTCCTGTTTTTTCAGTGGCTGCGGCTTAGTTTTGTTACACCAGAGATCTGATTTAGGTGGATGAGATCGTGTGATCTCAGGTTTTTTGGCAATCAGAAGTGTTGGTATTTTTTGTTAGGGTTTTGTTGGATTGCAGTCAGAATTCTTTCCTGTACTTTTCTGTCTAGACAGATTGGGCCCCAGCGTTTGCTCATTCTATTTTCTGTCTGTGTTTCTTCTTGTCTAACCGCCATTACATGTTTGGGGGCTTCCTATTTTCTTTGGGGATCTGCTCCGGGGCAGATAGCTTTCCTCTTTCTGCCTTTAGGTGTAGTTATCTCTCAGGCTGTGACGAGGCGTCTAGGATCAACGTAGGAACGCTCCACGGCTACCTCTAGTTGTGTGGTTAGTTCAGGTTACTGCAATCCAATAGGTTCCAGCCTCTCTGGTGTATTACTGTTTTTGCTTTTTCTCCTCAGATACCTAAACATAACACCCAAAGCTGTAAAATTCATCAGAGAAAAAAGTGCACAATGCATAAATCATTAGGGGTATATATCATTGATATTATAATAGATATAATCACCTTAAGTCAATAATGAAAAATATATATCCTCAGTGAAAATATATAATAATACCTAATTGTGGATACTATACAAATGCATGCCACTCCAATATATACCCAATGATGTTCCTCAAAAAATAAATGCCTAGTGCATAAATCAGACAGGGGTATATATCATTAAAGATATAATGAATGAAATCTCCATAAGTCAGATAGTTCCAGGCTGGTCAGAGTAAAGTGCATAGTGCAGTGTGTAAATCTCAGACTGGATATGGGTTTCAGTATAGATGGCAGCATACACTTGCATACCCCACATTAACAAATACAGCGGTATATTCAATATGGGTATGCAAATAATTAAAACAACATAATAAAAAGTCTGGCCCAAAAAACACATACTGGGTTGTGGGCTGAAGGACCCCTACGCGCGTTTCGCACAATGCTTCCTCGGGGGGCGTCGCTGCACTATGCACTTTACTCTGACCAGCCTGGAACTGCCTGACTTATGGTGATTACATTCATTATATCTTTAATGATATATACCCCTGTCTGATTTATGCACTAGGCATTTATTTTTGAGGAACATCATTCCTGTTGGGTATATATTGGAGTGGCATGCATTTGTATAGTATCCACAATTAGGTATTATTATATATTTTCACTGAGGATATATATTTTTCATTATTGACTTATGGTGATTATATCTATTATAATATCAATGATCTATACCCCCTAATGATTTATGCACTGTGCACTTTATTCTCTGATGAATTTTACAGCTTTCGGGATATATTTCAGTGGTATGCATTTTTGCATTCATTTATTTAGTCTGTCACCTCTTGCTGCTTGTGGTATCTAGGCATTGTCTTTTTCCTTTGTTATATTGTATATTGTATTGTTCTGATTATGTTTTATGAATTTTGCATTATTAAAAACGATGTAACTTTTTTATTAAATTGCTTTTGGTCCATATTATTTTTGGGGTTTCTGTTAAATCAGTATATGGATGAGTATCACTTATTTAGCCTTCATTTGGGTTAATATACTATATGGAGGACTACGTAGAGCGTATTATACTATATGGAGGACTACGTAGGGCGTATTATACTATATGGGGGACTACGTAGAGCGTATTATACTATATGGGGGACTACGGGGAACGTATTATACTATATGAGGGACTACGGGGAGCATATTATACTATATGGGGGACTACGGGGAGCGTCTTATACTATATGGGGGACTACGGGGAGCGTCTTATACTATATGGGGGACTACGGGGAGTGTATTATACTATATGGGGGACTACGGGGAGCATATTATACTATATGGGGGACTACGGGGAGCGTATTATACTATATGGGGGACTACGTAGAGCGTATTATACTATATGGAAGACTACGTAGAGCATATTATACTATATGGAGGACTACGTAGAGCATATTATACTATATGGAGGACTACATAGAGCGTATTATACTATATGGAGGACTAGAGCGTATTATACTATATGGGGGACTACGTGGAGTGTATTATACTATATGGGGGACTACGGGAGTGTATTATACTATATGGGGACTACGGGGAGTGTATTATACTATATGGAGGACTACGAGAGTGTATTATACTATATGGGGGACTATGGGGAGTGTATTATACTATATGGGGGACTACGGGGAGTGTACTATACTATATGGGGGACTACGGGGAGTGTATTATACTATATGGGGGACTACGGGGAGTGTACTATACTATATGGGGGACTACGGGGAGTGTATTATACTATATGGGGACTACGTGGAGTGTACTATACTATATGGAGGACTACGGGAGTGTATTATACTATATGGGGAGCATATTATACTATATGGGGGACTACGGGGAGTGTACTATACTATATTGGGGACTACGGGGAGTGTATTATACTATACAGTCATGGCCAAAAGTTTTGAGAATGACACAAATATTATATTTTCACATGATCTGCTGCCCTCTGGTTTTTATGTGTGTTTGACAGATGTTTTTATCACAGACAGAAATATAATAATTGCAAACATATGAGTAACAAAAGCTTATATTGACAGTTAGAATGAGTTAATGCAGCAAGTCAATATTTGCAGTGTTGACCCTTCTTCTTCAGGATCTCTGCAATTCTCCCTGGCATGCTCTCAATCAACTTCTGGACCAAATCCTGATTGATAGCAGTCCATTCTTGCACAATCAATGCTTTCATTTTGTCAGAATTTTTAGGTTTTTGTTTGTCCACCCGTCTCTTGATGATTGACCACAAGTTCTCAATGGGATTAAGATCTGGGGAGTTTCAAGGCCATGGACCCAAAATCTCTATGTTTTGTTCCCTGAGCCATTTAGTTATCACCTTTGCTTTATGGCAAGGTGCTCCATCATGCTGGAAAAGGCATTGCTGATCGCCAAACTGCTCTTGGAGGGTTGGGAGAAGTTGCTCTTAGAGGACATTCTGGTACCATTCTTTATTCATGGCTGTGTTTTTAGGCAAGACTGTGAGAGAGCCGATTCCCTTGGCTGAGAAGCAACCCCACACATGAATGGTTTCAGGATGTTTAACAGTTGGCATGAGACAAGACTGGTGGTAGCGCTCACCTTGTCTTCTCCGAATGAGGCGTTTTCCTGATGTCCCAAACAATCGAAAAGGGGATTCATCAGAGAAAATAACTTTACCCCAGTCCTCAGCAGTCCACTGCCTGTACCTTTTGCAGAATATCAGTCTGTCCATGATGTTTTTTCTGGAGAGAAGTGGCTTCTTTGCTGCCCTCCTTGAGACCAGGCCTTGCTCCAAGAGTCTCCGCCTCATAGTGCGTGCAAATGCACTCACACCTGCCTGCTGCCATTCCTGAGCAAGCTCTGCACTGCTGGTAGCCCGATCCCGCAGCTGAAACACTTTTAAGAGATGGTCCTGGCGCTTACTGGTCTTTCTTGGGCGCCCTGAAGCCTTTTTGGCAACAATGGAACCTCTCTCCTTGAAGTTCTTGATGATGCGATAGATTGTTGACTGAGGTGCAATCTTTCTAGCTGCGATACTCTTCCCTGTTAGGCCATTTTTGTGCATTGCAATGATGACTGCACGTGTTTCTTTAGAGATAACCATGGTTAACAGAAGAGAAACAATGATGCCAAGCACCAGCCTCCTTTTAAAGTGTCCAGTGGTGTCATTCTTACTTAATCATGACAGATTGATCTCCAGCCATGTCCTCATCAACACCCACACCTGTGTTAATGGAGCAATTACTGAAAAGAGGTTAGTTGGTCCTTTTAAGGCAGAGCTGCAATGATGTTGAAATGTGTTTTGGGGGATAAAGTTCATTTTCTAGCCAAATATTGACTTTGCAAGTAATTGCTGTTAAGCTGATCACTCTTTATAACATTCTGGAGTATATGCAAATTGCCATTAGAAAAAGTGAAGCAGTAGACTTTGTAAAAATTAATATTTGTGTCATTCTCAAAACTTTTGGCCATGACTGTATGGGGGACTACGGGGAGTGTATTATACTAAATGGGGGGCTACGTGGAGTGTACTATACTATATGGGGGACTACGGGAGTGTATTATACTATATGGAGGACTACGGGGAGTGTATTATACTATATGGAGGACTATGGGGAGTGTATTATACTATATGGAGGACTACGGGGAGTGTATTATACTATATGGAGGACTACGGGGAGTGTATTATACTATATAGGGGACTACATGGAGTGTATTATACTATATGGGGGACTACATGGAGTGTATTATACTATATGGAGGACTATGGGGAGTGTATTATACTATATGGAGGACTATGGAGAGTGTATTATACTATATGGAGGACTGAGGATTGTATTATACTATATGGAGGACTATGAGGGGTGTATTATACTATATGGAGGACTGAGGAGTGTATTATACTATATGGAGGACTATGGGGAGTGTATTATACTATATGGAGGACTATGAGGGGTGTATTATACTATATGGAGGACTGAGGAGTGTATTATACTATATGGAGGACTATGGGGAGTGTATTATACTATATGGAGGACTAAGAGGGGTGTATTATACTATATGGAGGACTATGAGGGGTGTATTATACTATATGGAGGACTGAGGAGTGTATTATACTATATGGAGGACTATGGGGAGTGTATTATACTATATGGAGGACTATGGGGAGTGTATTATACTATATGGAGGACTGAGGATTGTATTATACTATATGGAGGACTATGAGGGGTGTATTATACTATATGGAGGACTGAGGAGTGTATTATACTATATGGAGGACTATGGGAGTGTATTATACTATATGGAGGACTACAGGAGTGTATTATACTAAACAAGCAAAACGCTGACTATTCATCAATTGATTGGTTTGGTTATGCCGGAACAAAATCATTGTTCTCCGCAGCACATTGCCCGGAGAAAACTGCAGATATGCTTCTGATTACATGATACTGTATGGGGACAGATTGATCTACTAGTGATCGTTCTGTCTCCATCAGTCTTCCTCAGCCGGTGTACAGAGGCCGGAAAACAAGCATAGAAAGATGTCGATCGCGCTCGTTTAATGGCCTGGACTCAGCACATGCAAATAAAACCAAAATGTTTCTGTGTGATGTGCAATAACCTAAAACCGGGCCCTGAAAGTATAAAAAGGGTTTTCTGTGATAAATACTGGTACATTTTGCTTGAGAAAAATATATTAGGCTACTTTCACACTTGCGTTTTTTAGCGCTGCGCATCGTGCGCTATTGTTCGCATGCGCAATTTTCCCCTATCATTAACATGGCGGGCGCATTGTATTGCGCTTGCACGCGTTCATCAGCGTTTTGCGTGCGCAGCGCATTTTCCAGGTGTGCGCCCAGACGCGCTAGACGCTACATGTTGCATTTTTTTTTCAGCACACCAATATAAAAATGCGCGTGCTCACGTGTGCGCACGCTATGCGCATAAAAATATCATTGCAGTCTATGTGAGCGCTGGTGTGCGCGTGGCTGTGCGCTTGTCAGCGATTGTGTGCGCATGCGATATTTTAGTAAATAATGTCTAGACACTTGTCAAATGACCCCCTAGACAAGATACATTGTTTGTGAGGAGTCTAGATAAAAGTAGTATAGATAAAGGAAGTGACACACAGACCCCTCAGACTATCTGGAGACTGCATGCTGATAACACCTGAAGATTATACAGCCTGGATCCCTATAAAAAGGCCAGCAACCAACAAGCTACATAATACACTGCCTGGAGACTGTAGCTGAACACTTGAAGATCCATCTTGGACCAAGCCTGAACATTGTCTGGAGACACTGCTTCTTGACTCAAGACAGATCCAAAGGGCAAGAATGTGAGTATTCTTTAACCAAATGACAGACTGTCCTTATAATGTAATATGTGTTCATGTATTTTTTATTTTTTTTTGCAGCATGTCTTCTGGATCTGAATATTCCCCATCCCGGCAAGAACTGGCCGAAGCAGAGCATGATGTGAGTATCTTCCTGCCTTTGGGTAAGTATTGCTGCTGAATCTACAAATGGCTAAAATTTGGGTTCCTTTTTCAGACATCATCGTCGGACACGGCCATTGAGGAGTCTCAGGAGCAGTCGCAGCCGAGTCAAGTCCCGGTGGCGAGACGGAATGTAAGTATATAGCCTTTGAATGTCTATTTCTTTTCTACTCCTATTGTTCTTTTCTTTGTCCAAAATATACAAGATTGTAATTTTGTTTTTGTTTCTTCTAGGTTCCACAAGGGGACGACGACCTGTATGTGGACAACGATGCCCTAATCTGCCAGGTCCAGGAGCGTGTCCCGTTGTGGGACAGCCGAAATCCGCAGTACAAGTACAATGTGGTGACCCGGCGGCTATGGAACGAGGTGGCCGCAGCGTTGATGGATGGCTGGGACAGCACCTCTCCAAACCTGAAAAAGGCGTTTAGTAAGTATTTTCATTCTCTGTAATGTTGCACTCACTGTTGTTCCTGTGTCTACTGATGGGTTTACTTGCAGATATATTCTGCAAGCAAACCCAACAGTGCCCTCAGGTTCAAAAGTGACTGCCCTGTGTATGCTATTGCTATGAGTTCTGCATTCAAATTTTTTTTTTAATGTTGCACTCACTCTTGTTCCTGTGTCTACTGATGGGTTTACTTGCAGATATATTCTGCAAGCAAACCCAACAGTGCCCTCAGGTTCAAAAGTGACTGCCCTGTGTATGCTATTGCTATGAGTTCTGCATTCAAATTTTTTTTTTTAATGTTGTACTCACTCTTGTTCCTGTGTCTACTGATGGGTTTACTTGCAGATATATTCTGCAAGCAAACCCAACAGTGCCCTCAGGTTCAAAAGTGACTGCCCTGTGTATGCTATTGCTATGAGTTCTGCATTCAATTTTTTGTTTTAATGTTGCACTCACTGTTGTTCCTGTGTCTACTGATGGGTTTACTTGCAGATATATTCTGCAAGCAAACCCAACAGTGCCCTCAGGTTCAAAAGTGACTGCCCTGTGTATGCTATTGCTATGAGTTTCTGCATTCAATTTTTGGTTTTAATGTTGCACTCACTGTTGTTCCTGTGTCTACTGATGGGTTTACTTGCAGATATATTCTGCAAGCAAACCCAACAGTGCCCTCAGGTTCAAAAGTGACTGCCCTGTGTATGCTATTGCTATGAGTTCTGCATTCAATTTTTTTTTTTAATGTTGCACTCACTCTTGTTCCTGTGTCTACTGATGGGTTTACTTGCAGATATATTCTGCAAGCAAACCCAACAGTGCCCTCAGGTTCAAAAGTGACTGCCCTGTGTATGCTATTGCTATGAGTTCTGCATTCAATTTTTTGTTTTAATGTTGCACTCACTGTTGTTCCTGTGTCTACTGATGGGTTTACTTGCAGATATATTCTGCAAGCAAACCCAACAGTGCCCTCAGGTTCAAAAGTGACTGCCCTGTGTATGCTATTGCTATGAGTTCTGCATTCAAATTTTTTTTTTAATGTTGCACTCACTCTTGTTCCTGTGTCTACTGATGGGTTTACTTGCAGATATATTCTGCAAGCAAACCCAACAGTGCCCTCAGGTTCAAAAGTGACTGCACTGTGTATGCTATTGCTATGAGTTCTGCATTCAAAATTTTTTTTTAATGTTGCACTCACTGTTGTTCCTGTGTCTACTGATGGGTTTACTTGCAGATATATTCTGCAAGCATACCCAACAGTGCCCTCAGTTCAAAAGTGACTGCCCTGTGTATGCTATTGCTATGAGTTCTGCATTCAA
Source organism: Oophaga sylvatica (assembly GCA_033576555.1). Taxonomy (NCBI): domain Eukaryota; kingdom Metazoa; phylum Chordata; class Amphibia; order Anura; family Dendrobatidae; genus Oophaga; species Oophaga sylvatica. The sequence goes on from JARQOD010000002.1 coordinate 431,694,257, forward strand.
ATTTTTTGTTTTAATGTTGCACTCACTGTTGTTCCTGTGTCTACTGATGGGTTTACTTGCAGATATATTCTGCAAGCAAACCCAACAGTGCCCTCAGGTTCAAAAGTGACTGCCCTGTGTATGCTATTGCTATGAGTTCTGCATTCAATTTTTTGTTTTAATGTTGCACTCACTCTTGTTCCTGTGTCTACTGATGGGTTTACTTGCAGATATATTCTGCAAGCAAACCCAACAGTGCCCTCAGGTTCAAGAGTGTGTGCCCTGTTGATTCTTGAGCTATGTGTTGTGCATTCTATTGATTTGTTTAATGCCCAGTCACTCTTGTTCCTCATGTTAAGTTTGTTTTTGCTGCCTGATATATTCTAACAGCAAACATAACAGTGTCATGTGGTTCAACAGTCAATGACATGTGGATTCTAAAGCTTTTTATAATGCTTCATTAACAGTTTGACATTTATATTGAGGTATGTGTGTTGAGAGTGAATTTGCACATACTGCATTGTATTAATTTTTTTTTTTTTTTTTTTTTTTATCAACAGTGAACAAAATCCGCACACGATGGCGCTCGAGGAAGGACCGCTTCAACACTGATGTTCGAGCAGAGGGACAGGTTCGCAGTGGTTCTGCAGCAAGGCACAAAAAGAAATATCGCTACTATTGCGAGTTGGCGTTCCTGAGACCGGTCCTTGCCAGCAGAGCGTAAGCTTTTTAGATTTTCAATTTTTTTGTTATTTTTTAATTTATTTTTTCTTGTCTACAGCTGATGCTTCTTGTTCATGCATTATAGTAATGTTTTGTTTTTCTTTCCACAGCACCTGGAGCAGCACCATGCAGCCTGTCCCTGAAGCGGTCCTTCCTCGGACGACCTTGGACCCGTCCCAGCCATCCGACAGCCTGGAAGCAACTTGCAGGTCAGCAACACGGACAGCTGGTGATCAGGAAGCTGGTCCATCAGGTCTTCCCCTCTCCCAGGTCTCTGCCACTGGTTATGCGGGCATTTACCGCCAGCGGCAGAGGGCCATGGAGAGGAATGTCTTGCCCGAGTTTGTTCACTTGAGCGAGTCCTTTCAAGGCCATATCAAGACGCTTGGAGGCAGAGTTGGAAGCGGTTTTTCACTGATGGAACGTGGTTTTACCCACATGGATCACCGCTTCAATGGTGTCGACCAGCGTTTTGATCGCCTGGAGGCCGACCTCAACAGACCAGCGCACCATTTTTTTAGTAAAATAGAACGGGGCATGGCGGAACACCTAAGTCCTGAGCAACAGCTGGGTGTGATGCAGGCCTGCAACACTGCTTACTTGCAGGCTATGCAGCAGAATCGGTACGCGCAGCAGTCAGTGGTTGCATATCCAACAGTGCCACCACTGATTCGCCACACATCACTACCGACTTCTGCTGCATACCACTGCACGGCCACCAGCATTCCAAGTCAACACTACACCACCACAAGTCCAAGTACTGTTGGACAGTCCACCGTCGCCACCACCATGGCAAGTGCTGCTCCTGTGTGGAGCAACACCACCACTGACACTGGTCCACAGTCATGGACTCAAGCTAGCACACTACCTGCTTGGGCCAACATACCAACTTGTCCTTCTACTAGTACTGCTACCAGTCAACAATTTCCCGGAACAGCACCCACTGATCAAATGAGTACCGTCACCAGTCAGCAAGCCATTTCAAGGGCACCCACTTCTCCTTCTACCGTGTTTCCCCGATAGTAAGACACCCCCGATTGTAAGACGTACCGGGAGTTTCAGAGGGGTCGGCTAATATAAGCCGTACCCCGAAAGTAAGACATATGTCTTACTTTCGGGGAAACACGGGGGTATTGCCGCCTCTCTCTCATCTACCGTAGCTGCGTGCCGCTTCCTGCCCACGTCCGCACCGTCCCCCTCTCCATACGTCGCCGCGTCTGTCATCTACCACTGCCGCCTTCCGCCACGGGCTCCGGCTCCCTGCAGCCGCTGGTCCCGCCGTCCTCCGTCGCTCCGTTCGCCCGCAGTCCCGGGCTGAAGTTCTCGCGCGCTCTATTTAAATTTCTTCTTCGGTCCCGAAACGTCATCACGTTGGTCACTCACGTGACCGGAGGCCGGAGAGAACTGTCTATCACTGCAGCCTCCGGTCACGTGAGTGACCAACGTGATGACGTTTCGGGACCGAAGAAGAAATTTAAATAGAGCGCGCGAGAACTTCAGCCCGGGACTGCGGGCGAACGGAGCGACGGAGGACGGCGGGACCAGCGGCTGCAGGGAGCCGGAGCCCGTGGCGGAAGGCGGCGGTGAGTTTTTCTGGTGGTAGATGGCAGACGCGGCGACGTATACACAGTAATCATACATCAGTAAAACATATACACTGGCATACTGGGGTATCATCTGCTGTATGTAACCCAGTGGGTATCAGCAGGTGTCACACTGGATTAAATACAGCAGGTGGTACTGTATCACACTGGGTTAGATACAGGTAATTTTTTTTCAATATAAGACATACCCCGAAAGTAAGACATAGTGGGGTTTTTGGGGATAAAAAGAAAGTAAGACACTGTCTTACTTTCGGGGAAACACGGTATGAGTACCGCCACGAGTCGTCAACAATTTATGGACACACCAGCCACTGATCCTATGAGTACCGCCACCAGTCATCAACCATGCATTTCAAGGGCACCCACTTCTCCTTCTATGAGTACCGCCACGAGTCGTCAACAATTTATGGACACACCAGCCACTGATCCTATGAGTACCGCCACCAGTCATCAACCATGCATTTCAAGGGCACCCACTTCTCCTTGGAACACCGCCAACCCTTCTGCTACTCCGAGCACTGGCAACACTTCCACCGCCACTGCCACCAGCGAGCATGAGAGCGGTGACCTACATTCTGTCTTTTTTAGGTCAAGGCCACAGTCAACCAGCTTAAGGCGGACACAGAGAAGTCGGTCCACGCAAGGTACTCCTGTCCCCAAGAAGAAAAAAAAAAATCTTTGTTGGTGCATCCACCCTCTCCTCCTAATGTGTCTGAAAGTGACTCTCATTTGATGTCTCAGCTTCCTTCACCCACTACTTTTGTTGCCCCTTCCCCTCGAACCCCTTCATCGCTTTCCAGCCGCTCTTCATCTCTGCACACCCCCAGAGTCTCAAAATCACCACCAAAATGTCATTAGCAATAAAAATTTCTCACATTTCTATACAACTTCTGTGGCAGTGACGATACCAATGGCATGTTGTACACACATTGTACTAATATTATTTTTCTCCTACTTCTGGTGCAGTGAATATACCAATTTCATCTTGTACACACATTATACTAATCTGATTTTTAAAAAACTTCTGGTGCAGTGAATATACCAATTTCATCTTGTACACACATTGTACTAATCTGATTTTTCTACTACATATGTGGCAGTGACTTTAACAATTTTTATATTGTACACACATTGTACTAATCTGCTTTTTCTACTACTTCATGGGGCAGTAAATATACCAATTTCATCTTGTACACACATTGTACTAATCTGATTTTTCTACTACTTCTGGGGCAGTGACTTTACCAATTTTTATATTGTACACACATTGTACTAATCTGATTTTTCTATTACTACTGGGACAGTGACTATACCAATTTATATCTTGTACACACATTGTACTAATCTGATTTTTCAATTACTACTGGGGCAGAGACTATACTAATTTTTTTATTGTACACACATTGTACTAATCTGATTTTTCTACTACTTCTGGGGCAGTGACTTTACCAATTTTTATATTGTACACACATTGTACTAATCTGCTCTGCGGGAGCGCCGCTCAGTACACCCTTCCTCCATTAGGTCCACCAGTTAAGGGGCTCTCATTTGCTTTACCCTGTATTCACAACAACCAACGAGGTCTAAAACCCTTTGCATACATTAAATATATGGCCATAACCTCCAATATAATTCTTCAGTGACTTATGATTAAGACTCAGGAGAGTCGAAACGTCAAATGATTTATTTGTCACTTATATTCACTGTATGCCTCTTCTAATTGGTTGTGTCAATAAATTTCTGTTATTTTGCATAGAATTCCTACAGAGTGTGCAGTGCATTATCTTACTTTACAATAGGTACCATACCGTTGCACTTGCACCTCGACCATTTGTCTGTGTGCACACCATTTTCCTATTAATACCATGGTCATGTTGGACCCAAATTGTACTAATCTGATCTATCCAAAACCTTTGTGTGACTATAAATAATTTTTTGTTTACTCAAAAAAGTAATAATGTGATATGTAGAAATGTCAGCCAAAAATAAAATTGGCAATTCAAATGTTGTTTTGCGGTTGTACAAAATAAATGTGCCAATCTTCTTTTAGTAATTTTGGTTTGCTTTGTGTTTATTTCGCCGCCTACACACTTCGCCGTACACACACTGCGCCGTACACTTTGCGTTTTGGAGTACACATAACTCCACGAATGACACATGTTTGTGTACTTCATGGAGATATGTTTACTCCAAAACACAAATATATTCCTTTTTTGTTCACAACCACTCTGTCAGTCTGCTAATATTGAACAGAATGAATAGAGGATGGGGTTCCGTGCAAGGCATATCTATTTAACCTTGCCATATATACTAAAAACTGAAATGAGTGTGGTGTGTTTTTTTACATTATTTCACTTGGTGATAGAAGGCCATGGATTGTACATATAGCTTGTAATTGAGCACATCCTCTATTCAGTGTGAGTTGAAGAAACAGAGGAAATGATGGTGAAAATACACTATATATGTACAATACCCTGACCTTCGATCATTACTATCACACCTGGGCAGGTGAACAGACATGAGTTTTAACCAGCAGCGTTGCTTCAGTATGCATTAATATGAAGCATACTGTAGCGATGCTGCTGTTTATAACTCGTGTACTCACCTGCCCAGGCCTGATACATGCGTTATTTGGGGCATCACCACTTCAGCATGCCACCAGGCATTGGTATAGAACAAGATGTATAATCTTTTATCTCTGCGTTACAAATCAATTCACAGTGCCACAAATAATTGTTGTATTATGTCCACCGTCACTGAAAATGGAAGCAAAAGTGGATAAATAATAAAGGTCATACAACTTGTGTGCATGTATAGTTAACTACCTAGTCAGGATTACAAATGATTTGATGATGCACCCAAAAATATGCATCATGAATTCACTGGTAAACCTGGCCATTTCATAATTGTTTTTAAATTTAAAAACAGACTGCACGTGGTAAAGGTATAAACAGAGTTATTTTATTAACATTAAAAAAAAAAAAATTATTAACATACAGACAATAACATTATTTTACACCATTTGATCTTGCCATTCCACCCGTCCTACATCTGAGATGAAGTAGGCCGCAAATTGGTCTCTCATTTGGCTGACTTCAACAGAAGACCTGAGTGGGTGCTGAGTGAACTCAGGCAATGGGTTAGGAGCTGCATCATCAAGTTCAAAGTTTGGGTGTTCTTTAGACATTACAAAGTTATGAAGCACCACACAGGCCTTCACCACTTCATCCACTGTTTCCAGTTTCAGATGAATGGCTGTGCCCAGAATGCGCCATCTGGAAACCAGTATACCCAAGGCACACTCTACAGTTCTTCTTGCCCTGGTCAGCCTGTAATTGAAAATTCTTTTGGTGTGGTCCAAGTCACGGCTGGAGTAGGGTTTAAGCAGGTGTTGGCTCATCTGGAATGCCTCATCCCCAACCATTACAAATTACATTGGTGGAGTTTCGGTGTGGGGAAGAGGCCGTGGCATGGGGAAATTAAACTGGTTTTCATACAACCTCCATCCCATGTCCGAGTTCTTAAACGCCTGTGAGTCATTCCCACGGCCAAATGCACCAATGTCCACCACAACAAACATACAGTCTGCATCTGCAATGGCCATAAGAATTGTAGAATAGTACTTCTTGTAATTGTAGTACTCCGAGCCTGTTCTTTTGGGTTTGATAATCCGTATGTGTTTCCCATCAACTGCTCCCAAACAGTTGGGGAAATTGCAGGTTGTCCAGAATTTGTCAGCAATTTGTAGCCACTTTTCTGTGGTGGGCAGGGGCACAAATTCCGGACAGAGAACAGTCCACAATGCCCGGCAGGTGTCCAGAACAATTCCTGACAACGTGGAGATACCAATCCGGTACTGGAAGTGAAGTGAAGACAGGCTCTCTCCAGTAGCAAGGAATCTAGAGAAAGAACAAAAAAAATATTATTGTATATGTTTTTGTAAAACATTAATAATCCAAAAAATGGCATAAAAATCATTCTGCAGGTCTTTGTTTACTAGCTGGCAGAACAAGAATGATGTCATCTTTGGAATAGTACAAGGCATACATGGTATATATGGTAATACAATTATGCAGGCATTGGTTTCTCAATATTACGTACCGTAAAGTCACCAGGAGTCTTTCCTCTGGAGGAATCGCCCGACGGAGCTGTGTGTCCTGTCTCCTGATTAATTGTTGGACCGAGCAAGTAAATCCATGAAGGTTTGTTGTGACATCCGGGTGTAGTCGTTAAATTTCTCAGGGTTTGACTGCAGCTCACTGTAGAGGGTGTGATACGCTCCACGGTTCTCCCGGAGTTCTACAATCGGATGTACCCACAAACGCCGCCGCTGCCGTCTCCGCTGTCTATCTCTCTCCCTTTGTTCATGGCAAGCAACGGCTTAAGACTGAGCCATAGCCATGTCCACATCAAGGTTGAAGAAGAAAGTCTCCATAAGCTGATCCATGTTCATCAAGGCAAATGCAAGCAAATGTGAAGAAAGGCTGTGAACAGGCTCTATTTATATTTTCAATAAGACACGCCCACTGGTGTCCCATTGGTGGGTTCTGTTGCAAGAATTTTTCAAGCATTTTCATCATGTGTTTTGCACAGAAAAAACGCAAACGCATACAAAAACGCTTGAAATCGCATACAATCGCTTACAATCGCTGCGTTTTTCAAAAGCAATGCGCACTATTCGTTTGCAAAATATCGCAGCGATTATACACGTTTGCACGCGTTTTTTTCATGCGTTTGATGTGCGCTCAATGCGCAGCGCAAAAAAACGCAAGTGTGAAAGTAGCCTTACTGATACAATATTTATCAGTAACAAGACACTGGGGCAGTTCAAGAGCAGAAAAAGAATATGGCAGGTTCCCTTTAACCCCTTCCCGACCCATGACGCCGACGTCGGCGTCATGAAAACCTGTGCCATCCCGACCCATGACGCCGACGTAGGCGTCATGCTATAAATCATGTTACTGCGGGTCGGGGGTCCGGGTCACTGAAAGGTCACCCGACCCGCAGTAACAGGACCCTTACTGCATCACCACAGGGGGGTTGGCTTAACCCCCACGTGGCCACGATCGCTCTGATTGGCTGTTAAAAGTGAAACTGCCAATCAGAGCAATCTGTAATATTTCACCAATGAAACTGGTGAAATATTACAATCCAGCCATGGCCGATGCTGCAATAGCATCTGCCATGGCTGGAGACCGCGATCAGACCCCCCCCACACCAAGTCACGGCGGTGATCGGCCGCCGCCATCGAAAGATGGCAGCGATCGGTCACCGCCGTCGCTGTCTGCTCCCCTGCTCCTGCGATCACACCCCCTCACCTTCTGATCCCCCCCCTCACCTTCCGACGTCCCCTACTCACCTCTCCCGGTCCACCGATGTCCCTGGATCCGTCCCGGCGGCTGCCCGGGATTCTTCATGGGCGCCGCCATCTTGGAAAATGGCGGGCGCATGCGCAGTGCGCCCGCCGGCCGGCGCATGCGCAGTGCGCCCTCCATTGTAAAAAAATTTATTTTGATCACTGTGATAAACTGTCACAGTGATCAAAATAAAAAAAAGTAAATGAACCCCCCCCGTCATAGGTAGGGACAAATAATAAAAAAATAATTTTTTTTTTTTCCTAGTGGATTTTGCTGCTGATCCGCAGCTGATTTTGCTGCGGATCCGCGGCGGATATCGCGGCTGATCCGCGGCGGATTTCACGGCGGATCCGCGGCGGATTTCGTGGCGGATCCGCGGCGGATTTCGTGGCGGATCCGCGGCGGATTTCGCTGCGGATCTGCGGCGGATTTCGCTGAGGATCCGCGGCGGATATCGCTGCTGATCCGCGGCTGATTTCGCTGCTGATCCGCGACGGATTTCGCTGCTGATCCGCGGCGGATTTCGCTGCTGATCCGCGGCGGATTTCGCTGCTGATCCGCGGCGGATTCGCTGCTGATCCGCTGCGGATCCGCGGCTGATTTCGCTGCTGATCTGCGGCGGATTTCGCTGCGGATCCGCGGCTGATTTCGCTGCGGATCCGCGACTGATTTCGCTGCGGATCCGCGACTGATTTCGCTGCGGATCCGCGACTGATTTCGCTGCTGATCCGCGGCGGATTTGACTGCTGATCCGCGGCGGATTTCGCTGCGGATCCGCGACTGATTTCGCTGCGGATCCGCGACTGATTTCGCTGCGGATCCGCGACTGATTTCGCTGCGGATCCGCGGCGGATTTCGCTGCGGATCCGCGGCGGATTTCGCTGCTGATCCGCGGCGGATTTTGCTGCTGATCCGCGACTGATTTTGCTGCTGATTCGCTGCGGATCGCGGCGGATTTCGCTGCTGATTCGCGGCGGATTTCGCTGCTGATTCGCGGCGGATTTCGCTGCTGATCCGCGGCTGATTTAGCTGCTGATCCGCGGCTGATTTCGCTGCTGATCCGCGGCTGATTTCGCTGCTGATCCGCGGCGGATTTCGCTGCTGATCCACTGCGGATTCGCCGCTGATCCGCGGCGGATTTCGCCGCTGATCCACGGCTGATTTTGCTGCTGATCCGCGGCGGATTTTGCTGCTGATCCGCGGCGGATTTTGTTGCTGATCCGCGACTGATTTTGCTGCGGATCTGCGGCTGATTATCTGCTGATTCATCTGCGCTAGCGGGTATAGCATAACGCGATCGCGTTATGCTATACCGTTACCAGCCGGTCAACGCTACGTGTTGAACGGGCTGGTAAAACGCAATATGAACCCAGCCTTAGGGTTAGAACTAGGGTTAGGGTTAGCATTAGGGTTAAGGTTAGAATTACGGTTAGGGTTGGAATTAGGGTTAGGGTTGGAATTAAGGTTAGGCTTGTAGTTAGGTTTATGGTTAGAGTTGGGATTAGGGTTAGGGGTGTGTTGGGGTTAGGGTTATGATTAGGGTTTGTATTAGGGTTAGGTGTGTGTAGGGGTTAGGGTTGGGGTTAGGGGTGTGTTGGGGTTAGTGTTGGAGTTAGAATTGAGGGGTTTCCACTATTTAGGTACATCAGGGGGTCTCCATACGCGACATGGCGCCACCATTGATTCCTGCAAATTTTGCGTTCAAAAAGTCAAACAGTGCTCCCTTTATTCCAAGCCCCGACGTATGCCCAAACAGTGGTTTATCCCCACATATGAGGTATCAGCGTACTCGGGAAAAATTGCACAACAACTTTGGGGGTTCTAATTTCTCCTGTTAACATTGGGAAAAAAAATTGGGGACTAAAAATTATTTTTGTGGAAAAAAAATGATTTTATATTTTCACGGCTCTGCGTTATAAACTTCTGTGAAGGACTTGGAGATTCAAAGTGCTTATCACACATCTATAGGAGTTCCTTGGGGGATCTAGTTTCCAAAATGGGGTCACTTGTGGGGAGTTTCTACTGTTTAGGCACATCAGGGACTCTGCAAACGTAACATGACGCCCGAAGACCATTCCATCAAGTGGGCATTTCAAAAAACGTCACTACTTCCCATCCGAGCCCCGACGTGTGCCCATACAGTAGTTTTCTCCCACATATGGGATATCAGCATACTCAGGACAAATTGGACAACAACTTTTGGGGTCTAATTTCTCATGTTACCCTTGGGAAAATAAAAAAATTGGGGACTAAAAGATCCTGATTGTGGAAAAAATATGATTTTTTTATTTTCATGCCCGGGCGTTATAAACTTCTGTGTAGCCCTTGGGGGTTCAAAGTGCTCACCACACATCTAGATAAGTTCTTTGCGGGGTCTAGTTTCCTAAATGGGGTCACTTGTGGGGAGTTTCTACTGTTTAGGCACATCAGGGGCTCTGCAAACGTAACAAGATGCCCGCAGACCATTCCATCAAGTCGGCATTTCAAAGCGTCACCACATCCCTTCCGAGCCCTGACGTGTGCCCAAACAGTGGTTCCCCCCCACATATGGGGTACTAGCGTACTCAGGACAAACTGGACAACAACTTTTGGGGTCCAATTTCTCCTGTAACCATTGTGAAAATAAAAAATAGTGGGCTAAAAAATCATTTTTTGAGAAAAAAAATGATTTTTTATTTTCACGGCTCTGCGTTATAAACTTCTGTGAAGCACCTGGGGGTTCAAAGTTCTCACTATGCATCTAGATAAGTTCCTTAGGGCGTCTAGTTTCCAAAATGGGGTCACTTGTGGGGGAGCTCCAATGTTTAGGCACACAGGGACTCTCCAAATGCGACATGGCAATCGCTAAATATTCCAGCATATTTTCCATTCAAAAAGTCAAATGGCGCTCCTTCCCTTCTGAGCCCTGCCGTGCGCCCAAACAGTGGTTTATGACCACATATGAGGTATCTATGTACTCAGGAGAAATTGCCCAACAAATTTTAGGATCCAATTTATACTGTTGCCCATGTGAAAATGAAAAAAACTGAGGCTAAAAGAAAATTTTTGTGAAAAAAAAGTACTTTCTTTTTTTTACGGATCAATTTGTGAAGCACCTGGGGGTTCAAAGTGCTCACTATGCATCTAGATAAGTTCCTTAGGGGGTATAGTTTCCAAAATGGGGTCACTTGTGGGGGAGCTCCAATGTTTAGGCACACAGGGACTCTCCAAATGCGACATGGCAACCGCTAAATATTCCAGCATATTTTCTATTCAAAAAGTCAAATGGCGCTCCTTCCCTTCTGAGCCCTGCCGTGCGCCCAAACAGTGGTTTATGACCACATATGAGGTATCTGTGTACTCAGGAGAAATTGCCCAACAAATTTTAGGATCCAATTTATACTGTTGCCCATGTGAAAATGAAAAAAACTGAGGCTAAAAGAAAATTTTTGTGAAAAAAAAGTACTTTCTTTTTTTTACAGATCAATTTGTGAAGCACCTTGGGGTTCAAAGTGATCACTATGCATCTAGATAAGTTCCTTAGGAGGTCTAGTTTCCAAAATGGGGTCACTTGTGGGGGAGCTCCAATGTTTAGGCACACAGGGACTCTCCAAATGTGACATGGCAACCGCTAAATATTCCAGCATATTTTCTATTCAAAAAGTCAAATGGCGCTCCTTCCCTTCTGAGCCCTGCTGTGCGCCCATACAGTGGTTTATGACCACATATAAGGTATCTGTGTACTCAGGAGAAATTGCCCAACAAATTTTAGGATCCATTTTATCCTGATGCCCATGTAAAAATGAAAAAATTGATGCTAAAAGAAAATTTTTGTTGGAAAAATTAAAATGTCCATTTTTTCCTTCCACGTTGCTTTAGTTCCTGTGAAGCACCTTAAGGGTTAATAATCTTCTTGAATGTAGTTTTGAGTAGCTTGAGGGGTGCAGTTTTTATAAAGGTGTCACTTTTGGGTATTTTCTGCCATATAGACCCCTCAAAGTGACTTCAAATGTGAGGTGGTCCCTAAAAAAAATGGTTTTGTAAATTTTGATGTAAAAAGGAGAAATCGCTGGTCAACTTTTAACCCTTATAACTTCCTAACAAAAAAAATGTTGTTCCCAAAATTGTGCTGATGTAAAGTAGACATGTGGGAAATGTTATTTATTAACTATTTTGTGCCACATAACTCTCTGGTTTAACAGAATAAAAATTAAAAATTTGAAAATTACAAAATTTTCTGAATTTTCGCCAAATTTCCATTTTTTTCACAAATAAACGCAAAAATTATCGACCTTAATTTACCACTAACATGAAGCCCAATATGTCACGAAAAAACAATCTCAGAATCGCTAGGATCCGTTGAAGCATTCCTGAGTTATTACCTCTTAAAGGGACACTGGTCAGAATTGCAAAAAATGGCAAGGTCTTTAAGGTCAAAATAGGCTGGGTCATGAAGGGGTTAATTACACCTTCAAACCTGCTTATTTTCCATCTATCGCTTCCCTTCTCAGGCTCAATGACAGCTGTCAATCAAAGCAGAGGGGGCGGAGATAGCGGGAAAACAAAGCCAGCAAGAGAGGTGGGTCAGCACAACAGAATGGGCGAGGATGGGGCTCAGCAGAAAATGCCCCTCGCAGCAGTGAGGCCGCCCGGCTAGTAGGTGGCGCTGTGTCACCCAGACGTTGCAGCACCTCCCGCTACACCCCCGCCACTATTGCGGCCTATATACACGCATGTCTGATATGCTCCGCCCCGCACAATCGCTGGAGGGCTCAGCCTGACGTCACGTGACCACGCCCTTTGCGTCAGCTTGCTGCATGATTGCATCAGCCCCCAGCACATGGAGCGCAGGATGCCGGCATCGCCCTCTGCTGGCCCGCACGTGTACTGTGGGCCTCTCCTATACACCCTCAGTGATACTCACACTTTCTCCACGCAGTGTCCGCCTCCAATAAGGCGTCCACCAGACCCGGATCCTTGAACCGCTTCCTCTGCGTCTCTCTCACCAGCTCGGGGTTTCCTCCTTTATCCGCACGGAACAGGTCTAGCTCCAGCACCATGGTGACAGCCGCAGTATGATAGTAGTCGCCGCAGCCGGGTACCACGCTCAGACAGCGGAGAGCCGGAGACCAGCCGGGTCACGTGGGAAAGGCGGAGCTGGGCTCAACCTGCACTCGATTGGCTGAAGGGAAGGATGACTGTAGGATCATGTGACCGCGCTCCGGGAAAGCAACAAAGCGGAACCATAGCAGCGGCCGGAGCCGCTCTGTGCGGACACAGGAAATGCCGCCGTGTGTTCATAGTCACTGTCGTTTTTATGTTTCTATACCGACCAAAAAGCGTTTCAGAGTCCTAAAGAGATTGATTGAGAAAGCCGTCTTAAATACCATATGAGCACATTTTGATTTCGCAGGGGGATGGTCTTCATTCACAAACCTCATCTGTTCCCAAGAGCTGAGAGTAGTTACAAAGAGCATCTTACCCCTTGAAGGTCCCAGCAGAACTACGCTTTACACACATAGGCCATTGATTTTACCAGAAACCTTGCAATGCTTTATTTATCCTTAGCAGAACTGCAGAGGAATTACAATACTTAAAGTAGTCCTTCTCCGCTCACTCCTGCTTCCAGAGGCGGCCATGCTATGTCTATTAATATAGGTTGGACATGTACATGATAGCTGTTCATATTGGCTTGTATTAATGTAACATCACCTGCCCTGCTCAGCTCTGAATGCAGAAGTGACTGAAGGAGGATTATCACTTTACAGGGAATCTGTCAGTAGGATCAACCCTCCTAAGCCGTCTATATGGACATGCAGGTCACAGGAAGCTGAATAAAATGATGCCTTGATATCTGCGATCTGAAGTCTAACTTCAGAGAATTCTATGTTTTTCTTATAAGTAAATGACATCTTCCAGGCTCTGGGGAGGATGCTGCCTGGAAGAGAACTCTGACTCCAGAGCTTACTGCAAATAAAAGGAGGAGTTTCCAGTGTGAGACAAATAACTAACACATAACAGTAGAAATGAAATTTGTCTTCTTGTAAACACATTTTTTGCAGCTCTCTGAGCACTGCTATATTTTAGCCCCGTCTGACTGTGAGATGGAAGCTGAATTTGAGAGGAACCTGAAAATCATTCCTATTGTAAAGCACAGAGGTGGATCGCTGATGTTTTGTGGATGTGTGAGCTACAAAGGCATAGGAAACTTGGTTAAAGTTGAAGGAAAGATGAATGCAGAAGTTTATTAGCAAATTCCGGAGGCAAAATTGCAATCGTCAGCCCGGAAGCTGCGCATGGGACGTACTCGGGTGGGATTCAGCCGGTTCTCCTCGGTTCGATGGAACCGCTTGTTAAAAAAGCAGCCGGTTTCCCGAACCAGGGAGATTCAGGGCAGCGATCCAGTACTGGCCCCACTGCCCCAGCACCTGCACAGGGCCGGCCGCACAGCAAATTGTGTGCGGCCGAGCCTGCTGTACTGTGACGTGGCCAGCAGCAGACACAGCCGCCCACATCACACTGTAGAGGGCTGGGAGCTGTGCACGGCCGTCACCTTGACTGCTGCACAGC
>JARQOD010000002.1:431708811-431846026 GCA_033576555.1 Oophaga sylvatica
AAAACAGTGGTCAGACTAGTAAAAATTGGCCTGGTCATCAATGTGCAAACCACCCTCGGGCACAGGGGTCAATATTAGCTTATAGGCTCTCTGTACAGGCAGAGCCCGGAGCGAGGACTGAGGAAAACGGATTTCTAGTAAAAAAAAAACAAACAGCCGTTTAAAGAGAGGAAAGAGCCGGATCACCAAAGAGAGCCGGACTTCCCATCACTACTGGCAGTCGGGCGGATGCACGGCGCATGTGCACACAACCCCGTGTAGCAGATGAGGACCGCCACCCCGGCACCCAACATTGCAGCTGAATACACAGGACGCGCGGCTCCCAGTCCTGAGCAATGATTGGTGCAGACACCCGGAAGAGGCGGGGCCTGCTGTCACAGCTCGGCGCCAATAGGAACATGGCGATCGTGCTACGCCTCTCTGGATTCTGGAAGACCTTGTGGGGACCCTGAGCGCTTCCGCTTGGTGACTGCTGCATCTGCGGGCTGGTAACCGGTGCATCTCCCTGCAGGACAAGATGGCAGCGGTCGGGCTGAGGGCGTCCTACCACCGAGCGCTGGATAAGATCGAGCTGATGCTTCCGGCAAAGCTGAGACCCTTCTACAATCACCCGGCAGGTAGGACAGTGGCCGCCCGTCAGCTGACCTGGCAGAGGTCACCTGTGTTTGTGTCGTGGAAGAGGATTCCCTTCTAGATGACAGCCTGGAAACTCTGCCCGTCCTGTGTGCTCCCAGAGACTCACCCGGCAGAGCTCAGCATCGCAGGGGGCCACAGTTCACCATCGCGGGGGGGGCACTGTTCACCATCGCAGGGGGGGCCACAGTTCACCATCGCCAGGGGGGGCCACAGTTCACCATCGCCGGGGGGGGCCACAGATCACCATCGCGGGGGGGCACTGTTCACCATCGCAGGGGGGCCACAGTTCACCATCGCGGGGGCACTGTTCACCATCGCGGGGGGCCACAGTTCACCATCGCCAGGGGGGGCCACAGTTCACCATCGCCGGGGGGGCCACAGTTCACCATCGCCGGGGGGGGCCACAGTTCACCATCGCCGGGGGGGGCCACAGTTCACCATCGCCGGGGGGGGGCCACAGCTTCACCATCGCCAGGGGGGGGCCACAGCTCAGCATCGCCAGGGGAGGCCACAGCTCAGCATCGCCGGGGGGCCACAGCTCAGCATCGCCGGGGGGGCCACAGCTCAGCATCGCCGGGGGGGGCCACAGCTCAGCATCGCCGGGGGGGGGCCACAGCTCAGCATCGCCGGGGGGGGGCCACAGCTCAGCATCGCTGTGGGGGGGCCACAGCTCAGCATCGCCGCGGGGGGGGGCACAGTTCACCATCGCCGGGGGGGGCCACTGTTCACCATCGCAGGGGGGCCACAGCTCAGCATCGCAGGGGGGCCACAGTTCAGCATCGCCGGGGGGGCCACAGCTCAGCATCGCCGGGGGCCACAGCTCAGCATCGCCGGGGGGCCACAGCTCAGCATCGCCGGGGGGGCCACAGCTCAGCATCGCCAGGGGGGCCACAGCTCAGCATCGCCGGGGGGGCCACAGCTCAGCATCGCCAGGGGGGCCACAGCTCAGCATCGCCAGGGGGGCCACAGCTCAGCATCGCCAGGGGAGGCCACAGCTCAGCATCGCCGGGGGGGGCCACAGCTCAGCATCGCCGGGGGGCCACAGCTCAGCATCGCCAGGGGGGCCACAGCTCAGCATCGCCGGGGGGGGCCACAGTTCAGCATCGCCAGGGGGGGCCACAGTTCAGCATCGCCGGGGGGGGCCACAGTTCAGCATCGCCGAGGGGGGGGCCACTGCTCAGCATCGCCGGGGGGGGGCACAGTTCAGCATCGCCGGGGGGGGGGCCACAGCCAGGGTGGATTGATTTAAATCACGCCGATTTAAATCAACGATTTAAATCATGATTTAAATCAAATGATTTTTTCTATTTAAATCAGATCGATTTAAATCGTGATTTTAATCATGATTTAAATCACTGATTTAAATCAAAAGATTTTTTTAATAAATCACGATTAAAATCTAAAACTTTCAATCATTGTTCAATTAACTCCACACTTCTAGCTTGGTTTCACTTTCTGTAGCTTGGTTTCAGTTTCTTTTTCCATTCAGTTGACATGCCCAAACTTGTTGGATAGTCAGTCAGCAGTACTTGGCTGTAGTAACAATCAAACTTCAGAAGTGATCTGCGTGAGCCATGGCAGGTCGTAAGAGAGACCCTATTTGGGTTCATTTTGTTGAGATGCCAGCAGAGCTTGGAAAGAAAGGTGGGAGAGCAAAGTGCAAATACTGTCAAAAGGATATCCAAGGACTTGTTTGCCGTTTGAAATCACATTATGAAAACTGCAACCAGAAGGGAAATGAAGATGTTGATAGTGATACAACTAATGTCAATGAACTCCCACCGCTTCTTATGCACCAGGACCCTAGCACTAGTGGTAAGTCTGGCAATTACAACCTATTTTAACAGACGTTTTACTGGGATGGTTAAAGTCTATGAAAAGAAAAATTTCTAGCACTAGTTCTGGAGTATAGAATTTAAATTTATGTTAAGGAAATATTTCACAGAAGATTAACGTTAAGTAAAAATAAAAGAGTGTGTATACGCCTATTTTTTTTTTTATTGTAGGCTACAATTCACTTTTGAAGTCTGCCAAATTGACCATTTTTTTAAAAAAACATTTTTAAAACTTTTGTGACATAATTTTTTTCAGTTGCTCTGATATTTCTAGTATTACAGCAACTTCACCGGAAACTTGAGTAGCATAACTTTTGAGACAGCCCTTATAGGACGAGGACCATTACATTGTTCAAAAAGTTTGTTTCAAAATATTTTCGTTATATTTCTTCAAATACGCAGTCGAATTATATTTTTAATTACTGTGCTTTCAGGGTCAAATATGGCTTGTGCTGCACGTGACAATCAATATCTGGGTACAACTTCAACAAAGCAGCCCAACAAAAACTTTGCGTGCAAAGTGTAGAAAGATTCCTCTTAAAGACTACGACGAGCCAGAAAGAACATTTTGATGAATTAATTGCTAAATTCATATTTGCAACCAATTCTTCTTTCCGACTAGTTGAACACCCATTGTTTGTACAAATGATCGAAGGAATAAGACCAGGCTACAAACCACCAAGTAGATTTGATATCTGAGGAAAACATCTTCAGGCTGTATACGACAAAGAAAGAGCGGCTTGTACAAAATATTTGAAAGACAAAGTTGTTAACATGAGCTTGGATGGTTGGAGCAACATCCACAACGACCCCATAATTTGCACTTGTGTCACAACAGAAGATGGTGAAACTTACCTTACAGACACAATCGACACATCTGGAAATTCACATACTGCTGAATATTTACTTGAAATTGCTAAGAACTCAATTCACCAATGCCAAGAACAGTTTGGATGTAAAGTAAGGAGCTTAGTTACTGATAACGCAAGCAATGTGGCAAAAATGCGAGCGGAACTGGCACATGAGGATGACACAAATGTCATTACATACGGTTGTTCTGCCCATTTGTTGCATCTTTTGGCAAAAGACCTGCATATTTCGGGTGTCAAGGAACATGTTGTAGAAATTGTTAAATATTTCCGCAATAATCATTTTGCACATGCAACCTACAAGGAAATGGGAGGACTGAAGTTGGTTCTACCACAAGATGTTAGATGGAATACCTTGGCTGAATGCTTGGAACTGTTTATTAACAACTGGTCAAAATTAGTGTCCATTTGCGAAACACGTCGGGATAAAATTGATGCTAATATACGAAGCAAAGTATTAAATCTTGGTGTGAAGAGAAATGCCGAGGACCTTTTGGAAAGGTTAAAGCCAATATCTATTGCGTTGGATAAAATGCAGAAAGATACTGCAACCATAGCTGATGCCACAGAAGTTTGGAAAGATTTAGAAGGTTCGCTAGATCGCTTGAACCTCTCAAACAATGTAAAGGTTGCAATACACCACCGCAAGGACCAAGCATTAAAAGAAGAACACTATTTAGCCAATATCTTGCATCCCATCTACAGAGGGAAAAAACTATCTGAGGCGGAAATCAACTCTGCAATGGAGTGGCTCGCCAATACTAACCATGACATTGTGGCAACTGTGCTGAAATTGAAGTGTGAATCTGCACCATTTCAAAAATACATGTTTGCAGATAACGTCGTTAATGAACTAAAACCACTGGACTGGTGGAAGTCGCAATCACTTGTTCTTCCAGCGAAGATAATAAATGTAGCTACTCAGCTACTGACTGCATCGGCTTCATCGGCAGGAGTAGAGAGATTGTTTTCTTCATTTGGTTTTGTGCACACAACAGTCCGAAACCGCTTAGGAACTGCTAAAGCAGGACAACTAGTTTTCCTATTAAAAGTCCTAAATAAACAGTAGGCTTAAAGGACTGATGTATTCACTGAAGATGTTTGCTTACTTCAAACGTTAGAGATAGGCTATTGTTAAAAAGTACTTAAGGGTATGCCACACTAAACAAGGTTGCTAACGAGATCGCTAAAAAACGTCACTAGCGATCTCGTTAGTGACGCTACTGTGTGTGGCATGTAGCAACGATGTGGCCCCTGCTGTGATCTCGCTGATCGTTCACTAGAGTTCTGGACCGTATTTAGATCGTTGGCGTCCCGCTGGTGACGCTATATCGCTGTGTCTGGCACCTTTTGTGAGCGATGTGCGCTGTTTTTTACATCGCAATGACCGTTAAAGTCGTTAATGAGATCGCTAACCGCTTATGCGTCGTTAACGAGATCGCTAAGTGTGGCAGCTACTAGCGACATTAAAACGATCACAAAAACGATCGCATTAGTATGCGTCGTTATTGTGATCGTTAGCGGGAGCGTTTAGTGTGGCAGTACCTTTATTACTCTCTGTAGTTCAATTCTGATTGTTTAATAGTGCAAATAAAAATTATTAGGTTTCATAATCATCAACTGTTTTAATATTTTTATTTGTGTAAAATAATTTGATTTGCAAAAAGACAAAGTTTTGCTTGTGTACAACTTGATTAAAAAATCCTATTTAAATAAAAAAAATCCGATTTAAATCAAAAAAATCCGATTTTTTTTTTTTTTTTTTTGTTGATTTTTTTTTAAAAAAATCATGATTTTTATCCACCCTGGCCACAGCTCACCCCGGGGAGGTAACACTGGCTTCACTGCTGCCACCTGTGGGTGCTGCTCCTCAGAGCCCCTGCCACTCAGGTATTTAGGACACATAGCTGTTTTGTACCCCACATGAGCTGCAGCACAAAATTCTCATGTAGATGATGGGCAGGGAGGGTTGGAAGCAGAGGACCCTTCATTGTGACCAGGGGTAGCCGCTGGGATCAGGGTCTCTAGATATTGTTAGAAAGGGTGTACTGTATGATGCTCATAATCTCTGTGAGAAGAACTAGGTGCGCTTGTTTGGGCAGCGCTCCTCAGAATAAGGAGATGGCTGCAAAAACTAACGTCGTCGTGAAGGAGGGGGGGTGGAGGCTATAACGTCGCTGTGCTGAGTGGGGGTGGAGGCTATAACGTCACCGTGCTGAGGGGGAGGCTATAATGTCGCTGTGCTGAGGGGGGAGGCTATAACGTCGCCGTGCTGAGGGGGGAGGCTATAACGTCGCCGTGCTGAGGGGGGGAGGCTATAACGTCGCCGTGCTGAGGGGGGAGGCTATAACGTCGCCGTGCTGAGGGGGGGAGGCTATAACGTCGCCGTGCTGAGGGGGGGAGGCTATAACGTCGCCGTGCTGAGGGGGGGGAGGCTATAACGTCGCCATGCTGAGGGGGGAGGCTATAACGTCGCCGTGCTGAGGGGGGAGGCTATAACGTCGCCGTGCTGGAGGGGGGTGGAGGCTATAACGTCGTCGTGCTGGAGGGGCGGTGGAGGCTATAGCGTCGTCGTGCGGAGGGGGGTGGAGGCTATAACGTCGTCGTGCGGAGGGGGAGTGGAGGCTATAACGTCGCCGTGCGGAGGGGGGTGGAGGCTATAACGTCGTCGTGCTGAGGGGGGGGAGGCTATAACGTCGCCGTGCTGAGTGGGGTGGAGGCTATAACGTCGTCGTGCTGCATTAGAGATACCACTACGGCATTAAAAAAACAAAAAAACACCAGAGTGCGACTTTAAGACTGGTGTACAAAACTCCATTCTTAATAAATGGGGGGCCTATATGTGCCCCCGCTAGACTGAAACGTCACTGGGACGTGGAGAACACAACATGGCAATCAGTAAGCAATAAAGTAATGTCGCCTGTTTTTGTTTTTTTATTTTTGTCCCATCTGCGAGCAGCAGAAAGAACGGGCAGAAACTTAAATTCTAACACAGGCTGCGTGATATGTAATTGACAGTTACTACATTTAATATGATTTTTAGACCCATACTGTATAAAAATTCAGTAATAATGTGTGGGGGTAAACACTATAGGAGTTCTATTCGGACTAATACCACCACTTAAATATAATGAAAAAAGTAATATATAAGAGTAATGTCATGATTAGGCCAAAAAATCCTTATTACAAAAATCACGGTGAAAGAAAGACAGTACAAAAAAGCCCCATAAAAATCCATTAAAAACAGTAAGGTCAGTGGGGTTCATACATAAAACAGCTGGCATGTGTAGATATGTTACATAGTATTACATCATTGTATATCACAATACAACACATAATCCTATTGGGAATATTAGCAGGCAGTGGAATTAGTATAAAGAGCCTTACGGATATGCTGCTAGGTATCAATTGCCTGCAATAGGACAGTGACCGAGCACTATAAAGCAGCAGGAAAATACAGACCATGTGCCATTATAAAGAAGAAAATCCGTCTGCACCACTAATGATCCCACACAAAGGAAGTGGGCAGAAAAAAGCACAAAAATCTCAAATATATCTTCAAGTAATAAATAATATTTATTCACAATATTTATTATCTTATACAAATCAATAACAAATCGTAGTAAACCTCCTATACTGAAGGACACTTCATGCTACTATTTCCATTAAACATGCTATTGCGTAAGTCGCTCTATTATTGCCATTGTAAATGCCCATATCAAGACGTCATTAAAGTGCATAGTGCAAGGAGAGTATTAGAAAACGATTGGCCCAGATTTCCTGGGACTGTTTCGTTAGAATATCAGTCAAAGCTCCAACACAAATGTCACAACTAAGTTAATCCATGAGCTGTTATGTTTCGGTAGCTGAGGAGTGCAGGTAAAAAAGGCAATACACCAGAGAAGTTGGAATCTATGAGATTGCAGTACCCTGACTAACCACCACAATTAGAGGCAGCCGTGGAGCGTTCCTACGTTGGTCCTAGACGCCTCGTCACAGCCCGAGAAACTAACTACACCTAAAGATAGAAAGAGGAAAGCTATCTGCCCCGGAGCAGATCCCCAAAGAACACAGAAAGCCCCCAAACATGTAATGGCGGTTAGACAAGATGAAATACTGACACAGACAGAAAATAGTATGAGCAAACGTTGGGGCCCAAACTACCTAAATAGAAAAGGATAGGAAGGGCACTTACTGCAATCCCA
This sequence comes from Oophaga sylvatica, assembly GCA_033576555.1. NCBI lineage: Eukaryota > Metazoa > Chordata > Amphibia > Anura > Dendrobatidae > Oophaga > Oophaga sylvatica. Next base: position 431,716,357 of record JARQOD010000002.1, read on the forward strand.
AAAAACCCTGAAAAGCACCAACTCTACTAATTTCAAAATCACCTGAGATCACACGACCTCTACCACCTAAATTAGTTCTCTGGTGTAACAAAATCAAAACAGCAGCCACTGAAAAAACTGGAAAAAGCAAAAGTACAAACATCAGTGGCTGAACTAAACTGAGAGGGCAAAAGCCCCCGGAGGGGACCCTGAAGGCCCCCACAGAAGTGCAGGACAAAATGCAAAAATCAAGCACAAAAACAAAAAGAAGAAAATGTCTTATCTGTTAGCAGGAGATACAGACAAGACACAGCAGGCTACAAAGGAAACAGGCCTCAAGGATTGAGACCAGAACAATTGATCACCGGCAACCCTGATGGGAAGGTGACTCCCTTATATAAGACCAGTCAGTAACACCTGATTCCCACTCCTCACAATCTTCACTGGACAGTCCAGTACCGCTTGTAACCACCAGAGGGAGCCTCTGCTCAGAACTCATTTCAAGTCCATTCACAACAGTACCCCCCCCCTTGAGGAGGGGTCACCGAACCCTCACTTGAGCAACCAGGTCGGTCAGGATGAGTTCTATGATACGCACGGATAAGTCTCCTAGCATGGATGTCCGAAGCAAACACCCAAGAATTGTCTTCCTGACCATAACCTCTCCACTTAACCAAATACTGGAGTTTCCGTCTAGAAAAACGAGAATTCAATATTTTCTCAACCACAAACTCCATATTGCCCTCAACCAGAACAGGGTCAGGAGGCAAAGCAGTAGGAACCACTGGCTCAACAAACCTCTTCAACAAGGACTTATGGAACACGTTATGGATCTTAAATGTCCCTGGAAGAAGCAAACGAAAAGAAACAGGATTAAGAATCTCCATGATCTTATAAGGTCCAATGAACCTAGGCTTAAATTTAGGAGATGCCACTCTCATAGGAATATTTTTTGAGGACAACCAGACCAAGTCCCCCACTTTAAACCGAGGACCATCAGTCCTATGCCGGTTAGTAAACCGCTGGGCCCTCTCCTGAGAGAGGGACAACCTCTCCACTACCTGGTCCCAAATCTGTTGCATACGCTCCACAACAGAGTCAACACCTGGACAGACAGAAGCCTCCGTCTGTCCTGAAGAAAATCGAGGGTGAAACCCAGAATTACAGAAAAATGGAGACATCAAAGTGGCAGAGCTAGCCCTATTATTAAGAGCAAACTCAGCCAAAGGCAAAAAAGAGACCCAGTCATCCTGATCAGCAGACACAAAGCATCTTAGATAAGTCTCCAATGTCTGGTTTGTTCTCTCAGTTTGACCATTGGTCTAAGGATGAAACGCCGAGGAGAAAGACAATTGAACACCAAGTTTAGAGCAAAAGGTCCTCCAAAATCTGGAAACAAACTGGACTCCTCTGTCAGACACAATGTTCTCAGGAATGCCGTGTAAACGAACCACGTGCTGAAGGAACAAAGGCACCAATTCAGAGGAGGAAGGCAACTTAGGCAATGGCACAAGATGTATCATCTTGGAAAACCTATCACAAATCACCCAGATGACGGTCATTCTCTGAGAAACAGGGAGGTCGGAAATGAAATCCATAGAGATATGGGTCCATGGTCTCTTGGGCACAGGCAATGGCATCAACAAACCACTAGAGCGAGAGCAAGGCTTGGAGCGAGAGCAAGTCCCGCAGGACTGCACAAATTCCCTGACATCACAAGACAAGGTAGGCCACCAAAAGGACCGACTAACCAAGTCTCTGGTACCAAAAATTCCGGGATGCCCAGCCAACGCGGAACAATGAATCTCAGACATCACACTCTTTTTCCACTGGTCCGGGACAAACAATTTTCCAACAGGGCAGCGCTCGGGCCTATCCTCCTGACACCCCTCCAGAGCCAGTCTCAAATTGGGTGAGATGGCGGAAAGAACTACACCCTCTTTCAAAATAACAGAAGGATCATATAACTCAGGAGAGTCCGCAAGGAAACTCCTCGAGAGGGCATCCGCCTTAACATTCTTAGTGCCAGGAAGAAAGGAAACCACAAAATTAAAACGTGTGAAAAACAAGGCCCACCTGGCCTGTCTAGGATTGAGTCGCTTGGCAGATTCCAGATAAACCAGATTCTTATGGTCCGTAAGGACCACCACCTGATGTTTGGCTCCCTCCAGCCAATGTCTCCACTCTTCAAAAGCCCACTTCATGGCCAGTAACTCCCGATTACCCACGTCATAATTACGTTCAGTAGGAGAAAATTTTCGAGAGAAAAAGGCACAAGGGTTACTTTTAGAGGTCTCTGGATCTTTTTGGGACAAAACGGCACCTGCCCCAATTTCAGAGGCATCAACCTCCACCTGAAATGGCAGAGAAACATCAGGCTGCCGTAGAACAGGAGCAGAAGTGAATCTCTGCTTAAGTTCCTGAAATGCAGAGACTGCCTCAGGAGGCCAATTCACCACATCAGAACCCTTTCTGGTCAAATCAGTCAATGGTTTAACAATAACCGAGAAATTACCAATAAATTTACGATAAAAATTGGCAAAACCCAAAAATCTTTGAAGAGCCTTTAATGAAGTAGGTTGGACCCAATCACAGATGGCCTGAACCTTGACCGGGTCCATTTCAATAACAGATGGGACAAAATGAATCCCAGAAATGAGATCCTCTGTACGCCAAAAAGACACTTTGATCCCTTCACATACAGAGCATTCTCTCTCAAAATCTGGAATACAGTTCGAACATGTTTCACATGAGAGTCCCAGTTATTAGAAAAAATCAAGATATCATCCAAATAAACAATCAGAAATGTATCCACAAAATCCCTGAAAATGTCATTCATGAAGGACTGGAAGACAGAAGGAGCATTAGTGAGCCCAAAGGGCATCACAAGGTACTCAAAATGCCCCTCAGGGGTATTGAATGCCGTCTTCCATTCATCCCCGTGCTTAATGCGAATAAGGTTATATGCCCCCCTGAGGTCAAGCTTGGTAAACCAAGTAGCGTTTTTCACCCTGGAAAACAGGTCAGAAATCAAAGGTAACGGGTATTGATATTTTACAGTAATATTGTTCAAAAGACGATAATCAGTACACGGCCTTAATGAACCATCCTTTTTGGCCACAAAGAAAAAACCGGCACCTAAGGGTGAAGAGGATGGTCTGATATGACCCTTCTCCAATGATTCCTTGATATAAGACCGCATAGCGTCATGTTCAGGTACAGACAAGTTAAAAAGGCGACCTTTAGGGAATTTACTACCAGGCACTAATTCAATAGCGCAGTCATAGCTCCTATGTGGAGGCAAGGATGCAGATTTACTTTCGCTAAACACATCAGAAAAATCAATCAAAAAGTCAGGAACATCCTGAGCCTGGGGAGAGGCAGAAAAAACAGGAGTGTTGGTATTAACACATTGGCAGCCCCAACTGGTTACAGACACAGATTTCCAATCCAAAACAGGATTATGAGACTGCAACCAAGGGAAGCCCAGTACGATAATATCATGCAGATTATACAGAACCAAAAATTTACAGCACTCCTGATGATCAGGTTCAACCCTCATTATCACCTGAGTAGAGAACTGAGGTTTATTCTCAGCCAAAGGGGTAGAATCGATCCCCAGTAGGGGAATAGACTTCTGTAGGGTATCAAGGGAAACCCACAACGTTTAGCAAAATCATAATCCATCAGGTTAATAGCTGCTCCAGAATCAACGAAAGCCTGAGCAGAAAATGAGGACAGAGAGCATATCAGAGTGACAGTTAATAAAAACTTAGTCTGAACACTACCCAAGACAACTGAGCGTGCAAAACGAAATAGCATGAGAGGCATCACCACAGTAGAAACATAACCCATTGCGCTTTCGAAATTCATGACGCTGTGCCCCAGACACCACTCTGACACTGCATGGGTTCAGAAGCAGGTTCACAAGGCAACACCATTCCACGCATACTTCTCCGCTCACGCAAACGTCTGTCAATTTGAATCGCTAATGACATAGAATCATTGAGACCAGAGGGGACAGAGAATCCCACCATAACATCCTTTACATTATCTGACAGACCCTTCCGAAAAAGGGCCGCCAAAGCGTCGTCATTCCACTTGGTCAGGACTGCCCACCTACGGAATCTCTGACAGTATAACTCAGCGTCATCAAGACCCTGATTTAATGCCAACAAGGCTTTTTCAGCTTGATCAGTGACATTAGGCTCATCGTACAATAACCCCAAAGCCTGAAAAAATGCATCAACATCACTCAAAACAGGATCCCCAGGTGTCAGGGAAAAAGCCCAATCCTGAGGTTCGCCGCGCAGGAGAGAGATGACAATTTGAACCTGCTGCGCTGCGTTCCCTGAGGACTTAGATTTTAAGGCAAAAAACAATTTACAATTATTTTTGAAATTCTGAAACTTAGCTCGATCCCCTAAAAACAAATCTGGCATGGGAATCCTAGGTTCCACAACAGGCAACCTAGCAAGATAGGCAGCAATACTCCGAATCTCAGTGGCAAGCTGATCCACACGGCCAGACAACTGTGCAAACTCCATTGAGAGAAAAAAAAATCCTCCCCAGCACCCAGAGATACAGAGGGAAAAAAAAAAAATGCTACAAACAGAAAAATATCTCTGACAACTCTGACAACCTTTTTTCTTTCACAATATTTTTTCCCTTCTGTGAGTACCATACAATTTTCAATTTTTAGGCCGGTGATACTGTTATGTTTCGGTAGCTGAGGAGTGCAGGTAAAAAAGGCAATACACCAGAGAAGTTGGAATCTATGAGATTGCAGTACCCTGACTAACCACCACAACTAGAGGCAGCCGTGGAGCGTTCCTACGTTGGTCCTAGACGCCTCGTCACAGCCCGAGAAACTAACTACACCTAAAGATAGAAAGAGGAAAGCTATCTGCCCCGGAGCAGATCCCCAAAGAACACAGAAAGCCCCCAAACATGTAATGGCGGTTAGACAAGATGAAATACTGACACAGACAGAAAATAGTATGAGCAAACGTTGGGGCCCAAACTACCTAAATAGAAAAGGATAGGAAGGGCACTTACTGCAATCCCAAAAAACCCTGAAAAGCACCAACTTTACTAATTTCAAAATCACCTGAGATCACACGACCTCTACCACCTAAATTAGTTCTCTGGTGTAACAAAATCAAAACAGCAGCCACTGAAAAAACTGGAAAAAGCAAAAGTACAAACATCAGTGGCTGAACTAAACTGAGAGGGCAAAAGCCCCCGAGGGGACCCTGAAGGCCCCCACAGAAGTGCAGGACAAAATGCAAAAATCAAGCACAAAAACAAAAAGAAGAAAATGTCTTATCTGTTAGCAGGAGATACAGACAAGACACAGCAGGCTACAAAGGAAACAGGCCTCAAGGATTGAGACCAGAACAATTGATCACCGGCAACCCTGATGGGAAGGCGACTCCTTTATATAAGACCAATCAGTAACACCTGATTCCCACTCCTCACAATCTTCACTGGACAGTCCAGTACCCCTTGTAACCACCAGAGGGAGCCTCTGCTCAGAACTCATTTCAAGTCCATTCACAACAATGAGCACAATGCAATAAAACTTACATTAGTATGTGGAAATCGTGCCGTGTCCCTCCACCCCGACGCGCGTCTCGTCCACACTTCTTCAGGGGCGTGTCGGGGAAGAGGGAGACCGGACGTTTTAAGCAACCATTATCCAATGAATTCTGCCTATTGCGATCACGTGTAATGCTGCCGTCGCCATAGAAATGCTGCGCACGGAATTTCTCCTCCCAACCGGAAATGACCCATCACATCCGGTGCTTGGAACGCAAGCGAGCAGAGGGCAAGGTAACTGCCATTCTGCGTGCCAGCATACTCCGATGTGCCGGATGTTGATAGGTCTGGGGGATAAAGGAGAATCCGCACGCACCATCCATGGCTATGCAGCGGTACTGTTTGTTTGTAATATATTACATTGAATTGTTACAATAAATGATTAAAGAACAATGGAAATGAACAATAATTAACAAGGTGATTATACAAAAAGTGACCAAGTGCATATAAATAATTACATCCTTCCTATACATATAATATATGCATAAAATTTAATAAAAATTTGAGTAAAGTGATAAAGTGCATATATAATTTATATCATAATATTGATCATGTGGTTATATTATCCAATAATTAATACAAAAATACATTGTTATATTATATAAATAACTGCTATCACAAAATTACATAAACCTATTATTCATGATTACAGTGAAAATGCTTATTAATTAAAAAAGTGAATATTAAACTAATACAACATCATAAATTCACCCAGCTATGTACACTGAATTATACTCCAAGATTCAAATAATTTATAGTCAATAATATAAAAATTCATATATCCTAATGATACTAACAATAATAACAATCATCCTAATTATATTGTTAATAAAATAATGGTAGTGATGATTATCTGACTTCAACCCAATGAAGTCCATCATACTTCACACATCACTGAAACAATTCTGCATTATAATTCTTTATTTGGAAGCAATGTGCCGATCATTGGAAACAGAATGTCCATTGCCAATGTCCATTTGTACATACCATATATACTCCTGTATAAGCCGACCCCCCCCCCCCCCCCCTAATTTTGCCACAAAAAAACTGGGAAAACTTATTGACTCACGTATAAGCCTAGGGTGGAAAATGCAGCAGCTGTTGGTAAATTGCAAAAATAAAAAGATACCAATAAAAGTAAAATTGAGACATCAGTTGGTTAAATGTTTTTGAATATCCATATTGAATCAGGAGCCCCATATAATGCTCCATACAGTTAATGATGGGCCCCATAAGATAATCCATACAAAATACTCCCCATATAAAGTTCCATAAAGGTTAATAATGGCCCCATAAAATGCTCCACAGATTATGCCCCATATGCTCCAGATTTTGCCCCATATGCTCCACAGATTATGCCCCATGTGCTCCACAGATTATGCCCCATGTGCTCCACAGATTATGCCCCATGTGCTCCACAGATTATGCCCCATGTGCTCCACAGATTATGCCCCATGTGCTGCACAGATTATGCCCCCATATGGTGCTGCACAGATTATGCCCCCATATGGTGCTGTACAGATTATGCCCCCATATGGTGCTGCACAGATTATGCCCCCATATGGTGCTGCACAGATTATGCCCCCATGTGGTGCTGCACAGATTATGCCCCCATATGGTGCTGCACAGATTATGCCCCCATATGGTGCTGCACAGATTATGCCCCCATATGGTGCTGCACAGATTATGCCCCCATATGGTGCTGCACAGATTATGCCCCCATATGGTGCTGCACAGATTATGCCCCATATGGTGCTGCACAGATTATGCCCCCATATGGTGCTGCACAGATTATGCCCCCATATGGTGCTCCACAGATTATGCCCCCATATGGTGCTCCACAGATTATGCCCCCATATGGTGCTCCACAGATTATGCCCCCATATGCTCCATAGTATAGGTCCCTTAAGCTGCCGCTGCTACTAAAAAAAAAATGACATACCTCTCGTCGCTGGAGGCCAGGTGCCGGTGTCCTGAGCAGGCGGGGACACCGGCGCACTATGGGGGACAGGTGCCGGTGTCACCGCTCGCTCAGGGCCCTGGCACCTGATATATTCACCTGTCCCTGGTCCACCTCTGCACGCCGCTGTCTTCTGGGTCCTCTTGTCAGTGAGCGCTCAGGCAGAGGGCGCGGCGTGTACTAACTACGTCATCGCGCCCTCTGCCTGAACATTCACAGCTAGAGGACAAGGCGGTCAGAGCAGCGCACAGCGGTGGAACGGGGACAGGTGAATATCGCATATACTCACCCCCCCGCCACCACATCTCTGCAGCCCCTGCTCTTTTCCCGCAGCTCTTCCTTCCTACAGCGGTCACGTGGTACCGCTCATTAAAGTCATGAATATGTGCATATTCATGACTTTAATGAGCAGTACCATGTGACCGCTGAAGGAAGGAGCCTGAGATCGTGGGAGAAGCAGGGGGCTGCAGAGACGCGCCGGCGAAGGGGTAAGTATGATCTGACACCCCCCTCCCTCCCCTGCCGGCCCCCTGTATATGACTCGCGTATAAGCCGAGAGAGGGACTTCCAGCCTTAAAAAATGGGCTGAAAATCTCGGCTTATACGCGAGTGTATACGGTAGGTCAAATTAAACTAGAATTAAAATAAGACTGTTTCTGCCATGCGACGTACTATCCCGTCCATAGTACCTGGGACCGTATGACCAGGGACAGGATAGAACGTCGCATGCGATCACAGCTGACACCCGGCACTATGTGCCAGGAGCGGTCACGGACCGCTCCCGGCACATTAACCCCTGGCACACATCAAACATGATCGCGGTGTCCCGGGGCACGGGAGCATCGCGCATCAAAGTCTGCAATCCAAAACGTTACTACTTCCCTTCCGAGCCCCGACGTGTGCCCATACAGTCGTTTTTATTTTTATGGAACTACGTTATAAACTTGTTTGAAGCACTTGGGGGTTCAAAGTGCTCACCACAGATCTACATAAGTTCCTTAGGGGGTCTAGTTTCTAAAATGAGGTCATTTGTGAGAGGTTTCCACTGTTTAGGCACATCAGGGGCTCTCCAAATGCGACATGACGTCTAATCTCAATTCCAGCCAATTTTGGTTGGAAAAAGTCAAATGGTGCTCCTTCCATTCCGAGCTCTGCCGTGCGCCAAAACAGTGGTTCCCCCCCACATATGGGGTATCAGCGTACTCAGGACAAATTGGACAACAACTTTTGGGGTCCTTTTTCTTTTGTTACCCATGGGAAAATAAAAAATTGGTGACTAAAAGATAATTTTTGTGTGAAAAAAATAGGATTTTTTATTTTCATGCCCAGGCATTATAAACTTGTGTGAAGCACTTGGGGGTTCAAAGTGCTCACCACAGATCTAGATAAGTTCCTTAGGGGGTCTAGTTCCCAAAATGGGGTCACTTGTGGGGGGGTTTCCACTGTTTAGGCACATCTGGGGCACTGCAAACGGAACATGACACCCATCAACGTCTGCATTCCAAAACGTTATTACTTCCTTTCCAAGCCCTGCCGTGCGCCCAAACAGTTTCCCCCCCCACATATGGGGTATCTGCGTACTCAGGACAAATTGGAAAACAACTTTTAGGGAAAAATCAAAAATTGGGGACTAAAAAATCATTTTTGTGGAAAATAGTTTTGTTTTGTTTTTTTCACACCCAGGCATTATAAACTTTAGTGAAACACTTGGGGGTTCAAAGTGCTCACAACAGATCTAGATAAGTTCCATAGGGGGTCTAGTTTCCAAAATGGTATCACTTGTGGGGGGTTTCCACTGTTTAGGCGCATCAGGGGCTCTTCAAACACGACATGGCGTCCAATCTCAATTCCAGCCAATTTTGGTTTGAAAAAGTCAAACGGCGCTCCTTCCCTTACGAGCTCTGCCGTGCGCCCAAACAGAGGTTTTCACCCACATATGGGGTATTGGCGTACTCAAGAGAAATTGCGCAACAACTTTATCTGTCCATTTTCTCCTTTTACTCTTGTGAAAATAAAAAAATGTTTGTAAAAGATGATTTTTGTGACTAAAAAGTTAAATGTTCATTTTTTCCTTCCAAGTTGCTTCAGCTCCTGTGAAGCACCTGAAGGGTTAATAAACTTCTTGAATGTGGTTTTGAGTAGCTTGAGGGGTGCAGTTTTAAGAATGGTGTCACTTTTGGGTATTTTTTTACATATAGACCCCTCAAAGTGACTTCAAATGTGAGGTGGTCCCTAAAAAAAATGGCTTTGTAAATTTTGTTGTAAAAATGAGAAATCGCTGTTCAACTTTTAACCCTTAACTTCCTAACCAAAAAAATGTTGTTTCCAAAATTGTGCTGATGTAAAGTAGACATGTGGGAAATGTTATTTCTTAACTATTTTGTGTGACCTATTTCTCTGTTTTAAGGGAATAAAAATTGAAAGTTTGAAAATTGCTAAATTTTCAAAATTTTCGCCATATTTCCATTTGCTTCAAAAATAAACGCAAGTTATATCGAAGAAATTTTACCACTAACATGAAGTACAATATGTCACGAGAAAACAGTCTCAGAATCGCGAAGATCCGTTGAAGCATTCCAGACTTATAACATCATAAAGAGACAGTGGTCAGAATTGTAAAAATTGGCCCGTCATTAACGTGCAAACCACCCTGGTTAAGGGGTTAAAATCCACTTAAAATCCCAACAACCCTATTCCCCTAAAATTATATACCACTGAGACAATATCATTATAAGAAAGCACTGAAACCAAAGTTTTCATTGAGCCCACACGGTGCTACACTCCCTGACCTATAGATCCATTTACTCTCTAATTTAGCCAGACTCTTGTCAAAATCTCCACCCCTTGGTCCCATTTGAATCAAATCAATTCCTTTGACTTTTAACAAACTAGAATTACTGTCATGATGTGCAAAAAAATGTCTATCAATTGTTTTAAGAAGTGATGGATCCTCTACATCACGCCCCTTCTCAATGTCTCGAACATGTTCTCTAGTACATACACGTAGTTCCCGTGTAGTGAGACCAATGTACATTTTTCTGCAAGCACACTCTGCACAATAGACTACACCCTTAGTGGAGAATGTAATCAGGTGTCTAATGAGAAAGGACCGATCTCCTGTTGCATTGGAAAATGTCTTGCTTTTAACCATATTGGAACGTCCTTTACAGTGACCACCTGGATAAAAGCCCACAGTCTCCATCCAAGTTTTACTTCTAGCCACAGGTGGTTCATAGTGACTGTGGACCAAAATGTCTTTTAAATTTTTGGATCTCCTTGCCCTTCTTAATGGGTCCTCTGGCAAACATTTTTTGAGAGTAGGATCTGATAGAAGGATTGGCCAATGTTTTTGGATAATTGCATGGAATTCCAGCCATTGACTATTGCATGTTGTTATTAAACGAACATTTTTTTCTTTCTCCATTTTTTCGGATTTATTTTTATAAAGGAGTTCATTCCTTGTCATTCATTTGGCTCTTTGGCATCCATTTTTAATCACTTTCTTACTGTATCCTCTTTCAACAAACCGTTCTCTTAATTCTCTTGATTGATCTTCAAAGGTTAAATTATCTGAGCAAGTTCGTTTGACCCCTAAAAATTGGCCTATGGGTATTCCTTTAATGTTAGATGGAAGATGAGAAGATGTGGCATGTAGAAGAGTATTAGTAGCTGTAGGCTTCCTAAATATCTCAGTTGTCAAACTGCCATTTGGAAGAGTATCTATCAATACATCCAAAAAATCCAATTTTTTTACCCATCTTTATTTATTACTTGAAGATATATTTGAGATTTTTGTGTTTTTTCTGCCCACTTCCTTTGTGTGGGATCATTAGTGGTGCAGACGGATTTTCTTGGTATTTGACATAAATTATAATTAGGGATAAACTTGTGGCTTGAGACATGTGGCATTATAGTAGGTAGAATCACACTGCCCAGCACCCCAATGCGCGTTACGCGTGTAGCTTCGTCAGTGGGTACTGAGACATTGTTCCTGTGGGTATATAAAGGTATATTCCTTGTTAAATCACCTGTAATTAATCAGAGAGAGCCGCCCCTCACCCATTCAGATCCCCCGGCCGGTGCCGTCAGGTCCATGCAGTATGCACTGCGGGATTTGATAGAACGCCGGGCGGGGAGGGGGTCGAGGAGGCGGCACCAAGTAACAAATAATCGTCCATTGTGCTCTGTGGTCGCCATCAAGAGGATCACGCTGCACACCCCATGTGGTGCCGGAGAGATCACATGGGACAGCAAGCAGGGAGGAGGAAGAGGAACGATGGGCGGTGCTGTCTGTTTGGGCGCACACATCCCGCCCACCGCGTCCGAGAACCGCCTCCATGCGTGAGCACAGCAGGTCGCTCTACTTAGACGCCAGGCGGGGAAGGAGGACGCGGCGGCACAGAGATGCCAAATAAATCACTTCAAAGTTACGTTTGATTTCATAACTGTGTTCTGAAATGATGACAGAATAAAACTTGATTATTCTGAACAACCCGCATGTTCATTTTAATGAAATATGACGATTTTGAGTCTGGGGTCATATAGACCCCATGGTACCAAAGCAGAGACTTTATTAGGATGCTGCATCAAAGGAAGATTAACTAGATCACCACACTCGATACTGTAAAACCCAAAAGACTTTAATGACTCAGTTTTGCTCCTTTTCTATAATAATTTCACGCACTGCAGTGTACGGGGTGTATATATAACGGGGGGTTCCGATTGATTCATTATATCTTTTATATAATTTATTTTAATTTTTTATTCTTGTATGTGTCTGTACCAATCTATGTTCCATCTATGAGATTCTCTCTGTATCATTTATCATTATTTAGAATACCGTTTGTTATTTATAACTATTTGGCTATTGTTTTTGTTATTCATAGTATAATACCGACAATGGCCACTAGATGGCAAAACATTAACCCAGCTGTGGAACCATGAAAAAAAAAATCACTGCTTTGATACCATGGGGTCTATATGACCCCAGGCTCAAGATTGTCATATTTCATTAAAATGAACATGCTGGCTGTTCAGAATAATCAAGTTTTATTCTGTCATCATTTCAGAACACAGTTATGAAATCAAACGTAACTTTGAAGTGATTTGTTTGTCAACATCAAACATAAACTGAAATTTATACCAAAATGCTTTACTAATAACTAAAAGTATTCAAATTCAATAAAAAAAAAAGCACAATAACTGCAACTGTGCGGATTTTAGTAAAACCATAATGACAACAAATGATCTGGCAATAAATTTAGCCCTTGCATTCACTGCACGTCATAGCGCCATGTTCTTCACCAATAAACTTCTTGCAGTCATTGCAAACAAATCTCGTCTTTTTGTCCTTCGATCGAGGACAAACATAGCACCGTTTGCGCTGTCCTGTAACACTGCTGGGTTGAAAGTGACGCAGATCTCATCTAGACAATGTTTATTTACAATTATATTACAAAACATGTGAATAAACAGAAAATATTTTAAAAAAAATGTCAGACAATAAAGGTACTATGGGGTCAGGAGAGTCCCAAACACAGAAAATTGAAAATAACTTGAAACAAAATTGAAAAACAAATTCAAAAATTCAAAATATCATCAACATAAGCAGAAATGTTACTTGAAAATACATGTAGCGTCGGCGTCCCTGCCTTCTGCCAGGCAGGGACGCTGTTCCCCTGCAGCAGCGTCCTCTGCCAGGCAGGGACGTCGCCCCCCTTACCCTTCCTCAGCGTCCTCTTTCCGCCCTGCTGGGGCCGCGCGCTCCTTCCCTGCTGCTGGACTTAGGGCGTGCGCCCGCGCCCTCCCCCGCTCTTAAAGGAGCCGCGCGCATTTTTCAAATAAGTCCTTGGCCAATGCCGGAGGACTCCACCCTATATTAAGGGCTTCCTCCTTAATGGAGGTGCCCGAGCAATGTTGTTGTTGCACTGTTTCACTCTGCTTCAGCCCTCAGGTCCCGTTACCAGTTACCTGCCTGTTTCCTGCCCGTTTGCTGTATGCTACCTGTCCGCAAGTCTACCCGGAGGTTCGGACGTCACAAGTGGTGATCCACGGCTATTCCAGAGACTCTTGCCTGCTCACTTGGGAGCGATCATCTGCCATCTGACTGCAGCCCTACCCGGAGGTTCGGACGTCACAAGCGGTGATCCCCGGCTATTCCAGAGACTCTCGCCTGCTCACTTGGGAGCGACCATCTGCCATCTGACTGCAGCCCTACCCGGAGGTTCGGACGTCACAAGCGGTGATCCCCGGCTGTTCCAGAGACTCTCGCCTGCTCACTTGGGAGTGTCCATCCGCCATCTGCCTGCTAGCCTACCGGGAGGCTTCACCATCTCAGGTCGTATATACCTGTCCATCTAGAGACTGCCCCGGTTACTTGCTGTGACAACCTGCCTGTCAATCCAGAGACTGCCCCGGTCTCTTGCCGTGACAACCTGCCTGTCTATCCAGAGACTACCCCGGTCACTTGCCGTGACAACCTGCCTGTCAATCCAGAGACTGCCCCGGTCACTTGCCGTGACAACCTGCCTGTCTATCCAGAGACTGCCCCGGTCACTTGCCGTGACAACCTGCCTGTCTATCCAGAGACTGCCCCGGTCACTTGCCGTGACAACCTGCCTGTCAATCCAGAGACTGCCCCGGTCACTTGCCGTGACAACCTGCCTGTCTATCCAGAGACTGCCCCGGTCACTTGCCGTGATAACCTGCCTGTCAATCCAGAGACTGCCCCGGTCACTTGCCGTGATCCTTTCCCGTATAACCAGAGACTGCCCCGTCACTTGCCGTGACTTCCTGTCCGTCTCCCTGGGCGCCACCCGCTCTCTTACAAGTATAACCTTCTTGTATAAATAAAGCTCAGAGGTTCCACCTACCTGACCCGTTACAATACATAGAAGGTCAATGTCTGAGATTGACCAGTTTTAGAAATATTTCAATTTATTCAGCGCTGGGGTCTATATGACCCCATGGTTCCACAGCAGGGTTAAATGAAAATGAGGAATCCCTCGCTCTGCTCTCCGTGCAGATTTTCTAAATAGAAAATGTAGAATGTAGATTATAATAGCCAATTCTGTCTATTTGCTGCCATTTTCTGTGCCCTGTAACAAAATGGTGCAGGTGAATTTGTGCTCATCTCTGTGCCGCCGTGTCCTTCCTCCCCGCCTGGCGTGTAAGTAGAGCGACCTGCTGTGCTCACGCATGGAGGCGGTTCTCTGACGCTGGCCGGGTTGGGTGACGTGCGATGGGCAGGATGTGTGCTCCCAAACACACAGCGAGTCGCTTGGCACCGCCTATCGTTCCTCCTCCCTGCTTGCTGTCCCATGTGATCTCTCCGGCACCACGTGGGGTGTGCAGCGTGATCCTCTTGATGGCGACCACGGAGCACAATGGACGATGACTTGTTACTTGGTACCGCCTCCTCGACTCCCTCCCCGCCCGGCGATCTATCAGATCCCGCAGTGCATACTGCATGGAACTGGTAAAGATGAATCAGCCACAATCAGTCATATGCAAGATGAATGATTTAATTCATGTGAATTTTACACCACAATAAAGAGAGGATTTTATTCGAACGTCCATGACAGCACTGCGGAGAGAGGGGATCCGCCCCTTAGGAACAGGAAACCTACAGATACAAAAAGGGCGGCATCTCTCCCACGCATCAGTTGGTTTCCTGTTCCTGAAGGACAGGTTTCCTACAGATGAAGATCTTCAGGAGGACCCAGGCCGGCCGGTCGACCCAGGTAGGCGGGGGGATCTCCTACCTCGACCGGTGCGGAGCCCCTGGAAGCGCCACGGTGGGTCTGGGTAGGATTCCACGACAGTGTGCGGAGCAGGTGGAGCAGTATCCAGAGGATCCCTGTCTCCCAGCCAGCGCCGGTTGGTAAGTATCCCCCCCTCTCCCTGGTCCCGGTGCCTGCTCCCTGTCTTCTCCTGCGGTCCTGTCATGGTGGGGGCCTGCTAAGGTGGTGCAGCCGTGGGGAATATAAAACAAAAAAAATTTTGAATTTTCCGCCGCGCGTCACTGCTATGGACAGCGCGGCGGGGTTTTTTTCAATTTCCCGCCGCGCGTCGCTGCTGTGGGCGGCACAGCAAGGATTTTTTGGATCTCCCGCTCGCGTCCTTGCTGGGGGGGCGATGCGCGGGAGACTTCACTCGGGTACCTGCGACGGTGCGGCCGGGTCTGCGGGATCCCCTGTGGGAGCGCTGATCCTGTCGGCGTTAAGAAAGGGGGCGGAGTCTCCACCGCCGGAACCAGAAGTGGGACACCGGCCGGCGTTGAAAGTTTTGGCGGCTGCATCATACATCGGGCGGCGCCTGCTGTGGGGACGGCGGGGAGGTGCAGGGGGGCTGTGGGCTGGGTAGGGGGAGGACCCCTGGCCGCACCTGCTGACCCGGATATCCGGGGGAGGATATAATGAGCCTATGAAGCAGGTAAAGCGCTTCTGCCCCATTTTCTTACGATGGACACTGCAGAAGCTCCCTCGGTGCAGCAGGAGAGCCAGCAGCAGCAGACAGAGCGCTCCTCTTCAATGGCCAGGGGCGCCAGCCGCAGGAGTTCCTCAGCTGGGAAAAAGACCCCTCCCCGTGATCCGGTACCTACTGCTGTATGGACTGGGTAAGAGATCGTCAGACTTAGAATACCCAGTAATGCAGTTTTCCCCCATTCTGTGTTCCGTTACTAGGGGAAGAAGTGTTCGGTGAAAAGCAAGCACAGGGAATGTGCTTTTTGTGCTTGCCCTCTGCCAGACGCTTGCCCTAAAAGGTTATGCCAGCCGTGCACGCGACAGACGGTAGGGCATTAAAGGGGGAAGGGCAGGGGCCTGGGATGAGATAGTAACACCCCCCCCCCCCCGCCCCTTCCCTTTTTAGATAGCGGAGGAGACTCCAGATTTCACCGAAAGCCTGAAGGAGATAATAAGGGCGGAGATGAAGGTGTCCTTAAGACACGGAGAATCTTCCAGGCGTAGGGTCGAGACCCATAGTGAAGGAGAGAATCATGCCATGGGATTTGAACCTTGTTCTCACTGCTTTAACAGAACCCCTTTTTGAACCTATTTCAGCGGCATCAATAAAAATTCTTTCCCTAAAAACCGCCTTCCTGGTAGCATTAACTTCGGCTAGGAGGGTAAGTGACATCCAGGCACTATCTAGACTGTCTCCTTACACTCAGGTCCTGAATGACAGGATAATACTTAGACCTGATCCGGCATACCTACCTAAGGTGTCTTCCGCTTTTCACAGAACACAGGAAATTGTTCTCCCTTCTTTCATCCCTAATCCATCTAATCAAAAAGAGATAAAACTCCATACTCTAGATGTTAGAAGATGTCTCCTGCAATATTTGGTAGTCACTGACCCCTGGAAAAGGGACAATGCATTGTTTGTCTCTTTTCAGGGAATTAACAAAGGCCGCAGAATAACAAAAAGCTCATTGGCCAGATGGATTAGGGAAGCAATTTCTCTGGCATACACTTCGAGGGGCAAGCCGGCACCTGAGAGGCTAAGGGCGCATTCCACCCGAGCTGTGGCGACTTCATGGGCAGAGAAGGCAGAAGTCTCCATTGACCAGATATGTAAGGCAGCTACGTGGTCCTCTCCACACACGTTTTACACTCATCATAGGTTAGATTTGGGTGCTTCCTCAGATCTTTCTTTCGGACTAAGGGTGCTGCAGGCTGTAGTCCCTCCCTAAGTAGTTATTACTCTCTGTAATTCTCTCCGTAGTGCTGTCATGGACGTTCGAATAAAGTCTTAGTTACTTACTGTTAACGGTATTTTTCGAAGTCCATGACAGCACCCTTAGATTCCCACCCGTGTTCTATGTGCACTTCTTCCTCTTATATAGTCCACATGTAATAAACAATTGACCAATATTACTGTGTGATGCATAAATTTTTTGCTGTATACCATTTAACCTGGCTAGTCCTCTTATGCTCTGTAATCCAACTGATGCGTGGGAGAGATGCCACCCTTTTCGTATCTGTAGGTTTCCTGTTCCTAAGGGGCGGATCCCCTCTCTCCGTAGTGCTGTCATGGACTTCGAAAAATACCGTTAACGGTAAGTAACTAAGACTTTATGTGTGATTGACAAAAAAAATTAAGTAGCGAGTGATGTTTCGACCCCGTCCGGGCCTTTTTCAAACATCGCTATGCTTAACTTTATTGGTAACACAGTGCTGGGGGGAATGCGCTAATAGTAAGACTCCTGAAAGACTTGAGGTCCTCGCGTTGCACTAAATCCAGTGATTACGTCATTGTAAATTTTTCGTAACAGAACCGCACACTCGAAGACGGATGGGGAGACAACGTTTCTGAGCCGCAGTTCTGGGGAACTTGTTGGGGAATGTTGGTTGTAGAATCCGGACTGGTCGTAGAAGGAGAGGTTACTCCTCAAACAACTGAGAACTCTTGGCAGTAGACAGAGCATTGAACGGACTGTTGCCCTTTATGCTGGGCCACCATGTGAGAGTACTCTCCGACATCCGGACTACGGTGGCCTATATAAATCGCCAGGGAGATACTCATTAATGTCAGTGGCAGAGCGGGTATTTGCAAGGACAGAAAATTATTTCCTCTTACTGTCGGCCCTGCATATGAAAGGGGCAGAAAATGTCAGAGCAAACTTCTTGAGTCGCAGTCCACTAAGTCAGGGAGAATGGTCCCTGAAAGACAGTGTGTTCAAGCAGATCGTAGATATTTGGGGTCATTCCCGGATAGACCTTTTTGCCTCAAGAAAACAGAAAGGTCCAAAGGTTCTGCTCACTGAGTCCAGGAGACACATGGGGGACGCTTTAAGGATGAAATGGACCTCCGGACTATTCTATGTCTAATCCCGGCTTTCTTGAGGAAGATCCGAGAAGACAGAGCAAGGGTCATCCTGATGGCTCCCTTTCCAAAGAGGCCGTGGTTCTATTGGCTGAGGACAATGTCTGTGTTGAATCCATGGGTCCTTCAGAAGGATCAGGATCTTCTGTTCCAGGAGCCTTTTCTACATCTTCAGATGTCCGAGCTGCATTTAGCAACCTGGAATTTGAGAGGGCAGTTTTAAAAGAGAAGGGTTTCTCGGCTAGATTAATTTCTACCCTACTCAGTAGCAGGAAGCCGGTGACAACTAAGATCTATGAGAGGACTTGGAGAAAGTTCCTATCCTTTTCAGGGACAGAGCCAGGGGGGAGACTCCTGTTACATCTATACTAGAGTTCTTCCAGAAAGGGCTAGAATGAGGCCTCTCTGTGAGTACCCTTAAGGTTTAGTTCTCGGCCCTGGGGGCACTGTATAACTGTGACCTAGCGGTCAATAGATGGGTCTCCAAGTTTATTAAGGCCTGTAGTAGAGCAAAGTTGGTCCCTACGTGTAGATCCCCTCCATGGGATTTGAATTTAGTGTTAAATGCACTGACAGAGAGCCCTTTTGAGCTGTTGCATTTGGTCTCAGAAAAGATAATCTCGCTAAAAACATCCCTACTGGTGGCGCTTACTTCAGCCTGCAGGATTAGTGACATACACGCTTAATCAGCTGACCCCCCCCCCTTACACTCAGATCAAGGTGATTTTAAGATTAGACCCAGCATATCTCCCTAAGGTGGTTACCAAGTTTAATAGGGCACAGGAGATGGTATTGCCATCCTTTTGTTCAAATCTTAGCAATCAGAAGGTGGAGAGGCTACACACCCTAGATGTTAGGAGGTGCGAACTGCGTTATATAGAGGTGTCAGAACCCTGAAGGAAGCAAAGGGCCATATTTATATCTTTCCAGGGAGCTAGGAAGGGCTCTAGAGTGTCTAAACGGACCTTAGCGAGATGGGTTAGAGAGGCCTAGCCTAAGTTAGTGCAGGCAGGGCCATTCCTGATGGTCTAAGGGCCCATTCCACAAGAGCTGTGGCTGCATCCTGGGTGGAGAAAGCAGACGCTTCCATCGACCAGATCTGTAAGGCGGCCACATGGTCCTCCCTGTCCACCTTTCAGCACTACAGGCTGGATCTATCAGCCTACTCTGATCTCGCGTTCGGGAGAAGGGTTTTACAGGCTGTAAATATGAGTCTCTGTAATTCTTTCATGGTGAAGTCATGGGTGACTGAAAAACGAGTAATGTGCTTTAATCATAATCCATGACGGCATCACGATAGAGGGGATTCGCCCCTTCATGATAAAAAGGGCAGCTCCTCTGTCCGCTTCAGTTGGTTTACAGAGCATGAGAGGAAACTCTCAGGTTAGTGTACACACACAAATCATATATCTATATTCTTATTCATTCTTAACCACCAAAACCCAAAGGGAGTGAATAAACAAAATGAAGACTCACCAAGCCAAAAAAAAGTGATTAGATAGGGAGGGAATAGAACGGTACCAGCATGGGTTACAAGAAAACACGTTACCGTTAAGTAATATCCGTGTTTTTGTAATAAAGTTTTTTTATTCGGATTACCATGACAGCACCACGAGAGAGGGGATCCGCCCTTCGGGAACAGGAAACCTACAGATGTAAAAAGGGCGGCTCCCTCACACTCATCAGTTGGTTTCCTGTTCCTGGAGACCGGATCCTACAGATGAAG
Source organism: Oophaga sylvatica (assembly GCA_033576555.1). NCBI lineage: Eukaryota > Metazoa > Chordata > Amphibia > Anura > Dendrobatidae > Oophaga > Oophaga sylvatica. The sequence continues at coordinate 431,736,450 of JARQOD010000002.1, forward strand.
GATGTCCCAGGCCCGGCCGGTCGGCTCAGGTAGCGGGGGGGTCTCCTACCTCGGCCGGTGCGGTGTCCTGAAGCGCCACGGTGCTCCTGACTGGTTGGCACGACTGTGGTGAGACAGCAGGGAGCAGGGTCCAGCGGATCGCTGCCTCCAGAGCAACGCCGGGGTAAGTATATCTCCAGCCTCCCCGAAAGTGTCCCACAGGCTGGCAGCAGCGGTAGTAAATGCTCCCCCTCCTGTATTAATTCCCCGGGATGCTTCCTGGTAAGCACCGTGGGCGGTGGGGGCAGCAGCATCTGGAGCGCTGGCATGGTTTCCCCCTGTGGACGCTGTGAAGCACCATCTTGGGGCTGAGTGATGTTTGTGGGCGGAGCCAGCGGGCACTTCCGGGTCGCAAGTGCCGGTGGTGATCTGAGCATGTGTAGACTCCAAAAAAATGGCGGCCGCCATCCTAGGGGACAGAAACCCTGAGAAAGCAATGCAGGGCAGGGGAGGCTGGGGGGGAGGCGGAGCATGAACGCTGTAAACCGGATGGAGGAAGATATAAGGTGGCCAAGCAGGGGGACCCATGCTTCTGGCCCATTCATCATAATGGAGGATGAGCAGCTGCAGCTTGTGCAGCAGGACGAAGCCCCAAAGCAGACTTCGGTAAAGAAGTCCCAGATGTCCCAGAGGGACACCAGCCGGAACCAGTCAGGTCGGAAGACCCCTTCCAGTCGGCAGGAGACTGCGTCATCCAGGACATCTCTTCCTCACATTCCGGTACCTAATTTCGGCTGACGCTGGTAAGTGATCTTCGTGAAAGTTCACTCAGTGACGGAGCTCCCCCTTATACTATCATTATAGGGGAAGAAATGCACAGGGAATGCGCCCTCTGTGGGGATGCCCCCTTGATTGTCCGAAAAGATTATGCTCCCCCTGTATCCAGCAGACGGTAAGGTCTCGGGTAGTGGGGAGGAGGGAGTAGCTCTAGCCGAGAACAGTTTAGACTCCCCCGTTTGATATATTCTCAGGTGGCGGAGGAGACCCTGTTGTGAATGTGCTAGAAATGAATTCTGAGCAGAAGCTCCCTCTGGTGGTTACAAACAGTACTGAACTATCCAATGAAGATTGTGAAGATTGGCGATCAGGTGTTACTGACTGGTCTTATATAAGGGAGGTTCCCTCCCATCAGGGTTGCCGGTGATCAATTGTTCTGGTCTCATCTTTGATTCCTGTTCACTTTGTAGCTTGCTGTTTCGTGCCTGCATCTTCTTCTAACAGATAAGTCATTTTCTTCTTTTAGTTTTTTGTGCTTGCTTTTTGCATTTTGTCCTGCACTTCTGTGGGGGTCTGCCGGGTCCCCTCGGGGGCTTGTGCTCCTCTCAGTTTAGTTCAGCCACTGTTGTTTGTTCGTTTGCCTTTTCCAGTTTTTTCAGTGGCTGCTGTTTAGTTTTTGTTACACCAGAGAACTAATTTAGGTGGTAGTGGTCGTGTGATCTCAGGTGTTTTTGTAATTAGTAGAGTTGGTACTTTTCAGGGTTTTTTGGGATTGCAGTAAGTGTCCTTCCTATCCTTTTCTATTTAGGAAGTTTGGGCCCCAACGTTTGCTCATACTATTTTCTGTCTGTGTCTGTATTTTCCTCTTGTCTAACCGCCATTACATGTTTGGGGGCTTTCTATGTTCTTTGGGGTTCTGCTCCGGGGCAGATAGTTTTCCTCTTTCTGTCTTTAGGTGTAGTTAGCTTCTCAGGCTGTGACGAGGTGTCTAGGACCAACGTAGGTACACTCCACGGCTGCCTTTAGTTGTGGTGGTTAGTCAGGGTATTGCAATCCCATAGATTCCAACCTCTCTGGTGTATTTCCTTTTTTGCCTGCTCTCCTCAGCTACCAAATCATAACAAGACCCCCAACTTCACCCTAAATCTGAAGGATCTCATCAGGTCCGAAGTAAGGGATTCCCTGAGATCAATGACACCTGCGGGAAGTCCCAGACGAAGAAGTAGTTCAGACTCATCGGTAGACTGGAAGAGAGATGAAAAATCCCCTAATTCATCCGTGTCGGCTTCCTCGTCTGAGGAAGACTCCAGCCGCTTTTGTCTGCCCCTAGACCGAGTGGACAAACTAGTTAAAGCAGTCAGGGGTATGATGGGGATAGTAGAGACCAAACCAGAAATGTCTGTAGAAGATAGGATGTTCAAAGGTTTGGACCAAAAGAAGAGAAGAGCCTTTCCCTTGAATAAAAAAATCAAGGATCTAATCCTCCATGAATGGAGAAAACCGGAAAAGAAGGGCTCTCTACCACCGGCCCTTAAGCGTAGATATCCTTTTGACGAGCCAGGTACTAGTGTTTGGGATAAAGCTCCAAAATTAGATGCCGCGGTGGCCAACGCATCGAAAAAAGCGGCCTTACCCTTTGAGGATATGGGGGCCTTTAAAGATCCCTGGATAGGAAAGCGGACATCTTCCTTAAAGGAACCTGGGAGATGGCGGCAGGCTCCTTAAGACCGGCAGTAGCATCTACGTGCATGGCTAGATCCGTGATGGTCTGGTTAGACCAGTTAGAGACTCAGCTAAAAGAATGGGCTCCCAGAGACTCAATCTCAGGTGCCCTGTCAATTATTCAGGAGGCTGCAGCTTTTCTCTCAGATGCATCAGTAGACTCCGTCAGAATGGCAGCTAGGGCGGCGGGCCTCTCGAATGCGGCCCGTAGGGCACTGTGGCTTAAGTGCTGGCCTAGTGACATACAGACAAAATCTAAACTGTGTGCCATACCCTGTGAAGGGGAATATCTCTTTGGCCCTGTCCTGGACGAGCTGCTGGAAAAAGCAGGCGATGAGAAAAAGAAATTTCCCAGCCTAGCAGCCTCAGCATATCAACGGCCGTTTAATAGGAGAAAGTTTGGCCAAAGGAAGCCGGCTAGAGACCGTCCCAAATGGGAAGACAGGAGAAAGAAAGGTACCGGATTCATGTTCGGACGTTCTTCTGGAGAAAGGAAGAGAACACGTCAATGACTAGCAGCCCCTGTAGGGGGTAGATTGTCAACCTATTATCTGTGTTGGGCCCAGATCACCAACAGCAGTTGGGTGAAAGGGGTTATATTACAGGGACTGAGGCTGGACTTTTGTTCAGTTCCTGTGGATAAATTTAAAATGACTCCCATACGCTCCTCTCAGAATGAACAAGTTGCTCTAGAGGCAGAGATAGCAGAGTTGTGCCACAAAAATGTTCTGTGCCCAATATCAGCGTTAGAAGAGGGTAAAAGGGTTTTACTCTACCTTATTTTTGGTTAAGAAACCAGATAAGTCGTACCGAACCATCATTAATCTTCGGGATCTGAATACATTTTTGATAGCTCGACCCTTTAAAATGGAAACAGTGGGGTCAGCAATAAAGTTGTTGTTTCAAAACTGTTTTATGGTGGTTTTAGATTTAAAAGATGCGTACTACCATGTGCCTATTTGGGCGGCCCACCAACGGTTTTTGAGGGTGGCGGTTTCAATGAGTGGAGTAATCCGTCACTTTCAATATAAAGCTTTACCCTTTGGGCTCTCAATGGCTCCAAGGGTATTCACGAAGTTGGTCTCTGAAGTGGTGGCCCATCTAAGAGAGTATGACATCCTGATTGTACCATACTTAGATGATTTCCTAATTATTGGAACCTCAGCTGACCATTGCCGCTCCCAGTTGGACAAAGCCATATCCATTCTAGAACGCTTAGGTTGGTTGATAAATCGGGAAAAGTCCCGTTTACAACCCTTGAGAGTCCAGCAGTTTCTGGGACTAATCTTAGACTCGGAGGCTCAGGAATGTCGTCTTCCAACCAGCAAGATTGTCCAAATTCGTCAGCAGGTGGTTCGAGCAGTAAATAGACCAACTATGACTCTTAGACATGCCATGTCCCTTGTAGGCTCTTTAACAGCTTGCATCCCAGCTGTAAGATGGGCGCAGCTTCACACCAGAACCCTTCAGAGGGATATTTTGGCTAATGAAAGGGTCCTAGATTTTCTAGATAGGAAGATAACTTTACGGCCTGTTACAATAAAATCTTTAGCTTGGTGGAGTAACAACATATCAATTGGGGTTCCCTGGGAAAATCACATATCCCGGGTTGTAACCACAGACGCCAGTCCCTCAGGTTGGGGGGCCTGTATGGGAGAGCTCCTCTAACTTTAAAGAACTATCAGCTGTAGAATTGTCAATTAAAGAACTGCTTATATACCTGCAGGGTCATCACGTCAGAATCCTCTCAGACAACCGGGTAACAGTGGCATATATCAACCACCAAGGTGGAACCCTGTCCAAAGCCCTGATGAGCGTGGCGGAACGCATTTTTCAAACAGCAGAGAGACATTTTCTATCACTGACGGCGCTACATATAAGGGGAAAAGACAAACCACAGCAGACTTTCTAAGCCGCAACACGCTAAGGCAGGGAGAGTGGTGTCTAAATACAGCCATTTTCACACTGATTGTCAGTCTCTGAGGTCAGCCAGAGTTGGACCTCTTTGCTACCAGACGAAACAGGAAGGTGGAAAAATTCTGTTCGCTAGATCCGTCAGAGAGGGCTCTAGTTGTGGACGCTTTCCTGACAAAATGGAACTTTGGCCTGGCCTATGCTTTTCCCCCACTAGCCCTGTTACCCTTAGTAATAAGGAAGATCCGGGAGGACAGAGCAAGAATCATACTGATTGCCCCATTCTGGCCCAGAAGGGCCTGGTTTTCATGGCTGAGGAAAATGTCACTCTGCGACCCCTGGGTTCTTCCAGATCTTCCGGACCTTCTCTTCCAGGGCCCAGTCAATCATCCACAAATAGCCGGACTCCATCTAACGGCGTGGAGTTTGAAAGGTCATTATTAAAAGATAAGGGGTTCTCTGACAATCTCATTAATACCCTGCTTAATAGCAGGAAGATAGTCACAACAAAAATTTACGCTAAGACCTGGGAAAAATTTCTAGCCACTGCTATCCTCGGGACTGAGGGGGAAATCCCTATAGGGCAGATTTTAGAATTCCTGCAGAAAGGGTTAGATCTAGGTCTAGCCACTAGTACCCTGAAAGTACAGGTATCAGCCCTCGGTGCCTTGTTCAACTGCGAGATTACAAAAAATTACTGGATATCCAGATTTATCAAAGCGGCAGATAGAACGAGGCCTATACAAAGAACAAGGTATGCACCATGGGACTTAAACCTAGTCCTTACGGCTTTGACAGAGGCTCTGTTTGAACCTATGGTGTCCGCCACAATTAAAAATCTGTCTCTCAAGTTAGCCTTCTTGGTAGCCATCACGTCTGCACGAAGGATAGGAGATATACAATCTCTCTCTAGGGACCCTCCTTACACACAGATTATGGAAGACAGGGTAATAATTAGACCGGACCCTGCCTATTTACCCAAAGTTGCCTCTAGGTTCCATAGAACACAGGAAATAGTCCTCCCCTCCTTCCTTCCTAACCCGACTAACCAGAAAGAGGAGAAACTCCATAACCTAGATGTCAGGAGGTGTTTATTACATTATCTGTCAGTAACTGATCCATGGAAGAAGGGCAGCGCCTTGTTTACATGTTTTCAGGGTGAGAGGAAGGGCTTTAGAGTTTCCAAATGTACATTAGCAAGGTGGATTAGGGAGGCTATTTCTCTAGCTTACTCAGCAGGTGGCGGTCCGGCTCCACAGAATCTGAGGGCGCATTCCACTCGAGCCATGGCAACTTCTTGGGCGGAAAGATCTGGAGTACCCATCAACCAAATATGTAAGGCGGCCACATGGTCTTCTCCTAACACCTTTTTTAATCATTACAGATTAGACATCGGTGCCTCCTCGGATCTCTCCTTCGGGTTAAGGGTGCTGCAGGCTGTAGTCCCTCCCTAGAATAGTGTTACATCTCTGTAATTCTCTCGTGGTGCTGTCATGGTAATCCGAATAAAGTATTAAGTTACTTACCGGTAACGGTATTTTTCGGAAGACCATGACAGCACCGTTAGTTCCCTCCCTTGCACGTGTATCGAACACTCCCTTTAATTATAAAGTCCACGTAGACTAGGTTGTTTAGAGTTTGTATATAATTTATGTGTCATTAACCATGGAGGTCCTCTCGGCTCTGTAAGCCAACTGATGCGTGTGAGGGAGCCGCCCTTTTTGTATCTGTAGGTTTCCTGTTCCCGAAGGGCGGATCCCCTCTCTCGTGGTGCTGTCATGGTCTTCCGAAAAATACCGTTACCGGTAAGTAACTTAATACTTTTTTTTGTCTAATCATGATATTACTCTTATGTATTGCTTTTTTCATTGTATTTAAGTGGTGGTATTATTCTGGATATATAAATGACAACCTGAGCTTTACTTGCCCTCACTGGGTACAGTGTAGTCTCTCAACCACAGCTCCGTTCTCTGTTGATCAGCTGCAGCTCCGCTGTCACGTTCTCGGTGCTGCAGCCAGTCGCTGGGCTCTGTGGCTTGCTGGCTAAGTTCAATTACTTCTAGTTAGAGAAAGAAGCAATTTAAGACTGCGTTCACATGAGAACAGTTACAGGTATTTTTACTAATGCCATGTTTTGATGCAATTTTCAAAAACCATGTGAAACCATGTATTAGTTCCCGCCACTAAAAATGCACTGCAGCCACAATGTGTGAGCGCTGCCTAACTGCTGTTGCCTAATTTCATCAGTTTTCCCATACGGCCCTTTTTGACATTGTGTTCGTCCCCGCGTTCAGTTGTCCCGTCAGGGCTTATGTCCAAAATCCCCCTCCCCGCACACAAAAAAATGGCATATGGGCATATGTGCTGACATAGTCAACATGTGCTCTGTCATGCACCATTGTCGAGCGTATGTGCTTACTGGAGGCGCAAAAGAAGAGCTTCCTTGTTCTCTAGTCTTTGCCTTGAAAGTTGTCATTGATAACACATGGTGAATAGAAAACTGCTCCATGGAAAGGTAATCGTGTACACTGATAGGACCTTGATATGACCGGTAGTCTTTAAAGGGGTTGATCATAGCACTCAGACCATGGATTTATTTTTATTATTATTTATTAGAGACTGACTTTAAAAGGATTATTTTCATAAAAGTGATGGCATGTTGCTAAAATCTTTAATTACCTTAGATTTGGTGTGGGGCTGACCTCTATGGTCCAACGGGTTTTGAGAATAGAGAGGTCTCAGTAGAGCTTAGGATGTCCCCTATATGAGTTGCTCCTGGCCACCAGCCTGTGCGGGGCAGTTCTTGGTTCCTGTACAGTGGCTCCTTCTCTGTTTTAATAAGATGTGGTACTAATGGCTTGATATCTCCTTAATAATCATGAGACATCTTGGGGATATTCCATCAATTTATGAGATGGAAATAATCCCCTTTAATCGGTTTGCTTATTTGCCTTTAGCTTAAATGTTTCCAGTTAAAACAAAGCAATAGGCTGGAGTCACACAGAACGTGTAAAAAAAGGTCCGATTTTGTAATGTGATAATTGCACAACAGTTCTCCGTGTGACGTGTGTTGATCCATATGTAATCCGTTTTAAATGCTATGATGCGATTTCCTCGCATCTCAGGATCCGTGTGACATCCGTATGGCTTTTCATTTCTCACTGCTTTTCCCTTTGAATTTAATGGCTCAATGGGCTGTAATGAGGAAAATATGTGCATATTTCTCGCAAGTCACACTGATGGTCCGTGTGATGTCCGTTTTTTTGTCGCACCCATAGACTTGCATAGGCGATTCTTAGCCGAGATACGCGTACAATCGCAGCATGCTGCGATTTCACTTGCGCGTATAAAACGCGCTAGAAAAAATTGGCTGATGGGAGCTGCTCCATAGAATAACATTGGGACGAGTGCTAGGCGATTTTTTATCTCCTAGCACTCGTCCGTATTATACGGTAGTGTGACCCCGGCCTTAAAAGGATTGGTCAGGGCCCAAGCGGGGTCCCGCACCCACCGGGGGATTGGGGAACTTTTCTCCACATTAGAATAGAGCGTCAGTGCGCATGCTTGACCACCGCTTCTGTCATTGCTTACGGGGCTGCCAAGCACCTCAGGTGGCTTTTTCTGGCAGTACCATAGAAAGTGAATGGAGCGCCGATTGGACATCTGGCCTTATGCGTAATTTTGGATTGGGGATATAAGTTCCCCATCGTGCTGATCGGTTTGGGTCCCATCTAATCAATGTTATCTTGTCCAGAATTTGTTTTTACTGGACAATCCCTTTAATTCCTTAATCTCCTGGACAACCTAAGTATAGCCTCAATTTTTACTGTAGCTTTAAGAAACACTAGTACATTTGATCCAAAAGGTAGCCAGTATGAAGGGGTCTAAATGATATGTAGGCCAGTCGTAGGCGTTTCTACGCAGTTTAGTGGTGACGTATAGGCTGTGTGTCCATTTTAGGCTGTGTCCATTTTCGGATGTCCCCACATTACAATACTATTGAATGCCGATGTCTAAACTGCACACATACGTCACACACCATGCAGAGGTGGTGGCCTGCTGGCGTTCCTGCTTATGTATACCCACAACACCCGCTGATTATGTCTTCCGTGAGAAGCTGCTGCCTTCTATCACTTGTCTCTTTCTTGTTCTAGGACCCAAGACTGTCTTTTTCTGGGCTCCAATAATGAAATGGGTAATTTGTTTTCAACGTGTGTCTATGTCTGACTTCTGATATGTAAATGTATGTCCGTTATTGCACCCTTACAAATAAAATGCGTTCAGATTCCTGTATATGGAGTTAAAGGGGTTGTCCACTATTCGGACAACCCCTTCTTATATACTCTATTCCTCAGTGTACAGATAGCAGAAACTCATCTCCACCACCAACATCCCAGCGCTCACATGACATGGCAATCAGTGGTTGCTGATGGGCTGCAGTTGTCACACGTCCTTCAGACTTCTGAGGTCGCTTTCAAGCGAATCAGTGACGCAGCCCATTAGCGACTGCTGATTTGCTGCAACACATGGCATGCGAACAGTGTGGGAGGCTAATGTTATTTTTATTTTACACTGGAGACTATGTTATGTAAGAAGGGGGTTGTGCAGGTAGTAAATAACCCCTTTAATGACCCGTATTGTATGTTTCCCTCTTATTTGTCCTTGTCTTTGTGGCAGCGTTCATGTCCTCCCTTCTGCAATGCGCCCTCTGCTGGAAGGTAGTGAGACTACAGACACAACTTTTTTGTCCATCTAAAAAAAAACTGATTTCAACTGGATCTGTTTTATTTTAACATTGAGGTCTATGGAAAACTGATCAGTTGAATAGCCATCCATTTTGTTCCGTTGGAAACTGATCCAGTGAGCACAAAACTTATGCTGTTCACATGAAAGAAAATATATAGACTTCAATGTTTAAAAAAAAAGGATCCAGTTGAAATGTTTTTTTGTTTGTTTTTTATTTCAGCTGGACAGAAAAGTTGTGTCTGCACAGCTTATTTGTTATCCGATTGCTGCTGGATCCATTCTCACTGACGATTCCTAGACATACACACGTAGCCTGACGTGCCGACAGCTACTGCCAGTGGGCTTGTGCTTTCCTGCATATGTGAACAGATACAATAGAAGCGCACATGCTCTGGCAGCCTCTGTGAGCTGTCCGTGACGGCCCTGCCATGGATTCTGTCAGTGATGGCTTGGCTTCATTGATATTGTAGGAATCGCCTGACCGCCAAGTGTATGTAGCAATTCCTTAAGCAGGACATGGCCTCTGAGGATTATTCACTAATCTTCATTGTGAGCGCGTCCTATTGTAATATGTTGCCTCTTGGAGCCATACAGATGATGAAATAGCAGGTTATTAATCTGAACGAAGTATCATGTAGAGACTGAGAACCTGACTCCAGTGATATGTCACTTGCTGGTCTGGTTAGTGTAGTTTTGATAAAAACTGGTGATTTATCAGCAGGAGATTATCACATGAAGAAAAGTAACCCTGCGGCCATGTAGTCCTCCATATTTATGTTCTCTGTATAACTTCACCCTCACCACTGACTGGCAAAACTGAAATACCTTCAATCAGAATCTGGTTCAATCACAAAAATAATTTGTATTATTTTCTTTCTCTGATATGTTTTAGATGTACTGTTTTTTATTTCTTCTTACTCAGATTTGTTTAACTGTCTCTGAGATGTTTGCGCCAATGTCCTTGTGTTTCTCATTTAAATTGCTTCCTTCAGGTTAGCTATCATTCTCGGTCATATGACTGTATGTCATTTTTTTTTTGTGCCCCACTAATTTGAACCGCATGCCTATTTTATACTTGCATGCCAGCGACTGTGTATTTGCCATGGTTTTGTTCTGATGAAGAAGTTTGAACCTTCAAAACGCATTACCCAATAAACCACAGAAATTGATCTCCGGATTCCTGTCTTCTTCTTATTATGGCAGCGCAGGTGAAACTCACACTGTTCCATTCCAGCATCTAAGATTTAGATGGTACCGTTTACAGATGAGCAAATATGTTTGGAAACTATCATCGAATCCAAATTTTCCATATTGGAACCCAATTTGTGCCGAATTTGTTTGACGATTGTTTCCAAACATATTTGCTCATTTCTACTCCCATTGACTCCTGTAGCGTTCGGCTATGTTCGTAATCCGAATCGAAAATTGAAAAATTCACTCTACTCTAGTACTGTTGTCCCACTATGCTAAATAGTATATTTCCCTCTGTGTTATATACAGCTCTGGTAAAAATTAAGAGACCACTGCACAGTTTTATAAAAATCAGCTTCTCTACATGTCTGACAGCCATTACATTCCAGTGTCAGTTGAATTCCAACCAGAGTACACCTCATTCTACTTAATGTGCTTCTGATTAGGTGATCACCTGAACCAAATCTTATTTAACGAAGGAAAGTATAAAAAACACTGCTGTGGTGTTCACAATCCTCTTGCAATAGGACAAGCTGGATGGCAAAACAAGTGCTAGTAATATCCCAAAAGTAATAGGAATGAAAACATAACTTTTAAGCATGCCAAAGGAGTTGAAAAGAAAAGTCTTGAGTGAGGAAAAGAAAGGCTCAATTCTGGCTTTACTAGCAGAGGGATACAGTGAGCGTCATGTTGCCTCCATCCTTAAAATTTCTAAGACAGCAGTCCATTACAACAAGGTCAAGCAGCAGACAATGAGGACAACAAAGCTACAGACCGGCAGATGGCGAAAACGACTCTCCACTGACCGGGACGACCGTCATCTTATTTGAATGTCACTCAGCAACAGCAGGATGGCATCAAGTGACCTACAAAAGGAATGGCAAATGGCAGCTGGGGTGAATTGAATGACAAGAACAGTTCGTAACAGGCTCCTAGAGTCAGGGCTCAAGTCATGTAAAACTAGAAAAAAGCTTTTCATCAATGAGACGCAAAGGAGAGCCAGGCTGAAGTTTGCCAAAGACCATAAGGATTGGACCATAGGGGACTGGAGTAAGGTAATCTTCTCTGATGAGTCTAATTTTCAGCTTTGCCCAACACCTGGTCGTCTAATGGTTAGGCGGAGACCTGGAGAGGTGTACAAGGCACAGCGTCTTGCCCCCACTGTGAAATTTGGTGGAGGATCGGTGATGATCTGGGGAAGCTTCAGCAAGGCTGGAATTGGGCAGGTTAATCTTTGCGAAGGACGTATGAATCAAGCTGCATACAAGGTTATCCTGGAAAAACAGTTGATTCCTTCTGCTCAGGCAGTGTTCCCCAACTCTGAGGACTGGTTTTCCAGGAGGACAATGCACCATACCACACAGCTAGGTCAATCAATGTTTGGCTGAAGGACCACCACATCAAATCCCTGTCATGGCCAGCCCAATCGCCAGACCTGAACCCCATTGAAACCTCTGGAATGTAATCAAGAGGAAGATGGATAGTTACAAGCCATCAAACAAAGAACTGCTTACATTTTTGTACCAGGAGTGGCATAAGGTCACCCAAAAGCAGTGTGCAAGACTGGTGGAAATTCAGAAACACTATAGGAGAAAAAAAAGCGCCAATAGGGTCTTATCTGGCGGTGATTTTGATAAAACTCTTAGTTTGCAATCACCTATTATTCCACAATAATAGGGCACATCAGACTCAACACAGCCAACAGCCGCTGCATCTCCTGAGGAAGAAGTTGAACTGACTTTGAAACGCGTTGAGAATAGAGAATAAAGTACCATCCTTCATCATCTACACGCCTGAATTGTTATTGTTACAGCAGTGCGGGGAATATCCACATTTCTTCCAATTTAAAGACTGGTGGAAAGCATGCCAAGATGCATGAAAGCTGTGATTAAAAAATCATGGTTATTCCACAAAATATTGATTTTTGAACTCTTCCTGAGTTAAAACATTAGTATTGTTGTTTCTAAATTATGAACTTGTTTTCTTAGCATTATTTGAGGTCTGCAAGCACTGCATTTTTTTGTTATTTTGACCATTTCTCATTTTCTGAAAATAAATACCAAATGTATTGCTTGGAAATTCGGAGACATGTTGTCAGTAGTTTATAGAATAAAAGAGCAATTTACATTTTAGTTAAAAATATACCTATAAAGAGAAAAATCAGACAAACTGAACATTTTCCAGTGGTCTCTTAATTTTTGCCAGAGCTGTATATGGTGGGAATGCCCATTGGTTTGTGGGTTACTGAATACAATAGCCTCACTGGTAGAAGAGTCACACCTTTCCATTACGCCGCATACAATCCCAAAGGCAAAGAAAGATATCCTTAAGGTACTGCCACACTTAGCGATCTCTTTAGCGATCTAGATAACGACGCAAGCTAACGAGATCGTTGGTGTGATCGCTTTTAGGTCGCTAGTAGCTGCCAAACAGGAGATCTCATAAACGACACATCAGCGGTCAGCGATCTCTTTAACGACTTTGGCGGTCGTTAGGATGTCATTAGCATGTACTGAGCGCTTCTGATTCATAGGAATTTCCAGCATCGCTCCTGCTCTCTGCGTCCTGCTAGCCTGCTTTGCAACTTCTGCGATCCTCTCTGTGACGCAAAAGAGAACTTACAGATATTGCGATCCACTCCGTGACGCTAAAAACCCTAGTCCCGCCTGCGCCACGGTCATATGCGTCACAAACGAGGTCACTCGTCCGCAAAAGGTGCCAAACACAGCGATATAGGCTCACCAGCGGGACGCCAACGATCAAAAAACGGTCCAGAACGCTAGTGAACGATCAGCGATATCACAGCAGGGGCCACATCGTTGCTACATGCCACACACAACGAGGTCGCTAACGAGATCGCTAAATAGTGACGTTTTAGTGATCTCGTTAGCGATCTCGTTAGCGATCTCGTTTAGTGTGGCATACCCTTTAGGCACGTTCTAACAGCTGTTAAGTCAATTATTCCACGTCATTGGAAATTCACAAAAACTCTCACTTTGGGTGGAAGAGGTTAACAATATTATGAAAATGGAAAACATGATTGCACATGATAACGATCGCCTCAAAGCTTTTCAGCCCAATAGATATGTTGGGTATTATTCAGTGAGGGGAATGACCTCATGTGGTCGATGTGGTCACCTCTGAATTGAGTTTTTTTTTTGTTTGTTTGTTTTTCCCCACCTCCTTTTCCTTCCCATTCTTTCCCTCTCTCTGCCCTCCTTTCTTCTTTACATTCCCCTAGCACACACATAATTATTTGGTTCATGTAAGAGCTAATAGTAATACCTCATCAAGCTGATTATACTTATATTCAAATGTTTAACAATAACGTAACAATAAAAAGGTTGTTGTTAATATTATTGTTAAACATAGTTGGAATATTTTGGTTTCATATCAATGTTGTTAAAGCCCAATAAAAATATTTAAAGTGGAAAAAAAAAAAAACCTGTAGAAGGCATCTTAACATCTTAAGTGCTAAATCACTGGAATCAGGGTCTCTGTCCCTGCATCATGCTGCTCTCTATTTTGGCAGTTTATGAATGCAGCTTAGCACAAGTAACTGATTTAGATGCATAAAGGTTTTGGTATTCCAGTGGATTTCACGCCTTTGTCATTTTCTGCGATGGCCTGACTATAATAAACTATTTTTGTGTCGGTATGATGTACGAAGCCAATTGACTCTGAATCAGATGGAGATAAAGAACTGTGACTTTTTTCTTCCACTTGGGGTTGTCACAATAATAATTGTAAATCTAACGTTCTGTGGCTTCTATATTTCCACGTCTCACCTGCTGAATGCAGATTATTCCACTGTCTGATCTCACAAGTGATGGCTGCTACTTTTAGCCTATAGGGCACGTGCAGCCTGATGCTGCAGCATTTTCACGATTAGCTGGGTTTATATTTTGTGCTCTTAAGTTATAATGTGCTGCACTTTTCTACAATTGCATACTGCAATAATCTGATTAATATTCCCATTGAGCCCGGCCGTATGTCTGATGGAAGTTGTCCAATGCCTCCTACTCCTGCAGATTCCTAGATCCTGTCACATCACAAGAAGGAAGGTTGTAAAAGAGAATTATGTTGTATTTTTACCCTGCAATGTAGTAAATGTTTTTTTTTCTCCTTGCTATTATAAACTGTAGGGCTTGGTGATCGCTGGCTTAGCGGATATGACCAGACCAGCAGACAAATTAAGTCCGGCTCAGTCAGGAGTGCTCATGGCTACTGGTAAGGTAGACATTTTGGGGTTTTGTGAGTCAAATAGAACATAGGTTGTTGGTGTAGTTGCCATAAAGAAACAATGAGAGCTTCGATACAGCCTTGTTGTTGCCAGAATGTTCAGTGCGTGATTATGACCCCTAAATTTACATATTGACCACTTTGTATCTTGATTGACGGCTCTCAAGTGCTGCCTTGTCTCTGCAGCCACGCTCATTGCCATTGCTAGCTCACCCCGCTGACTCTCCTGGTTGCAGTAAGTTATTGAGTTGTGCCTGAAAACAGCAGGTGGCAATGAGTGCCGAGCAGTTTGACATAATGTCATTGCTGGCTTTCCTCTCTCTCCTGTCAGTGGCTGCTGCTCAGACAGGAGCCAGCGATGAAAGCTGATAACTAGAGTTGAGCGAATATGTTCGGAAACTATTGCCAAATCGGTATTTGCCATATTCGTGCCAGATTTGTTTGACGATCAGTTCTCAACATATTCGCTCAACTCTAGTCCCACTGACTTCAATGTCTGTGTTCGGTGAATATTGCAAATACAATATTTGCTGGCAAAGTTCGCTCAACCCTACTGATAATGACTATGTGCGAGCGGCTGCAGTGTCCTTGCATAGGTGCAGAGCCACTGATTGACAGCACTCAAGCAAGATATCACTAAATGCTCAGTATGAAAATTGAGGTGCTGTAATGACATACTGAGCCCTTGGGCACGCCCAGGGTACACCACATCCACACATTTGCACACAAAATACATTCATTGCCATAAAAACAACTCCTTAAAATCTGTGCTACAGGTAGAAAAATATTTAGAGTTGAGAGTCCTCAGTGGTTGATACCTTTTAATGGCTAACTGAAAAGATGGTAACAAATTGCAAGCTTTCGAGACTACTCAGGTCTCTTCATCAGGCAAAGACTAATACAAAATCTTGAATTATTGTATTAGTCTAGCCTGATGAAGAGACCTGAGTAGTCTCGAAAGCTTGCAATTTGTTACCATCTTTTCAGTTAGCCATTAAAAGGTATCAACCACTGAGGACTCTCAACTCTAAAATTTTTCTATCTACTGGCTAACACGTTACAAATATATACATCTTTACTGTGCTACAGGTATGATTTATTTAGGGGCTAAGTCCCTGCATCCTGTGTAAGTGGCTTATTCAGTGTTTTGGAGGTGACAGACAGAGGCAGTACAATGACATTTTCTGGACTGAGATTTTTTTGCAGAGCAGCAGTGAATGGCGGAGATTCCTTTTCTCAGTAGAAGTAACCAATTGAGGATCACAGATATCAAGATATCATGTTTTTCAGCTTCCTATGACCTACATGCCCATAATGACGGCTTAGGAGGGATGATCCTACTGACAGATTTAATTTTAGCTTTGCATGTATACTACTACTAACATTTTATTGTGCGTTAATCATGTATATGATAATTAGTAACACATCTTTTATTCACCAGGACTTATATGGTCACGTTACTCGCTTGTGATTATCCCTAAAAACTGGTCTCTCTTTGCTGTAAACTTTTTCGTTGGCTGCGCAGGAGGTTCCCAACTGTTCAGAATATGGAGGTATGTGTTCAGAGACAGAAATTTGCCAGTTGAACTGGTAAAAAATAAAGGTGTTGTGTATCTGAGTCACTGTCATATGAAATTGTATTTGGTGCCCAGGATTGAAAGTATCCTATCCTATGAGTTTGGGGTAGCCATTGCAAAAGGTTTTCCTAATAGCACAGGGCAGAATTCTCATCTAATGGCTCTTAATCGCTTTCAACATATGTAATTCTAATATGTCATCCTTACGTCGACGCAGCGATGAACAGCTGTGCACCCATAAAAATGGCAAGTCATTCAAAATGGATAAATGGAAACTATACTGTATCACCAAAGACTATGGCAGAATTGCTATTTTTTTTCAACTTCCACCAATCCTTAAAAAAAAAAAAAGAAAAGTTGATTAACAAATTACCATATATACTCGTGTATAAGCCGAGATTTTCAGCACCTTTTTTGTGCTGAAAATGCCCCCTCGGCTTATACACGAGTCATAGGGCAGAAACCAGCGGGGGAGGGGATGCGGCGGCAGGAGCCGGTGGCTGGGACATCATACTCACCCTCCCCGTGCCATCGCTGAACGTCCCTGCAATCCTGCGTTCTCCCCGGCTTCCTGCAGCTCTCCAGCACTGAGCGGTGACGTAATACCCGCTCATTAAGGTCATGTAATATGGACGCGACGCCACTCCCATGGGCGTGGCCTCCATATTCATGGCCTTAATGAGCGGTATTACGTCAGCGCTGGAGAGCTGCAGGAAGCCGGGGAGAACGCAGGATTGCCGGCCCGGACGTTCAGCGATGGCACGGGGAGGGTGAGTATGATGGGGGGAGCATGGAGGAGGACAAGGAGCACGGAGCAGGACAGGGGGGGGAGGACTTAGAGCACGGAGCAGAACGGGGGGAGGAAGGAGAGCACTGAGCAGAACGGGGGAGGACGGAGAGCACGGAGCAGGACGGGGGGGAGGACGGAGAGCACGGAGCAGAACGGGGGAGGACGGAGAGCACGGAGCAGAACGGGGGGAGCACGGAGCAGAACGGGGGGAGGACGGAGAGCACGGAGCAGAACGGGGGAGGACGGAGAGCACGGAGCAGAACGGGGGGAGGACGGAGCAGGACGGGGTGGGCACAGAGGAGAATGGGGGAGTGCAGAGCTGGATGGGGAGCATGGAGCTGGACGGGGGAGGATGGAAAGCACAGAGCAGGACAGGATAATGGAGCAGGAGGGGAGCACAGAGGAGAATGGGGGGCGCACAGAACTGGATGGGGGAGCACAGAGCAGGATGGCAACTTATACACCCGGCTTATACGCGAGTCAATAAGTTTTCCAAGTTTTTTGTGGTAATATTAGGGGGGTCGGCTTATACACGGGTCGGCTTATACATGAGTATATACGGTATTTGTATCCCAAAATGGTGGCAATGGAAAAAAAACAGTCTCACAAAAAAACAAGCTCTTACGGGTGTGTGAACAGAGCAAGTAACCTTATGGCTTTTGGACTGCTGCAATGGAAAATAGAAAAGAAAGTCACTCTGCCTTGAATCTCCAAAATAGACTGCTGCTAGAGTTGAGAAAAAGGATTGGCGGAAGCGTGGTCCAGCGACCACATCGGTATTCCTTGACCGCCAGATCAGAGCCCTGTGAGTCTTCTTACCTTCCGGAATCCCTTCTTCTGATTAATAAGGCCGGCTCTACGTCATTGTGGTGGTGTGACTCCATGACAGCATGCCACGTCTACTAATCAGAAGACGCAGAAGATCGCTGGAGGTGTACAGGACAAAGTGCCGGCTGCTGTGGCCGTAGCTACCGTAGCTGCTAGATCAGGGTCCTGTGTATTTTTTTGCTCAATTATTGCTGTTGCTTAAACTTTTCTTACTGAGTAAGGTGATCCCGCACCATAAAAGAAGAAACAAAGTAGAGAGAAACCAGTAGAATCCTCATTCTTCAGTCACCTGGCCTCTTCAAAAATGGAATAAAAAATGGTCAATTTTGTATGTACTCAAAAATTGTACCAAAAAATCAGCTAGACCACAAAAAGCCCTCTCACAGTTTGATTAATTGAAAGAGAAGGAAAAAAAGGTACAGTACAGACCAAAAGTTTGGACACACCTTCTCATTTAAAGATTTTTCTGTATTTTCATGACTATGAAAATTGTACATTCACACTGAAGGCATCAAAAGTATGAATTAACACATGTGGAATTATATACCGTATATACTCATGTATAAACCGACCCGTGTATAAGCCGACCCCCCTAATTTTGCCACAGAAAACTTGGAAAACTTATTGACTCGCGTATAAGCCGGGTGTATAAGTTGCCGTCCTGCTCTGTGCTCCCCATTCTCCTCTGTGCTCCCTCCTCCTGCTCCATTATCCTGTCCTGCTCGTGCTTTCCATCCTCCCCGTCCTGCTCCGTGCTCCCCCATCCAGCTCTGCACTCCCCCATTTTCCTCTGTGCCCACCCCCGTCCTGCTCCGTGCTCTCCATCCTCCCCCCGTTCTGTTCCGTGCTCTCCGTCCTTCCCCCCGTCCTGCTCCGTGCTCTCCGTCCTCCCCCGTTCTGTTCCGTGCTCTCCGTCCTCCCCCCCCCCCCGTCCTGCTCCGTGCTCTCCGTCCTCCCCCCCTGTCCTGCTCCGTGCTCTCCGTCCTCCCCCCGTTCTGCTCCAGTGCTCTCCGTCCTCCCCCCGTTCTGCTCGTGCGCTCCGTTCTCCCCCCCCATCCTGCTCCATGCTCCTTGTCCTCCATGCTCCCCCCCATCCTCCTCCATCATACTCACCCTCCCCGTGCCATCGCTGAACGTCCCGGCCGGCAATCCAGCGTTCTCCCCGGCTTCCTGCAGCTCTCCCGGCTTCCTGCAGCTCTCCAGCGCTAAGCGGTGGCGTAATACCGCTCATTAAGGCCATGAATATGGAGGCCACGCCCATGGGAGTGGTGTCGCGTCCATATTACATGACCTTAATGAGCGGGTATTACGTCACCGCTCAGTGCTGGAGAGCTGCAGGAAGCTGGGGAGAACGCAGGATTGCAGGGACGTTCAGCGATGGCACGGGGAGGGTGAGTATGATGCCCCAGCCACCGGCTCCTGCCGCCGCATCCCCTCCCCCGCTGTTTTCTGCCCTATGACTCATGTATAAGCCGAGGGGGCATTTTCAGCACAAAAAAAGGTGCTGAAAATCTCGGCTTATACATGAGTATATACGGTACTTAACAAAAAAGTGTGAAACAACTGAAAATATGTCTTATATTCTAGGTTTTTCAAAGTAGCCACCTTTTGCTTTGATGACTTCTTTGCACACTCTTGGCATTCTCTTGATGAGCTTCAAGAGGTAGTCACCGGAAATGGTCTTCCAACAATCTTGAAGGAGTTCCCAGAGATGCTTAGCACTTGTTGGCAATTGTGCCTTCACTCTGCGGTCCAGCTCACCCCAAACCATCTCGATTGGGTTCAGGTCAGGTGACTGTGGAGGCCAGGTCATCTGGCGTATCACCCCATCACTCTCCTTCTTGGTCAAATAGCCCTTACACAGCCTGGAGGTGTGTTTGGGGTCATTGTCCTGTTGAAAAATAAATGATGGTCCAACTAAACGCAAACCGGATGGAATAGCATGCTGCTGCAAGATGCTGTGGTAGCCATTCTGGTTCAGTATGCCTTCAATTTTGAATAAATTCCCAACAGTGTCACCAGCAAAGCACCAACACACCTCCTCCTCCATGCTTCACGGTGGGAACCAGGCATGTAGAGTCCATCTGTTCACCTTTTCTGCATTGCACAAAGACACGGTGGTTGGAACCAAAGATCTCAAATTTGGATTCATCAGAGCACAGATTTCCACTGGTCTAATGTTCATTCCTTGTGTTCTTTAGCCCAAACAAGTCTCTTCTGCTTGTTACCTGTCCTTAGCAGTGGTTTCCTAGCAGCTATTTTACCATGGAGGCCTGCTGCACAAAGTCTCCTCTTAACAGTTGTTGTAGAGATGTGTCTGCTGCTAGAACTCTGTGTGGCATTGACCTGGTCTCTAATCTAAGCTGCTGTAAACCTGCGATTTCTGAGGCTGGTGACTCGGATAAACTTATCCTCAGAAGCAGAGGTGACTCTTGGTCTTCCTTTCCTGGGGTGGTCCTCATGTGAGCCAGTTTCTTTGTAGCGCTTGATGGTTTTTGCAACTGCACTTGGGGACACTTTCAAAGTTTTCCCAATTTTTCGGACTGACTGACCTTCATTTCTTAAAGTAATGATGGCCACTCGTTTTTCGTTACTTAGCTGCTTTTTCCTTGCCATAATACAAATTCTAACAGTCTATTCAGTAGGACTATCAGCTGTGTATCCACCAGACTTCTGCACAACACAACTAATGGTCGCAACCCCATTTATAAGGCAAGAGATCCCACTTCTTAAACCTGACAGGTCACACCTGTGAAGTGAAAACCATTCCCAGTGACTACCTCTTGATGCTTATCAAGAGAATGTCAAGAGTGTGCAAAGCAGTCATCAAAGCAAAAGGTGGCTACTTTGAAGAACCTAGAATATGAGACATAATTTCAGTTGTTACACACTTTTTTGTTAAGTATATAATTCCACATGTGTTAATTCATAGTTTTGATGCCTTCAGTGTGAATGTACAATTTTCATAGTCATGAAAATACAGAAAAATCTTTAAATGAGAAGGTGTGTCCAAACTTTTGGTCTATACTCTATATATAGCTATGAGGGCATTAAAGAGATATTCATGTAGCCATCACCTGTCCATGTCCTGTATTAAGTCATATGGATGTTGTAAAGATGTGGGGCCTATTCGTCATCCTCTATTAACCAGTACAGAAAACCTGTTTTGTACAAGTTGCTTCTATTCTGACAGCACTAAGCCATCTTTTTATTACAAGGATGACAACCATGTAATAATACATTTCTCTTACACTGACCACTTCTTAGGGAATGCCAAAGCTTCTCATGGCAAAATCCACTGTTTGGTGGTGTTCCCAGAAGTATATGAGCCCTTTAAGTGGCCGATATACCATCTTTCAGTTGTACAGTGCTTGTGAAACAAAATCTAAGTACCGTATCTTTAAATTTCCTTTTTTCTTTTCATTACAGATATAATCAAGAGCTTAAAGCGAAAGCTGCTGAAGACGTCCAGAAAGCCAACAATTAATGCTGTTAATGACCTTGAACTTTTTTAATATCTGAGAAGTTGGGTAGCACCATCAATGTGGGTCTAAACATTTTGTTAGGAGAAGCCACATATTACATCCTAACCTTATTAGTAAATAACGTTAAAATATTTTGGGTTGATTTTATTGAAATTTCTAGTGCATCATGTTAATAAAGAATTCTAACCGTTCTTCGTACCCAATCCTGGTGTATTCACATGTAACTATTATCAAATATGTACATTATTTTTATTGTGAGGCGTTTCACTGAGCTACACTGTGTGCAGAATTATTAGGCAAGAGTGTACTTTCACCAGATCATCATTTTCTGAATATTTTCAAAGATGTATAAACCTGAGTGCTATTGGATGAAGCAGATCAGGTGATGTGTATTTGTGCAATGAGGAAGGTGTGGTCTAAGGATATCTGATTCTGAAAAGTCATAAAAATTAAGTATTGGGCTACAGTCACACTATCAGTATTTGTAAGCCGAAACCAGGAGTGGAACAATCAGAGGAAAAGTATAATAGAAACATGTCACCACTTCTGGATTTATCACCCACTCCTGGTTTTGGCTTACAAATACTGAGGTAAAATACTGACCAAATAGTGATGGTGTGACCGTAGCCTTACTGAGGAATGCAGCACTCCTGAAATTGGTAAGATATAGGTGCGGGATCACATTTGGTAAGATATAGGTGCGGGATCACAACAGTTTTGTCGCAAATAGTCAACAGGGTCACAAAAAACATGTTGGAAAAAAGTTGCACATTAATTGTCAAAGATTTTAGAAGAATCAAATGTGAAGCGACCAGGATCCCATTATCCTCCATTGCTGTCATGTTCCCGAACTGCGACCTAGATGGCCAGAAGTGCAAGGTGTTCAGAGACCTGGCCAAGGAAGGGAATGCTGAAACCCGACCACCACTGAAAAAGACACAAAAGTTGGCGCATACACTGGATAAAGAGAACCATTAAGAGTTACCCGTTATCACCTGGCTTTCATTTTTTAAAATAAAATATTTAAAAATAGTACAAATATAGTGATAACTCTGGAATACTTCCACATCTCCCAGTAATTCTGAGACTGTTTCCTTCTGACACATTGTACATTGTTAGTGGTACATTTTTAAGTCGATAAACTTTGCCTTTTATTTATGAAAATACTGGCAATTTAAAACATTTGCAATTTTTGCACTTTTAATTTTTTCTCTTTTGCATGTCTATTTAACATTAGCATCGTTTAAAAAAAAAAACAAAAAACCATTTTGGATACTACAGTCCTCATGGAAATTCTCTTGGGGTGTAGTGAGCATTTTCTACCAACAGATTTTTATAATAATGGAATGTAATACTAAAATAAATATTTCCACTAAAATGATGCTTTAGCCCCTATTTTTTTATATTTGCAAATATTAAAATATGAAAAATTGCATTACAAATTCTGGAGTGAATTTTCTCCTAAGTATGCAAGTTTACAATATGTGGTCAAAGCTCAAAAGGAAAGAGGCGCCATTTCGGAGTGCAGATTTTACTGTTCTGGTTTGTGGATGTCATGTCACATTAGCAGAACCCCTGAGGTGCCAGAACAGCAGAAACCCCCCCCCATAAGTGACCCCTTTTTACAAACTACACCTCTCAATGAATTCATCTAGCAGTGCAGAGAACATATTGAAACCATATGTGCCTCACAGAATTTTATACCACTGAGCGGTGAAGAGAAAAATTAGGGTTTTTTTTACATTAAAATATTTTCTTAGCCCCAGATTTTTAATTCTTACAAGAGTTAATAGGTGAAAATGGATTCTATAGTCTGTTACGCAATTTGTTGTGAATTTGTACAGTACTGTTTGGGCACCCGGCTGGGCTTGGGAAGGAAAAAGAGCTATTTGACTTTTGAAGCGTAGATTTTGCTGCAATTGCTTGTGAGTGGCATTTGCAGAGTTATCTGAGGTGTCCGAACAACAGAATCCCTGCTTTTGTGAACCCCATATTGGAAATTACACTCCTAGAAAATAATTTACAGGTGTAGTGACTATTTTGGCCTCACAGGTGTTTTCCCAGAAATAAGCAGCAGCGGATGTTACACAGTGAAAATTGCAAGTCCGCCAACTTAATTCCCAAATGCACTGTATCCCTGGAGACGTACTCTCCCCACTACAGTAATGCTATACATGTGGATGATAACAGTGGTATAGGCACACAGTCAAGATCAGAAGTTTGGGGGCATTTGGATTTGAAACTGCAGATCTTACTAGATTTTATTTTTTGGGAGGTGTGAGGACTTGCTATTCCAAAGCGCTTTGAGCTATCTGTGATGTGGAAACCCACTGTTGACCGATGATGGACCTTAGTTGAAGTTTTTATTGGCACCATTTTGGGTATTTAAAAAATGTATTCTAATTTTTCGGACTCAGAAAAAGCAAAACCAGCAATTCAGGAATTTTTTTTCCTTTTTTTTTTTTTTTCTCAGTCCATAGTGCGGTATAAGGCCGGGGTCACACACAACGTCTAAAAAATCGGACCGTTTTAGTCGGACGATTATCGCACAAAAGTTTCATGAACATTTATCTGTCTGTCATCCGATTCTACTGCGATGATGCGATTTAGTCGCATCTGAGCGTACGTTTCACATCCGATTGACATCCGACTTGCAAGATTTTGTCGGTGGCTAGCAAAACCGACATATAATGGATCCAAATGAATAGTTTTTAAATCACAAAAGAAAGAATAGATATATACACATAGAATACATATATATATGTCATTGAGACATATATATATATATATATATATATATATATACATATATTTATAGTTCATGCACTTCTACATAGTATACTAGCCGCTAAATCAATTACCGGCTTTTGTGAATTTACAGACCCGACATAAAATGACACATGGTTTACATACAGATAACCATGTCATTTCATGTAGTTTGATACATTGTTTTCACTAACAATGACATGAGTGTATGTGTGCAAAATTGCATACATGTATGGGTTAATTAAAGGTGTAAATTAGTTGAAAAAAAAATGTGTGGGCTCCCGCGCTATTTTCTCCACCAGACAGGCAAAGCCAGCGAGTGGGGGCAGATAATAGCCTAGGGAGGGTGCATTTATTTTGTGCCCCCCTGGCTACTAACATCTGCCCCCAGCCACCCCAGAAAAGGCAAATCTATAATTAGATGCGCCCTTTCTGGCACTTATCCCGTCTATTCCCATTGCCCTGTAGCAGTGGCTAATGGGTTAAAGCCACCTTGCTATTGAAAGGTGACTTTAAGCCAGGTTAATAATTGAGAGGTGTCAATTAGACAACTATCAATTATTAATCCAATTGTATGAAATAAAAAAAAAACACGCACACTAATTAAACATTTTAATGAAATAAACACAGTTTTTGACCATTTTTTATTGTACTGGTATTCCTTCGATTCCCTTGTTCTATTGTAATATTGTAATAAAAAAAAAATAAAACAACATTATTCTTACCTATCCGGCGCTCTGTCAGGTCCAACGCTGTAATCCTTCACAAAGGGTTAACTGGTTTACAGCAAGCAGCGCAGCTAATGCTGGCAGCTCAGCTGTAAGCCCCCGAACGAATGAGCTCCTCTCCCGGCTGACAGGAGAGGAAGTGATTAGCTGAGAAGCTTAATTGCTTCCCAGGCTAATCAGGTCAGCCGGGGACACCGCACAGCATCAGTGACGTCAGAGGGAGTCCCCAGCTGACCTGAAGTGAACTGATTAGCCTGGGAAACAAGCTTCCCAGCTAATCACTTCCTCTCCTCTCAGCCGGTGAGGAGCTCATTCATTCGGGGGCTTACAGCTGAGCTGTCAGCATTAGCTGCGCTGCTTGCTGTAAACCAGTTAACCCTTTGTGAAGGATTACAGTGTTGGACCTGACAGAGCGCCGGATAGGTAAGAATGTTTTATTTTTTTTATTACAGGAGAACAAGGGAATCAAAGGAATACCAGTACAAAAAACTGTTTATTTCATTAAAATGATTTTTAATTAATTTGTGCGTGTTTTTTTTAATTTCACACAATTGGATTAATAATTGAGAGTTGTCTAATTGACAACTTTCAATTATTATCCTGGCTAAAAGTCACCTTCCAATAGCAAGGTGGCTTTAACCCATTATTAACCCATTAGCCACCGCTACAGGGCAATGGGAATAGACGAGATAAGTGCCAGAAAGGGCGCATCTAATTATAGATTTGCCTTTTCTGGGGTGGCTGGGGGCAGATGTTAGTAGCCAAGGGGGGGCACAAAATAAATGCACCCTCCCTAGGCTATTATCTGCCCCCATTCGCTGGCTTTGCCTGTCTGGTGGGAAAAATAGCGTGGGAGCCCACGCATTTTTTTTCAACTAATTTTTACCTTTAATTAACCCCTACATGTATGAAATTTTGCACACATACACTCATGTCATTGTTAGTGAAAACCATATATCAAACTACATGAAATGACATGGTTAACTATGTAAACCATGTGTCATTTCATGTCAGGTCTGTAATTTCACAAAGGCCGGCAATCGAATTAGCGGCTATTATACTATGTAGAAGTGTATGAACTATAAATATATATATGTGTCACAATGAGGTGTGTGTGTGTATATATATATATATATATATATATATATATATGTATTCTATGTGTATATATCTGTTCTTTATATTCTTTATTAAACCTGTCAGTGTGATTTTACAGTATAGCCGGGGATGAATTGCCGGCTTTTCTAAAGGACACCGATGCGATTTAATCGCAAGTCACACGTGCAGTCCGTTTGTAATCCGATTTTTCATCGCACCCATAGACTTGCATTGCCGATTGTCGACCCACAATCTGACAATCGCAGCATGCTGCGATTTCACTCGCACGTATAAAACGGACGACAAAAAATCGGATGTGGGAGCTGCTCCATAGATTATCATTGGTCCGACTGCAATGCGATATTTCATTGCTTTGCAGTCGTCCGATTTTGTCGCCAGTGTGACCCCGGCCTAATTGATAAAACGGCTTTGTTCTTCGGCTTAGTATATAATTACAGCAATACATGACTGATTTTATTTTTTTTGTGTTGCAATTTTTGCACACCAGAAACAATATTTTACAATAATGTTTTGACCATATTCTGAGAGCCGTACTTTTTTTTTTTCTGGCAACAGCACTGCATGAGGGCTTGTTTTTTTTGGGAGGCATATGTTGATGTTTTCAGTGATATGTATTTTTTTTATTATTTCTTTTTACATGTGACTTTTTGACAGCTTTTTATTTCACATTTCAGATTTTTCTCTTGTAGAATTTCCCTGTGGTGTTATTCCAAAACTGTTTTCAATACCGCTTAATTAACAGAAAAAATCCAAAAACAGAACATTTACTGAAGTGGTTTCTGCTTTATGAAACTCACGTTTTTTGAAGCCCATAAAAAAGCATTGAGATTCACACCAGGTTCCATTTTGATCAGTTTTTTCAGATCAGAAGCAGCCATTCAGGTATGTAGGGATCTGTGAAACGGATGCAAATTGGAAGGCTTCCATTTTGCATCTGTGTCTCATGGATCAGATTCTTAGTGATAAATATGAATAAAAATGTGAGATTGTTATTGACATAAAGACATTACTTTAGGGAGAGGAAAACGAATACAACATGGATGACACGTGAGGAAATAAATGGCCTGTTTCCCACAGATGGTGAAATTCATAGGGATGTATGATGTGAATCCCCACCACCTCAGTACTGTGCAGCCAGGGCTCACTGCCATCAGGCAGTAATAAAATTGATATACCTTGGAGATCGCAGTCATACAGCTGAAGAGTTGTGGACAGCTCTCCAGGCTGAGTTTGAGCAAAGGCTGCCTTAGCTGAGCCTGGATGCAGGGAAGGCTACTGTATTTTTCGGACTATTAGACGCACTGGACCATAAGACGCACCCCAAATTTCCAGAAGGAAAATAGGGGAAAAAAATAATGTGTCAAATAGGGGTCCGTCTTACAGTCCGAATTCAGCTTACCAGCGAAGAGATCAGCACAGTAGAGGAGTGGTCACAGGGGTCGTTCAGTGGTCCATGCTGGTGCGGTGGTGGTGCTCTGTGTTTCAGGGGTGCTCTGTGGGGTGTCTGTGCTCTGTGGGTTGACTGTGCTCTGTGGGGTGGCAATATACTTACAAGTCCAGTGGAGGTGGTTTCAATGCAGCCTCCCTGTGCTCTGTGGTGCGGTGGTGTCGGGGCTCTGTGCTGCATGGGGGGCTCCGCCGGCATTTCGTCATAGCCAGAAAGCCCCCGCAGCTCCATTGCACTTGCTGGCAGGCGGAGGCCTCCAGAAAGATGGCCGTGCATGCTCAGCATCAGATCTCCGCAACGAGATCTTGTCCCGAGATCTCGTTTGCCGAGATTTGAATTTGAATATGCGCGGCCATCTTTCTGGAGATCACCGCGTTGCAGCAAGTGCAACAGAGCTGCTGGGGGATTTCTGGCTATAACGAAATGCCGGCAGAGCCCCCCACGCAGCACAGAGCCCCGCTGCAGCCACACTACAGAGCCCCGACACCACCGAGCACAGGGAGGCTCATCGGGACCGCCGCCACGGGACCGCCTCCACCGGATTTGTGAGTATGTTGCGACCATAAGACGCACCCCCATTTTCCCCAAAAATTTTGGGGGAAAAAAGTGCATCTTATGGTCCGAAAAATACGGTATGTCCGATAACAGTGCGAACCTGGTGGCATTATGCATAGGCAAGCTTACACACATGCTTTGCATGGCTTACATAGTCATCCTGGTGGTACATCCATTTCTACATCACTATCCTGCCTGGGTGAATTGCTGCAGAAAGCATGGAAGCACATCTGCCGTTCGCACCCCTCAGTTTATCGACTTGCATCGATGTAGAGGTCTTTTTCCATGCCAGTTAACAGGTTGATATGCGATGTGCCGACATGGTGGAATTCCACTCTGCACATGTTGCAGCGACTTTGGCAGCAGCAACGAGCCCTGACGCAGTATGTCATATTGTATAGCCTGGGCCAACGCAGTATGGACGTGGCGCATATTATGTTTACAGAGTGAGTACAGATTTAGGCTCTGTACCCTTCTGCACAGTTTCAAAATGGCTACTAAAATGGTTAGCGCTGATGATGCCATCATCAGCATCACTATTCCGGTCATTTACATGCTGGGACAGACTTTGGATAGCCTGCGGGAGGAGGGTGTGGTCCCAGAAGAATAGGAGGAAGCAGAGGAGGATGAAAAAGGAATAATATTGTCTCAAAGATCCAGACTGTCGACACACAGGCGGGTACCAAGGGAGGGTGAATTTCTGCGATCGAGGGACTAGTGATACCAGACAAACTTAGTGAAGATGCAAAAGCCAAGGAACAAATGGAGGAAGAAGAGGTGATGGGAGAGCAACTGTCAAGAGATGAAGAAGATAATCATTCTATCTGTTGTTCATGGTTGGCGGAAGGTGACGGAGGAAACAAGCATCAGTGCTACCCAGCCACCAAGACAACATGGGCTTGGACCATATGGACGAACCTGACATATGAGTGCCTTCTTGCTGCACTATCTGCAACATGATCCCCATATAGTTATGATTCAAAATACTGCTGATTACTGGGTTGCCACTCTGTTAGATCCACGTTATAAGAGTACATTTTTGCAGGTACTTCCCACCCTGGTAAGGGACCCGCGAATGCTGGAATATCGAAACAAGGTTTTATACAACTTTAAGACAGGTTTTCCCTAAGACAGCAGTGAGGCACACAGTGTGTATCGCAGCTCTAGACTTCCAACCTCCGTCACTTCTAGTGATGAGCGAATTTGTTAAAAAAATTATTGCCAAACATAAATTCGGCATAAATATGATACATCCGGACACAAGCCAAATTTTATAAATTTTATCGGAAAAAATCTGTAGCATTCAGTAAAAAGTGTGGGAAAATATTTGCGTTGCCACAAAAGTATTTTCAGCACTTTGGCTATGATAATGGTCGTGTATCATGAGCGTGGAGCACTTGTTTGATGAGGGGAGGGGGTTTGCAGAGTTCAGCGAAGAGCTTATAAACTGTTTTTTTTTTTTTTAACTTTATGTGTGCACATTGGGGCTAGCCAATTAGGGCGCAGGAAACATCCACAATGCCCTGACACAAAGGCTTGTGTCATTGGCTGCTGAAATCACATGTTCCACTCCAAAGAGTGGACATCTTGTTTTAGCACTATTTTGACACTGTAACAGCGCAGAGAGGCTGCTCCTGATGCTAGCAGTGTTAGCAGCTAGAGTTTAGGTAGTTAGCTAGGTAGATGCTTATCAGTCAGATAGTTTAGCTCGACAGTGTCCATTGTGGCTGTGAAATCGACCTTCCAGCATTTTTTTGTGCCATTACCAAGGTCCACAGACAAAGCCAGCAGGGCATATTTCATACAAGTGTATTGTGCGATGCTTCTATTGTGCTCCATGCACATGTATAGTGTTCTAAATATTATTTTTTCACTAGCCAAATGTAAAACAGCAAGTAACATCCCACCCGGGGGGAGTAACAGGATAATTTTATCACAGCTGACACCCGGGACTGTGTGTCAGGAGCGGTCACGGACCGCTCCCGGCACATTAACACCTGGCACAAACATGATCAAACATGATCGCGGTTGTACCAGGGGCACAGGGGTACATCGTGCAGGGAGGGGGCTCCCTGCACGCTCCCCTGAGACCCTCAGAACAGCGCGATGTGATCGCGCTGTTCTGAGGCCTTCCTCCCTCCAAGGACCCGGATCCAAGATGGCCCGCCGGGTCCTGCAGGGAGGCGGCTTCCTCAGTGCCTGCTAAGAGCAGGCACTGAGAAGCCTGCAGCAGTGCCAGAGCGATCGCTGGTGTGACAGAGTGCTGTGCACACTGTCACACCAGCGATCTGACATTTTACAGTGATGTCCCACCGTGGGACAAAGTAAAAAAGTGAAAAAAATAAAAATAAACATGTTTTAAAAAAATCCAAAATAAAGAAAAAAAAAAATATCCCCAAAAAATTCATTTTTTCCTGTAAATAAAAAAAACAAAACAATAAAAGTACACATATTTGGTATCGCGCGTCCGTAACGACCCCCCCTATAAAACTGTCCCACTAGTTAACCTCTTTAGTGAACCCCTTCAAAAAAAAAATCAAAGCAAAAAATCAATGCTTCATCATTATACCGCCGAACAAAAAGTGGAATAACACGCGATCAAAAAGACGGATATAAATAAACATGGTACCGCTGAAAACGTCATCTTGTCCCGCAAAAAACGAGCCACCATACAGCATCATCAGCAAAAAAATAAAAAAGTTATAGCTCGCAGAATAAAGCGATGCAAAAATAATAATTGTTATGATTTGGTAGCTGAGGAGAGCAAGCAAAAAAGGAAATACACCAGAGAGGTTGGAATCTATGGGATTGCAGTACCCTGACTAACCACCACAACTAAAGGCAGCCGTGGAGCGTACCTACGTTGGTCCTAGACACCTCGTCACAGCCTGAGAAGCTAACTACACCTAAAGACAGAAAGAGGAAAACTATCTGCCCCGGAGCAGATCCCCAAAGAACATATAAAGCCCCCAAACATGTAATGGCGGTTAGACAAGGGGAAATACAGACACAGACAGAAAATAGTATGAGCAAACGTTGAGGCCCAAACTTCCTAAATAGAAAAGGATAGGAAGGACACTTACTGCAATCCCAAAAAACCCTGAAAAGTACCAACTCTACTAATTACAAAAACACCTGAGATCACACGACCTCTACCACCTAAATTAGTTCTCTGGTGTAACAAAAACTAAACAGCAGCCACTGAAAAAAATGGAAAAGGCAAATGAACAAACAACAGTGGCTGAACTAAACTGAGAGGAGCACAAGCCCCCGGAGAGGACCCGGCAGACCCCCACAGAAGTGCAGGACAAAATGCAAAAAGCAAGCACAAAAAACTAAAAGAAGAAAATGACTTATCTGTTAGCAGAAGATGCAGGCACGAAACAGCAAGCTACAAAGTGAACAGGAATCAAAGATGAGACCAGAACAATTGATCACCGGCAACCCTGATGGGAGGAAACCTCCCTTATATAAGACCAGTCAGTAACACCTGATCGCCAATCTTCACAATCTTCATTGGATAGTTCAGTACTGTTTGTAACCACCAGAGGGAGCTTCTGCTCAGAATTCATTTCTAGCACATTCACAACAGTACCCCCCCCTTGAGGAGGGGTCACCGAACCCTCATTTGAGCAACCAGGTCGGTCAGGATGAGCTCTGTGATACGCACGGATGAGTCTCCTAGCATGGATGTCCGAAGCAAACACCCAAGAATTGTCCTCTGACCATAACCTCTCCACTTAACCAAATACTGGAGTTTCCGTCTAGAAAAACGAGAATTCAATATTTTCTCAACCACATACTCCAGATTGCCCTCAACCAAAACAGGGTCAAGAGGCACAGCCATAGGAACCACTGGCTCGACAAACCTCTTCAATAAGGACTTGTGGAACACGTTATGGATCTTAAATGTCCCTGGAAGAAGTAAACGAAAGGAAACAGGATTAAGAATCTCCATGATCTTATAAGGTCCAATGAACCTAGGCTTAAACTTAGGAGATGCAACTCTCATAGGGATATTTCTTGAGGACAACCAGACCAAGTCCCCCACTTCAAACCGAGGACCATCAGTCCTATGCCGGTTGGCAAACCGCTGGGCCCTCTCCTGAGAGAGGGACAACCTCTCCACTACCTGGTCCCAAATCTGCTGCATACACTCCACAATAGAGTCAACACCTGGACAGACAGAAGCCTCCGTCTGTCCTGAAGAAAATCGAGGGTGAAACCCAAAATTGCAGAAAAATGGAGACATCAAAGTGGCAGAGCTAGCCCTATTATTAAGAGCAAACTCAGCCAAAGGCAAAAAAGAGACCAATCATCCTGATCTGCAGACACAAAGCATCTCAGATAAGTCTCCAATGTCTGGTTTGTTCTCTCAGTTTGTCCATTGGTCTGAGGATGAAAAGCCGAGGAGAAAGACAATTGAACACCAAGTTTAGAACAAAAAGTCCTCCAAAATCTGGAAACAAACTGGACTCCTCTGTCAGACACAATGTTCTCAGGAATGCCGTGTAACCGAACCACGTGCTGAAGGAACAAAGGCACCAATTCAGAGGAGGAAGGCAACTTAGGTAATGGCACAAGATGTATCATTTTGGAAAACCTATCACAAATCACCCAGATAACGGTCATTCTCTGAGAAACAGGGAGGTCGGAAATGAAATCCATAGAGATATGGGTCCATGGTCTCTTGGGCACAGGCAATGGCATCAACAAACCACTAGATCGAGAGCAAGGCTTGGAGCGAGAGCAAGTCCCGCAGGACTGCAAAAATTCCCTGACGTCACGAGACAAAGTAGGCCACCAAAAGGACCGACTAACCAAGTCTCTGGTACCAAAAATTCCGGGATGACCGGCCAACGCGGAACAATGAATCTCAGACATCACACTCTTTTTCCATCGGTCTGGGACAAACAATTTCCCAATAGGGCAGCGCTCGGGTTTATCCTCCTGACACCCTTCCAGAGCCAGTCTCAAACTGGGCGAGATGGCGGAAAGAACTACACCCTCTTTCAAAATAACAGCAGGATCAGATAACTCAGGAGAGTCCGCAAGGAAACTCCTCGAGAGGGCATCCGCCTTAACATTCTTAGTGCCAGGAAGAAAGGAAACCACAAAATTAAAACGTGTGAAAAACAAGGCCCACCTGGCCTGTCTAGGATTAAGTCGCTTGGCTGATTCCAGATAAACCAGATTCTTATGGTCCGTGAGGACCACCACCTGATGTTTGGCTCCCTCCAGCCAATGTCTCCACTCTTCAAAAGCCCACTTCATGGCCAATAACTCCCGATTACCCACGTCATAATTACGTTCAGTTGGAGAAAATTTTCGAGAGAAAAAGGCACAAGGGTTACTTTTAGAGGTCTCTGGATCTCTTTGGGACAAAACGGCACCTGCCCCAATTTTAGAGGCATCAACCTCCACCTGAAATGGCAGAGAAACATCAGGCTGCCGTAGAACAGGAGCAGAAGTGAATCTCTGCTTAAGATCCTGAAACGCAGAGACTGCCTCAAGAGGCCAATTCACCACATCAGAACCCTTTTTGGTCAAATCAGTCAATGGTTTAACAATAACAGAGAAATTACCAATAAATTTACGATAAAAATTGGCAAAACCCAAGAATCTTTGAAGAGCCTTTAATGAAGTAGGTTGGACCCAATCACAGATGGCCTGAACCTTGACCGGGTCCATTTCAATAACAGATGGGGACAAAATGTATCCCAGAAATGAGATCCTCTGTACGGCAAAAAGACACTTTGATCCCTTCACATACAGAGCATTCTCTCTCAAAATCTGGAACACAGTCCGAACATGTTTCACATGAGAGTCCCAGTCATTGGAAAAAATCAAGATATCATCCAAATAAACAATCAGAAATTTATCCACAAAATCCCTGAAAATGTCATTCATGAAGGACTGGAAGACAGAAGGAGCATTAGTGAGCCCAAAGGGCATCACTAGGTACTCAAAATGCCCCTCTGGGGTATTAAATGCCGTCTTCCATTCATCCCCGTGCTTAATGCGAATAAGGTTATATGCCCCCCTGAGGTCAAGCTTGGTAAACCAAGTAGCACTTTTCACCCTGGAAAACAGGTCAGAAATCAAGGGTAACGGATATTGATATTTCACAGTGATATTGTTCAAGAGATGATAATCAATACACGGCCTTAATGAACCATCCTTTTTGGCCACAAAGAAGAAACCGGCACCCAAGGGTGAAGAGGATGGTCTGATATGACCCTTCTCCAATGACTCCTTGATATAAGACCGCATAGCATCATGTTCAGGTACAGACAAGTTAAAAAGGCGACCTTTAGGGAATTTACTACCAGGCACTAATTCAATAGCGCAGTCATAGCTCCTATGGGGGGCAAGGATGCAGATTTACTTTCGCTAAACACATCAGAAAAATCAGTCAAAAAGTCAGGAACATCCTGAGCCTGGGGGAGGCAGAAAAAACAGGAGTGTTGGTATTAACACATTGGCAGCCCCAACTGGTTACAGACACAGATTTCCAATCCAAAACAGGATTATGAGACTGTAACCAAGTGAAACCCAGTACGATAATGTCATGCAGATTATACAGCACCAAAAATTTGCAACTCTCCTGATGATCAGGTTCAACCCTCATTATCACCTGAGTAGAGAACTGAGTTTTATTCTCAGCCAAAGGGGTAGAATCGATCCCCAGTAGGGGAATAGACGTCCGTAGGGGAATCAAGGGAAACCCACAACGTTTAGCAAAATCAAAATCCATCAGGTTAATAGCTGCTCCCGAATCAACGAAAGCCTGAGCAGAAAATGTGGACAGGGAGCAAATCAGGGTAACAGTCAACAAAAATTTAGTCTGAACACTACCCAAGACAACTGAGTGTGCAAAACGTCTTCCCCGCTTAGGGCAGACTGAAATAGCATAAGAGGCATCACCACAGTAGAAACATAACCCATTGCGTTTTCGAAACTCATGACGCTGTGCCCCAGAAGCCACTCTATCACACTGCATGGGTTCAGAAGCTGGTTCACAAGGCAACACTATTCCACGCATACCTCTACGCTCACGCAAACGTCTGTCAATTTGAATCGCTAATGACATAGAATCATTGAGACCAGAGGGGACAGGGAATCCCACCATAACGTCCTTTACATTCTCTGACAGACCCTTCCGAAAAAGGGCTGCCAAAGCATCGTCATTCCATTTGGTCAGGACTGCCCACCTTCGGAATCTCTGACAGTATAACTCAGCATCCTCAAGCCCCTGATTTAATGCCAACAAGGCTTTTTCAGCTTGATCAGTGACATTAGGCTCATTGTACAATAACCCCAGAGCCTGAAAAAATGCATCAACATTACTCAAAACAGGATCCCCAGGTGTCAGGGAAAAAGCCCAATCCTGAGGATCGCCGCGCAGGAGAGAGATGACAATTTGAACCTGCTGTGCTGCGTTCCCTGAGGACTTAGATGTCAAGGCAAAAAACAACTTACAGTTATTTTTGAAATTCAGAAATTTAGCTCGATCCCCTAAAAACAAATCTGGCATGGGAATCCTAGGTTCCACAACAGGCAACCTCGCAAGATAGGTAGCAATACTCCGAACTTCAGTGGCAAGCTGATCCACACGGTCAGACAACTGTGCAAACTCCATTGAGAGAAAAAAAATCCTCCTCAGCACCCAGAGATACAGAGGGAAAAAAAAAAAAATCTCTGACAACTCTGACAATCTTCTTTCTTTAACACTATTTTTCCCTACTGTGAGTACCATACAAATATCAGTTTTTGGGCCGGTGATACTGTTATGATTTGGTAGCTGAGGAGAGCAAGCAAAAAAGGAAATACACCAGAGAGGTTGGAATCTATGGGATTGCAGTACCCTGACTAACCACCACAACTAAAGGCAGCCGTGGAGCGTACCTACGTTGGTCCTAGACGCCTCGTCACAGCCTGAGAAGCTAACTACACCTAAAGACAGAAAGAGGAAAACTATCTGCCCCGGAGCAGATCCCCAAAGAACATATAAAGCCCCCAAACATGTAATGGCGGTTAGACAAGGGGAAATACAGACACAGACAGAAAATAGTATGAGCAAACGTTGGGGCCCAAACTTCCTAAATAGAAAAGGATAGGAAGGACACTTACTGCAATCCCAAAAAACCCTGAAAAGTACCAACTCTACTAATTACAAAAACACCTGAGATCACATGACCTCTACCACCTAAATTAGTTCTCTGGTGTAACAAAAACTAAACAGCAGCCACTGAAAAAACTGGAAAAGGCAAATGAACAAACAACAGTGGCTGAACTAAACTGAGAGGAGCACAAGCCCCCGGAGGGGACCCGGCAGACCCCCACAAAAGTGCAGGACAAAATGCAAAAAGCAAGCACAAAAAACTAAAAGAAGAAAATGACTTATCTGTTAGCAGAAGATGCAGGCACGAAACAGCAAGCTACAAAGTGAACAGGAATCAAAGATGAGACCAGAACAATTGATCACCGGCAACCCTGATGGGAGGGAACCTCCCTTATATAAGACCACACAGTAACACCTGATCGCCAATCTTCACAATCTTCATTGGATAGTTCAGTACTGTTTGTAACCACCAGAGGAGCTTCTGCTCAGAATTCATTTCTAGCACATTCACAACAAATAATTTTTTATATGAAATTGTTTTTATTCTATAAAAGCACCAAAACATTAAAAAAAATTATATAAATGAGGTATCGCCGTAATCAGACTGACCCGAAGAATAAAACTGCTTTATCAATTTTACCACACGCGGAACGGTATAAACGCCTCCCCCAAAAGAAATTCATGAATTGCTGATTTTTGTTCATTCTAACCTCCCAAAAATCTAAATAAAAAGCGATCAAAAAATATCACGTGCTCAAAAATGGTACCAATAAAAACGTCAACTCGTACCGCAAAACATAAGACCTCACATGACTCTGTGGGCCAAAATATGCAAAAATTATAGCTCTCAAAATGTGATGATGCAAAAACTATTTTTGCAGTAAAAAGCGTCTTTTAGCGTGACAGCTGCCAATCATAAAAAAAACCCTATAAATAGTATATCAAACCCCCCTTTATCACCCCCTTAGTTAGGGAAAAATAATAAAATTTTAAAAATGTATTTATTTCCATTTTCCCATTAGGGTTAGGGTTAGGGTTGCGGCTAAAGTTAGGGTTAGAGTTGGCGCTAAAGTTAGGATTAGGGTTAGGGTTGGGATTAGGGTTAGGGGTGTGTTAGGGTTAGGTTTGTGGTTAGGGTTGGGACTAGGGTTAGGCGTGTGTTGGGGTTAGGGTTGGAGTTAGAATTGGGGGTTTCCGCTGTTTAGGCGCATCAGGGGCTCTCCAAATGTGACATGGCGTCTGATCTCAATTCCAGCCAATTCTGCGTTGAAAAAGTCAAACGGTGCTCCTTCACTTCTGAGCTCTGCCATGCGCCCAAACAGTAGTTTACCCCCACATATGGGGTATCCACGTACTCTGGACCCCAAGAGTTATTGTGCAATTTGTCCTATTTCTTCTGTTACCCTTGGGAAAATAAAAAACTGGGGGCGAAAATATCATTTTTGTAAAAAAAAAAATGATTTTTTTGTTTTTACGGCTGTACGTTATAAACTTCTGTGAAGCACTTGGGGCTTCATAGCGCTCACCACACATCTAGATAAGTTCCTTATGGGGTCTATTTTCCAAAATGGGGTCACTTGTGGGGGTTTCCACTGTTTAGGCGCATCAAGAGCTCTCCAAATGCGACATGACGCCCCCAGACCATTCCATCAAAGTCTGCAATCCAAAACATCACTACTTCCCTTACGAGCCCCAACGTGTGCCCATACAGTAGTTTTCTCCCACATATTGGGTATCAGCGTACTCAGGACAAATTGGACAACAACTTTTGCAGTCCAATTTCTCCTGTTACCCTTGTGAAAATAAAATATTGGGGGCAAAAAAATCATTTTTATAAAAAAAAAAAGGATTTTTTATTTTTACGGCTGTACGTTATAAACTTCTGTGAAGCACTTCGGGGTTCAAAATACTCACCACACATCTAGATAAGTTCCTTGAGGGGTCTATTTTCCAAAATGGTGTCATTTGTTGGGGTTTCCACTGTTTAGGCAGATCAGGAGCTCTCCAATCACGACATGGCATCCAGCCAATTCTGCGTTGAAAAAGTCAAAAGGCGCTCCTTCCCTTCCAAACTCTGCCATGCACCCAAACAGTGGTTTACCCCCACATATGGGGTATCAGCGCACTCAGGACAAATTGCACAATAACTTTTGGAGTCTTGTTTCCCTTGGAAAATAAAAATTGGGGTGAAAAGATGATTTTTGTGGAAAAAATATGATTTTTTAATTTTACGGCTCTACGTTATAAACTTGTGTGAAGCACTTGGGGTTCAAATTGCTCACCAAAGATCTAGATAAGTTCCTTAGGGGGTCTAGTTTCCCAAATGGGGTCACTTGTGGGGGGTTTCCACTGTTTAGGCACGTCAGGGGCTCTCCAAATGCAACATGGTGTCCAATCTCAATTCCAGCCAATTTTGGTTGGAAAAAGTCAAATGGTGCTCCTTCCATTCCGAGCTCTGCCATGCGCCCAAACAATGGTTCCTCCCCACATATGGGGTATCAGCATACTCAGGACTAATTGGACAACAACTTTTATGGTCCAATTTCTCCTGTTACCCTTGGGAAAATAAAAAATTAGTGACTAAAAGATAATTTTTGTGGGAAAAAAATAGGATTTTTTATTTTCATGCCCAGGCATTATAAACTTGTGTGAAGCACTTGGGGTTCAAAGTGCTCACCAAAGATCTAGATAAGTTCCTTATGGGGTCTAGTTTCCAAAATGGGGTCACTTGTGGGGGGTTTCCACTGTTTAGGCTCATCTGGGGCACTGCAAACGGAACATGACCCCCATCAATGTCTGCATTCCAAAACGTTACTACTTCCTTTCCAAACCCTGCCGTGCGCCCAAACAGTTTCCCCGCCCCACATATGGGGTATCAGCGTACTCAGGACAAATTGGACAACAACTTTTGTGGTCCAATTTTCTTGGGAAAAATCAAAAATTTGGGACTAAAAAATCATTTTTGTGGAAAATAGTTTTTTTTTTTTTCACACCCAGGCATTATAAACTTTTGTGAAACACTTGGTGGTTCAAAGTGCTCACAACAGATCTAGATAAGTTCCTTAGGGGGTCTAGTTTCCAAAGTGGTGTCACTTGTGGGTGGTTTCCACTGTTTAGGTGCATCAGGGGCTCTCCCAACGCGACATGGCGTCCAATCTTAATTCCAGCCAATTTTAGTTTGAAAAAGTCAAACGGCGCTCCTTCCCTTACGAGCTCTGCCGTGTGCCCAAACAGTAGTTTTCCCCCACATATGGAGTATTGTCGTACTCAGGAGAAATTGCACAACAACAACTTTATCTGTCCATTTTCTCCTTTTACCCTTGTGAAAATAAAAAAAAAGTTTGTAAAAGATAATTTTTGTGGCTAAAAAGTTAAATATTCATTTTTTCCTTCCACGTTGCTTCAGCTACTGTGAAGCACCTGAAGGGTTATTAAACTTCTTGAATGTGGTTTTGAGTACCTTGAGGGGTGCAGTTTTTAGAATGGTGTCACTTTTGGGTATTTTCTGCTATATAGACCCCTCAAAGTGACTTCAAATATGAGGTGGTCCCTAAAAAAAATGGCTTTGTAAATTTTGTTGTAAAAATGAGAAATCGCTGGTCAACTTTTAACCCTCATAATTTCCTAACAAAAAAAAAATTTTGGTTCCAAAATTGTGCTGATGTAAAGTAGACATGTGGGAAATGTTATTTCTTAACTATTTTGTGTGACATATTTCTCTGTTTTAAGGGAATAAAAATTCAAAGTTTGAAAATTGCAAAATTTTGAAAATTTTCGCCATATTTGCGTTTTTTCAAAAATAAACACAAGTTATATTGAAGAAATTTTACCACTAACGTGAAGTACAATATGTCACTAGAAAACATTCTCAGAATCGTGAAGATCCGTTGAAGCGTTCCAGAGTTATAACCTCATAAAGAGACAGTTGTCAGAATTGTAAAAATTGGCCCGGTCATTAACGTGCAAACCACCCTTAGGGGTGAAGGGGTTAAACGTGATACAGCCCACTAAATTCCACGTTGTCATTTTGGGGAGGTGATATGATGCACATTAAAAAAATAATTATTATTTCTGTTGCTAAACGTGATACAGACTGCCATGTCCCACATTGTAATTTTGTGGTGGTGATATAAAGTTGTCATGTACATTAAAATAATTTTTTTTTTCAGTTGCTAAACGTGATACAGTAGCTGAGTTTGAAATTGTTTTGAGCCTATCTTCTAGATTATGTGCATCTTTGGCAACCAAATTCTCACAGGCATCTTTTATGCCTAGCTTGAGACGTGCATCTGTTACACCTATCTTCTGACGAGCATCAAAAGCTCTCTGGTAACTGGTGTTGGGTAAACGACTAATCGTAGGCTGTATTCTGGATCATATACCTGCCATAGCTGCCAGGTAATTGATCCTGTTGTACGCTCCCATTCCCATCGCCGTCATGCCCCTTTTCCTGATCAGTTCATCTAACAACACGTCGGCCATATTTCTCCAGGAAACCTGCACCTTACCAGCAGCAACTGTAGGAAAGAGGGCGTTCCAATGTCACGGATAATAATCTAGATTATACAGGCCTCATCCACACTAAAATATTTTCTTTATGTTACTAACGTGATACAGAAGGGTAGATCTCACTTTGAAATTGTTTGGAGCATCTAGTCCATGTTATACAGGCCTCATCCACAGGCCAAAAAATAATTCTTCTGTTATTAACGTAATACAGTAAGGGATATCTCACTTAGAATTTGTTTGGAACATTTAGTCAATGTTATACAGGCCTCCTCGACAGGCCAAAAAAAAATTATCCTGTTACTAGTATTGCGTTAGGGAACATATCACTTTGAAATTGTTTGGAGCATCTACTCAATGTTATACAGGCCTCATGGACAGGCCCAAAAAAGTTATTCTGTTACTAACGTGATACAGTGGGGATATCTAACTTTTAAATTGTTTGGAGCATATCTTCTAGGTCATACAGCCTTCATCCACACTTAAACAATTCTTTCTTTTGTTACTAATGTAATACAGTAGGGGAGATCTTACTTTGAAGTTGTTTGGAGCATCTAGTTAATGTTATAAAGGCCTCATCGACAGGCCAAAAAAAAAATTATTTTGTTACTAACGTACTGTAGTTGGGGACATTTCACTTTTAAATTGTTTTAGCATTTAGTCAATGTTATACAGGCCTCATCAACATGCCAAAAAAAATTATTCTGTTACTAACGTAATACAGTAGGGGACATCTCACTTTTAAATTGTTTGGAGCATATCTTCTTTGTCATACAGCCCTCATCCACACCTAAACAATTCTTTCTTCTGTTACTAACGTCATACAGTAATGGAGATCTCACTTTGAAATTGTTTGCAGCATCTAGTCTATTTTATACAGGCCATAAAATATTTCTTATGTCACTAACTTCATACAGTAGGGGACATCTCACTTTGAAATTGTTTTGTGCATCTAGTCAATATTATACAGGCCTCATAGGCCAAAAAAAATCTGTTTTTCCTTCTTTTGCTAGAATTTGTTTTTATATTGTTGTAGCCTTATTGTCTCAGATTCAAGGATTTTACTTCTTATCTCATATGCAATATTTTTAAGAGTCTGCAAAAACATGTTTTGGGTACATGGTAAATAACGTCATTGTGACCTGGGTAACAGGGGGGCTTCATGAGTTACATTGAGTTACATTGCTGTAAATTGTATAAAATACTGAATTCTTGTGTGAATAAATAGAAAAGTGCCTTCAGGGCCTAATCTATTAATTTTGCCTCACTGGTGATCCAGCATATCTGACTTTGGGTCAGAACGAAAATAGCTAGTTTTGGTGCCCAACGTGGGGCCATGGAGACCAGCATATTCCGAATCCGTATGTGGGAATTTCCTGAGAGATTGGAAATGCAAATTGTAGTTGCAGCAAGGTAAGGAGCTTTATTCTTACACTTTTATGTTTGTGCTTGCAATCTCTCTGGATCTCTCCATATCTCTGGCTGCAAACATGGTTAAGAACCGACATCACCAGTGAGTTTTGTAATGTTATGTTTATGTCTGTATGAGAGTTGTATAGTAGAGTAATAATATAATAAATGTTATTATTATCTGCATTATCTGTCTGTCTAATAACTGGTTGTATAGTGCAGAGTTAGGACAGTCTCTGTGCGGTCTTATTGCTGTGATCAGTTTGGATTAGCAGTGCATTAGCAGTGCATTGTATAAGGCTGTGTTTTATGTTATGTATTTGTTGGCTTCTGCCATTCCCGAAGTTAGGTACAGTAGGCAGGCTGTGTGAATTTTTGTATGTATGTTACTGGGAACCTCTGAAATGACATGAGTGATGAGTAACTGAGTATAAGGGACAAATAAGAACAGAGGACATTATTCAACGCACTTTGAGCTAAATCGAGAGCACTTTGAGCGAAGTGATTGAGATAAGGAATTCTGATTTTTTTTTTGTAAAATCAGCTGATTTCAGATCGCTGCAAAATAATCCCTGAAAGAGCACATATGAATGAATCATCACACACCATTCTGTGAAAGGTGCAAAAGTATCCTGGGTGTAGTGTGTCAAGGTGCTGAGCCCTACAGGATTTTTTAGTGGATTCCTGCTACCTTTAATTTGCCAATTTTTGTTGTTGGTCCAGGACTGGATATGATATAGATATTTT
The DNA here is from genome assembly GCA_033576555.1 of Oophaga sylvatica. Classification (NCBI taxonomy): domain Eukaryota; kingdom Metazoa; phylum Chordata; class Amphibia; order Anura; family Dendrobatidae; genus Oophaga; species Oophaga sylvatica. The sequence goes on from JARQOD010000002.1 coordinate 431,779,104, forward strand.
AAACTACTTCTGAGATTGTGTAACGATGAAGCCCGTTTTGTAAATGGTATGACATTGGACAGGTTCCTGTAGTTGTTTGGCCAGAGGTGTTCAGATTATTCAAATCGTGCAGTGAGCTGCCCTTATAGTGAACTACCTTGGTTTCCTGAGAATGAGGGTTTTACAGAAATAAATTACGTCTGAGAACTGGGACATTCTGTTCTATGTGAGAGATCCTATAAGTTCTTCTTATCTCTGCTGGTGCATCTTGGGAGGGGTGATGAAGCTGCGTGCAAGTTTTTTTTCTGTACTGCAGGCAGTGTGCGCTGAAAGATTTGTGCTTTTAATGCAACAATACTGTATAGAACTGTACAATATTATTGTAAGTTGAAGTTGAAAGTAAAAGAAGTGTGTCCATTTTAGAGAAAACTTGGAAGTGATTGTTGGTACCTGCTTCTAGTTGTGTGGTTGATGTACAGCTAGTTGAGCCTCAGCAAAAGGAGGCAGCCAACTGCATGGCCGGTCTAGTAGGTGAGAGTCCTATCATACCTTGGCCTTTCTACTTTAGTCAGTGGTCTTTTTTTGTGGGTTTGAAAGCCATGTGAGCATTCCCACTGTCCATGGAGCTGGTCTAGTAGATGAGAGGCCTATCACACCTGAGCCTTCCTACTTTAGTCAGCTGGTCTAACAGGTGAGAGAGCTGAAAGAGCCTTCCAGTTACACCTGCAGGTCTACTTGGTGAGAGACCTATGAGAGCCTTCCCGCTACACCTTGACAGCTCATTCTGACTTGCTAGAGTGTGGCCTGTAGACAAGGTCCAGGCACACTGAGAGGGCATTTGCAGAAAGGTGAGCTGTCTGGAGAATAAGTTGAAGACATGGGCAACTTGTTCTGTGTGCAGTCAAGGACCCCAATGGGATCCAAAACAGCTACAACACTAACGTAGTACAGTAGGGGACATCTCACTTTTAAATTGTTTGGAGCATATTTTCTTTGTCATACAGGCCTCATCCACACTTAAACAATTCTTTCTTCTGTGAGTAACGTGATTCATCACGCCATATTTCACATTCTCATTCTGTATCGCTGAAATTCAGCTGTGTGCAGTGGTGGTGCAGAGTAAAAAATCTCATTTTTAGTTGCTAATACTGTGCTCCTAGCACACTACCTAAGCAACATGACTGGGAAAAAGTGTCATGGTGGAAGGGGGATTAGGCTTGGTGTTCGAGGTATATATGGGATAGGTGTTTATGTTTCTGAAAGCACTAGTGAACCAACAACGTGACGTCCTATCCAAAGACAACTGACAACTTCTGTTAATGAATGTTGTAGTTTTTAGTGTGCTGCATTGTTCTCACGTATTTGCAGTGTGTGATATCTTTAGTGGGGCTTCTATGCCTGCTGTTGCTGCTTGAAATGCTAACTCTAATTTGTGGAAGTGTGAACAGTACTGCTTGGATGTCCATCTGCTGGGTTGATGTAGTGGAAGATTTGTCAGTCCCTATTATACTGTTTTAACTGTGGTGAAATTGATGCCACTTTGTTGGTGTCTGACACTAATTTTGGAAATGTGTAGACTCCTGGTTGGGTCTCCTTAATGTGTGGTGTCTGTAGCAGTAGGCCTCTGATACCGGCAGTCCTTCACTTTCTTTTAGTCAACTACCCTTGTTATTATCCTTAGATTTTTGTGACAATAGTAATCTACGAAAATGATATGTGTGTCACCTGAGTGTGGCTGAGCATGAATTTCAGTTTTTTTTTATTACTTATATGTCACCAATAATTCAACATTCGCTTTACAGATAATTACAGACATTACAGGCACTGTCATCATTTGGACTCACAATCTAAAATTGCTATCTGTATGTTTTTAGAGTGGAGGTAGGATTATAATTACTGGGAGGAAGTCCTCACAAACATGGGTAGAACATACAAACTCTTTGCAGATGCTGTCCACAGGACTCCAGTGCTGCAAGGCTTTTAATGTTTTTGTGTTGACGATGACGACTCAACGTTTCTGTGGTTGGAAGCCTGTCATTGCGATGCAAACTGTGTGCACCTCACTTGGGGAAAACCACGGTCAAGAATGTCTTCCAGCATGTTTTCATGCTGCAGCATGTGTGTTTCCCTTTCCAAGTGGGAAGCAACTGGCAAAATTTACTTTTGTATCGTGGATAGAACACACTAGCAATCCAGTAGTCAGCACTATTTTGAATCATAACTATATGGGTAACAATCATGTTGTAGATAGTGCTGAAACAAGATGCTCATGGGTCGGTGTCTTTTATGAGGTCCAACTCCACAGTGTGTTGGTGGTGGGATAACACTCAAACTTTCTTCCTCCATCCCCTCCTGACAACCACGGACAACAAAGAGGGAATCATTATCGTCTTCATCTCCTAACTGTTGCTTGTCCATCACCTCTTCCTTCTCATCCTTCCATGGTCCTTCTCCATTTGTTCCTCCCATGGAAACCGCCTGTGAGATGACAGACCTGAACTTATAGATATTATTAACCCTACAGGGCATTGTCCTCTGCTTCCTCCTCTTCCCCACCACCACACCACCTCCTCACCCAGACTACTTAGTGTGCTCCATCATGTAGATGACAGTAATAGTGATGCTGATGACGGCATCATCACCACTAGCCATCTTAGTAGCCATTTCGAAAACGTGCTGAAGGGTGCAGAGGTCCTTCATCTATGTCCACTACGCAAGTGTGAATTGCACCACGTCTGTACTGTGTTGTGCAAGGCTATGCAAAATGTCATACTGCACCAGGTCTCAGTGCTGCTGCAACATTTGCAGATTTTAATACGAAGGTGTGATCACATCACTTATCAACCGGTTAACCAGTAGTCCGAAATAGCTCTAGACCAGTGTTTCTCAACTCCAGTCCTCAGGACCCACCAACAGGTCATGTTTTCAGGATTTCCTTAGTATTGCACAGGTGATAATTTTATCACCTGCTCAAGCATTCATTCCATCACCTTTGCAATACTAATGAAATCCTGAAAACATGACCTGTTGGAGGGTCCTGAGGACTGGAGTTGAGAAACACTGCTCTAGACCAACTGAAGTGGAATAGTGGAAGTCAGCAGACAACGACAGTGGTTTCTGCAGCAGCACATCAAGGTTGGGACAGTGACGGAGAAATTTCTGTAGCATCAAGATGAGGATGCGAGACATGCAAGGCACGTGTGTAAGGTTGGCCTGGAGTAGGACTGCCACCAGGTTTGCACCGTTATCGCACACGGCCTTCCCTGGCTCCAGGTTGAATGTAGACAGCAATTGCGCAAACTCGGCAAGGATAGATGTCCACAACTCTTCAGCTGAATGACTGTGATCTCCAAGACATATTAGTTTAAACACAGCCTAATTGTGGTGAGCCCTAGCTGTGCAGTATAGAGGTGGGGGGGGATTCTCTCTGCAGTGTTAGAACGGGTGTTTCATTAAGGCAGAAGTTGAGGGCACAGATTGAGGCCCTAGAGAAGGTGGAGGAGGCAGAAACACTGGAGGAAGTGTTAGAAACAGAGGTTTGTTCCGCAAGCCAAGATTCCAAGACTTGGTGTCTAGTAACACCTTGGTGTCTAATGCTTTAGTTCTCCTTACCCTGAAGTGTACTAGTTTAGTTCTCCAACCCAAGCTATTTAGCAATTTAGTTTTCCAACCCTTGTTGTCTATTAGTATAGTTCCTAGTGTTCTGGTGTTAACCCCTTCCTGACCTCCGCCGTACTAGTACTGCTCTGCGGGAGGTGCATTTCTGCTCAGAGCAGTACTAGTGCAACACCGCCATTTTCTGGGCACAGCGCGGCATCGTGCGGTGACTGGGTTCCGATGGCTGCTGTCCCTGACAGCAGACCATCTCCGCACGTAGCCCCGGGGGGCTGCACCGCCCCCCCTCTTTAGCAATCGCTGTGATTGGCTGGTCAATTCTGACCAGCCAATCACAGTAATGTGACAATAAAGTTATTGAAAAAAAAAAGCATGTGACCGGCTGTGATCTGTGCTGAGTGACGTAGCACCAATCACAGCCGTCACAGTGGGTGGGGTGATCCCCACGTCACCTCATCAGATTAACCCCTATGGTGCTGATTGGCTGAACAATAGCTTCTAGCCAATCAGCGCCAAAGTGGTTAATCTAAAATAGCGATCACTGCCCTACACGCCATCTTTACCTCAGATTTGGCTTGCAGAGCGGTTGTCCAAGCCCATCTGTGTCACCCGAGAAAATAATCCATTGGTAGCAGTGTGACCTCCCCCAGCGATCTCCAGCCTACATCTTCAGCGTCCAGCTCCAGCTTCCTGCTGTGCTCTCTGCTTTTTGCTGCGATCTGCCTCCTGTGTTATTCCTGTGATCACAGCAGAGCAGCAGCAACTCCCCATCACCCCATCCCTGTTCCAATTGATTTTTTTTAGCGCACTTTTTTTTGCGCTTTTTTCCTGTGTGCAGCGTCCTGCGCAGAACATTCGTGCTCTTCCTGTGACCGCAGCGTTCTGACCAGTATCGCTGCAAATCAGAGACTGCGCCACGGGAATTTTCTTTTTATAGATAATTAGACAAGGGGGGAAACATCGTGATATGGCCTATTGTTAAATACGAACGTGAAGTGTTTAGGCAATTACGGGACCCACAAATATATGAGAAATTAGGTTCCAATCCGATGGCCTCCTTCTCTGCACGGCTCCAGAGGATTCTTTCAATGGCCCTTGATATGGGGATTATCAATAAAAAAATCTTTGAAGGGTTAACGGTAAGTTTCCCTAAAATACCAACGTTCTACCTACTCCCGAAAGTACACAAAGATGCTGTTAACCCCCGGGACGTCCAATTGTGTCTGGAATCGGGGGTCTTTGTGACCCGATATGTAAATTTGTGGACTTCTACCTTAAGACTCTGGTAGAGAACTTTACCATCATATGTTAAAGACACAATGGACGTCTTGAGAAGGGTTGACGGTGTCTTTGTGGAGGCCGGAACCATCTTGGTGACGGCAGATGTAGAAAGCCTCTACACTTGTATAAATCATGATGATGGCCTACGGGCGGTACGTTATTTTCTTGAGGCCTCCGACCTGGACAGCCCCTTATGTGAATTTATCCTCGAGCTGTTGCACTTTGCCTTGACACATAATTTTTTCATTTTCAAACTGCAATTCTATCTTCAGAGGCGTGGCGCAGCCATGGGTGCGGCCTGTGCGCCCGCCTACGCCAACATTTTTCTAGGTTACTGGGAGAGGTTGGTTTTCGGTGAGGCGGGGGCGGGGGCCGCTGACCATGTGCTGTGCTGGCTGCGTTATATAGATGATGTTCTGTTGCTGTGGCGTGGGACGGTGCAGCAGCTGGAGGAGTTTATGACTGTGTTAAATGCTAATGCATTTAATATTAAGCTGACTTACAGATACGATCAGAGAAAAATGGATTTTCTGGACATCAGTCTGGAGGTGGGGCAAGACCTGTCCATCCAGACTGATGTTTTTCGTAAGACAACGTCAGTAAATGCATTGTTACATGCAGAATCAGCACACAGCCATAACACAATTGGGGCCGTCCCGGTCGGACAGTTCTTGAGAGTATGTCGGATCTGTTCGACTGATCCAAGATTTGAGACACAAGCACGTGATCTTAGACGATTAAGACAACGGGGTTACAGCAAAAGGAGCATTAAAAAGGGTTACAATAGAGCAAAGGTAACTTCCCGTGATCATTTGCTCTATCAGACGGGTAATCAGATAAAGAATGAGAATAATATTCGTTTCATTTCGGTTTTTAACCATGAGTGGGAGAATATGAGAAAAATACTTGCCAAACATTGGTCTGTGTTGATGACTGAGCCCTCCCTGGGATCCGCTCTTACGGATTGACCCCTCATGACCCCAAGGAGGTCCAGGAATTTAAAAGACATGCTTGTTCAAAGTCATTATGTAACACCCAGTAAAAATCCGTTTGGAAGTACGAGACGTAATATGGGTTGCTTTAATTGTGGACATTGCATTGCTTGTGCTAATATTCTTCGTAGTTTTTCATTTTGCTCTAGTGACGGTAATAAAAATTATGAGATTAGAGAATACATCTCATGTAGCACAAGGAACGTGATCTACTATGCCACGTGCAGTTGCCCTCTAATTTACATTGGCTTGACATCACGCGAATTAAGAATACGAATGCGAGAACACGTACGCGATATTCGTGCAGCTAGTACAACTGAAGATGTGTCCAGTCTTAAAATGATTCCTAGACATTTTAGGATGATGCACAATTGTGACCCCTCAATGTTCCAAGCAAGAGGAATAGAAATTGGGCACCCAGGTAATAGGGGGGGCAATGTTAAAAAACTGCTTGCACAGCGTGAACTGAAATGGATAGTCACATTGGACACAGTTAAACCTGCCGGCTTGAATGAGGCTCTTAATTTTGCCCCTTTCTTATGAGAAAATTAGATGGTGTGATTTATTAATCCTTGATAATGATGTTTGACCTCCTGTTTAGAAAGGCTGTGTTCCATTCCCTTTATTCTCTCCTTTTATATTTGCATCATTTTTATTTGTGTGTTGTTGTATATTTTTTAACTTCTTTATTTTTTAATTTTTTTGTATTTAGTTATTCACTGGCAATTCTATGGGCTGAGGGACCTTGGGATGATATTTTCTATAATTCTGGCTCCGATTTCATGGCAATTAAAAATCTGAAGATATGAGATGAAACCAATGAATTGGGACTGGATTGAATATGTTATGTAGGAACCGCACCATGAAGATACTAATGATATTAAAATTTACCGTTGGAATATTGAATTTATAATTGCCATTATCATGATATGTACATACTGCGGTGCGCGTGCGCGGGACAGTGACTTGCGGCCGTCCCACGATATCCGGCAAAATCCTGCAGACGCACGGCAGATGCTCTGTTTGAGCGTCTGTTATGGGTCTGGCTGGACGCGTCCGGGTCACGTGGGTTGGAGCGGTGACGTTGCACGCATGCGCCGTGCAAACGCAGTGATTATGGGTATCAGCAGGTGACGATCATGTGACTAATCACTATGGATACAAAAGGTCCTTGGGGCTTTGTAAACATCACACTTCCCTTGATAAAGCGAGGCATAGAAGCAGCGAAACACGCGTCGGGGCATGTTTAGTGTGACATCCGCATAAATAGGTGAGATAGGTGATCTTGGTTTTGCCACTTTTTGTTGCCCTTATTATCATTTATGGTTTGGGGGATTTCTGAATGGAGGCATAGTCCTGTGATAGTCGGTAACATTATGGGAAATTCCCTAAAAACATTATGACACTGATTTGGCATAAAATACTCACCTATTCCAACCATTGTACTAAAATGTTCATTTATGGCTGATTATGAATATGATTGTATGCTGGGTGTCTACATTTTCGGTGTCTTTTTTGTATACACACATCTTGTTATGTTTTTAGACATATGAGCACTGTTTTTTATGGTGTTAATAAAATCTTTTGATATTTTGTTTAAAAAACTCCTGTTTTTTCTCTGTTTTTTTAATATCTGATTATGGAGTTATTTACAGTAAATAGGTGAATTTTTTTCACCGCTGTATATGATGGATCTGGGCATTTGGAAGTTATAGATAGTTAGCGTAGCGGACATCACAGTCTAAGCGACGTCTGATATTTTTTTAGAAAAAAATAATAGTAGTAAGTACAGTGTAGTTTTAGACGTAGCGTCCTGCGCAGAAGATTTGTGCTCTTCCTGTGTCCACAGCGCTCTGATCACTATTGCTGCTGATCAAAGACTGCGCCACAGGAATTTTTCTCTTTTTAGCTAGTTAGAGCAGTGGACATCACAGTCTAAGTGACGTCCGATTTTTTTTTTTTTTTAGAAAAAAATAATAGTAGTTAGTACACTGTAGTTTTAGACATAGCAAGATAGCTTATTCGGCGTCAGTGTTTGGTGACGCCCCCTTTCCCAGTCTCCCATCCCTGTTCCAGTACCCCCTCAAATTTAATTTTTAGCGCACTTTTTTTGTGCTTTTTTTTGTGTGTGCTGTGTCCTGCGCAGAGCATTTGTGCGCTTCCTGTCTCCACAGCGCTCTGATAAGTATCGCTGCTGATCAAAGACTGCGCCACAGGAATTTTTCTCTTTTTAGCTAGTTAGTGTAGAGGACATCACAGTCTAAGTGACGTCCGATTTTTTTTTTAGAAAAAAACTAATAATAGTAGTTAGTACAGTTGTAGTTTTAGACGTAGCAAGGTAGCGTAGCCGGTGTCGCAGCGTTAGTGACGACCGATCTTTTATTGAAAAAAAATCAAATAGAGTAGTTTTATAGGTAGTGTATTAGGTATAGCCGGCGTCAGTGTTTGGTGACGTCCGATCTTGTAGGAAAAAAAGTCGTACAGAGTAGTTTTATAGGTAGTGTGTTAGGTTTTGCCGGCGTCAGTGTTTGTTGCTATTGCCGAGTAATTTCTAGTGCATTAGCGGAGCGTACGTCACATTGTTTGTGACGTCCGTTTTTCTTTTTTAAAAAAATTATTAGTTGCGCCGAATAAATTTTTTTAGGGGAGAGTACGTCACATTGTTGCTGACGTCCGTTTTACTTTTGTAAAAAATAATTATTTGCGGCGGGTAAATTTATAGGGAGGGCATTAGTGTACCGGTTGTAAATTTCCCAAGGGTCGGCTCTTCAATTTATCTGTACCTGACCATGATGCTATGCGATCCTATATCAAAGACTCGTTGGAGAAGGGCCATATCAGACCGTCCTCTTCATCTTTAGGTGCCGGATTTTTCTTTGTGGCCAAGAAGGATGGCTCATTGAGGCCATGTATTGACTATCGTCTTCTTAATAAAATCATTGTTAAATATCAGTATCTGTTACCCCTGATTTCCGATTTGTTCTCCAGAGTGAAAGGTACTAGTTGGTTTACCAAACTTGACCTTAGGGGGGCGTATAATCTTATTCGCATTAAGCACGGTGATGAATGGAAGACAGCGTTTAATACTCCTGAGGGGCATTTTGAGTACCTAGTGATGCCTTTTGGGCTCACTAATGCCCCTTCCGTATTCCAATCTTTCATGAACTATATTTTCCGGGATTTTGTGGACAAGTTTTTGATCGTTTATTTGGACGATATTTTGATTTTTTCCAATGACTGGGATTCTCATGTGGAACATGTTCCGACTGTATTCCGGATTTTGAAAGAAAATGCTTTGTATGTTAAGGGACCGAAATGTCTCTTTTGCGTACAAAAAATTTCATTTTGGGGATTTATTTTGTCTCCGTCCGCTATTGAAATGGACGCGGTCAAGGTTCAGGCCATTTAGGATTGTGTTCAGCCCACTTCCTTGAAGGCTCTTCAGAAATTTTTAGCTTTTGAAAATTTTTACTGTAAATTCATAAGAATTTTTCTGGTATTGTGAAACCACTGATGGATCTGACCAAAAAAGGCGCTGATGTGGTGAATTGGTCTCCAGAGGCAGTTTTGGCGTTTCAGGAGCTTAAGCGAAGATTTGCTTCTGCTCCTGTTCTACGGCAACCTGATGTTTCTCTCCCATTTCAGGTGGAGATTGATGCTTCTGAGATTGGTGCAGGAGCCGTTTTGTCTCAAAGAGATCCGGTAACTTCTAAGATTAACCCTTGTGCCTTTTTTTCTCGAAAATTTTTCCCATCTGAACGTAATTATGATGTGGGGAATCGAGAATTATTAGCTATGAAGTTGGCATTTGAAGAGTGGAGACATTGGTTGGAGGGAGCCAAACATCAAGTTGTGGTCCTTACTGACCACAAGAACTTGATCTATCTCGAATTCACGCGTTTTAATTTTGTGGTCTCCTTTCTTCCGGGCACTAAGCATATTAAGGCGGATGCCCTCACTAGGAGTTTCTTTGCGGATTCTCTTGATGTGACTGAGCCTACTACCATTCTAAAGGAGGGGGTGGTGCTTTCCGCTATCTCACCCTTTTTGAGACTTGCCCTGGAGGAATTTCAGGGGGATAAACCTCATAAACCAATTTCCCATGGGGAAATTGTATGTCCCCGACCAATGGAGGAGGAGAGTGATGTCTGAAATTCATTGCTCCGCGTTGACTGGTCATCCTGGTGTTTTTGGTACCAGAGATTTTGTGAGCCAGTCTTTTTGGTGGCCTGCTTTATCTCGTGATGTCAGGAATTTTGTGCAGTCCTGTGGGACTTGTTCTCGGGCCAAACTCTGTTCTCGCTCTAGTAGATTGTTAGTGCCACTGCCGGTGCCCAGGAGGCCATGGACCCATATCTCAATGGATTTTATTTCCGACCTCCCTGTCTCTCAGAGAATGACTGTTATCTGGGTGATGTGTGATAGATTTTCCAAGATGGTCCATCTTGTACCACTGCCGAAGTTGCCATCCTCTTCCGAGCTGTTGCCCTTGTTTTTTCAGCAGGTGGTTCGTTTGCACGGCATTCCAGAGAACATTGTGTCTGACAGAGGAGTCCAGTTTGTTTCCAGATTTTGGAGAGCCTTTTGTTCTAAACTGGGAATTCAGTTATCCTTCTCCTCTGCATTTCATCCTCAGACCAATGGGCAGACTGAGAGAGCAAACCAGACTTTGGAAACTTATTTGAGATGTTTTGTGTCTGCTGATCAAGATGACTGGGTCTCTTTTTTGTCCTTGGCTGAATTTGCTCTAAATAATAGGGCTAGTTCTGCCACTTTGATGTCCCCTTTTTTCTGCAACTTCGGTTTCATCCTCGGTTTTCTTCAGGGCAGGTGGAGGCTTCAGCCTGTCCAGGTGTTGATTCTACTGTAATGAGAATGCAGCACATTTGGAATCAAGTGGTGGATAAGTTGTCTCTCTCTCAGGAGAAGGCCCAACAGTTTGCCAACCGGCATAGGACTGATGGTCGCCGGTTTAAAGTAGGCAACATGGTTTGGTTGTCCTCAAAAAATATTCCTATGAAAGTTGCGTCTCCAAAATTTAAGCCAAGGTTTATTGGACCTTATAAGATTTTGGAAATCCTTAATCCCATTTCTTTCCATTTGGCTCTTCCAGGAACGTTCAAGATTCACGTCTTTCATAAATCGTTGTTAAAAAGGTTTGTTGAGCCAGTAGTTCCCATGGCTATGCCCCTTGATCCTGTGTTGGTTGGGGGCAATCTGGAGTATGAAGTGGAGAAAGTATTGTATTCTCATCTGGTTAGACGGAGACTCCAGTGCTTGGTCAAGTGGAAAGGTAATTGTCAGGAGGATAATTCTTGGGTGTTTGCTTCTGACATTCATGCCGAGAGAGTGGATCGTGCCATTCACCGGACCCATCCTTATCGGCCTGGTGGCTTGCGTGAGGGTTCAGTGACCCCTCCTCAAGGGGGGTACTGTTGTGAACACTTTGGATCTAGCTTCTGAGTTTGGGCTCCCTCTGGTGGTTGCTGCTGGTAATGGAGCTGGTCTGGCTGACAAACGTCTATCACCTGAAGACGATGATTGGAGATCAGGTGTTAAAGACTGGGGAGATTTAAAAGAGCAGCCTCCCTTAAGCTGTTGCCGGCCATTTTGGTTTTCTCCCCGAGCCATTTGGAAGTCTGTTTGCATCCTGCTTAGTCCTGCATCTTTCAGATAAGTTATTTGTCTGTTTTTTTAATCTGTGGTATTGTTTCCTTTTTGCTTTGTTCTGATTTCTGCCTTACTGTGTGAGTTCAGCCGGGTTCCCTGCTGGGACCTGTGCTTGACTCTGTTTTCAGTTGCCACAGCTATTGTCAGTCTGTTCAGTATTCCTAGTTTCCTGTTATTTCAGTATCTGTTGTTTTGTGTCCAGTACACACCAGAGCTCTGATTTAGTGGGGGAGAGGTCGTGTGGCCTGAGTATTTTTGCATATCAGATGTGTTGGAATTTTTCCTAGGGTTTTTGCGGGATTGCAGACAGTATCCTTTTCTGTCCTGTACTATCCAGACAGTATGGGCCCCAGCATTTGCTCACTCTATTTTCTGCCTGTGTTTTGTGCTTCATCTGTCTCACCGGCAATATATGTTTGGGGGCTATCTATTCCTTTGGGGCTCTACTCCGGGGCAGTTTAGCTTTCCCCTTTCTCTCTTTAGGCTTAGTTAACTCTTTGGCTGTGTTGAGGCATCTAGGGCATCGTAGGTACGTCCCACGGCTTATTCTTGTTGTGTTGTCAGTTTAGCGGTCTGCAATCCGCTAAGTTACCAACCTCTCTGGGTGCTTGGTTGCCTGGTCTAGTTCTAAATTGTCCTCCTCGGTTACCGTATCATAACACTAGACTCAAGCGAAGACCTGAAGGTGGGGAAGGGGATCCCTGAGAGATCTAGGGACTGGGAACAAAACACTGGTAACCTCCTAGCAGGGAAATAGAGGAAGCTGCAGAAACAAAAGGAAAAAACAAAAAGACTAAGCAAGCAGAACTATAGTTCCCAGAACTGCACGAAGTATAGCACAAAGCTATCAAGGCTCTTAGCCAAAACTCAAGTGGATTAACACTGATGTCCAGCAAGGACTGAGAGGCAGGTGCAGGGTAATAAAGCGTGATACTTTCACCTGACCAACGACAAGCCCAGCACCAGGGGAAAAAAGACTAGCAGCCAAATAAACCACAATAAGATGGCAGATGGTCAAACTGAATAGATTCTAACAGATAGCGGACGCTGTTATGAATGTGCTAGAGATGGTTTCTGAGCAGAGGCTCACTCTGGTGGTTACAGACAGTACTGAACCTTTCAGCGAGGAATGGCAATCTGGGATCACGGACTGGTCTGATATAAGGGAGGTTCCCTCCCATGATGGTTGCCGGTGATCAATTGTTCTTGTCTCAATTGTGGTTCCTGGTTCATTTGGAAGTTTGCTGAGTCTTGCCTGCATCTTCTGCTATCAGATAAGATATTTCCTGCTTTTATTTTTGTGCTTGCTTTTTGCATTGTTCCCTGCACTTCTGTGGAGGTCAGCCAGGTCCCCTCCGGGGGCTTGTGCTCCTCTCAGTTTATCTGGAGCCACTGTTGTTTGTTCATTTGCTTTTTCCTGTTTTTTTAGTGGCTGCGGCTTAGTTTTGTTACACCAGAGAACTGATTTAGGTGGTAGAGATCATGTGATCTCAGGTGTTTTTGCAATCAGAAGAGTTGGTATTTTTAGGGGTTTTTTTGGATTGCAGTGAGTATCCTTTCCTGTACTTTTCTGTCCAGACAGATAGGGCCCCAGCGTTTGCTCATTCTATTTTCTGTCTGTGCCCGTGCTTCTTCTTGTCTAACCGCCATTACATATTAGGGGGCTTCCTATTTTCTTTGGGGATCTGCTCCGGGGCAGATAGCTTTCATCTTTCTGCCTTTAGGTGTAGTTATCTCTCAGGCTGTGACGAGGCATCTAGGATCAACGTAGGAACGCTCCACGGCTACCTCTAGTTGTGTGGTTAGTTCAGGTTACTGCAATCCAATAGGTTCCAGCCTCTCTGGTGTATTGCCGATTTTGCTTATTCTTCTCAGCTACCAAAGCATAACAGGACGCCATGTTGCGTTTGAAGAGCCCCTGATGTGCCTAAACATTGGAAAACCCCAACAATTGACCCCATTTTGGAAACTAGACCTTCAAGGAACTTATCTAGCTGTGTGGTGAGAATTTTAAGCCCCCAGGTGCTTCACAGTAGTTTAGAACGTAGAGCCGTGAAAATAAAAAAGTCACATTTTTTCCACAAAAATGATTTTTCAGCAACAATGTTTTTTATTTTCACAAGTGTAAAAGGAGAAAATGGATCAAAAAAGTTGTTGTGCAATTTCTCTTGAGTACACTGATAACCCATATGTGGGGGAAAACCACTGTTTGGGCGCATGACAGGGCTCGGAATAGAAGGAGTGACGTTTTGGATTGCAGATTTTGATTGAATGGTCTGCAGGCGTCATGTTGCATTTGAAGAGCCCCTGATGTGCCTAAACATTGGAAAACCCCAACAATTTACCCCATTTTGGAAACTAGACCCTTCAAGGAACTTATCTAATTGTGTGGTGAGCACTTTGAACACCCAGCTGCCTCACAGAACTTTAGAACGTAGAGCCGTGGAAATAAAAAAAAATCACATTTTTTCCAAAAAAATGATTTTTAAGCAACGATTTTTTTATTTTCACAATTGTAAAAGGAGAAAATGGATCACAAAAGTTGTTGTGCAATTTCTCCTGAATACACCAATACCCCATATGTGGGGAAAACCACTGTTTGGGCGCATGGCATGGCTCAGAATGGAAGGAGCGACGTTTTGGATTGCAGATTTTAATGGAATGGTCTGCAGGCATCATGTTGCGTTTGAAGAGCCCCTGATGTGCCTAAACCCCTCACAAGTGACCCAATTTTGCAAACTACACCCCTGAAGGAATTTATCTAGAGGCATAGTTTTATAGGATTGATTGCAATGCTTTTTGTTTTACTGGTGTATGAATTTATAATGTGGTGTTATATGTAAGATGTGCGGGGTACATCAGATTTAAAAAAGTGTGTTGTGTCAACAGGGTATAAACAAATTTTATTATTTTGTGGAAATGTGGAATGCTTTGAAACAATCCTTAATGCAGAGGCTAGGTTTCTCAGAGCAGGTTTCACAATGGTAAGTTGAGTCCTTTCGGATTCCCCTCTTTGAGCATTCTCTACACCGTTTTTGTGATCGGCCTGTCCTCGCAGTTTGGGGAACCTGTCCTTGCAAATGTTGACCTGGGACAATACGGGCACTATCAGATTCAGAAGTACTGGGAACCTCACCTCCCCGAGTGCCAAACATTAGGGCCTTGATGACTTCCTCCTGAAACTGAAGGTAGGTCCCCGTATTGCCTGCAGATCTGAACACCACAAAAGCATTGTACAGTGCCATCTGTACAATGTGCACGACCAATTTTTTGTACCATACTTAGGCTTTTCGCATGGCACTGTATGCTTGGAGGACCTGATCTGAAAGATCTACGCCCCCCCATGTACTCCCAGGATAAAATCTGGCTTTGGGACTTGTGTTGTGGTCCCACGAACAGTGACAAGGGTGCTGTTGTCACGGTGTATGGTGGTCAGGATAAGGACATCCCTTTTGTCCTTATACTTGACCAACAGCAAGTTGTCGCTGCATTGGGCTCTGCTTTCCCCTTTTCTCAGCGTTTGCCCAATTAGCGGCTTAGGGAGGCCTCGCTGATTTTTTCACGCGGTGCCACATGCAATTGTAACTCTGGCAGAGAGGGCCTTGAAGAGTGGCACGCTGGTGTAAAAGTTATCAATGTAGAGGTGATAACTCTTATCCTGCAGTGGGTGCAGCAATTCCCACACAATTTTCCCACTCACCCCCAGGACGGTGGGGCATTCAGGGGGTTAATTTGGGTGTCCTTCCCCTCATAGACCCGAAATCTGTGGGTGTACCCTGAGGTACTCTCGCACAGTTAGTACAGCTTTATTCCGTACCTGGACCTCTTACTGGGCAGGTATTATCGGAATTTTAGCCTCCCATTGAAGTGAACGAGAGATTCACCAATAGCGATGCCCCTCTGGGGTGTGTACGCATCAGCAAATTTTCTGCTGATGTGTTCAACCACTGGCCGAATTTTATATAGACGTTCAAAGTTAGGATTGTCTCGGGAAAGACACCGCGCATGGTCATTACAATGCAAAAATTTATGGATCCCTTCAAAACGTTTCCTTGTCATGGCCATGCGGAATACCGGTGTACTGTAGAGAATATCAGTACTTCAGTATTGACGAATCTCTGTCTTTTTCATTATGCCCATATGCAGCAAAATTCCCCAAAATGTCATCATCTCTACTGCATTTACGGGTGTCCATCTGGCGTATCATGACGTGGGATTTTGGGTGAAAAATTGTTGGGCATACAAGTTTGTCTGGGACACCATAAGATTTGTTATTTCCTCACTGAAAAAGAATTTGAAGAAGTCAGTTTCAGTGAGGCCAGAGGTGCCAAACTGGATTCCTGAGCTGCTGCTGAAATCCGGAATGACGGGCTGAAAATTTTCAGGGGGTGCAATCCATATGGGATCGATTGCTGCAGGAGTTGCCTGGGTCCTAGGGCGCCTCACTAGATGAGGAGGAGGAGGAATAAAGGAATGTGGGATCTTCCTCACTGGCTGAATCCGTGTCGGACGCAAGGATGACGTAAGCCTCCTCTGGTGAATAGCGCCTTGTTGACGAATGGGCCATTTTTATTTTTTTTCCCAAACCTCGGGGATGTGTATGTAAGTGGTTCTTTTACACGTGTGTGTGGGGCTTGTGTAATAGGATACAATTTATTATAAAAAACAGAAAAAAAAGTAGAGAGATAAAATGTAAAATCAGATATAAAAAAAAAAAAGTTTGTATAAAAAAAATTAGATGTTCACTACACCTTAACTCGATAGTCCAATCATAACTCCTGTGAGGAGGAAAGTACGCAGACTTACTCTCACTAAATGCATCAGAGAAATCAGCCAAATAGTCAGGGACATCCTGAGACTAGGGCGAGGTAGAGAAAACAGGAGTGTCACTACGCACACATTTATAACCTTAACTAATCACAGACACAGACTTCCAATCCAGAACAGGATTATGGGTCTGCAACCAAGGAAAACCCAGCACAATAATGTCATGTAAATTACGTAACACCAAAAATTTACAATTCTCTTGGTGGTCCGGGGCTACCAACATTATCACCTGGGTCCAAAACTGGCGTTTATTCTCTGCTAAAGGGGTAGCATCAATACCCCTCAAAGGAATAGGGGTCCGCAGGGGTACCATGGGAAAACCACATTGTTTGGCAAAGTCAAAATCCATCAGGTTCAAAGCTGCTCCTGAATCAACAAAGGCCTTAGCAGAAAATGAAGATAAGGAAAAGATCAAGGTAACCATCAAGAGGAACTTAAGCTGTACATTGCCCAAAACAAATGAGTGAGCAAAACGTTTTTTCCCGCTTAGGGCAGGCGGAAATAGTATGAGAGGCGTCCCCACAAAAGAAGCACAACTTATTACGCCTTCTAAATTCTTGACGTTGAGCCCTAGAAACAACCCTATCACACTGCATGGGCTCAGAGGTCTGTTCGAAAGGCAACACCGCCTCTCACATAGTTTTACTTTCACTTAAAGTCTGTCAATTTGAATGGCTAATGACATAGAGTCCTTGAGACCAGAGGAGACAGAAAATCCCACCATAACATCTTTTACGGTCTCTGCCAGACCTTTCCGAAAAAGAGTCGCTAGGGCATCATCGTTCCATTTAGTAAGGACTGCCCGCTTACGGAATTTTTGACAATATAACTCTGCCGCTTCCTGACCCTGGTTCAATGCCAATAAGGTTTTCTCAGCTTGATCAATAACATTAGGTTCATCATACAACAACCCCAGAGCCTGAAAAAACGCATCCACATTAGCCAAAACAGGATCCCCAGGTGTCAGGGAAAAAGCCCAGTCCTGAGGGTCACCACGCAACAGGGAGATGATAATTTTAACCTGCTGCACCGAGTTGCCCGAGGAATTAGGTTTCAAGGCAAAAAACAATTTACAATTATTCTTAAAGTTCAAAAATTTAGACCGATCCCCAAAAAATAAATCAGGAATAGGGATATTAGGTTCTATAGTAGACAACTGAGCAAGATAGGCAGAAATTCTCCGAACTTCAGCAGCGAGCTGCTCAACACGATCAGACAAATGCTTAGCCTCCATTGAAGAAAAAATCCTCCTGCGGCCCCCAGAGAAAAAGAGGAAAAAATATACAAAAAATTCTGAGACCTTTTTTTTTTTTTTATTATTCTTTCCTTCTTTAAAGTACCCTAGAATCTACAGTGTGGCCGGTCATTCTGTTATGATACGGTAACTGAGGAGGAAAATTTAGAACTAGGCCAGGCAACCAGACACCCAGAGAGGTTGGTAACTTTGCGGATTGCAGACCCCTAAACTGACAACACAACTAGAATTAGCCGTGGGACGTACCTACGATGCCCTAGACGCCTCGACACAGCCAAAGAGTTAACTAAGCCTAAAGAGAGAAAGGGGAAAGCTAAACTGCCCCGGAGTAGAGCCCCAAAGGAATAGATAGCCTCCAAACATATATTGCCGGTGAGACAGATGAAGCACAAAACACAGGCAGAAAATAGAGTGAACAAATGCTGGGGCCCAAACTGTCTGGATAGTACAGGACAGAAAAGGATACTGTCTGCAATCCCGCAAAAACTCTAGGAAAAATTCCAACATGTCTGATATGCAAAAATACTGAGGCCACACGACCTCTCCCCCACTAAATCAGAGCTCTGGTGTGTACTGAACACAAAACAACAGATACTGAAATAACAGGGAACTAGGAATACTGAGCAGACTGACAATAGCTGTGGCAACTGAAAACAGAGTCAAGCACAGGTCCCAGCAGGGAACCCGGCTGAACTCACACAGTAAGGCAGAAATCAGAGCAAAGCAAAAAGGAAACAATGCCACAGATTAAAAAAAACAGAAAAATAACTTATCTGAAAGATGCAGGATTAAGCAGAATGCAAGCAGACTTCCAAATGGCTCAGGAAGAAAACCAAAATGACCAGCAACAGCTAAAGGGAGGCTGCTCATTTAAATCTCCCCAGTCTGTAACACCTGATCTCCAATCATCGTCTTCAGGTGATAGACTTCTGTCAGCCAGACCAGCTCCATTACCAGCAGCAACCACCAGAGGGAGCTCAAACTCAGAAGCTAGATCCAAAGTGTTCACAACAGTCTAGACTAGGATCGTCGGTGGGTTTATTCGCAAAGAATAGGTTGCCCGCTCCATCGTAGGGATCGAGTCTAGTCCTAGTGCAGGGTCAGATTCCCCCCGCTCTATTCCTGAGTTGCAGACCCTTAACAGCATGTCCAGCCAGCACATATAAAAAAAAAGGAAAAGGATACTTTTTTTCTTTCTCCCGAAGTCCTTCAATATGAACAGCGTCCAAGAACTTTCTCAACACTTGCAAGGGTTAACTTTGAAGGTAGCCAGCCTGCAACAGCACGTGAGTAATTGTCCTGGAGTACGCTGTGAAAAGCCTAAGGTAGGACTACCTGAGTTTTTTTCTGGTAAACGGCGGGAATTTTTTGTTTAATAATGCTTGTTTACTATATTTTCGGCTTAGACCTGGATCCTCAGGGAGTGAATCACATTGTGTGGGGATAATTATGTCTTTGCTGCGAAGTGATCCCCAAATCTGGGCATTTTTTTTACCACCTAATTAACCTAGTTTGACGTCAGCAGAAGCATTTTTTACTGCTATGGGGTTGTTATATGATGATCCGGATCGAGTCACCACAGCTGAGGCAGAGCTCAGACGGCTTAAACAGGGTTCTAGTGATGCTGAGAGGTATTGCACTGTTATGTTTTAGTAGCTAAGGAGAGTAAGCAAAAACGGCAATACACCAGAGAGGCTGGAACCTATTGGATTGCAGTAACCTGAACTAACCACACAACTAGAGGTAGCCGTGGAGCGTTCCTACGTTGATCCTAGACGCCTCGTCACAGCCTGAGAGATAACTACACCTAAAGGCAGAAAGATGAAAGCTATCTGCCCCGGAGCAGATCCCCAAAGAAAATAGGAAGCCCCCAAACATGTAATGGCGGTTAGACAAGAAGAAACACGGACACAGACAGAAAATAGAATGAGAAAACGCTGGGGCCCAATCTGTCTAGACAGAAAAGTACAGGAAAGGATACTCACTGCAATCCAAAAAAAACCCTAAAAAATACCAACTCTACTGATTGCAAAAACACCTGAGATCACACGACCTCTACCACCTAAATCAGTTCTCTGGTGTAACAAAACTAAGCCGCAGCCACTGAAAAAACAGGAAAAAGCAAATGAACAAACAACAGTGGCTCCAGATTAACTGAGAGGAGCACAAGCCCCCCAGAGGGAACCTGGCTGACCTCCACAGAAGTGCAGGGAACAATGCAAAAAGCAAGCACAAAAATAAAAGCAGAAAATATCTTATCTGAAAGCAGAAGATGCAGGCAAGACTCAGCAAGCTTCCAAATGAACCAGGAACTACAATTGAGACAAGAACAATTGATCACCGGCAACCATCATGGGAGGGAACCTCCCTTATATCAGACCAGTCCGTGATCCCAGATTGCCATTCCTCGCTGAAAGGTTCAGTACTGTCAGTAACCACCAGAGGGAGCCTCTGCTCAGAAACCATTTTTAGCACATTCATAACATTGCACCCTGTTCAGACGATGGTCCGCAGAGGTCAGGTGGATTGACCCAGCGCTCAAGAGTCAGTTTTTAGCAGGTTTGAGTGAAAGGGTTAAAGATTTGCTCATTGCTTATCCTCCACCTGATACTTTGGAATCTGCTATGCAGTTAGCTATCCGTGTGGATAGAAGATTGAGAGACAGGCAGAAGCCTCCTATAATGCTGGACCCAGTCTCTCAGGATAGCCCCGTCGACAGCGGGGAGCCAATGCAACTTAGGACGATGTCCTCTCGTTCCCAGGAGAGGGAGAGGAGGTTCTCTGAGGGGCTATGCTTGTATTGTGGTAAGGCTGACCATTTGATTAAGCAATGCGAGGTTCGCATAAAGAAAGAAAAGAAAAAAAGGTCAGTAGGAGCAACACTCTGTTAAGGGCCTGCGGAATGCACCTAATAGATATTAAGGAGAGGTGCGTTCGCAGTCCGGGGTCCACCGTGCAGGCAGAGCCTGCTGCTAGTAAGATGGCGTAAATAGGCAGTATGAGCGAACTCTGTTATCCCGCAGAGTCGCAGATGTAAACGCCGTAGCACTATATGGCGATATAAGCGGACTCTGTTAATTCACAGAGCCGCTGTAACAAAGACTGTGTCCTGTTAGACTCACAGGGAACACAGATGACTGCTAAGCGGATTGCAGTCTGTGGTCATGCAAACAGAACCCAAGCAGTAATCTCCTCACCGGAGTAGCCGGTATTCTAATGGCGTTTTCAGCCGAGCCCTGAACACGTGCATACAATCTCCTCACCAGAGGTGCCGGTATTCTAGGGGCTTATTTCAGCCAGACCTAACCACATGCATACATGACCACACATGACCGTGCGCAAGCACGTAACAGATTTGATACTAGCGCACGGCCGTGCGATAAGGACAGCCTTTTATAGCAGCCACGAGAAAAAGACCTTCCAGGAAGGACCAATGGGAAGCTGCTTCAGAACATCAACAGCCACAAGACCTTCCTGAAGGACCAATAGGAGTGGCACATGTGACCCCTGATCTCCAATGGGAGATCTTGCTCTGGGCATGCTCAGATGAAGAAACAAAGGACTTAGTCCTAAAGACGTCTGCTCGCCGCTGACCAGTACTGGCTACAATAGCAGAACCTGAAGAGACAGCAGCAAGTTTCTGCACTGTATTAGACCAGGCGAGATGCTGGGACTGATGTCTTGGCTGAGCAGACTCCACTGCGGCCGGAGATGGATGGGGGACCACAGCGGGACTGGTTCGAGACTCCCCTTGTGCAGGAGCAGGAACTCGAACCCTAACACACTCCTGTTCGTATTGCATTTTTACGGTCCACAGGAGTTTTTTTTTCTGGTAATTCCACCTATCGTGGTCATTACATTGATTTTCACGTCATGGTGGATTGTGGTTCTGCACTGAATTTGATTGATCAACAATTTCTAGACAAATATAAATTTTGATTCTGAACCATTGTCATCTTCTTTCCCTATTGTGGCGAATGATAACACTCCCCTGGAGCATGGGTGCATGTCTCGAAAAGTCACTGGGTTCCTGCTTATTGTCAATATGGAACATCAGGAGTGCATTGACTTGTTTGTACTGGATAAATTGCCTGTTACAGTCGTCCTGGGTTTACAATGGTTAAAAATGCACAATCCTTTGCTGGACTGGTCGTCTGGCATTATAAGGTCCTGGGGTCAGGGGTGTTATGGTAAATGTTGTAATGTTCACATTGCTGCTGTTGTTAAGAAAGAGCTACCTGAAGCCATTCATGATTTCTGGAAGGTATTTTCAGAAGTTGAATCGCAAGCTCTACCACATCATAGAGATTACGATTACGCTATTGAGTAAGTCCCAGGTGCTACACTCCCTAAGAGTCGTTTATTTAATCTGACGATTCCCGAGAGGGAGGCCTTAAAGGAATACCTACAGACTAGTTTGGCTGCAGGTCATATAAGACCCTCTAAGTCTCCTGTGGCGGTAGGATTTTTTTTTATCAAAAAGAAAGATGGGGGCCTTAGACCGTGTCTGGATTTTCGGGAGATTAATAAGATCACTGTGCGCAATCCTTACCCGATGCCGTTAATTCTCGATTTGTTTAACCAACTAACCGGAGCTAAGTGGTTCTCTAAAATTGACCTTCAAGGGGCATATAATTTGCTGCGGGTAAAGAAGGGCGATGAATGGAAGACAGCCTTTAATACCCCGGAGGGTCATTTTGAGTGTCTGATGATGCCTTTTGGCCTTACTAATGCGCCTGCATTTTTTCAAAATTTCATTAATGACATTCTGAGGCCGTTGATCGGTAGTAGTGTTATTGTTTATTTGGACGATATTTTGATCTATTCACAAAGTCCGCAAAGTTCTTCAGATTTTGAGCGAAAACTACCTCTTTGCTAAATTGGAGAAGTGCGAGTTTGCGGTACAGAAAATGAGTTTTTTGGAGTACTTGGTCTCCAGTGATGGGTTTGAGATGGACCCGGTGAAGGTTCAGGCAGTATTGGATTGACCTAGGCCTGAATGTTTAAAATCTGTCCAAAGACTTTTAGGGTTTGCCAATTATTATAGAAATTTATAAAGAATTTTCTGTTATCGCTAAACCCATAACTGATCTCACCAAGAAGGGTTCTAATACTGTCCAATGGTCCACTGAGGTAGTGGAGGTTTTTGAGCATCTCAAGGAGAGGTTTAGCTCTGCTCCTGTCTTGATCCAGACAGATGAGACCAAGCCTTTTCTGGTAGAGGTTGATGCATCATCAGTAGCGGTGGGGACAGTTCTGTCCCAGGAGAGAGAGGATGGGGTGCATCCCTGTGCTTTCTTTTCTAAAAAAATTTCGGAGATTGAGCTCAACTATGAAGTTGGGAACCGAGAGTTACTGGCTATTAAGCTCGCATTTGAGCATTGGCGACATTTTTTGGAGGGGTCTAAACATCTGATACAGGATTTTACTGATCATAAAAATCTGATTTATCTGGATGCTGCTAAACGTTTGAATGCCCGTCCTGCCAGGTGGGCACTGTTTTTTGCCCGGTTCCATATTTCCGTAACATATTTCCCTGGCACAATGAATGTTAAAGCGGATGATTTGTCTCGTAGTTTCTCTCCAGCAGTTAATACTGAGAAGGAGGAATGTATTTTGCAGAGAGGGGTGGTGGTGGCAGCATTGGGTTCTGAGTTGGAGAATAGCATCCTAGAAGCCCAGAATTCTGCACCAAAAAACACTCCGTATGGTAAATTATTTGTGCCCAAAGCCTTGAGGAGAGCTTTGTTTGCTGAATGTTATGAGTCTCGGTTGGAAGGTCATCCAGGGATTTTGGAAACTAGAAAGTCAATTAGTCGAAGTTTCTGGTGGCCAGGATAGCATAGAGAAATCATCAAGTGGGTGCGTCAGTGTACGGTGTGCGCTAGGTCGAAGGCCTCTCATGCCCCGGCTGCAGGATTGCTGTGCCCTTTGGAGGTTCCTAGCTCGCCATGGACGCATCTTGCTATGGATTTTATCACCAATTTGCCGGTTTCTGAAGGTGTTTCTGTCATCTGGGTTGTTGTGGACAGGTTTAATAAGATGTGTCATCTGGTCCCGTTCAATAAATTGCCCTGCGCCAAGACTTTAGCTAAGGCATTTGTGAAAGAGATTGTCAGGCTCCATGGTGTTCCCACGGACATTGTTTCCGAGAGAGGACCACAGTTTGTGGCTTGCTTCTGGCGTGCTTTTTGTGACAGATTAAAGGTTCATTTGTCATTTTCATCTGGTTATCATCCGGAGTCCAATGGACAGACCAAAAGGAAGAACCAGGATGTTGAGCAGTTTTTGTGTAAATCAAGCATTATTATATCAGCATATAAGAATCATACAAAACAGTCATGACTCTGAATAAACATATATGCCAATAGATGCTTATAATAAGTAGTATAACAGTAGACAGGCATATAAATACTAACCATTAACTACTCAAGAGCAATCTCTTCTGGTGAAATGTAAATCAATAATACCAATGAATCACAGAATACACGTACCAGAAGAAAAGTTAAATGATAGATGAAGAAAGTGATATAAAGAAAAAGATGGGAAAAGAGTAAGGAGTCAGAATAGAGGTAGTAGAGGGAAGGGAACAAGATATCCGAGACCCCCCCTCAGGGACACCCCAAACTCCCTCTCTGAAACAGAGAAGAGAGTATGTAAAATATGGATGACCGTACTAAGTTCAAAGACAGGCCATGACAAAAGCCCACTATTGATTTCAAATTTAGCCAGAGTTACCTCCATGGTCACCTAGTACCCGAAATCCAGGAATCAAGCTCCGGAGACTCTCTAAAAGCCAACCAGGAGGCCCAAGTGCTATAAATTACGTTGGTTTCATCTGTGGATTGTTTTATCAGCTGTTCCATGCGGTAGATATCACTGAATTCCGCTACAAATTCCGCTCTGGAGGGTAATTTTTCCTACTTCCACTATCTAGGTATTAGATTCCTTGTGGCCATGAGAAAGTGTCTGAGAAGATTCTTCTCAAATCTAGAGATTGACATGTCACTTAAGGACAAAAGTGCTAACTCCACAGTGGGTGTGATTTTATGTAAGGATAACCTATTGTAGAGGTCAAAAATTGATAGCCATAACTTCTTTATGGGTGGACAGTCCCAACATGTATGGATATATGATCCTTTATCTTTCAAGTATCTCCAACATGTATCCAGAATCACCGGAAACATGGTGTGTATTGTGGATGGGCATCTGTACCACCTTGATAGAACCTTATAGCTCCTCTCCTGTGACACCGCGTTCAACGATGCCCTAAACGTGAGATGTTGAGCAGTTTTTGAGATGTATTGTAGCAGACAATCAGGAGATGTGGTCGGAATATCTACCACTAGCCCAGTTTGTTCTTAATAATCATACGTCTGCCTCGGCTGGGTGTTCACCTTTTTTTTGCTGTACAGGGAGACATCCATCTTTCGGTCCATTTTCTAAGATTGGGGCGGCTGTGCCTGAGGAGGAGAGTTTTTCTGTAAGTTTGGAAAGGGTTTGGACCAATGTATGCCATAATTTGAAAGAGGCAAATAGGAGATCTAAGAAATATTTTGACAGGAAAAGAAGGGAGGCGTTGTTCGCAGTTGGGGACATGGTCTGGTTGTCCTCTAGGAATCTGCGTTTGAAGATCCCTTCTAAAAAACTGGGGCCTAAATTTGTAGGACCCTTCAAAGTGGTTCAGGTTGTCAACTCTGCAGCTGTGAGATTAGACATACCCTCGTCCTGGAGAATTAATTCAGTTTTTCATGTATCCTTACTGAATAAAGTTGACACGCCAGATAAAGAGACAATGCCGACTGTTCCTCCAATTGATGAGGATGGTGATTTTGAGATTTCTCGCATATTGGATTCCAGGTGGCACAGAGGAAGGTTGTAGTATCTTGTGTCCTGGAAGGGTTTTGGTCCCGAGGATAATTCCTGGGTGAAAGCTGAGGATGTCTCGGCCTCAAGGCTTATTAAGGCTTTCCACAGGAGGTTTCTGAGTAAGGCTCGGCCAAGAGGATCTGGAGGATCCTCATAAAAGGGGAGGTACTGTTAGAATCTATTCAGTTTGACCATCCGCCATCTTGTTGTGGTTTCTGGCTGCTGGTCTTTTTTCCCCTGGTGCTGGGCTTGTCATTGGTCAGGTGATTGTATCACCCTTTATTACCCTGCACCTGCCTCCCAGTCCTTGCTGGACATCAGTGTTAATCCGCTTGAGTTCTGGCCAGGAGCCTTGATAGCTTTGTGCTATACTTTGTGCAGTTCTGGGAACTATAGTTCTGCTTGCTCAGTCTTTTTGTTTTTTCCTTTTGTTTCTGCAGCTTCCTCTATTTCCCTGCTAGGAGGTTACCAGCGTTTTGTTTCCAGTCCCTAGATCTTTCAGGGATCCCCTTCCCCACCTTCAGGTCTTCGCTTGAGTCTAGACTAGGATCGTCGGTGGGTCTATTCACAAGGAATAGGTCTCCCTGTTATGATTTGGTAGCTGAGGAGAGCAAGCAAAAAAGGAAATACACCAGAGCAGTTGGAAACTATGAGATTGCAGTACCCTGACTAACCACCACAACTAGAGGCAGCCGTGGAGCGTTCCTACGTTGGTCCTAGACGCCTCGTCACAGCCTGAGAAACTAACTACACCTAAAGATAGAAAGAGGAAAGCTATCTGCCCCGGAGCAGATCCCCAAAGAACATAGAAAGCCCCCAAACATGTAATGGCGGTTAGACAAGAAGAAATACTGACACAGACAGAAAATAGTATGAGCAAACGTTGGGGCCCAAACTTACTAAATAGAAAAGGATAGGAAGGGCACTTACTGCAATCCCAAAAAACCCTGAAAAGCACCAACTCTACTAATTTCAAAAACACCTGAGATCACACGACCTCAACCACCTAAATTAGTTCTCTGGTGTAACCAAAAACAAAACAGCAGCCACTGAGAAAACTGGAAAAAGCAAATGTACAAACATCAGTGGCTGAACTGAACTGAGAGGCAAAAGCCCCAGAGGGGACCCTGAAGGCCCCCACAAAAGTGCAGGACAAAATGCAAAAATCAAGCACAAAAACAAAAAGAAGAAAATGTCTTATCTGTTAGCAGGAGATTCAGACACAACACAGCAGGCTTCCAAGGAAACAGGAATCAAGGATTGAGACCAGAACAATTGATCACCGGCAACCCTGATGGGAAGGTGACTCCCTTATATAAGACCAGTCAGTAACACCTGATTCCCAATCCTCACAATCTTCACTGGACAGTCCAGTACCGTTTGTAACCACCAGAGGGAGCTTCTGCTCAGAACTCATTTCCAGCCTATTCACAACATCTCCCGCTCCATCGTAGGGATCGAGTCTATTCTTAGTGCAGGGTCAGATTCCCCCCGCTCCATTCCTGAATTGCAGACCCTTAACACTATCAATTCCAACCAATTTTGCATTCAAAAAGTCAAAAGGTGCTCCTTCCATTCTGAGCCCTGCCGTGCGCCCAAACAGTGGTTTTCCCCCACATATGGGGTATCGGTGTACTCAGAAGAAATTGCACAACAACGTTTGTAGTCCATTTTCTCCTTTTACACTTGTGTAAATAAAAAAATCGTTGCTGAAAAATCATTTTTGCGGAAAAAATGTGATTTTTTATTTTCACGGCTCTACGTTCTAAACTTCAGTAAAGCACCTGGGGGTTCAAAGTGCTCACCACACAGCTAGATAAGTTCCTTGAAGGGTCTAGTTTCTAAAATGGGGTCACTTGTTGTGGTTTTCCAATGTTTAGGAACATCAATGACTCTTCAAACGCAACATGGCGTCCGCTATCAATTCCAACCAATTTTGCTGTTGTGAATATGCTAGAGGCGGCTTCTGAGCTGGGGCTCCCTCCGGTGGTTGCTGAGGGTAATGAACTGAATAATGAATGGCCTTCAGCTGGCGCTGAATGGTAGGATATAAGTTGCCTGATTTCCCAGCAGCCTTGCCGGTTATCAATTGTTCTTCTGGTCTTGCTTGAAGCACTGCTAGTTTCCTGCTCTCTTCAGATAAGTGTTTGCTGTTTTTTTTTTCTCTGTTTGATTTTCTCTGCTGATTTGCTGCCTGCAGTGGACTGCAGCCTGTCCCCTTTTGGGGTTCTGGCGCTGAAATTGTGCTCCGTTTGTGTCTGCACTTTTGCTTTGCTCTTTTGTTACTTTTAATTTGCTGAATAGCGTTTTGTTACACCAGAGTGTTATGTTACGGTAGCTGAGGAGTGCAGGTAAAAAAGGAAATACACCAGAGCAGTTGGAATCTATGAGATTGCAGTACCCTGACTAACTACCGCAACTAGAGGCAGCCGTGGAGCGTTCCTACGTTGGTCCTAGACGCCTCGTCACAGCCTGAGAAACTAACTACACCTAAAGATAGAAATAGGAAAGCTATCTGCCCCGGAGCAGAACCCCAAAGATAATAGAAAGCCCCCAAACATGTAATGGCGGTTAGACAAGAGGAAATACTGACACAGAAAGAAAATAGTATGAGCAAACGCTGGGGCCCAAACTATCTAAATAGAAAAGGACAGGAAGGGTACTTACTGCAATCTCAGAAAACCCTGAAAAAACACCAACTCTACTAATTTCAAAATCACCTGAGATCACACGACCTCTACCACCTAAATTAGTTCTCTGGTGTAAAAAAATCAAAACAGCAGCCACTGAAAAATAACTGGAAAAAGCAAAAGTACAAACATCAGTGGCTGGACTAAACTGAGAGGGCAAAAGCCCCCGGAGGGGACCCAGAAGGCCCCCACAGAAGTGCAGGACAAAATGCAAAAATATAGCAAAAACACAAAATAAGAAATTGTCTTATCTGATAGCAGGAGATGCAGACACGACAAGCAGGCTACAAGGGAAACTGGAAAGAAGGATTCAGACCAGAACAATTGATCACCGGCAACCCTGATGGGAAAATGACTCCCTTATATAAGACCAATCAGTAACACCTGATTCCCAGTCCTCACAATCCTCACTAGTACCGCTTGTAACCACCAGAGGGAGCCTCTGCTCAGAACTCATCTCAAACCCATTCACAACAGTACCCCCCCCTTGAGGAGGGGTCACCGAACCCTCATTTGAGCAACCAGGTCGGTCAGGATGAGTTCTATGATACGCACGGATAAGTCTCCTAGCATGGATGTCCGAAGCAAACACCCAAGAATTGTCTTCCTGACCATAACCTCTCCATTTAACCAAATACTGGAGTCTTCGTCTAGAAAAACGAGAATCCAATATTTTCTCAACCACATACTCCAGATTGCCCTCAACCAAAACAGGGTCAGGAGGCACAGCAGCAGGAACCACTGGCTCAACAAACCTCTTCAACAAGGACTTGTGGAACACGTTATGGATCTTAAATGTCCCTGGAAGAAGCAAACGAAAAGAAACAGGATTAATAATCTCCATGATCTTATAAGGTCCAATGAACCTAGGCTTAAATTTAGGAGATGCTACTCTTATAGGAATATTCTTTGAGGACAACCAGACCAAGTCCCCCACTTTAAACCGAGGACCATCAGTCCTATGCCGGTTAGCAAACCGCTGGGCCTTCTCCTGAGAGAGGGACAACCTCTCCACTACCTGGTCCCAAATCTGCTGCATACGCTCAACAACAGAGTCAACACCTGGACAGATAGAAGCCTCCGTCTGTCCTGAAGAAAATCGAGGGTGAAACCCAGAATTACAGAAAAACGGAGACATCAAAGTGGCAGAGCTAGCCCTATTATTAAGAGCAAACTCAGCCAAAGGCAAAAAAGAGACCCAGTCATCCTGATCAGCAGACACAAAGCATCTTAGATAAGTCTCCAATGTCTGGTTTGTTCTCTCAGTTTGACCATTGGTCTGAGGATGAAATGCCGAGGAGAAAGACAATTGAGCACCCAGTTTAGAACAAAAAGTCCTCCAAAATCTGGAAACAAACTGGACTCCTCTGTCAGACACAATGTTCTCAGGAATGCCGTGTAAACGAACCACGTGCTGAAGGAACAACGGCACCAATTCAGAGGAGGAAGGCAACTTAGGTAATGGCACAAGATGTATCATTTTGGAAAACCTATCACAAATTACCCAGATGGTGGTCATTCTCTGAGAAACAGGAAGATCGGAAATGAAATCCATAGAGATATGGGTCCATGGTCTCTTGGGCACAGGCAATGGCATCAACAAACCACTAGAGCGAGAGCAAGGCTTGGAGCGAGAGCAAGTCCCGCAGGACTGCACAAATTCCCTGACATCGCGAGACAAGGTAGACCACCAAAAGGACCGACTAACCAAGTCTCTGGTACCAAAAATTCCGGGATGCCCAGCCAATGCGGAACAATGAATCTCAGACATCACACTCTTTTTCCAATTTTCCAACAGGGCAGCGCTCGGGCCTATCCTCCTGACACCCATCCAGAGCAAGTCTCAAATTGGGCGAGATGGCGGAAAGAACTACACCCTCCTTCAAAATAACAGAGGGATCAGATAGCTCAGGAGAGTCCACAAGGAAACTCCTCGAGAGGGCATCCGCCTTAACATTCTTAGTGCCAGGAAGAAAGGAAACCACAAAATTAAAACGTGTGAAAAACAAGGCCCACCTGGCCTGTCTAGGATTGAGTCGCTTGGCAGATTCCAGATAGACCAGATTCTTATGGTCCGTAAGGACCACCACCTGATGTTTGGCTCCCTCCAGCCAATGTCTCCACTCTTCAAAAGCCCACTTCATGGCCAATAACTCCCGATTACCCACGTCATAATTACGTTCAGTAGGAGAAAATTTTCGAGAGAAAAAGGCACAAGGGTTACTTTTAGAGGTCTCTGGATCTTTTTGGGACAAAACGGCACCTGCCCCAATTTCAGAGGCATCAACCTCCACCTGAAATGGCAGAGAAACATCAGGCTGCCGTAGAACAGGAGCAGAAGTGAATCTCTGCTTAAGTTTCTGAAACGCAGAGACTGCCTCAGGAGGCCAATTCACCACATCAGAACCCTTTCTGGTCAAATCAGTTAATGGTTTAACAATAACCGAGAAATTACCAATAAATTTACTATAAAAATTGGCAAAACCCAAAAATCTCTGAAGAGCCTTTAATGAAGTAGGTTGGACCCAATCACAGATGGCCTGAACCTTGACCGGGTCCATTTCAATAACAGATGGGGACAAAATGAATCCCAGAAATGAGATCTTCTGTACGCCAAAAAGACACTTTGATCCCTTCACATACAGAGCATTCTCTCTCAAAATCTGGAATACAGTTCGAACATGTTTCACATGAGAGTCCCAGTCATTAGAAAAAATCAAGATATCATCCAAATAAACAATCAGAAACTTGTCCACAAAATCCCTGAAAATGTCATTCATGAAGGACTGGAAGACGGAAGGAGCATTAGTGAGCCCAAAGGGCATCACAAGGTACTCAAAATGCCCTTCAGGGGTGTTAAATGCCGTCTTCCATTCATCCCCGTGCTTAATGCGAATAAGGTTATACGCCCCCCTGAGGTCAAGCTTGGTAAACCAAGTAGCGTTTTTCACCCTGGAAAACAGGTCAGAAATCAAGGGTAACGGGTATTGATATTTCACAGTAATATTGTTCAATAGACGATAATCAATACACGGCCTTAATGAACCATCTTTTTTGGCCACAAAGAAAAAACCGGCACCTAAGGGTGAAGAGGATGGTCTGATATGACCCTTCTCCAATGATTCCTTGATATAAGACCGCATAGCGTCATGTTCAGGTACAGACAAGTTAAAAAGGCGACCTTTAGGGAATTTACTACCTGGCACTAATTCAATAGCGCAGTCATAGCTCCTATGGGGAGGTAAGGATGCAGATTTACTTTCGCTAAACACATCAGAAAAATCAAACAAAAAGTCAGGAACATCCTCAGCCTGGGGGGAGGCAGAAAAAACAGGAGTGTTGGTATTAACACATTGGCAGCCCCAACTGGTTACAGACACAGATTTCCAATCCAAAACAGGATTATGAGACTGTAACCAAGGGAAACCCAGCACTATAATGTCATGCAGATTATATAGAACCAAAAATTTGCAGCACTCCTGGTGATCAGGTTCAACCCTCATTATCACCTGAGTAGAAAACTGGGGTTTATTCTCAGCCAAAGGGGTAGAATCGATCCCCAGTAAAGGAATAGACTTCTGTAGGGGTATCAAGGGAAACCCACAACGTTTAGCAAAATCATAATCCATCAGGTTAATAGCTGCTCCAGAATCAACGAAAGCCTGAGCAGAAAATGAGGACAGAGAGCATATCAGAGTGACAGTTAATAAAAACTTAGTCTGAACACTACCCAAGACAACTGAGCGTGCAAAATGTCTTCCCCGCTTAGGGCAGACTGAAATAGCATGAGAGGCATCACCACAGTAGAAACATAACCCATTGCGCTTTCGAAAATCATGACGCTGTGCCCCAGACACCACTCCATCACACTGCATGGGCTCAGCAGCTGGCTCACAAGGCAACACCACTCCACGCATACTTCTCCGCTCACGCAAACGTCTGTCAATTTGAATCGCTAATGACATAGAATCATTGAGACCAGAGGGGACAGGGAATCCCACCATAACATCCTTTACATTATCCGACAGACCCTTCCGGAAAAGGGCCGCCAAAGCGTCGTCATTCCATTTGGTCAGGACTGCCCACCTACGGAATCTCTGACAGTATAACTCAGCGTCATCAAGCCCCTGATTTAATGCCAACAAGGCTTTTTCAGCTTGATCAGTGACATTAGGCTCATCGTACAATAACCCCAAAGCCTGAAAAAATGCATCCACATCACTCAAAACAGGATCCCCAGGTATCAGGGAAAAAGCCCAATCCTGAGGATCGCCGCGCAGGAGAGAGATGATAATTTGAACCTGCTGCGCTGCGTTTCCTGAGGACTTAGATTTTAAGGCAAGAAACAATTTACAATTATTTTTGAAATTCTGAAACTTAGCTCGATCCCCTAAAAACAAATCTGGCATGGGGATCCTAGGTTCCACAACAGGCAACCTAGCAAGATATGCAGCAATACTCTGAACCTCAGTGGCAAGCTGATCCACACGGCCAGACAACTGTGCAAACTCCATTGGGAGAAAAGATCCTCCCCAGCACCCAGAGATACAGAGGGAAAAAAAAAAAAGGAACCAAACAGAAAAATATCTCTGACAACTTTTCTTCCTTCAAAATATTTTTTCCCTTCTGTGAGTACCATACAATTTTTATGGCCGGTGATACTGTTATGTTACGGTAGCTGAGGAGTGCAGGTAAAAAAGGAAATACACCAGAGCAGTTGGAATCTATGAGATTGCAGTACCCTGACTAACCACCGCAACTAGAGGCAGCCGTGGAGCGTTCCTACGTTGGTCCTAGACGCCTCGTCACAGCCTGAGAAACTAACTACACCTAAAGATAGAAATAGGAAAGCTATCTGCCCCGGAGCAGAACCCCAAAGATAATAGAAAGCCCCCAAACATGTAATGGCGGTTAGACAAGAGGAAATACTGACACAGAAAGAAAATAGTATGAGCAAACGCTGGGGCCCAAACTATCTAAATAGAAAAGGACAGGAAGGGTACTTACTGCAATCTCAGAAAACCCTGAAAAAACACCAACTCTACTAATTTCAAAATCACCTGAGATCACACGACCTCTACCACCTAAATTAGTTCTCTGGTGTAAAAAAATCAAAACAGCAGCCACTGAAAAAAAACTGGAAAAAGCAAAAGTACAAACATCAGTGGCTGGACTAAACTGAGAGGGCAAAAGCCCCCGGAGGGGACCAGAAGGCCCCCACAGAAGTGCAGGACAAAATGCAAAAATATAGCAAAAACACAAAATAAGAAATTGTCTTATCTGATAGCAGGAGATGCAGACACGACACAGCAGGCTACAAGGGAAACTGGAAAGAAGGATTCAGACCAGAACAATTGATCACCGGCAACCCTGATGGGAAAATGACTCCCTTATATAAGACCAATCAGTAACACCTGATTCCCAGTCCTCACAATCCTCACTAGTACCGCTTGTAACCACCAGAGGGAGCCTCTGCTCAGAACTCATCTCAAACCCATTCACAACACCAGAGATCTGATTTAGGTGGAAGAGGTCGAGTGATCTCTGTTTTTTTGCAATCAGACGTGTTGGTATTTTTGTTTGGGTTTTTGTTGGATTGCAGTCAGAATTCTTTCCTGTACTTTTCTGTCTAGACAGATTGGGCCCCAGCGTTTGCTCATTCTATTTTCTGTCTGTGTCCGAGCTTTCTTCTTGTCTAACCGCCATTACATGTTTGGGGGCTTCCTATTTTCTTTGGGGATCTGCTCCGGGGCAAATAGCTTTCATCTTTCTGCCTTTAGGTGTAGTTATCTCTCAGGCTGTGACGAGGGTCTAGGATCAACGTAGGAACGTTCCACGGCTACCTCTAGTTGTGTGGTTAGTTCAGGTTACTGCAATCCAATAGGTTCCAGCCTCTCTGGTGTATTACCGCTTTTGCTATTTTTTGCCATTTCTCCTCAGTTACCGTAACATAACAGTATAACCGGCCGAAACTGAAAATTATATGGTACTCAACAGAAGGGAAAAATAGTAAAAAAGAAAAAGAAAAAAGGGAGTTGTCAGAATTTTTTTTTTTTCTGTTTGTTGCATTTTTTCCCTCTTTTTCTCTGGGTGCTGAGGAGGAATTTTTTTTTTCTCTCAATGGAGTTTGCACAGTTGTCTGGCCGTGTGGATCAGCTTGCCACTGAGGTTCGGAGTATTGCTACCTATCTTGCTGGGTTGCCAGTTGTGGAACCTAGGATCCCCATGCCAGATTTGTTTTTGGGGGATCGATCTAAATTTCTGAATTTCAAAAATAACTATAAGTTGTTTTTTGCCTTAAGGCCTAAGTCCTTAGGGAACGCGGCACAGCAGGTTCAAATTGTCATCTCCCTGCTGCGAGGCGACCCTCAGGAGTGGGCTTTTTCCCTGACACCTGGGGATCCTGTTTTGAATGACATTGATATATTTTTTCAGGCTCTGGGGTTATTGTACGATGAACCTAATGTCACTGATCAAGCTGAAAAGACCTTGTTGGCATTAAATCAGGGTCCTGAAGACGCTGAGTTGTACTGTCAGAAATTTCGAAAGTGGGCAGTCCTGACCAAATGGAATGATCATGCTTTGGCAGCCCTTTTTCGAAAGGGTCTGTCAGAAAAAGTAAAGGACATTATGGTGGGATTCCCTGTTCCCTCTGGTCTCAATGATTCTATGTCTTTGGCTATTCAAATTGACAGACGTTTGCGTGAGTGCAGAGGTATGCGTGAGATAGTGTTGCCTTGTGAGTCAGCTCCTGAGCCCATGCAGTGTGATAAAGTGACTTCTGGGACACAGCGTCATGAGTTTCGTAAGCGCAATGGGTTATGTTTCTACTGTGGTGACGCTTCCCATGCTATCTCTGTCTGCCCTAAGTGGGGAAGACGTTTTGCACGCTCAGTTGTCTTGGGTAGTGTTCAGACTAAATTTCTGTTGATTGTTACCCTGATTTGCTCCCTGTCTATTCCCCTAATGGGCATTGATTCTACTCCTTTGGTGGAGAATAAACCCCAGTTTTCTACTCAGGTGATAATGAGGGTTGAACCAGATCATCAGGAGAGTTGCAAATTTCTGGTGCTGCATAATATGCATGACATTATTGTACTAGGTTTCCCTTGGTTACAGTCTCATAATCCTGTTTTGGATTGGAAATCTGTGTCTGTGACCAGTTGGGGCTGCCAATGTGTTAATGCTGACACTCCTGTTTTTTCTGCCTCTCCCCATTCTCAGGATGTCCCTGACTTTTTGACTGATTTTTCTGATGTGTTTAGTGAAAGTAAATCTGCATCCTTGCCCCCTCACAGGAGCTACGATTGCGCTATTGAATTAGTGCCTGGTGGTAAATTTCCTAAAGGTCGCCTTTTTTAATTTATCTGTACCTGAACACGATGCTATGCGATCTTATATCAAGGAGTCATTGGAGAAGGGTCATATCAGACCATCCTCTTCACCATTGGGCGCTGTTTTTTTCTTTGTGGCCAAAAAGGATGGTTCATTGAGGCCGTGTATTGATTATCGCCTCCTGAATAAGATCACTGTTAAATATCAATATCCGTTACCTTTGATTTCTGACCTATTTTCCAGAGTGAAAAGTTCTAGTTGGTTTACCAAGCTTGACCTCAGGGGGGCGTATAACCTTATTCGCATTAAGCACGGGGATGAATGGAAGACGGCGTTTAATACCCCAGAGGGGCATTTTGAGTACTTAGTGATGCCTTTTGGGCTTACTAATGCCCCTTCCGTCTTCCAATCCTTCATGAATGATATTTTCAGGGATTTTGTTGATAAATTTCTGATTGTTTATTTGGATGATATCTTGATTTTTTCCAATGACTGGGACTCTCATGTGAAACATGTTCGGACTGTGTTCCAGATTTTGAGAGAGAATGCACTGTATGTGAAGGGATCAAAGTGTCTTTTTGGCGTACAGAAGATCTCATTTCTGGGATTCATTTTGTCTCCGTCTGTTATTGAAATGGACCCGGTCAAGGTTCAGGCCATCTGTGATTTGATTCAACCTACTTCATTGAAGGCTCTTCAGAGATTTTTGGGTTTTGCCAATTTTTATCGTAAATTTATTGGTAATTTCTCTGGTATTGTTAAACCATTGACTGATCTGACCAAAAAGGGTTCCGATGTGGTGAATTGGCCTCCTGAGGCAGTTTCTGCATTTCAGGAACTTAAGCAGAGATTCATTTCTGCTCCTGTTCTACGGCAGCCTGATGTTTCTCTGCCATTTCAGGTGGAGGTTGATGCCTCTGAGATTGGGGCAGGTGCCGTTTTGTCCCAAAGGGATCCTGAGACCTCTAAGAGTAAACCTTGTGCCTTTTTCTCTCGAAAATTTTCTCGAACTGAACGTAATTATGACGTGGGTAATCGGGAGTTATTGGCCATGAAGTGGGCCTTTGAAGAGTGGAGACATTGGCTGGAAGGAGCCAAACATCAGGTGATGGTCCTCACGGACCATAAGAACCTGGTTTATTTCGAATCAGCCAAGCGACTTAATCCTAGACAGGCCAGGTGGGCCTTGTGTGATGACATCTACTACATTTAGCAGCTTGTGTATAGCGCGTTTCCTTTCCCCCCTCCCAGCATAAGTAAGGCTCAGTGTAATCTGAGCTCCCAGCACTGGAGTTTCCCGCCTCACCGTAGGGGGTCTCCATTGTCTTCACATGTGCTCTCCTTCTATAGCAGCCATTATGAGGATTCATTCCTTTTGGTGATAACACGGTGGGAATTTGTGTCAGAAACATGACAGTCACTGTGTTGAACCATGCGCCGACGGGCATCGTTCCCGTGGTACTGGTGAACCCGTAACTCCAACAGAACCCGAGAAATGGAATTCTCGGATGCCCCATGAACTAGCTCAGCCAAGTTTGGACTCATTGGAACCATCATTTCAAAGTAAGATCATTGATAGGTCTGCCATTATTCTGCTAGAGTTCCCCGCTGAGTTATGGTCCTTATGACTTTCCAGAGCTTCAAACCAGACTTCCATCCCTGGGGAGGTGGCCAGAAAACCAGCCCCTTTTGTGAGGTCAGCAGCCCACATGTATAAGTCTGGCAGTGACCCCCCCCCCTTATGCAGTCCAAGCTGTGATGTCCTGACTAAGAGATCTGCAAATGAACTATGACGTGTGGCTCCTCCCCAGCCAGTTTGCCTGCAACTATCATGTGAGTCTTTTCACTGTTAACCCCTTTTATTTTTTGTAACCATATTGTACATAACTGTCTCAGCTTGTTACCTTTTTTTAAACTATAAGCACTGCCTGTCTTTTTAAGGAATAAACCTATAAATTTATTAGTTTGTTTCTCCTGCTCTATAAACGAATTTACACGTGCCTGAAGTACTACGCTACTGTTTTGGGGTTGCTACGGACCCTCTTGATAAATTGTTCCAAGTAGTGTTGAGCGATACGATACCGCAAGTATCGGGTATCGGCCGATATTAGCTCTATCGGCCTTTCGATACTTAGTTTTGATATTTTCCGTATATCGTATACCGGAATCGGAAGTTCCCATAATTCTTTGAGAGGCAATGTGATTTTAGTCAGCCAATGAGGAATCCTAAGAAGTGTGGGCACATCCTGTACTGCTGCGGTCATGTTAACTAATGGCATGGCTGTGATTGGATGCTGAAATGATGTCAGAATGCACTATAAAAGGCGCCGCCGCCATTTTAGCGTCACTGTGCTGTGAATTCAGTAAGGGACAGAATGCTGCTGTGCTGACTCTGAGGGACAGTTAGACATTGCGATTTAGTGTACTGTGCTGTAGGCAGGCTAGCACCAACCGCTGTGTAAAGCTTCCTTTTGCCTGCAGTGTTGTTTTAACAGCTCTGCAAGGTGTGTGTGAGTGCAGGTGACGCTGCAGTTTGCTCTGCATGCAACGCTGTCTGTAGGCATCTGCACGTGTCACCCACAGACTCTTTTTTTTTTCTTCAGTGTAATTCTTGCAGCTCCATGCAATTTAACTATTAGTGTGACGCGCTTCCATCCGTATCCAATACATTGGTTGCAAACACTATAGAAGTAGACAAAGGAGTAGCCTTTCACAGATTGTGAACAGTTGTGTTTCAGTGTTCACTTCAGTCTGTGTTTTTTATTTTTTGAGTGCACATCACGCTCCAGTTACTTGTTCAAGCACTGCTGCTTGTACTCTGCTGAGCGTGTCTCAGTGCCTCATTCTTTTCATTTATCTCCAATTGGTTCTGCTCCATTCCATTTAAAATATAATCTATTAGTGTGACGCGCTTCCATCCGTATCCAATACATTGGTTGCAAACACTATAGAAGTAGACAAAGGAGTAGCCTTTCACAGATTGTGAACAGTTGTGTTTCAGTGTTCACTCCAGTCTGTGTTTTTTATTTTTTGAGTGCACATCACGCTCCAGTTACTTGTTCAAGCACTGCTGCTTGTACTCTGCTGAGCGTGTCTCAGTGCCTCATCCTTTTCATTTATCTCCAATTGGTTCTGCTCCATTCCATTTAAAATATAATCTATTAGTGTGACGCGCTTCCATCCGTATCCAATACATTGGTTGCAAACACTATAGAAGTAGACAAAGGAGTAGCCTTTCACAGATTGTGAACAGTTGTGTTTCAGTGTTCACTTCAGTCTGTGTTTTTTATTTTTTGAGTGCACATCACGCTCCAGTTACTTGTTCAAGCACTGCTGCTTGTACTCTGCTGAGCGTGTCTCAGTGCCTCATCCTTTTCATTTATCTCCAATTGGTTCTGCTCCATTCCATTTAAAATATAATCTATTAGTGTGACGCGCTTCCATCCGTATCCAATACATTGGTTGCAAACACTATAGAAGTAGACAAAGGAGTAGCCTTTCACAGATTGTGAACAGTTGTGTTTCAGTGTTCACTTCAGTCTGTGTTTTTTATTTTTTGAGTGCACATCACGCTCCAGTTACTTGTTCAAGCACTGCTGCTTGTACTCTGCTGAGCGTGTCTCAGTGCCTCATCCTTTTCATTTATCTCCAATTGGTTCTGCTCCATTCCATTTAAAATATAATCTATTAGTGTGACGCGCTTCCATCCGTATCCAATACATTGGTTGCAAACACTATAGAAGTAAACAAAGGAGTAGCCTTTCACAGATTGTGAACAGTTGTGTTTCAGTGTTCACTTCAGTCTGTGTTTTTTATTTTTTGAGTGCACATCACGCTCCAGTTACTTGTTCAAGCACTGCTGCTTGTACTCTGCTGAGCGTGTCTCAGTGCCTCATCCTTTTCATTTATCTCCAATTGGTTCTGCTCCATTCCATTTAAAATATAATCTATTAGTGTGACGCGCTTCCATCCGTATCCAATACATTGGTTGTAAACACTATAGAAGTAGACAAAGGAGTAGCCTTTCACAGATTGTGAACAGTTGTGTTTCAGTGTTCACTTCAGTCTCTGCGTAATAACCACACTTAGGCCTTATAACTTTTCTGACTTTCTTTATCAATCTACCAAGATGAAGAAGTCAGTGAGTAAGGCACGTGGTCGTGGCCGTGGAGTTTCAGCAGGGAGAGGACGTGGGGATTCTGTGGCTGCTGCCGCCCTCAGTGACACAGCATCCACCAGTTTTACCCATGAGCGTTCCTTTATGCGCACTTTGGTAGGAGCTCGGCGTGCCCCCCTGCTGCGGGAAGAACAAATTGAAGCCGTTGTTGGTTGGATGGCAGCCAATGCATCGACTTCAATTCCTTCCACCTCCCCTCAGGAACACAACACTGTTGAGCAACCATCTGTCTGTTCACCGCCTGTCAAATTGCCCAGGCAGTCAGAGAGTTCTGTACAGGAGCCAGCTGAGTCTCTGCTTCTGTTCTCAGAATCTGTTGGCTCGCAAACATGGGCACAGGCAAGCAGCATTCTGCAATTTGAAGAAGAGGGAGTATTCAGTGATGCGCAACAGCTGTGTCTCTCTCAATCTGAAGAGGCGGGTGAGCCAGTGCCGATGGACAGCACACCGCAG
This sequence comes from Oophaga sylvatica, assembly GCA_033576555.1. Lineage (NCBI taxonomy): Eukaryota > Metazoa > Chordata > Amphibia > Anura > Dendrobatidae > Oophaga > Oophaga sylvatica. The sequence continues at coordinate 431,819,247 of JARQOD010000002.1, forward strand.
AACGCATCTTATGATGATGATGAGACTCAGGTGCCAGGTTTTGTGGAGCATGGTGCTGCCCAGACCATCCAACAGCAGCAGGTGTTGGAAGAGGGTAGTGGAGATGATGAAGTCCGAGACCCAACATGGCGTGAGCAACAGGAAGGTGGTGGGAGCAGCTCTGAGGAAGAGATTGTCCCAACGGTACAAAGAGGAGGGAGAGGTAGGCTGCAGACTCGCTTGCCTGTAGCCTCCAGTTTGGCACCTGTTGGGAGCAGTTCTCTTAGAAATGTCAAAATTGGCGCTCCCATGACTTGCACTGCGTGGTCCTTTTTTGACAGACTTGTAGATGATATTTGCTATGTTCAATGCAAGCTGTGTAAGCAAAAAGTTAAAAGAGGTAAAAATATCAGTAACCTGAATACCACAAATATGTGGAAACATGTACGGACAAAGCACGTAGCTGAGTTACAAAGACACACTGGAGATGTAGGCCAACCTACAACAGCACCTACATCTTCAGGTCGTGTTCGAGCCTCTACCTCCAGCTCACACACACCTGGTTCGGCTTCCTCACAGGATCTCCATGGAAGAACCTCGGTCACTGTTGTCCATAGACAAACTGTTATTCCACCCACAGCAGCAAGTTCACAGTCATCGTCACACTCCCAGAACAAAAAACAGCCATCGGTACAACAGGCATGGGATAAAAGACGGCCATACTCGGCAAACCATCCACGAGCACAGGCTCTGAATGCTGGCATTGCAAAACTCCTGTCCCTTGAAATGCTGTCATTCAGGCTGGTGGAGACTGACAGTTTCAGGAACTTTATGGCATTGGCAGTCCCACAATATAATGTGCCAAGCCGATTTTATTTCAGCAGGCAAGCTGTCCCTGCTCTGCAAAAACATGTCGAGGGAAACATTAAACATGCGCTACTAAACGCCGTCAGTAGCAGGGTCCTCGGCTGTGTCGAAACATTTCTTGCGAGAACATAAGGGTGACGTTAGTTCATTTAGATTTAATGGCATAGAAAAAGTGTCACAACCGCACCGAGGTGGAGATCACAAACGCAAACTGCTTAACAGAGAGTCCTTTTGGATCTTTACCTTAGGTACTAGATCTCCAGCAGGCTTAAATGCCAGGTGCGATCTAATTAAACATTATTAATCTGTACCTATAAGTTTACTATATGGGATGCTTCTAGCTGTAGAGTTAACATTTTTTAATGTGTGCATATATGTTGTTTTTGAGGTTGTCTTTATTTGTTTAGTCACTGCAGCTATGTCCTGCAATCATATGTAATTGTTTTCACATGATGGCCACACCAGGAGTTCTCCTCCAGGTGTAGTGCGTTACTACTATAAAGAACGCTTAGCCTCAGTCAGAGTTAGATCTTGAGAAAGACTTTACGTCGAAACGCGTTGATCGCTCTGTTACATTTTTGTGGACCTGTACTGCTCATATACTGCTGTTTATCTTTTATCTTATTCATTAAAGAATTGAACTTTTTTAATACTTCTACTCTACGCTGGATTTTTCTTCTTTTCGTTTTAATCTATTAGTGTGACGCGCTTCCATCCGTATCCAATACATTGGTTGCAAACACTATAGAAGTAGACAAAGGAGTAGCCTTTCACAGATTGTGAACAGTTGTGTTTCAGTGTTCACTTCAGTCTGTGTTTTTTATTTTTTGAGTGCACATCACGCTCCAGTTACTTGTTCAAGCACTGCTGCTTGTACTCTGCTGAGCGTGTCTCAGTGCCTCATCCTTTTCATTTATCTCCAATTGGTTCTGCTCCATTCCATTTAAAATATAATCTATTAGTGTGACGCGCTTCCATCCGTATCCAATACATTGGTTGCAAACACTATAGAAGTAGACAAAGGAGTAGCCTTTCACAGATTGTGAACAGTTGTGTTTCAGTGTTCACTTCAGTCTGTGTTTTTTATTTTTTGAGTGCACATCACGCTCCAGTTACTTGTTCAAGCACTGCTGCTTGTACTCTGCTGAGCGTGTCTCAGTGCCTCATCCTTTTCATTTATCTCCAATTGGTTCTGCTCCATTCCATTTAAAATATAATCTATTAGTGTGACGCGCTTCCATCCGTATCCAATACATTGGTTGCAAACACTATAGAAGTAAACAAAGGAGTAGCCTTTCACAGATTGTGAACAGTTGTGTTTCAGTGTTCACTTCAGTCTGTGTTTTTTATTTTTTGAGTGCACATCACGCTCCAGTTACTTGTTCAAGCACTGCTGCTTGTACTCTGCTGAGCGTGTCTCAGTGCCTCATCCTTTTCATTTATCTCCAATTGGTTCTGCTCCATTCCATTTAAAATATAATCTATTAGTGTGACGCGCTTCCATCCGTATCCAATACATTGGTTGCAAACACTATAGAAGTAGACAAAGGAGTAGCCTTTCACAGATTGTGAACAGTTGTGTTTCAGTGTTCACTTCAGTCTCTGCGTAATAACCACACTTAGGCCTTATAACTTTTCTGACTTTCTTTATCAATCTACCAAGATGAAGAAGTCAGTGAGTAAGGCACGTGGTCGTGGCCGTGGAGTTTCAGCAGGGAGAGGACGTGGGGATTCTGTGGCTGCTGCCGCCCTCAGTGACACAGCATCCACCAGTTTTACCCATGAGCGTTCCTTTATGCGCACTTTGGTAGGAGCTCGGCGTGCCCCCCTGCTGCGGGAAGAACAAATTGAAGCCGTTGTTGGTTGGATGGCAGCCAATGCATCGACTTCAATTCCTTCCACCTCCCTCAGGAACACAACACTGTTGAGCAACCATCTGTCTGTTCACCGCCTGTCAAATTGCCCAGGCAGTCAGAGAGTTCTGTACAGGAGCCAGCTGAGTCTCTGCTTCTGTTCTCAGAATCTGTTGGTTCGCAAACATGGGCACAGGCAAGCAGCATTCTGCAATTTGAAGAAGAGGGAGTATGCAGTGATGCGCAACAGCTGTGTCTCTCTCAATCTGAAGAGGCGGGTGAGCCAGTGCCGATGGACAGCACACCGCAGAACGCATCTTATGATGATGATGAGACTCAGGTGCCAGGTTTTGTGGAGCATGGTGCTGCCCAGACCATCCAACAGCAGCAGGTGTTGGAAGAGGGTAGTGGAGATGATGAAGTCCGAGACCCAACATGGCGTCAGCAACAGGAAGGTGGTGGGAGCAGCTCTGAGGAAGAGATTGTCCAACGGTACAAAGAGGAGGGAGAGGTAGGCTGCAGACTCGCTTGCCTGTAGCCTCCAGTTTGGCACCTGTTGGGAGCAGTTCTCTTAGAAATGTCAAAATTGGCGCTCCCATGACTTGCACTGCGTGGTCCTTTTTTGACAGACTTGTAGATGATATTTGCTATGTTCAATGCAAGCTGTGTAAGCAAAAAGTTAAAAGAGGTAAAAATATCAGTAACCTGAATACCACAAATATGTGGAAACATGTACGGACAAAGCACGTAGCTGAGTTACAAAGACACACTGGAGATGTAGGCCAACCTACAACAGCACCTACATCTTCAGGTCGTGTTCGAGCCTCTACCTCCAGCTCACACACACCTGGTTCGGCTTCCTCACAGGATCTCCATGGAAGAACCTCGGTCACTGTTGTCCATAGACAAACTGTTATTCCACCCACAGCAGCAAGTTCACAGTCATCGTCACACTCCCAGAACAAAAAACAGCCATCGGTACCACAGGCATGGGATAAAAGACGGCCATACTCGGCAAACCATCCACGAGCACAGGCTCTGAATGCTGGCATTGCAAAACTCCTGTCCCTTGAAATGCTGTCATTCAGGCTGGTGGAGACTGACAGTTTCAGGAACTTTATGGCATTGGCAGTCCCACAATATAATGTGCCAAGCCGATTTTATTTCAGCAGGCAAGCTGTCCCTGCTCTGCAAAAACATGTCGAGGGAAACATTAAACATGCGCTACTAAACGCCGTCAGTAGCAGGGTCCACCTGACCACCGATGCGTGGACCAGTACCCATGGCCAGGGACGATACCTTTCCCTCACTGCCCATTGGGTCAATGTTGTGGAGCCGGGTACAGATCTTGCCAGTGGCGCTGTACGTGTTCTGCCAACTCCAAGGATTGCAGGAATCCAGTCTGTACACATTGATTCCTCCTCCTACTCCAGTTCCTCAGAATCATCGCTGCACGAGCCGTCACGGTATACCTCCACATGGACCCGTGAACGCTTACCTGTTGCGACCGATATGAGCACAACCGTGGCCAAACGTCAACAGGCCGTCCTGAAATTAATTTCCATGGGGAATCGAAGCCACACAGCGCAGGAGCTCTGGGATGCCATCAAGCAGGAGAGCGACGTGTGGTTTTTGTCAGCTAATCTCCAGCCAGGCTTGGTAGTGTGTGACAATGGCCGAAATCTGGTGGCAGCTCTGGGCCTTGGCAACCTCACTCACATACCATGTCTGGCACATGTGCTCAACTTTGTCGTGCAGAGTTTTTTGAGGGACTATCCGGATCTTGATGCACTGCTGCACAAGGTCCGCCTAGAGTGCGCTCACTTGCGACGTTCCAGCATGGCCAGATCGCGCATTGCAGCTCTGCAAGTCAGATTTCGCCTTCCTGAACATCGCATCATATGTGACGTACCCACCAGGTGGAATTCCACGTTACATATGATGGAGCGGTTGTGTGAGCAGCAGCCAGCAGTAATGGAGTATCAGCTGCAACAGGCGCAATCAACTCGCAATTTGCTCCGTTCACACTTCACCACTACTAAGTGGGCCTCTATGAAGGACATCTGCGACGTTTTGCGTGCGTTTGATGTCTCAACGCGGATGGCGAGTGCAGATGATGCACTAGTCAGCATGACTGTCCCCCTTATCTGCCTGCTTCAGAAATCACTGAAAGCACTAAAGGAAGAGGTTTTGGAAGAGGTGGAGGATGAGGAGTCACAAATTAAATTACCTTCAGGACAGTCAGCGCAACGTGGTTCCTCACAAAGGGCTGGGCAGGGCTCACTTTGTGAGGAGGATGAGGAGGAGGAGGAGTCAATGGAGGAGGAAGAAATCCCTACAGAGGGAGGTACACAACGCTCTAGTCAGTATGTAGAGCGAGGGTGGGGTGATGCAGAGGAGGCAGAGATGACGCCTCTTCCAGAGGACAGCCTTTGTTGGCCAGTTGGGACTCTGCAGCACATGGTTGATTTCATGCTTCAGTGCCTGAGAAACGACCGCCGCATCGCCCACATTCTCAACACGTCAGATTATTGGGTGTACACCCTCCTAGACCCTTGCTACCGGGACAACTTACAAACCCTCATCACTCCGGTGAACCGGGACCGTAAAATGCAGGAGTACCAAGACACACTAGTGCAATCCATACTGTTGTACATTCCAGCCGAGAGAGCTGCTGCTGCTGCTACTGCTTTACAAAGCAGCTCTGTGCGTCGAGGCAGTGTAGACACCTCTACAACAAGAGGGAGCAGAAGCAGCGCCTCTGCACAGGGCAAGAGCTGTATGTTACAAATGTGGCAAAGTTTTGTGACAGCGCCAGCAAGGTCTACACCATCCGAGACGGCTCCAGTCACCAGGAAGAAACGTTTCCGTAAGATGGTGACAGACTACTTGGCTTTCCCTCTAAGTGTACTCCCAGATGCCTCTTCGCCTTTCAAATTTTGGGTCTCTAAGTTGGATACAAGGCCAGAGCTTAGCCAGTATGCATTGGAGGTGCTGGCTTGCCCTGCTGCCAGTGTATTATCTGAGCGTGTCTTTAGTGCTGCAGGTGGTGTAGTAACAGACCGTCGCATGCGACTATCCACAGAGAATGTAGACCGGCTTACTTTTCTGAAAATGAACAAGGCATGGACCTCACCTGAATTTGCCTGTCCGTTTTCAGATTAAATAACTGTTTGGCAACGTTTTCCATGTCTCCTGTTATGTTCATCTTTCTACCACCTGAACTCTACTCCCTGGGCTACAACACCGCCATTTGTTGCTCGTAAGTAATTGGCAGGGGTACTGACTCCTGGCCAGCCTGGTTACAGCACGACAGCTGTTTCCTGGCAGTGTGAACGTCAATTATCCTCCAATAAGTTGTGCTGTCGTGTTGCATTCGGGTTAGCCGACTCTATGGTGCCTGCAGTTTAGGTGATTCCTATGTGTGCTGTGGGATATGTAAATAAAGGCGGTTTCCATTGTGACAATAGGACAAGCACCCACTGTAGGACTGTGTGATTCGGTAACTGCGGACGGCTTGCGTCCTGTCAACTTACATTTTCATGGGTGCGTTCTTCTACCCGTCCGGGGTCCAGTACCGTCAACTGGTTCTCCCCAGTGCCTTTGGCCTAGGTGCCTCCATCTCCGTATCCGAGTTCCACCAACGTCTGCTGGTCCTTGGTAGTGCTTTGGAGCACAGGTACCTCCTGCTTAGTAACCGTGTCACAGTAACGTCAGCTGGTACTCGGTTGTGACATTGCCTCTTTTCCTTCTGCTACCCGTCCGGGGTCCAGTACCGTCAACTGGTTCTCCCCAGTGCCTTTGGCCTAGGTGCCTCCATCTCCGTATCCGAGTTCCACCAACGTCTGCTGGTCCTTGGTAGTGCTTTGGAGCACAGGTACCTCCTGCTTAGTAACCGTGTCACAGTAACGTCAGCTGGTACTCGGTTGTGACATTGCCTCTTTTCCTTCTGCTACCCGTCCGGGTTCCAGCACAGTCAGCTGGTCCTCGTTACTTCCATTGTCTCTTGCTCCATCTGATACCCGTCAGGGTTCCAGTAACGTCAGCTGTTTCTCGGAAATTAGACGACCTTAAAGACCACCCAGAAGAAGATGACGACAACAAGGACGACGAGCATGAAGCCAACCAGCCTGAACACCATCACAAAGAAAAAATAAAAGATTACCCAGAAGAAGATCACCAACAGGACAAAGAAGGTTAAGACAAACTACAAGATACAGAACAAGAGACAGAAGAACAATAAGCAGAAGATCAAAAAGCAGAAGAACATGAAGTATAAGACCAAAATGAAGAGCAAAATATATGCTCTAAATTCTAAGCAGAAGAAGACTAAGCAGTGTATGGGGGTGAGTCCGTTCCTCCTCGTGGTGCCCTGGAAAATGCCTGCTGCTGCAGGCTAAACTGAACACGGGCAAATACTGTTGTAATTTAAATCTTTTGTGACAGCAAGAACGGAAGGATGAACAATTCATACTTTTACAGATTACAAGTACAGGAATCTCTGTCACAAATAAGAATATGATGAAGAAGATGAAGAGGAAGAAGATGAAGAATTTGAATATGAAGAAGATTAATTAGTTTAATAATAACAATATGAGTAATGTAAACAAAAACATGAATAGCAAGAAGTTTAAGAAGAAGATTAAGAAGGTGAAGATGAAGAATAATTTGATGAGAAAGATGATGCTGCTGCTGAAGATTATGAAGGAGAAAGTGTGGCACTGGCAAAAGTTAAAAAGGTGAAGAGCATGGAAGTTGTGAAACATACATATTTGCCAAAATAGAAAAAAGGTTAACAACATTGTCAATTTGTTAGTCAATCCAAACGTATTTCCAAAAAAAAATATATTAATGCTATTCCAATGCATTGGGTTAAACATGTATGCCTTTATTGTCTCCTCAACCTCCCCCAATACATTCTACATTAGTCTTTGTTGTTTTCCTTCATGTACAATTAACCAACAAGGCAAGAATGGGTTTTTTTAATGTCGATATTTGGTTCCCATAGACTTACATTGGACTTCCGGTATCGGAATCGGATATCGACGATATTTAGTGATATCGGCGATACCATTCCGATCCGATATTTTTAGATATCGAGCAGTATCGCTCAACACTAGTTCCAAGTAAACCGTAGCTGGTGGCAGCTTAAAAAGAAGGGGTGTAAAGTGTTGACCTGTGGGGTGGCGTTGGCAGTGACGGGGCGGGTTTTATAAGTGTATTGCCCGGCCGCGGCCCGGAGTAATTATAATTCCCTCACTGCAGCGTGCCCAATAGCCAGCACACATCCAAGTGACCCGTCTGGCGACTAATTATCCTAGGTGCAGTTCTCTGACTGACCTGAGGGTAAGGGGGGGCCAGAGAGCTGCAAGTTCCTAAGTGGAAGTGGGATAATTATAAATCCCTGCAGTTTACTGGGTTGGACGGCAGCTGCCGTCGTGTGTGTACCCGTTTCATCACATCACCGCCCGCTGGGGAGGGGGTAAGCCTGCAACCAACCCCAGTGCCCTGCCAGCCGTCCCTCTGGAGGCACTATCCCCTTCGCCAGCGCCAGGCCTACATCAGACCCCCGCCAGTGTTTCTTCTGTAAACGGACAGGACACATCAGCGCCACCTGTCCGGAGAGGCAGAAGAACCCCCCAGCCAAGGCCCCCGGGCCCAACGCCTCTGTTCTTTTGGTGGGTGGTGTGGTGGGGAGGGTTGATGACAACGTGCAGCCCGTCCGCGTGGGGGCCCGTCTTGCTACAGGCCTCAAGGACACCGGGGCTGAGCGAACCCTCATCCGACCCGAACTGGCGGCCCTGAAGAGGGGAAAACCTTAACTGTCACCGGGATTGGGGGCATCCACTACCCCTTGCCAATAGCCCGAGTTTTCATTGACTGGGGTGCCGGGAGCGGGGTGAAGGAAGTGGGGGTGTCCGAAAACCTGCCCACTGATGTCTTACTGGGGACTGATCTGGGGAGGATGGTGGCGTACTATGTCCCTGACACCCCTCCCCAATCTGATAATAAGGTTAACGCTAACCATGATGTTGATGTTGATGATTATGGGAAACTGAATGTGTTACTGTCATGTGTGCATTGCCACGAAGATTGTCGCGGTTGCACATTTTGACTTCTCACAGCTGAGCTGCTGTTTCTTTGTGTTTGGCAGCTAGGGAGTTAATTCTGTCTGTGCTCGGTGCTGGGACTGGGTGCAGTTTCTCCCGGCTGCAATTGATTATTTGTTGATTGGTTTCCTTTAAATTCCTGGTTGTCTGCTTGGGGAGTTGCCAGTGAAACCTTCATGCAGACCACAGATAGGAATGAATCTGTATAGACTTTAGTTGTGAGCTCCTTAGTTGTTCTAAGCTCAACTTGGTTAGAGTTTATTTCCCAGACCATTTATGTTCCTTTGGTGTTTGAGTGTGTATGCAAGCGAGTGTTATCCTGTCTGTCTTATATGTCTAATCTGTGTATTTAGCTGAGATTAGGCCATATCCCTTTGGTGGTAGTCAGGATCCTTCTTAGGACTGATTACAGGGTTCAGGGTCTGATAGGAGACAGGGTTAGGTTGGAGACTTGGACCTCTGAACCATTATCAGTACCTCCAAGGTGAGGGATTAGTTAGGACCCCAGTTTAGGGTCAGGTTAGATCCCGGTCCACCTCTTTCCTGTTTCAGCTCATCAAGTCCTCAAGATTAACCCTGAGTTCAGCAGATATCGTGTCAGGTAAATCTATTCTATACTTACATGCTGATGTTGCTATACTAGTTGTTGTATAGAGTGTTGTTCCTGTATTAATAGTTTACTGACATTGTATACATATCATTAGACAGCGTGACATTTTCACTGGCCCTAAAAATTATCTCCAGTTACCATGGATCCAGTAGCCCAGCTGGCTCTGCAGTTGCAGGGATTATCCATGGAGCTGACGGACATTAAGTCCAAAGTTTTGTCTCCCCTGGAGCAAACCAGAGTTGAACCTAAAGTAGCTCTCCCGGACAGGTTCACTGGTGGGCGAGACAAATTTTTCACCTTCCAGGAGGCATGTAAATTGTATTTTCGGCTTCGGCCTCGATCATCAGGGAGTGAGGAGCAGAGAGTGGGAATTGTTATCTCACTTCTGCAAGGGGACCCTCAATCCTGGGCATTTTCCCTTCCTCCGGGATCCCCGGCTCTACTGTCTGTAGATCAATTTTTTACTGCCCTGGGATTGGTATATGATGACCCAGATCGGGTCTCTCTTGCTGAGACAAAATTACGTAAGATACAGCAGGGAGATCGTCCGGCAGAGGAATTTGCTTCTGAGTTTCGTAGATGGGCCACAGATACTCAGTGGAATGACCCAGCTCTTAGGAGCCAGTTTTGTCATGGGCTTTCTGATAAATTAAAAGACGTTTTGGCTCAGTATGAGTCTCCTCCTTCTCTGGAGGCTGCTATGGCCTTAGCTATCCGTACTGATAGACGGCTTCGGGAGAGGGGTGAGGTAACCCCACTCCCTGTAGTTTCTCCACCTACCACTAAAGTCCCTTATGTTGAGGTTCCCCTTGTCTGTTCGGATGAGCCTATGCAGTTGGGAGGGACATCATTTCGTAGGAGGGGATTGGCGGTACGCCGCAGGACTAGAAGATGTTTTTTCTGCGGGAAAGAGGGACATTTTGTTGGAGAATGTCCATCCGTGCCTTGTTGAGCCAAAAGTCGCCGGAAAACTGTTAATCCCAGGTTGTGTGGTGGACGACAACCTGGGAGTATGTATTTCATCCGCCAGTTCTTCTCAGTTCCTTGTACCAGTGGAGGTGGTAGTTGGTACGAGAGTGGAGAGATTGTCTGTTCTTCTTGATAGTGGTTCCGGGGCTAATCTGGTTGACGCTCAGTTTGCTCAGGCTCAAGGTATGCATCTGAGTGTATTGGTCAAACCGATCCCTATATTCTCCATTGACGCCAGGCCTCTCGGCCAAGGTAGCTTTGTTCATGAGGTTCATAACATTGACCTTCGGGTAGGGGCAATACATAGGGAACAATTATCTTGTTATGTGTTGGAGGGTCTACCTACTCCCATTGTGTTGGGACTTCCTTGGTTGGTTAAACATAACCCTGTGATTAATTGGCAGTCCAGAGAAATAAGCCAATGGGGTGAGTTTTGCAAAAGCAACTGCATGAACACAGTCATCAGTGCGGTCGTGCCTAGTACATTGCCTCCTTTTTTGGAGGATTTTGGGGATGTTTTCTCTGAGGAGGGGTGTCAGGAGTTGCCTCCTCATCGCGTGTATGACTGCTCTATTAATCTCCTTCCTGATGCTAAGTTGCCTAAAGCTAGGTTGTATAATCTTTCTGGTCCTGAGAGGCAGGCTATGAAAGATTATATTTCTGAAAGTCTGGCCAAAGGGCATATTAGACCTTCATCTTCCCCAGTAGCCGCGGGGTTCTTCTTTGTGAAGAAGAAAGATGGAGGCCTACGCCCTTGCTTGGATTTCCGCGAACTTAATCGGATTACTGTTCGAGATCCGTATCCACTCCCTCTTATTCCTGATCTCTTCAATCAAATTGTTGGCGCCAAATGGTTTTCTAAATTGGATCTCAGGGGGGCGTATAATCTGATTAGGATAAAAGAGGGGGATGAGTGGAAAACGGCGTTTAACATGCCGGAGGGACATTATGAGAACCTAGTCATGCCTTTTGGTCTGACTACTGCACCAGCAGTATTCCAACATTTTGTTAATGACATTTTTCGTCACCTTGTGGGGCTGTTTGTGGTTGTATATTTGGACGACATTTTAATTTACTCGCCAGATCTTGTGTCTCATCAGGAGCATGTGAGACAGGTGTTGCAGATCTTGCGAGACAATAAACTATACGCCAAACTGGAGAAGTGTGTATTTGCCGTACAGGAACTTCAGTTTTTGGGTTTTTTGGTGTCAGCCTCCGGTTTCCGTATGGACCCTGAAAAGGTGAGAGCAGTGCTTGAATGGGATCAGCCAGGGGATCTTAAGGCTCTGCAGCGTTTTTTGGGGTTTGCTAACTACTACCGGAAATTTATTTGTAATTTCTCATCTGTCGTCAAACCTCTCACTGACATGACAAGAAAAGGGACGGATTTTTCTAAATGGTCGGACAAAGCTTGCCAAGCCTTTTCCTCTTTGAAGAAATGTTTTGCTTCGGCACCCGTTCTCATCCAACCAGATGCATCTCAGCCGTTCATTGTGGAGGTGGATGCGTCTGACGTAGGGGTGGGTGCTATATTGTCCCAGGGTCCGTCCCCTGGTAAATGGCATCCGTGCGCTTTATTTTCTAAGAAATTGTCATCCGCCGAAAGGAATTATGATATCGGCAATAGGGAACTTTTGGCCATTAAGTTAGCTTTTGAAGAATGGCGTCACTTTTTGGAGGGGGCAGTCCACCCAGTTACCGTTATTACTGATCACAAGAACCTGTTGTATTTGGAATCCGCTAAGCGTCTGAATTCCAGACAAGCTCGATGGTCGTTGTTTTTTACCAGGTTTAATTTTGTCGTCACTTATCGCCCGGGGTCTAAGAATGTAAAGGCTGATGCCTTGTCTCGCAGTTTCCCAGGGGCCGGGAAAACGGATGACCCGAGTCCTATCCTTCAGGAGGGGGTGGTAGTGTCGGCTGTATTTTCTGAGCTTGAGGAGGAGGTGTTAGAGGCTCAGGGGGACGCCCCTGCAGGACCTCCAGGGAGACTGTTTGTCCCAAATCTGTTGAGACAAAAGGTTATTGAGGCACATCATAATTCTGCTCTAGCAGGACATCCAGGGAGTAAGGCTACTTTAGATCTCCTTTCTCGCCGGTTTTGGTGGCCTAATGTTAATAAAGATGTTATAACTTTTGTCGCGTCATGTGGGGTGTGTGCTCGCTCTAAAACCCCTCATACCCGTCCGTCTGGGACCCTTTTACCCTTGAAACTTCCGGAGCGTCCATGGACTAATTTATCTATGGACTTCATTACGGACCTTCCTCCGTCGTCAGGGAATACTGTCATACTGGTGGTTGTTGACAGGTTCAGTAAGATGGCACATTTCGTTGCTCTTCCTGCACTCCCTAATGCTAAAACTCTGGCGCAGGTGTTCATTAGGGAGATCGTTAGACTTCATGGGTTGCCTTCTGATGTGGTGTCAGATAGGGGGTCTCAGTTTGTGTCCAAATTTTGGAGGGCATTTTGTTTACGTCGGGGGATGCAATTGTCATTTTCCTCGGCTTTTCATCCGCAGACCAATGGTCAGACAGAGCGTCTGAATCAGAGCTTAGAGACATATCTCCGGTGTTTTGTCTCAGAGAACCAAGAGGACTGGTCTTCTTTCTTGCCTCTGGCAGAGTTCGCTCTTAACAACAGGCGGAGCGAGTCCACTGGTAAGTCCCCGTTTTTTGGGGCATATGGTTTCCATCCCCAGTTTTGTACTTTCAATGGGGGGGGCCCTTCTGGGGTTCCTGAGGAGGAGCGTTTCTCGTCGTCACTTGCTTCTGTGTGGAGAGGTGTATTGAATAATCTGAGTGCGATGGGGAACCGTTACAAACGTATAGCTGATAGGAGGAGAGTTTCTGGTCCAGATCTGAATGTGAATGATCTGGTATGGTTGTCTACCAGGAATATAAAACTTAAAGTGCCCTCCTGGAAACTGGGTCCCAGATTCATCGGGCCGTACAGGATCAGTTCCATAATTAATCCTGTGGCATTTCGTCTGGACCTCCCTCCTACGTTTAAAATTCATAATGTGTTCCACAAGTCATTACTTAAAAGGTATGTGGCACCAGTCATACCGTCACCTCTACCTCCTCCTCCTGTGTTGGTCAATGGTAACTTGGAATTTCAAGTATCAAAGATCATTGACTCACGTCTGAATCGCCGGTCCCTTCAGTACTTGGTGCATTGGAAGGGGTATGGTCGAGAGGAGAGGACGTGGGTCCCTGCGTCTGATGTTAACGCAGATCGTTTGGTTCGGACCTTCCACAGAACTCACCCGGGCAGGCCTGGCCCTGAGGGTCCGGAGGCCCCTCGTAGAAGGGGGGGTACTGTCATGTGTGCATTGCCACGAAGATCGTCGCGGTTGCACATTTTGACTTCTCACAGCTGAGCTGCTGTTTCTTTGTGTTTGGCAGCTAGGGAGTTAATTCTGTCTGTGCTCGGTGCTGGGACTGGGTGCAGTTTCTCCCGGCTGCAATTGATTATTTGTTGATTGGTTTCCTTTAAATTCCTGGTTGTCTGCTTGGGGAGTTGCCAGTGAAACCTTCATGCAGACCACAGATAGGAATGAATCTGTATAGACTTTAGTTGTGAGCTCCTTAGTTGTTCTAAGCTCAACTTGGTTAGAGTTTATTTCCCAGACCATTTATGTTCCTTTGGTGTTTGAGTGTGTATGCAAGCGAGTGTTATCCTGTCTGTCTTATATGTCTAATCTGTGTATTTAGCTGAGATTAGCCCATATCCCTTTGGTGGTAGTCAGGATCCTTCTTAGGACTGATTACAGGGTTCAGGGTCTGATAGGAGACAGGGTTAGGTTGGAGACTTGGACCTCTGAACCATTATCAGTACCTCCAAGGTGAGGGATTAGTTAGGACCCCAGTTTAGGGTCAGGTTAGATCCCGGTCCACCTCTTTCCTGTTTCAGCTCATCAAGTCCTCAAGATTAACCCTGAGTTCAGCAGATATCGTGTCAGGTAAATCTATTCTATACTTACATGCTGATGTTGCTATACTAGTTGTTGTATAGAGTGTTGTTCCTGTATTAATAGTTTACTGACATTGTATACATATCATTAGACAGCGTGACAGTTACCTGCCAATGCTTTGCGAAGTGATTATGCAACTGATAACCTTTCTTTCCCTAGGAATGATGCTGATAGTGATGTATCTGTGCCATCTGAACCTGTTAACCCTTTCTCTGAGGTGGTAGATGTGTCCACAGGTACAGGAGCGTCCAGCCACGTCGCTCTGCGGAGTGAGACGGCTGAGGAACCCCTAGCAGGAGCAAGCGACAGTGCTCAAGGAAATGGGGAGGTGCATGGGGACCGTGAGGAAGGTGACGCCATGACACTGACCAGTGCCACCGAGGAAAGTAACTGGCCCATAAGTAGCACGGCTCCTGAAGTGTTGGGGGTGGTTGGGGAGGTAGAGCCCATAGCAGCGCAGGCTGATGGGTCTATAGAAATCCCCGGGGAGACTGCATATGTAGCTGCTGTCACCCGCAGTCAGAGTGCCCGAATCGCAGGTAGCGCCCTGCCATCTGGACCCTCCTCCGCTACAGGAGAGACTGAACCAGAGATGGACCCAGAGATGGTCCCAAAGGGTCCCAGTGAGGAAGGAACCCTGACGTCACTTCTGGCTGCCTCCAGCCAGGAGTTCCAGGCCGCTCTGCACTCAGATGCGAGCCTGGAGAACTTGAGGCACCTCGCCGAGACGCCCACCTCCGTGACTGATAAGGAGAGGGTGTTCTGGGAACGAGGAAGGTTGTACCGGGAGACAGTACCCGGAGACTCCCAAAAGGAGTGGTTGAGGGAAAAACAGCTGGTCGTCCCGCACCAGTTCCGAGGTGAGTTGTTGAGGATTGCCCATGAGATTCCACTCGCTGGACACTTGGGGATCAGCAAAACTAAGGCACGGCTGTCTCAACACTTCTATTGGCCCAAGATGGGGACAGATGTGACTAACTACTGCCGCTCCTGTATCACCTGTCAAAGAGTGGGGAAGGCGGGACCTGCTCTTAAGGCTCCCCTGATCCCGTTGCCAGTGATAGAGGAGCCTTTCCAGAGGATCGCGGTGGACATTGTGGGCCCGCTGGCCGTCCCCAGCCGCTCTGGAAGGCAATACATCCTTACTGTGGTAGACTACGCTACCCGGTACCCGGAGGCAGTAGCTATGTCCTCAACTAAGGCAGATAAGGTGGCGGATGCACTGGTGACCATCTTTTCACGGGTAGGATTTCCCAGGGAGATGCTTACCGATCGAGGGACCCAATTTCTGTCTCGCCTAATGAAGGCTCTCTGCAGCAAAATGCAGGTGACGCGTATGGTATCGAGTGCGTATCACCCACAGACCAATGGTTTGTGTGAACGCTTTAACGGTACCCTCAAACAGATGCTCCGCATGCTGGTTGAGACCCAGGGACGCGATTGGGAGCGGTACCTCCCACACCTGCTGTTTGCCTACAGAGAAGTCCCGCAGGCCTCAACGGGGTTCTCCCCCTTTGAGCTCCTGTATGGCAGGCGAGTCCGGGGACCCCTTGGGTTGATAAGAGAATCCTGGGAAGATGAGCCAAACCCCACGGAAGTGTCCATCGTGGATTATGTCATGCGCTTCCGCGACAAGATGCAGACCTTGGCGCAGTTGGTGCATGACAACATGACGCAGGCTCAGGCTGACCAGAAGCACTGGTATGACCAGAACGCCCGGGAGCGGACCTACCAGGTGGGTCAAAAGGTGTGGGTGCTGGTCCCTGTACCAAAGGATAAGCTTCAGGCAGCCTGGGAAGGCCCGTACGTCGTGCACCAACGGCTCAACCCAGTCACCTACGTGGTCACGCTTGACCACATTCGGGGTAGGCGCAAGGCCTTTCACGTCAACATGATGAAGGCCCATCACGAACGTGAAGCCTGCGTCCTACCGGTCTGCAACCTGCCCGAGGACGGGGAGGAGGATCCCCTCCTGGACATGCTGGCCCAAGCCCAGGCCAATGGGTCCATTGAGGACATGGAGGTAAATGCCTCACTAACCGCCTCCCAGCGGTTGCAGTTGCTGACCACTCTGGAATCCTTTCGGGCCGTGTTCACTATCCGACCCGGAAGGACCAAGTTGGCAGTCCATGAGGTGGACACCGGGAATCACGCCCCGTTACGGCGGACACCTTATCGGATCTCTGAGGAGGTGCAGCAGATTATGCGCCAGGAGATCCATGAGATGTTGCAGCTGGGGGTGATCCGGCCGTCCAAAAGCGCGTGGGCCTCACCTGTAGTTCTCGTGCCAAAAAAGGATCGGACCACCCGGTTCTGCGTGGACTACAGGGGGCTCAACGCCATCACTACCTCTGATGCACACCCAATGCCACGCATCGAGGATCTGCTGGAGCGGTTGGCGAATGCCAAGTACATATCCATCATGGATTTAAGCCGGGGATACTGGCAGATTCCCCTGAGAAATCCGCCTTTATCACCCCTTTTGGACTGTACGAGTCCACGGTCATGCCTTTCGGCATGAAGAATGCCCCTGCCACTTTTCAGCGGATGGTCAACCACCTGCTTCAGGGACTGGAGAAGTACGCTGTGGCGTACCTGGATGACATTGCCGTCTTCAGTTCCACCTGGGAGGAACACCTTCAGCATCTCCAGGAGGTGCTCAAGCGTATTCACAAGGCAGGTCTGACCATCAAGCCGGGAAAATGCCAGATGGGCATGAGGGAGGTCCACTACCTGGGGCACCAGGTAGGTGGGGGTTCCATGAGTCCAGAGCCCGAGAAAGTGGACGCGTTCGTGTCCTGGCCCACCCCCAGGACCAAAAAGCAGGTGAAGTCCTTCCTGGGCACTGCAGGGTACTATAGGCGTTTCGTACCGAACTATAGCGCCATTGCAAAACCCTTGACGGACCTCACCAAGGGCGGCCTACCCCAAACAGTCAGCTGGACAGATGGCTGTGAGGCGGCATTCCGAGCTTTGAAAACAGCCTTGTGCAGCTCTCCAGTGTTGAAAGCCGTCTACAGCAGTCGGCCATTCCTGGTACAGACTGACGCCAGCGAATTTGGCCTCGGTGCTGTACTCAGCCAGGTTGATTCGGGGAACCAGGAGCACCCCGTGTTGTACCTGAGCCGGAAACTTCTGCCAAGGGAAGTGGCATACTCCACCATCGAGAAGGAGTGCCTGGCCATGGTCTGGGCACTGCAACGTTTGCAGCCCTACCTGTACGGGCGCACCTTCAAGGTGGTCACCGACCACAACCCTCTGAGCTGGCTGCACACAGTGTCCGGAACCAATGGTAGGTTGCTACGCTGGAGCCTTGCCCTGCAGCAGTATGATTTTGCCGTACAACACAAGAAAGGCAGTGATCATGGGAATGCTGATGGGTTGTCACGACGTGGCGAACCTGCTGAGGTGCGCATGGCGGATTACCGAGAGGTCATGCCTCCATAGCGCCCTCAAAGGGGGGGAGGTGTGATGACAGCACTGGAGTTTCCCGCCTCACCGTAGGGGTCTCCATTGTCTTCACATGTGCTCTCCTTCTATAGCAGCCATTATGAGGATTCATTCCTTTTGGTGATAACACGGTGGGAATTTGTGTCAGAAACATGACAGTCACTGTGTTGAACCATGCGCCGACGGGCATCGTTCCCGTGGTACTGGTGAACCCGTAACTCCAACAGAACCCAAGAAATGGAATTCTCGGATGCCCCATGAACTAGCTCAGCCAAGTTTGGACTCATTGGAACCGTCATTTCAAAGTAAGATCATTGATAGGTCTGCCATTATTCTGCTAGAGTTCCCCGCTGAGTTATGGTCCTTATGACTTTCCAGAGCTTCAAACCAGACTTCCATCCCTGGGGAGGTGGCCAGAAAACCAGCCCCTTTTGTGAGGTCAGCAGCCCACATGTATAAGTCTGGCAGTGACCCCCCCCTTATGCAGTCCAAGCTGTGATGTCCTGACTAAGAGATCTGCAAATGAACTATGACGTGTGGCTCCTCCCCCAGCCAGTTTGCCTGCAACTATCATGTGAGTCTTTTCACTGTTAACCCCTTTTATTTTCTGTAACCATATTGTACATAACTGTCTCAGCTTGTTACCTTTTTTTTAAACTATAAGCACTGCCTGTCTTTTTAAGGAATAAACCTATAAATTTATTAGTTTGTTTCTCCTGCTCTATAAACGAATTTACACGTGCCTGAAGTACTACGCTACTGTTTTGGGGTTGCTACGGACCCTCTTGATAAATTTTTCCAAGTAAACCGTAGCTGGTGGCAGCTTAAAAAGAAGGGGTGTAAAGTGTTGACCTGTGGGGTGGCGTTGGCAGTGACGGGGCGGGTTTTATAAGTGTATTGCCCGGCCGCGGCCCGGAGTAATTATAATTCCCTCACTGCAGCGTGCCCAATAGCCAGCACACATCCAAGTGACCCGTCTGGCGACTAATTATCCTAGGTGCAGTTCCCTGACTGACCTGAGGGTAAGGGGGGGCGCCAGAGAGCTGCAAGTTCCTAAGTGGAAGTGGGATAATTATAAATCCCTGCAGTTTACTGGGTTGGACGGCAGCAGCCGTCGTGTGTGTACCCGTTTCATCACACCTTGTTTTTCACACGTTTTAATTTTGTGGTTTCTTTTCTTCCTGGCACTAAGAATGTCAAGGCGGATGCCCTCTCGAGGAGTTTCTTTGCAGATTCTCCTGAGTTATCTGATCCTGCCATTATTTTGAAAGAGGGTGTGGTTCTTTCCGCAATTTCGCCCAATTTGAGACTGGCTCTGGAAGGGTGTCAGGAGGATAAACCTGAGCGCTGCCCTGTTGGGAAGTTGTTTGTTCCAGACCAGTGAAAAAGTGTGTGATGTCTGAGATTCATTGTTCCGCGTTAGCTAGTCATCTTGGGATTTTTGGTACCAGAGACTTGGTGAGTCGCTCCTTTTGGTGGCCTACTTTGTCTCGTGATGTCAGGGACTTTGTGCAGTCCTGTGGGACTTGCTCTCGTTCCAAGCCTTGCTCTCGTTCTAGTCGTTTGTTAATGCCATTACCTGTACCCAAGAGGCCATGGACCCATATTTCTATGGATTTTATTTCTGACCTTCCTGTCTCTCAGAGAATGACCGTTATCTGGGTAATCTGTGATAGGTTTTCCAAGATGATACATCTTGTGCCATTGCCTAAGTTGCCTTCCTCCTCCGAGTTGGTGCCTTTGTTCTTTCAGCATGTGGTTCGGTTGCATGGCATTCCGGAGAACATTGTGTCTGACAGAGGAGTCCAGTTTGTTTCCAGATTTTGGAGGACATTTTGTTTTAAACTTGGTGTTCAGTTGTCTTTCTCCTCTGCATTTCACCCTCAGACCAATGGACAAACCGAGAGAACAAACCAGACCTTGGAGACTTATTTGAGATGTTTTGTGTCTGCTGATCAAGATGACTGGGTCTCTTTTTTGCCTTTGGTTGAGTTTGCTCTTAATAATAGAGCTAGCTCTGCCACCTTGATGTCTCCATTTTTCTGCAATTCCGGGTTTCACCCTCGATTTTCTTCAGGACAGGCGGAGGCTTCTGTCTGTCCGGGGGTTGACTCTATTGTGCAGCGTATGCAGCAGATTTGGGACCAGGTGGTGGAGAGGTTGTCTCTCTCTCAGGAGAAGGCCCAGCGGTTTGCCAACCGGCATAGGACTGATGGTCCTCGTTTTAAAGTGGGGGACTTGGTTTGGTTGTCCTCAAGGAATTTCCCTATGAAGGTTGCATCTCCTAAATTTAAGCCAAGGTTCATTGGACCTTATAAGATCATGGAAATTATTAATTCAGTTTCCTTCCGTTTGCTTCTTCCAGGGACATTTAAGATCCATAACGTGTTCCACAAATCCTTATTGAAGAGGTTTGTCGAACCAGTGGTTCCTATGGCTGCTCCTCCCGACCCTGTTTTGGTTGAGGGCAATTTGGAGTATGTGGTTGAGAAGATATTGGATTCTCGTTTTGCTAGACGGAAACTCCAGTATTTGGTTAAGTGGAGAGGTAATGGTCAGGAGGACAATTCTTGGGTGTTTGCTTCGGACATTCATGCTGGGAGACTTATCTGTGCCTATCATCGAGCCCATCCTGATCGGCCTGGTTGCGCAGGTGAGGATTCGGTGACCCCTCCTCAAGGGGGGGGGTACTGTTGTGAATATGCTAGAGGCGGCTTCTGAGCTGGGGCTCCCTCCGGTGGTTGCTGAGGGTAATGAACTGACTAATGAATGGCCTTCAGCTGGCGCTGAATGGTAGGATATAAGTTGCCTGATTTCCCAGCAGCCTTGCCGGTTATCAATTGTTCTTCTGGTCTTGCTTGAAGCACTGCTAGTTTCCTGCTCTCTTCAGATAAGTGTTTGCTGGTTTTTCTTTCTCTGTTTGATTTTCTCTGCTGGTTTGCTGCCTGCAGTGGACTGCAGCCTGTCCCCTTTTGGGGGTCTGGCGCTGCAATTGTGCTCCGTTTGTGTCTGCACTTTTGCTTTGCTCTTTGGTTACTTTTAATTTGCTGAATAGCGTTTTGTTACACCAGAGATCTGATTTAGGTGGAAGAGGTCGAGTGATCTCTGTTTTTTTGCAATCAGACGTGTTGGTATTTTTGTTTGGGTTTTTGTTGGATTGCAGTCAGAATTCTTTCCTGTACTTTTCTGTCTAGACAGATTGGGCCCCAGCAATTGCTCATTCTATTTTCTGTCTGTGTCCAAGCTTTCTTCTTGTCTAACCGCCATTACATGTTTGGGGGCTTCCTATTTTCTTTGGGGATCTGCTCCGGGGCAGATAGCTTTCATCTTTCTGCCTTTAGGTGTAGTTATCTCTCAGGCTGTGACGAGGTGTCTAGGATCAACATAGGAACGCTCCACGGCTACCTCTAGTTGTGTGGTTAGTTCAGGTTAATGCAATCTAATAGGTTTCAGCCTCTCTGGTGTATTACCGCTTTTGCTATTTTTTGCCATTTCTCCTCAGTTACCGTAACATAACATTTTGAGTTCAAAAAGATAAAAGGTGCTCCTTCCATTCTGAGTCCTGCCGTGCGCCCAAACAGTGGTTTTCCCCCACATATGGGGTATCGGTGTACTCAGGAGAAATTGCACAACTACTTTTCTGGTCCATTTTCTCCTTTTACACTTGTGAAAATGAAAAAATCGTTGCTGAAAAATTATTTTTTGTGGAAAAAATAGATTTTTTTTATTTTCACGGCTCTACGTTCTAAACTTCTGTGAAGCACCTGGGGGTTCAAAGTGCTCACCACACAGATATATAAGTTCCTTGAAGGGTCTAGTTTCCAAAATGTGGTCACTTGTTGGGATTTTCCAATGTTTAGGCACATAAGGGGCTCTTCAAACGCAACATGGTGTCTGCTATCAATTCCAACCAATTTTGCGTTCAAAAAGTCAAAAGGTGCTCCTTCCATTCTGAGCCCTACCATGCGCCCAAACAGTGGTTTTCCCCCACATATGGGGTATCGGCATAATCATGAGAAATTGCACAACTACTTTTGTGGTCCATTTTCTCCTTTTACATTTTTAAAAATAAAAAAATCGTTGCTGAAAAATCATTTTTGTGGGAAAAATGTGATTTTTTTATTTTCACAGCTCTATGTTCTAAACTTCTGTGAAGCACCTGGGGGTTCAAAGTGCTCACCACACAGCTTGATAAGTTCCTTGAAGGGTCTAGTTTCCAAAGTGTGGTCAATTGTTGGGATTTTCCAATGTTTAGGCACATCAGGGGCTCCTTAAACGCAACATGGCATCCGCTATCAATTCCAACCAATTTTGCATTCAAAAAGTCAAAAGGTGCTCCTTCCTTTCCGAGCCCTAACATGCACCCAAACAGTGGTTTTCCCCCACATATGGGGTATCGGCATAATCATGAGAAATTGCACAACTACTTTTGTTGTCCATTTTCTCCTTTTACACTTGTGAAAAAAAGAAAATTGTTGCTAAAAGATAATTTTTGTGACAAAAAAGTTAAATGTTCATTTTTTCCTTCCATGTTCCTTTATCTGCTGTGAAGCACCTGAAGGGTTAATAAACTTATTGAATTAGGTTTTGATCAGCTTGAGGGGTGAAGTTTTTAGAAAAGTGTCACTTTTGGGTATTTTCTTTCATATAGAGCCCTCAAAGTGACTTCAAATGTGACGTGGTCTCTAAAAAAACTTTTGTAAAATTTGTTGAAAAAATGAGAAATCGCTGGTCAAATTTAACCCTTATAACTTTCTAGCAAAAAAAAATTTGTTTCCAAAATTGTGCTGATGTAAAGTAGACATGTGAGAAATATTATTTATTAACTATTTTGTGTGATATGACTCTCTGATTTAAGGGCATAAAATTAAATGTTTGAAAATTGCAAAATTTTCACCAAATTTCCATTTTTTTCACAAATAAACGCAAGTCATATCGAATAAATTTTACTGTTATCATAAAGTACAATATGTCTCGACGGTCTAGTTTCCAAAATGCGGTCAGTTGTTGGGGTTTTCCAATGTTTAGGCACATCAATGGCTTTTCAAATGCAACATGGCGTCCGCTATCAATTCCAACCAATTTTGCGTTCAAAAAGTTAAAAGGTGCTCCTTCCATTCTGAGCCCTGCTGTGCGCCCAAACAGTGGTTTTCCCACACATGGGGGTATCGGTGTACTCTGGAAAAATTTCACAACAACTTTTGTGGTACATTTTCTCCTTTTACACTTGTGAAAATTAAAAAATCGTTGCTGAAAAATTATTTTTGTGGAAAAAAAGTGATTTTTTTTATTTTCACGGCTCTACGTTCTAAACTTCTGTGAAGCACCTGGGGATTCAAAGTACTCACCACACAGCTAGATAAGTTCCTTGAAGGGTCTAGTTTCCAAAATGGGGTCACTTGTTGGGGTTTTCCAATGTTTAGGCACATCAGGGGCTCTTCAAACGCAACATGGCATCCGCTATCAATTCCAACCAATTTTGAGTTCAAAAAGTCAAAAAGTGCTCCTTCCATTCTGAGCCCTGTCATGCTCCCAAACAGTGGTTTTCCCCCACATATGGGGTATCGGTGTACTCAGGAGAAATTGCACAACTTTTGTGGTCCATTTTCTCCTTTTACACTTGTGAAAATAAAAAAATCGTTGCTGAAAAATCATTTTTGTGGAAAAAAATGTGATTTTTTATTTTCACGGCGCTACGTTCAAAACTTCTGTGAAGCACCTGGGGGTTCAAAGTGCTCACCACACAGCTAGATAAGTCCCTTGAAGGGTCTAGTTTCCAAAATGTGGTCACTTGTTGGGGTTTTCCAATGTTTAGGCACATCAGGGGCTCTTCAAACGCAACATGGCATCCGCTATCAATTTCAACCAATTTTGCGTTCAAAAAGTGAAAAGGTGCTTCTTCCATTCTGAGCCCTGCCGTGCAAAAAAAAAAAAAAAATTTGTTTCCAAAATTGTGCTGATGTAAAGTAGACATGTGAGAAATATTATTTATTAACTATTTTGTGTGATATGACTCTCTGATTTAAGGGCATAAAATTAAAAGTTTGAAAATAGCAAAATTTTCCCCAAATTTCCATTTTTTTCACAAATAAATGCAAGTCATATCGAATAAATTTTACTGTTATCATAAAGTACAATATGTCATGACGGTCTAGTTTCCAAAATGCGGTCAGTTGTTGGGGTTTTCCAATGTTTAGGCACATCAGTGGCTCTTCAAATGCAACATGGCGTCCGCTATCAATTCCAACCAATTTTGCGTTCAAAAAGTTAAAAGGTGCTCCTTCCATTCTGAGCCCTGCTGTGTGCCCAAACAGTGGTTTTCACCCACATATGGGGTATTGGTGTACTTAGGAGAAATTGCACAACAACTTTTGTGGTCCATTTTCTTCTTTTACACTTGTGAAAATGAAAATAATCGTTGCTGAACAATTATTTTTGTGGAAAAAATGTGATTTTTTTTATTTTCACTGCTCTACGTTCTAAACTTCTGTGAAGAACCTGGGGGTTCAAAGTGCTCACCACACAGCTAGATAAGTTCCTTGAAGAGTCTAGTTTGCAAAATGGGGTCACTTGTTGGGGTTTTCCAATGTTTAGGCACATCAGGGGCTCTTCAAATGCAACATGGCGTCCGCTATCAATTCCAACCAATTTTGCGTTCAAAAAGTTAAAAGGTGCTCCTTCCATTCTGAGCCCTGCCGTGCGTCCAGTCAGTGGTTTTCCCACACATATGGGGTATCGGTGTACTCAGGAGAAATTGCACAGCAACTTTTGTGGTCCATTTTCTCCTATTACACTTGTGAAAATAAAAAAATCATTGTTGAAAAATGTGATTTTTTATTTTCACAGCGCTACGTTCTAAACTTCTGTGAAGCACCTGGGGATTCAAAGTGCTCACCACACAGCTAGATAAGTTCCTTGTTCCTTCCACAGCTAGATATGTTTTGAATCTTGAATGTTCCTGGAAGAAGCAAACGGAAGGAAACGGGATTAATAATCTCCACGATCTTATAAGGTCCAATGAACCTTGGCTTAAATTTAGGAGACGCGACCCTCATAGGGATATTTTTTTGAGGATAACCAAACCAAGTCACCCACTTTAAATCGAGGACCATCAGTCCTATGTCGGTTGGCAAACCGCTGGGCCTTCTTCTGAGAGAGAGACAGCTTATCCACTACTTGATCCCAAATCAGCTGCATTCTCTCCACAATAGAGTCAACACCAGGCCAGACAGAAGCCTCCACCTGCCCTGAAGAAAATCGAGGATGAAACCCGAAATTACAGAAAAATGGAGACATCAAGGTGGCAGAACTAGCCCTATTATTCAAAGCAAACTCAGCCAAATGCAAAAAAGAACCCAGTCATCTTGATCAGCAGACACAAAACATCTCAAATAAGTCTCCAAGGTCTGTTTGTTCTCTCAGTTTGTCCATTGGTCTGAGGGTGGAACGCAGAGGAAAAAGACAGCTGAACTCCCAGTTTGGAACAAAATGTCCTCCAAAATCTGGAAACTGTACTCCTCTGTCAGACACAATATTCTCGGGAACGCCGTGCAACCGAACCACCTGTTGAAAAAGCAAGGGCACCAACTCGGAGGAGGATGGCAACTTAGGTAGTGGTACAAGATGTATCGTCTTGGAAAACCTATCACAGATTACCCAAATAACGGTCATTCTCTGAGAGACAGGGAGGTCGGAAATAAAATCCATAGAGATATGGGTCCATGGCCTCTAGGCACAGGCAATGGCATTAACAAACCACTAGAGCGAGAGCAAGGTTTGGACCGAGAACAAGTTCCACAGGACTGCACAAAGTCCCTGACATCACAAGACAAAGTGGGCCACCAAAAGGACCGACTCACCAAATCTCTGGTACCAAAAATACCATGATGGCCGACAAACATGGAGCAATGAATCTCGGACATCACATTCTTCCTACACTGGTCTGGGACAAACAATCTCCCAGTAGGGCAACGTTCAGGTTTATCCTCCTGAAATTTGTCGGAGATACCAAGGCGAGGCGGAAGGGCCAAATGGTAAACCACAGGGTTCACCGGCTCGAGAACCTTGAAGGGACCCAAATAGCGGGGTGGCAACTTAGTGGATTCCACCCATAGCCTGATGTTTCGGGCGGAGAGCCACACTAGGTCGCCAGGAGCAAATGTCGGAGCGGGACGCCGATGGGCATCGGCAGAAGACCTCATCCTTTCCTTGGAAGCCTGAATGGCATCCGGGGTGCGGTCCCATACGTCCCGTGCCTCCACAGCCCAGTCTGCCACCCTGGAGTCGGCGGAAGCCACGGGCATGGGCACCGGTACCCGCGGATGCTGACTGTAATTTAAGAGGAATGGGGTCTGTCCGTTGGAGTCAGCCACAGCATTGTTTAGCGCAAACTCCGCCCACGGGAGCAAGGATGCCCAGTCATCCTGCCTGGCAGAGACAAAATGTCGCAAGTAGGTGACCAAGGTCTGGTTGGCCCTCTCTACCAACCCATTCGTCTCGGGATGATATGCAGAGGAGAGGTTCAACTCAATGCAGAGTAGATGACACAACTCTCTCCAGAACCGAGATGCAAATTGGGGACCTCGATCGCTGACAATCTTGTCTGGCATACCATGTAGACGGAAGATGTGTCTAATAAATAATGCTGCCAAGGCCCGTGCAGAAGGTAACCGTGGTAGCGGCACTAAGTGCACCATTTTGGAGAAATGGTCGGTGATCACCCAAATGATAGTGCAACCCCGAGACTTGGGTAAGCCCACCACAAAGTCCATCCCAACCATCTTCCAGGGCCTGTCTGCCACCGGCAAAGGAAAAAGTAACCCAGCTGGCCGTTGTCAAGAGGACTTGTTCCTGGCGCAGGAGACACACGCCTGAACATACTCCCTGACGTCACGGACCATATGTGGCCACCAGTATGTCCTTGCCAATAACTCAGTTGTCCTCTTTGCCTCCTCCTCCTCTGATGACA
>JARQOD010000002.1:431846126-431943551 GCA_033576555.1 Oophaga sylvatica
GGAATGGTATCGCCGATATCACTAAATATCGGCGATATCCGATTCCGATACCGGAAGTCCCATGTAAGTCTATGGGAACAAAATATCGCAACTAAAAAAAACCTTTATTTCCTTGTAAACACTAAATATACACACATAGAATACATATATATATATATATATATATATATACATGTCATTGTGACATATATATATACATATATGTATAGTTTATACACTTCTACATAGTAAAATATCCTCTGATTCAATTGCCGGGTAAAGCCGGCTTCTGTGAAAAGACAGAAGCACCCGACATGAAATGACACTTGGTGTACATAGGGTTAACCATGTCTTTTCATGTCGTTTGCAATCTGATTTGCACAAACAATTACATCAGTCTATGTGTGCAAAATTTCACACCTGTAGGGGTTAATTAAAGGTGTAAATTCGTTGTAAAAAAAACAGATTTTTTTGCTACGAATTTACACCTTTAATTAACCCCTACAGGTGTGAAATTTTGCACACATAGACTGATGTAATTGTTTGTGCAAATCAGATAGCAAAGGACATGAAAAGACATGGTTAACCCTATGTACACCAAGTGTCATTTCATGTCGGGTTCTGCATTTTCACAAAAGCCGTCAATTGAATTAGCGGCTATTATACTATGTAGAAGTGTATGAACTATAAATATAAATATATATATATATGTGTCACAAATTCAATGACATGTATATATATATATATATATATATATATATATATATATATATGAGGTGTAAAATTGTTTAAAAAAAATGCGTGGGCTCCCGCCCTATTTTCGCAACCAGACAGACAAAGCCAGCGAATGGGGGCAGATAATAATAGCCCAGAGAGGGACCATTATTTTTGGCCCTCCCTGGCTACTAACATCTGCCCCCAGACACCCCAGAAAAGACAAATCTATAATTAGATTCGCCCTTTCTGGCACTTTGCCCGTCTATTCCCATTGCCCTGTAGCGGTGGTGAATGGGTTAATATGGGGTTAAAGCCACATTGCAATTGAAAGGTGACCTTAAGCCAGGTTAATAATTGAGAGCTGTCAATTAGACAACTATCAATTATTAATCTTATTGCATGAAATAAAAATAAAACACACACACTTTAATTAAAAATCATTTTAATGAAATAAAGACACATGTTTTTGACCATCTTTTATTTGACTGCAAAAACCATTTCCTGTAATAAAAATAAAATAAAAAAGCAAAATTATTCTTACCTATCCCATGCACAGTCAGGTCCCACGGTGTAATCCTTCAGAAAGGGTTAATGTTTACTGCAGGGACCACAGCTAATGCTGCAGCCTCACAGTAAACCCCCAAATGAATTAGTTCCTCTCCTGGCTGACAGGAGAGGAAGTGGAAAGCTTAATTGATTGCTTTCCACTTTCACTTCAGGTCAGCCAGGGACACAATCAGTGACGTCAGAGGGAACTGATTAACAAAAATAGGGGTTCCCTTCGAATAAAAAATGGCGTCGGGTCCCCCCTATTTTTGTTAACCAGCCTGATGAAGCAGACTGCTGAGCAGTGGCGTACCGTGAATGAAGCAGACCAAGCAGCTGCTATGGGGCCCGGACAGGTGAGGGGGCCCTCGACGGTCGGGTAGCTGTGCTGACACAGTACTACCAGGGGGTCGGCGGGGGAGGGGGAGCGCAGCTCTTCTATATACTCACCCCTCCTGGTGCGGTCTCTGCAGCCCCTGCTCTTCTCCCACGGTCTCCGACGCCTGTGTTCAGCGGTCAGGTGGTACCACTCATTACAGTCATGAATACGCACATATTCATGACTTTAATGAGCTGTCCCGCGTGACCGCTGAACACTGGCGGTGGAGACCGTGGGAGAAGAGCAGGGCTGCACAGACCGCGCCGGCAGAAGGGTGAGTATAAGGGATATTTACCTGTCCCGCTCCACCGTTGCTCGCGTCCTCTTGCTGCAATGTTCAGGTCAGAGGGCGCGATGACGTCGTTAGTGCGCGCCGCGCCCTCTGCCTCATCATTCACTGCTGGAGGACCCCGAAGACAGCGGCACTCAGCAGTGGAGAGAGGACAGGTAAATATCTGAGGTGCCGGGGCCCTGAGCGAGCGGTGACATCGGCACCTGGTGTCACCCCCTGCTCAGGACACCGGCACCTGGCCCCCAGCGACGAAAGGTGAGTATGTCTTTTTTTTTTTTGGTTGCAGCAGCTGCGGCAGCATAAGGGCCTATACTATGGAGCATCTATGGGGGCACAATCTTTGGGGGCATAATACATTTTTTTGTTTAATGTGTCCCCTCACTGTGCTGGCACTTTACATTTACAATGGCTCTGGGTTTTTTTTTTTGGGGGGGGGGCCCATTCAGACTTTTGCTATGGGGCCCCATGATTTCTATGTACGCCCCTGCTGCTGAGGCATGGTATTTAAGGCTGTTAAGGAGCCAAGATCCATGGACCTTGCCAGCAGCGTCGGACTGGAGTACCTTGGGCCCACCAGAGAAAAAATATTCTTGGGGCCCACCATTATACTTCCCAACCTTTGAAGAAGGGAAAGAGGGACAAAGGCTGTGGCACGCTGTGCCTGCTGCAGCAAATTTTAGGCCATGCCACGTTGCACCACAGACTGTCCAGGAGTTGGTGGATGCTTTAGTCCAGGTGTGGGAGGAGATCCCTCAGGAGACCATCCGTCGCGCTCATCAGGAGCATGCCCAGAAGTTGTAGGGAGGTCATACAGCATACCTCCCAAATTTTGAAGACAGGAAAGAGGGTTAAAGCCACGCCCGACCACACCCATTTCACAGCTAATCACACCCATATCCTCGCCCCAACCGTACCCATGCCGATACAGCTGACCCTCCGATGACGGTTGGGGGGCCCACTGCTGGCACCGGGCCCCCCCAACGCCTGTTCAGGCCCCATAGCTTCTGGGTGGCAGAGCAGGAAGATCGATTCTCCCTGCTCTGCCGCAGAATGTAACTGTATCGGCGTGCTGTGCACGCCGATACAGTTACTGTAGCGTAGCTCCGGGTGGGCCCCCTCAGAGCACGGGGCCGCCCCCTCTGCCCCGCGACCTATCCTTTCAAATCAGGGCCCACCACGCAGGAGCTGGGGCCCACCGGAGGTTTCTCCGGTGTCCCGGTGGCTCAGTCCGACTCAGTCTGCTTATCTTTGCTGGTTAACAAAAATAGGGGATCCCCTCGAAAAAAATTGGCGTGGGGTCCCCCCTATTTTTGTTAACCAGCCAGATGAAGCAGACCGCTGAGGCCTGGATTTTCAGGCTGTTAAGGAGCCAAGATCCATGGACCTTGCCAGCCTGATAATACCAGGCCACAGCAGTCTGCATATCTTGGCTGATTAACAAAAATAGGGGATCCCCTCGAAAAAAATTGGCGTGGGGTCCCCCCTATTTTTGTTAACCAGCCAGATGAAGCAGACCGCTGAGGCCTGGATTTTCAGGCTGTTAAGGAGCCAAGATCCATGGACCTTGCCAGCCTGATAATACCAGGCCACAGCAGTCTGCATATCTTGGCTGATTAACAAAAATAGGGGATCCCCTCGAAAAAAATTGGCGTGGGGTCCCACCTATTTTTGTTAACCAGCCAGATGAAGCAGACCGCTGAGGCCTGGTTTTTCAGGCTGGTAAGGATCCAATATCCATGGACCTTGCAAGCCTGATAATACCAGGCCACAGCAGTCTGCTTAGCTTGGCTGGTTAATAAAAATAGGGGATCCCCTCGAAAAAAAAAACGGCGTAGGGGTCCCCCTATTTTTGTTAACCAGCCAAGTAAAATGCAGACTGCTGCGGCCTGGTATTAAAAGACTGTCAAGGCCCATGGATTTTGGCCCTCAACAGCCTGATAATACCAGGCTACAGCAGCCCCACATTTGGCGCATCAAAAGATGTGCCAATTGTGGCACTTTACCCGGCTCTTCCCACTGCCCTGTAGCGGTGGCAAGTGGGGTAATAAGGGGTTAATGTCACCGTTGATTGCACGGTGACAATAAGCCCGGTTAATAATGGAGAGGTGTCAATAAGACACCGATCCATTATTAATCCCAAAGTTATTAAATGTATAAAAAAAGACAAAGCAAGAAAAAAGTCTTTTAATGAAATAAAAGAGACAACACAGTTTTCATTAATTTTATTATACACTCATTCCTGCGACGCCATCGATCTCCTGTAAAAAAAGAAAAAAAACAAACCAACAGTATACCACCTGTCCGACGCAGTCCATAGTAACGACAGTCCCACGACGATCCAGCTCTGCTACATCGCAATGACAGGCAGAGCCTGTCATCGCGACGCAGCACAGCTGATTACCTGCTTCCCCGGCGGTGACGTCATCGGACTGACTGCTTTACGGCCGGGATTACCCAGCAGTCACTGCAGTTATCGCGAGAAACTGCATGTGACCGCCGGGGAAAGATTATGGCGGCCATGAAGCAGTCCAGCCCGTGATCTTCTGCCAGGTAAGTGCCGCTGACTCCTGACAGACCCGACCGACGGACACTGACAGTGACAGTGACAATCCCGATTCCGGTATCCGATAAGACGAAAATATCGGAACTAAGTATCGAAAGGCCGATAGAGCTAATATCGGCCGATACCCGATACTTGCGGTATCGTATCGCTCAACACTAGTTATATGTTAATTTTCGGTAACACTTACCGTCATCTAAAAGTTTATTTGCTTGTTCCTCATACATAATTGACGTCCAGATCACCAAATTCCCTCCTTTATCCGCTGATTTAAATTGGACATCCTTCCATGTTCTTAATTCCTGTAATGCCTCTTTTTCATTTTTATTGAGATTAGATGAATATTCTCTATTATGTGCCAATGTTTCAATATCTGAAGACACCATTTTTGTAAAAATATCCACAGCTGGGCATATTCCTAAAGAGGGAAATTTATTGGATTTTGAATAAAGGTGTCTAGGTATACAACTAACCTCACTGGACTCACATTCTGTCACGACGTATAACAGATATATTCAAAGATAGCAACCTATATCTAATGTGACATCATTCTAAATTTCATATAATAGAGAAAATCAACATGTATACATAGTATCTGTCAGCAATGTCTTACCTGACATAATATCCTATGTATTGTGGGTCAATTCTGTGTACGTGTCACGCTGTCTCTGGATAGAGGTGGACCGGGGTCTATGCTGACCCTGAACTGGGGTCCTGACTAGTCCCTCTACCTGGAGGTACTGTTAATGGTACAGAGGTCCAGGCCGCCAGCGTAACCCTGTCTCCTGTAGATCCCTGACCACTGTAATCTAGTCCTGAGAAGGACCCTGATTACCACCACAGGGAATGGGATGGTCACAGCTTACACACAGTCTAAGACAAACGAGACAGACAAGGGGTAAAGAAAACACAGCCTTGCATACAACACTTCCACTACAGAGGAACACAAAAGGTTAAGGAGATAAACAATAAGCGAGGAGAGGAAAAACCACAACAGGCCCTCTTAGCTTAAGTCTTCTCAGAAACGATCCGCTCTGCTGGTCTGAATGAATGCTTTCACCGGCAACTTCCCCAGCAGACCAGCAGGTATATGAAGGAAGCTAATTAACAAAACATCAATCGCAGCTGGGCGAGGCTGGTCAGCCCAGCACCGAGAGAGAAAGAATTAACTCCCTCAGTGCCGAAAAACACCCAGCACCAGAAACTCAGCTGTGCGAAGTCAGGGTGTGCAATCGCGACGATCTCCGCCGAGACACACCCGTGACACATTCCTCTTGTAAAGATTCCAGAAATTGAAAGGCTTCTTTTTCTTTGTCAGTAGTGAAAGTATCATCCTCAGATCCTGGTTTAAAATGTAGTTTTTTAAGGAGTAATTTTTTAGCAAACAGGTGAGTGTCCTTTATCGACGTGAACGCATCTATATGAGATGATGGAGAAAAAGTCAAACCTCTCTCTAAAACATCAAGCTGTACCTGTGTTAGAGTATGAGTAGATAAATTCACTACCTTGTACTGATCACGCCTTTTTGCATCAGGATTTTTAAAAATGTCTGGGATTCTTCTTTTGCCATTCCTCAAATGAAAATCTTTTGTATATTCACCATCGCTTGCTGACATGCTGCTTTCGGATTCAGATAATCTCAAAGATTCTGATTTTTCATAGTACTTTGTAGCTTGCACCACATCCTTTTTTAATTGCCAGCGGAAAATTTTATTATTTTCATAATCTGAAAGATCTCTCAAAAATTTCTTCCGTTTTCCATCACTAGTTTGTTCTTCCCACTTGTCCATATCTTTCTCCAAATCTTTTAGCCAGCCCTCTAATTTATCAGCTGGCATATCTTTATTTAAAGATTTTAATAATGTGTCTAATTCATTGTCTATTTCTTTTAAAGACATAGTGTTCTTTTCAATCAGAATATTAATGAACTCCATAGAACAGCTGGAGGCTGCCATTATCCATTTATCCGTTAAATCATCATTTTCTAAATTAAATGTGGGATATAATTGGACTCTTAGACCTCTAGGAACCATTTTTTTATCTCGATAATTCTCCAGAGAAGCTTTATTCCACCACATTTTGGTTTTGCGGTGAATTGCATTCTTATATTTAAACATTAATTCTTTATTACTTGTAGTAGCATCATGTGTGCCAGCGGAGGCACTCTGCTTGAATATATCAGCTGCTCTATGTAGCCAAGATTTCTCTTTAGCTTTTAGATCCATATTGGTAGACAATCTGTATCAAAACAGTTTAACAGTTACAAATAAATATTTTGTCCAGAGATAATTAAGCTATGGCACTTTACCTTAAATTATTGCAACATTTCCCAATTTGTCAATGAGAAAAAACAAAGCGATCCATAAAATTAACAAATTTTTATTGAAGCATATATTAAAAAAAGAAAACAATTAAAATTTCAGCAGAGTGTCTCACATGAAGAGACGTGTATGGCTCTATATTACAATAATGAACAATTTGTTGTAAACAAGTTTGTATGCGGCTTCAAATTATTACAATCAAAATTAGCTATAAATAAACATATATGCCTAGAGTGGGTAAAAACACCCCTTTTTTTTAAAAGCCTCCTAATAAATATCTGCAAGCAACGAAAAGAATGTGCTACGAATAAATAGTTATTACTGTTATATAAATAAATCCGTAAAATCCAGTGATTATTAATACAAAAAAATATATTTTGCAGACCTAAATTATTTATAGAGTAATTTTAAGGCAATGTTTTGCTAGAAATCACTATGCAATGCAAACTCATAGGAAAATGTGAAACATCACAGTGGATAGAATCAATTGCCATATCAGCATTCTACCGAGAGATGCATAAGATAAAGTGCATAAGTGATAAACGCCAAATTGGCGATATAAATAGAAACCGATTCACCTAGTAGGAGAGAGTCCATACACCGTCCTTCCACCCCGACGCGCGTTTCGCCACTGGCTTCTTCCTGGGGGCGTGGCTACGGTGGGCAAACTCCCGAGAGTGCTCACATAATGACAGCCTACGATTTAGCAGGCGTGTCATTGAACACCGCTCTGGTAGTTACGTTGTACCGAGGGAGAGGCACTGACGGTATGCGTCATTAGTCTGACATGTGACTCTGGTTCATATTTTTCATTGGTCATATAGCGTCATAAATAGATCAGCTTTTCCCACCGTAGACACGCCCCATGGAAGAAGCCAGTGGCGAAACGCACGTCGGGGTGGAAGGACGGTGTATGGACTCTCTCCTACTAGGTGAATTGGTTTCTATTTATATCGCCAATTTGGCGTTTATCACTTATGCACTTTATCTTATGCATCTCTCGGTAGAATGCTGATATGGCAATTGATTCTATCCACTGTGATGTTTCACATTTTCCTATGAGTTTGCATTGCATAGTGATTTCTAGCAAAACTTTGCCTTAAAATTACTCTATAAATAATTTAGGTTTGCAAAATATATTTTTTTGTATTAATAATCACTGGATTTTACGGATTTATTTATATAACAGTAATAACTATTTATTCGTAGCACATTCTTTTCGTTGCTTGCAGATATTTATTAGGAGGTTTTTTAAAAAAAGGGGTGTTTTTACCCACTCTAAGCATATATGTTTAATTATAGCTAATTTTGATTGTAATAATTTGAAGCCGCATACAAACTTGTTTACAACAAATTGTTCATTATTGTAATATAGAGCCATACACGTCTCTTCATGTGAGACACTCTGCTGAAATTTTAATTGTTTTCTTTTTTTAATATATGCTTCAATAAAAATTTGTTAATTTTATGGATCGCTTTTGTTTTTTCTCATTGACAAATTGGGAAATGTTGCAATAATTTAAGGTAAAGTGCCATAGCTTAATTATCTCTGGACAAAATATTTATTTGTGACTGTTAAACTGTTTTGATACAGATTGTCTACCAATATGGATCTAAAAGCTAAAGAGAAATCTTGGCTACATAGAGCAGCTGATATATTCAAGCAGAGTGCCTCCGCTGGCACACATGATGCTACTACAAGTAATAAAGAATTAATGTTTAAATATAAGAATGCAATTCACCGCAAAACCAAAATGTGGTGGAATAAAGCTTCTCTGGAGAATTATCGAGATAAAAAAATGGTTCCTAGTGGTCTAAGAGTCCAATTATATCCCATATTTAATTTAGAAAATGATGATTTAACGGATAAATGGATAATGGCAGCCTCCACCTGTTCTATGGAGTTCATTAATATTCTGATTGAAAAGAACACTATGTCTTTAAAAGAAATAGACAATGAATTAGACACATTATTAAAATCTTTAAATAAAGATATGCCAGCTGATAAATTAGAGGGCTGGCTAAAAGATTTGGAGAAAGATATGGACAAGTGGGAAGAACAAACTAGTGATGGAAAACGGAAGAAATTTTTGAGAGATCTTTCAGATTATGAAAATAATAAAATTTTCCGCTGGCAATTAAAAAAGGATGTGGTGCAAGCTACAAAGTACTATGAAAAATCAGAATCTTTGAGATTATCTGAATCCGAAAGCAGCATGTCAGCAAGCGATGGTGAATATACAAAAGATTTTCATTTGAGGAATGGCAAAAGAAGAATCCCAGACTGTAAGGAAAAGGTTGTCGCCATTTTGTATAGGGCCTGTACCAGCCTCCATTTTGTCAGTTCACACAGCCACAGACTTTTAGCTACACATTGCCTATTAGCATATCCAGTACAACAGGTTTTGATGTCCACTAGGAATCAATAGGCCTTTACATGCTAATTAGTCTAGGCCAGTGACTGAATGAGATGGTCAGTCGTATGGTAAATAGCCCAAGCTCAGGCATTGTTTCCTGCTCCATATGAATTGCAGGCCAATTAATATGCGTGCTTCAAAGCAATGGGGATGGGCCTAGCAGGTCTAAGAACTAGCCAGGACCAGGCTGCTGGTCTCATTCCATTTCACACACAGAAGCCAACAAGATGGTCTAGGAAAGACAAAGGGACTATTCAGGAACTGAAGACTGTACCTGGGAATGGCAGAGCCAAGGCCTTCCCATGACCATAATACCCGGTAATATTGATCCATAGCTTATACCTTTAAGCCTTGTACATTATTGTTGTATTTTTACTCTGACTGCCATTCCATTGTAGTTACGTTGTATAGCTTTACTGTATATTTCTGTAATTATCTAGTGCGCCCTTAAGGCAAATTAAACCATAAAATTAATCTTGGGCTGATGCTTTTACTCTGATCACGAATCTTAGAATACCCAGTGGGTAGCAGGACACCTTCCCCGGCGGCCATTTGCTCTAGGTGCAGTTCTCTTACTGACCTGAGAGACAAAGGGGGGCGCCGGAGAGCTGTACCTGTGGAGTTACGTCCCATTGGTGACGTGGGAGGAAAGGGATCGTCCGTCACATGTGGTAGCGGCGGTGGTATCAGAAGCTGTGATACCCGGGCTACCGTGTGGCGGCCGGCTGAGTTCCTCACAAATGACTGTTAAACTGTTTTGATACAGATTGTCTACCAATATGGATCTAAAAGCTAAAGAGAAATCTTGGCTACATAGAGCAGCTGATATATTCAAGCAGAGTGCCTCCGCTGGCACACATGATGCTACTACAAGTAATAAAGAACTAATGTTTAAATATAAGAATGCAATTCACCGCAAAACCAAAATGTGGTGGAATAAAGCTTCTCTGGAGAATTATCGAGATAAAAAAATGGTTCCTAGAGGTCTAAGAGTCCAATTATATCCCACATTTAATTTAGAAAATGATGATTTAACGGATAAATGGATAATGGCAGCCTCCAGCTGTTCTATGGAGTTCATTAATATTCTGATTGAAAAGAACACTATGTCTTTAAAAGAAATAGACAATGAATTAGACACATTATTAAAATCTTTAAATAAAGATATGCCAGCTGATAAATTAGAGGGCTGGCTAAAAGATTTGGAGAAAGATATGGACAAGTGGGAAGAACAAACTAGTGATGGAAAACGGAAGAAATTTTTGAGAGATCTTTCAGATTATGAAAATAATAAAATTTTCCGCTGGCAATTAAAAAAGGATGTGGTGCAAGCTACAAAGTACTATGAAAAATCAGAATCTTTGAGATTATCTGAATCCGAAAGCAGCATGTCAGCAAGCGATGGTGAATATACAAAAGATTTTCATTTGAGGAATGGCAAAAGAAGAATCCCAGACATTTTTAAAAATCCTGATGCAAAAAGGCGTGATCAGTACAAGGTAGTGAATTTATCTACTCATACTCTAACACAGGTACAGCTTGATGTTTTAGAGAGAGGTTTGACTTTTTCTCCATCATCTCATATAGATGCGTTCACGTCGATAAAGGACACTCACCTGTTTGCTAAAAAATTACTCCTTAAAAAACTACATTTTAAACCAGGATCTGATGATGATACTTTCACTACTGACAAAGAAAAAGAAGCCTTACAAATTCTGGAATCTTTACAAGAGGAATGTGAGTCCAGTGAGGTTAGTTGTATACCTAGACACCTTTATTTAAAATCTAATAAATTTCCCTCTTTAGGAATATGCCCAGCTGTGGATATTTTTACAAAAATGGTGTCTTCAGATATTGAAACATTGGCACATAATAGAGAATATTCATCTAATCTCAATAAAAATGAAAAAGAGGCATTACAGGAATTAAGAACATGGAAGGATGTCCAATTTAAATCAGCGGATTGTAACGCTGGTATTGTCTGTACTTTGTTTTCCAGCGTTACTTTGCATGTTTTTTGCATTAACCCTTTTGCTCCTTTCCCCCTAACCAGCTGGGATACTGTTGTCTGTTACCTATATGGATGCTGCTCAGTTCCCGGCTCTGCTGCGTACCCGTACTTGCGTGAGTGGCTCCGCTGCTTTGCATGACCGCCCGCATGTGCGGTTCCTGACTTGCTGTGAAAGCCGTCCGTAGCTTGAAAAGTCCTCTGCAGTGGTGCATGACTTACTGCATGGTTGGTAGCAGCCATTGTTGGGTTCCCTCTGTGTTGTGCTGTCTGGCTCTGCATAGGGGGCGCGGCCCACACCTGTCCTGCTTTTATGTGGATTGGGTGTTTACTAGAGTTACTGCTCCAGCCTATCGCTGTGAAGCAGCTCATATATAAAGTTCCCCAGCCCTAGTGGGCGTTGCCAGAGCTTCGCATTGAATCCACATTGAATCCCTGAACCTAGCCGTATGTGGTTGTGTGTTCAGCTCCTGCTCTGAAGTTGATCAGCTCTGGAGAGCTGATTCCCTGTTCCTGCTGTGTCTTGTTCCCTGATCCTGGATCAAACCCGGTACCTGAATGTCTGAATTGTGTCTTGTGTTTCCGCCTATGCTGGGGGCTGATTACCCAGATCGCCGTTCCTGGAGGCTGTATATCCAGGCCTGTTCCTGCTGTGTCTAATTACCTGAACCCCTGATCTTGGATCGCATCCTGTACCTGACTTTCTGAACTGTGTCCTCTGTGTTATGTTCCTGAAATCCTGCTGTGTCCAGAACCCTGTGCCAGTGACTGTGAATCCTTGCTATATAACCTG
This sequence comes from Oophaga sylvatica, assembly GCA_033576555.1. NCBI lineage: Eukaryota > Metazoa > Chordata > Amphibia > Anura > Dendrobatidae > Oophaga > Oophaga sylvatica. The sequence goes on from JARQOD010000002.1 coordinate 431,858,139, forward strand.
AGTTCATCTTGGAAGGAGGAGTCCGGTGTGTGCTGAGTTTCTGTTACTCTGTGCTCAGCCTCTGTGCAATCCCCGGCCAGCTCCCGTTGAGCCTGGCGGGGCTTGCACCAGACCGCTGGGGTTCCTTTTCAGGTCGCTGCCAGATGTCCGGATCCTATGCCTGATGACCATGGCCTGATGTCCGATGTCCGACGACCACTTCCAGATGTCCGGATCCTGCCGATCATTGCCAGATGTCCGGAGCCTGCTGATCGGTGCCAGATGTCCGGAGTCCGAGGCCTGTGTTCCAGTCCGTGTTCCTGTGATTCAATCCATGTTCCTGTCCGTGTTCCTGACTCCCTGAGACCCAGTCCGTGTTCCTGTCTGTGTTCCTGACTCTCTGAGATCCAATCCGTGTTCCTGTTGTTCCTGTGCAGTCTAACTCTGTTTCAGCCATCAGCTCCTGATTCCAGTTACCTGTCTGTTACCTGTCGGCTTGCCTGTCTGCCATCCGTCTGCAGTTCCTTCCAGAGGTTCGGACGTCATCTGCAGAGATCCCCGGCTCTTGCCTGCTCACCTAGGAGCGATCATCTGCCATCCGACTGCAGCTCCATCCGGAAGTTCGGACATCATCTGCAGAGATCCCCGGCTCTTGCCTGCTCACCTGGGAGCGATCATCTGCCATCCGACTGCAGCCTACCTGGAGGCTCCACCATATCAGGTCGTATATACCTGCCTGTCTAGAGACTGCCTGGTCACTTGTCGTGACAACCTGCCTGTCCCAGAGACTGCCTGGTCACTTGTCGTGACAACCTGCCTGTCCCAGAGACTGCCTGGTCACTTGCCGTGACAACCTGCCTGTCCCAGAGACTGCCTGGTCACTTGCCGTGACAACCTGCCTGCCCTGGTCACTTGCCGTGACAACCTGCCTGCCTGGTCACTTGCCGTGACAACCTGCCTGCCTGGTCACTTGCCGTGACAACCTGCCTGCCCTGGTCACTTGCCGTGACAACCTGCCTGTCCCAGAGATTGCCCTGGTCACTAGCCGTGACAACCTGCCTGTCCCAGAGACTGCCTGGTCACTTGCTGTGACAACCTGCCTGTCCCAGAGACTGCCTTGGTCACTTGCCGTGACAACCTGCCTGTCCTGCCGGTTCCTCCTTGGTCTACCCTGTGATGACGTCTGTCCTGGGTCGGTGTCTGATGTTCTCCTGCTGAGCCTGTGCTACGCCTGAGGCCTGAGAGAGAGGCCGTCCTAGTATGCCCGTGCCAGATGACCCTGGACTTCATCAACCCGTGATGACCCCGCCATCGTCTGACGTTCGTCCTGGGCCGGTGTCTGATGTTCTCCTGCTGAGCCTGTGCTACGCCCGAGGCCTAAGAGTGAGGCCATACTAGTATGCCCGTGCCAGATGATCCTGGACTTCATCAACCCGTGATGACCCCGCCATCGTCTGAAGTCTGTCTGAGGTCGGTGTCTGATGTTCTCCTGCTGAGCCTGTGCTACGCCTAAGGCCTGAGAGAGAGGCCGTCCAAGTATGCCTGTGCCAGATAACCCTGGACTGCATCTACCCGTGATGTCCTCCAGCACTCGTCTGTGATCCTGAGTTGTGTACCCTTCTCTGATGTGCGGAATCGGGAGCCCGGTCTTATATTCTGTTTATGTACTTTTGTTTCTTTAAGTAAACTTTATGTTTCTTCTTACCTGAAGTTGTGCGGTGTTGTCTAGTCCTGCAGGTCACCACCTTGCCCACATGCTCAGCTGCCACGGATCCCGGTCGCTGCCCTTCCCTAGTCCGGGCAGGCCCGGGTCTCCCTCCGTGGTCCAGTGGGTCCACAGTCTCTTACCATCTGGGACCCATGCCTCACGTCGTCGTGGACTGGCGGCGTGGGAGCATTGGCTAGCTAGGCAAGCTATGCCATGTCCCGACGCCCCACAGCCGTGGGAAGCGCTACACGGATAAAGGAGGGAATTTGGTGATCTGGCCGTCAATTATGTATGAGGAACAAGCAAATAAACTTTTAGATGATGGTAAGTGTTACCGAAAATTAACATATAACCCTTTACCTTCTTTTCAGGCGAAGCTGATGAATATTCTTGAAGCAGCATATAAAAATGGAATAATAAACAAATGCCTACTGGAAAATATCTCCAAAATTCAACCTAGGCTGCCTACTTTTTACTTAATTCCAAAACTGCACAAAAATCCAATAAACCCTCCTGGACGCCCGATAATTTCTGGAAATGGGGGATTATGTGAAGTCATCTCAGATATTGTGGATTACTTTTTGAAGCCGATTGTAACAACACATCCATCTTTTGTTAAAGATACTACTTCTGTATTGCAAAAAATTGATCAGGTGCATTTGGACCAGAACATGATTATGGTCACCGCTGACGTTGAAGCCCTCTATACATCAATAAAACATGAAGATGGCTTGAGGGCAGCCTCGTGGTTTCTGAAAACAAGTAACATAGAAAAATCTATGATTAATCTTATCCTGACCCTGCTGGAATTTATATTGAATCATAATGTTTTTACCTTCAATAAAAAATTTTTTTTACAGTTACAAGGCACAGCGATGGGGGCATCTTGTGCGCCCTCATACGCTAATTTATTTTTAGGTGCCTGGGAACAAGAGATTTTTTCAGATGAAGGTATCCCAGAAATGGAAAAAGTTCACAACTGGATTCGTTATATAGACGATATTTTTTTTATCTGGGAAGGCTCAGTTTGTGATTTAGAGAAACTAATGTGTAAATTGAATTCCAATAAGCTTAATATCAAACTGATATACAAATCGGGTCGAAATTTGGATTTCTTGGATGTAAAAATCACTGCGTCAGATGATGGGATTCTATATACGGACATATTTCGAAAACCAACAGCAACTAATTCTTTTTTACGAGCAGATTCTGCACACCCTAAATCTATGATTCGAGGCATCCCAATAGGCCAATTTCTTAGAGCGAAACGCATCTGTTCAAGCGATGAGTCTTTTCAACAACAGTCGAGGGACCTTGCATGCAGATTTCAACAGCGAGGATATAGCAATAAGATGATTAGAAAGGGATACAGAAGAGCTTTTAAGGCCAATAGAAATGAATTACTATATGGCAATAATAAGAAGAAAAGACAAGACGAATTTGGACAAGTTCGCTTTATTTCAACCTACTGCAATGAATGGCAAGGTCTGACATCTATTTTAAAGAAAGATTGGAAGATTCTCCAATCAGATCCAATTCTCAAACAAATATTGCCTGATTCCCCTTCTTGCGTTGCTAGAAGATCTCCCAACCTGAAAGATAAATTAGTACATAGCCATTATGATCCAAAAAGAAACACTCTGAATGATGGAAATACCATAAAAGGTTTTTTCCCATGTGAAATTTGTAAAGCCTGCTATAATCTGGAAAAATCTACATCATTTACCAATCATGATGCATCCCGTACATATGATATTAGAAAGCATCTGACATGTTCTTCTACGGCAGTGATATATCATGCGATGTGTCCATGTAAAAAAGTTTACATTGGTTTAACAACTAGGCAGTTAAAAATTAGGGTTAGAGAACATGTTCGGGACATTGAAAAAGCTAGTACTATACAAGATGTCTCTCTGTTAAAAACACTGCCGAGACATTTTAAACTTTTCCATGAATGTAATCCTAAAGGTTTAAAAATTAAGGCAATCGATCAAATTAATCTTGGCTTTAGAGGAGGAGACATTGCAAAGATTCTGGCCCAACTTGAAAGTAAGTGGATCTATAGATTGGGCACTATGAACCCTAGGGGCCTCAATGAGAGTTTTGGTTTCTCAGCATTTCTATAAGAATACTAAAATATGTGATATATAATTCTTGTATGTAGCATTATGTTTTATGGGTGGGAAGTTTTTTCTTTTATAATAAATTTTGGTTTTAAATTTAGTTTTATAATAAATATCTATATTTTATTAGATATTGATGTGTATTTAATTTATCTTTTAGTTATTGCTATTATGTGGCCATTTCAAACAGTTGTGGATGAGATTGAACAAGCATGGGACATCGGTGTATCAAGCAGCCCACTTAATAATGAAGATTAGGCGAAAGCTCCAAAGACTATTTAATTTACTATCTGCTACTCCATATTATATTATTTAATTCATTATCATGTTATTCGTCTGTTACGAAGTTTTGGATTCATTAAGATTGAGATCATGATGGTTATGGGTTAATAATATTTATATATTTAGTATGGTTTATGTTGTTAAATATTTTTTATATATATTCTCAATGCACTTTAATGCACCTTATTTTGATTAATTAAGGATACATACATATATTTATTATTAATTTATACACTGTAATATTTATTGTTATAATTATTAAGTTAGTTCATTTGAATATTATATTGTTATTTTTATGATACAATTTTATTATTTTTTTCTTATATAGGGCATTATGTTGATATTTGTAACAGATAGTAGATTTAATATATCTATTTATGTTTTGAATATACTTCATATAAAGTTAGTTGTTTATTTAGAATTACATATAGCAATTGAATGGGGGTTTATTAATTATATTACTATCTATCCGGTTTTTAGAATAATGATGCACTGTGGTTGGCTTGTATGTTTATATATATATGGGTTATATTTATATTTATGTATATGTATTTATAAATTTATAGATGTGATATACTATTAGTAACATTAGTTACTTCTTTTAATTAATGGTTAATTCACTCATTAGTCACTTTCACTTATCCCCTTTTCTTTTATCACATCACTGGGGTTTAAATTAAGCACTTTCATGCGAATATTAATTATTTATTGTCTTGTGCACTTTCAGAATAATAGTTTAATCGGTGATAGTACTTCTTTGGTTCGGCACTTCACTATTTGGGCTATAGCATGAGTCCAGTTCAGCAGAACGCATACGCTGATTTCCCAGACCTCGGCAAACTCCCGAGAGTGCTCACATAATGACAGCCTACGATTTAGCAGGCGTGTCATTGAACACCGCTCTGGTAGTTACGTTGTACCGAGGGAGAGGCACTGACGGTATGCGTCATTAGTCTGACATGTGACTCTGGTTCATATTTTTCATTGGTCACATAGCGTCATAAATAGATCAGCATTTCCCACCGTAGCCACACCCCCAGGAAGAAGCCAGTGGCGAAACGCGCGTCGGGGTGGAAGGACGGTGTATGGACTCTCTCCTACTAGGTGAATCGGTTTCTATTTATATCGCCAATTTGGCGTTTATCACTTATGCACTTTATCTTATGCATCTCTCGGTAGAATGCTGATATGGCAATTGATTCTATCCACTGTGATGTTTCACATTTTCCTATGAGTTTGCATTGCATAGTGATTTCTAGCAAAACTTTGCCTTAAAATTACTCTATAAATAATTTAGGTCTGCAAAATATATTTTTTTGTATTAATAATCACTGGATTTTACGGATTTATTTATATAACAGTAATAACTATTTATTCGTAGCACATTCTTTTCGTTGCTTGCAGATATTTATTAGGAGGTTTTTTAAAAAAAGGGGTGTTTTTACCCACTCTAGGCATATATGTTTATTTATAGCTAATTTTGATTGTAATAATTTGAAGCCGCATACAAACTTGTGTGAGACAGTGAAGGAATATGTGTTGAATGGGGGTACATTTCACCTAGGTATAAGGGAAATGTGTGGTTTTGTAAACCTAGTGGTAGAGAAAGGTCACTACACCTCACATTCAGCACACACTTGCAGCTCAGGCCTGAAATCACTCAGGTGTTAATTAGGAGACCAGAAGTAGGTGTCTGCAAACACAATCTGGGAGCTGGCTTAGTCTGGACACAGGAAGGTGTCCCGGCACAAGAAGCAGTCTCCAGGTGTAGGAGCTGTCTTAGTCTGGACCCAGGAGGGGTCCCGGCACAAGAAGCAGTCTCCAGGAGTGGGAGCTGGCTTAGTCTGGACACAGGAAGGTGTCCCGGCACAAGAAGCAGTCTCCAGGAGTTTGAGCTATCTCAGTCTGGGTGCAGGAAGTACCCCGGACACAGGAGTAGTCTCAGTGAGAATCCGTGCGAACAGCGGCTGAATAGGAGTGGATCTCTCTCAAGTCTGGACGTTGGAGTTGCCTTCAGACACAGGGAGGAGTATCTGTGAAACTCCATACTGGTAACATATATCATATGTGTTGTTTTGGGCACAGACTGGTAGAGTCTGGGTCCCGGATAGAGAGGACCATCTATCTAAGTGTAATTAGTGGCTAGACAAGCCCAGGTTTTCTGTTTATGATTTGTTTTTATCTGTTTGCTGTGGACTTTAATAAATCTGGTTGCGGCCAGTTTTCACCAAAACTGCTGTCTGAATGAACTGTTTTCGTGCCATTCTGTCTACCCAGACAGCGATCCTAGAGCTATATCCCTTGGAAATGTTACAATTGGCGGAGAATGCTGGGGCAGCGCAGTGGCTGATACAGTTGGTGCTGGAGTGTGCGTGCGGCACAGTGGCGAGAGACAGCAATAAAGGTGAAGTCTGTTGAAGTAGCAGCAGAGGAAAAAAAAGTGTGTCAGCAGAAACGTCTGTTTGGAGCAGTCTTAAAGAGACAGGAGCCCTAATAGACTTTGCAAAGAAAAAAAAAAAAAGTGTCTGCACAGCAGAGCTGAATTTTTTTATGGAGAAGACTGTAGAGTGTGTATGTCTTGAGTGAAGACTGCCGTTGTTAAGACAGAGAAGTCTGACAGCATGGATGACAGCATGGAGGCGCTGTTTGAACAAATGGCGCAAGTTAATGTGCAACATAAGACTGCCATGGTTGAGACAGATAAGTCCGGCAGTATGGAGGAGCTCATTGAGTACCTGGTACAGGCCCAGCAGAGCATGCAACTGCAGTACCAGCAGCAGCAGCAGGAGAATAACCAGTTGTTGGAGCAGGTTGCAGCTCTCAACACCTCGTCCCAGAGTAATGTTGTGAAGGTACCTGCGTTGTCCGCTGTAAAGAAGGCGGTAAGACGGTCCTTGAAAAAAATGACACCTCGTGATGATGTGGAGGTATATCTCACTAGGTTTGAGAGACTGGCAGAGAAGGAGAATCTGCCCCTATCTGAGTGGGCCATGATGGTCGCACCCTATCTGATTGGAGAACCCCAAATGGTCTATGCTGACCTGAGCGAGCAGGACAGCCAAGACTATGCCAAGATGAAAGCGGAGATTCTTACCCGGCTGGGTGTTACGGTGACAGCCCGTGCCAGGGGAGTTCATGACTGGAGATACAGTTGGGAGTCTGCAGTCAGCAGGCCTGATTATGGAGTTGAAAAGGTGGTAGTGAACCGCTACACCCGAGCATGTCCTCCTGAGGTACAGCCAGAGGTCGGACAAGGAGACCACCAGGACGCCAATCGTCTGGTCAGCCTGTTGGAGAAGGCCTTCGCCAGCAAAGACTGTCTCCGTGACCAGCCGTCTGAGAGGTCGTCACTTCAGAGTTCCCGGACGCTGAACTCTCGCGGTAAGAGCGTTCCAGCTGTTGGGGACATGGGGTATGCTGATAAGCGGGTTCAGGCCCGAGGGGACATGTGGGTGGAAAAGTGTGATGGACAGGGTTGGAGATGTCGTGAAATTGCAGACGGCTGTCCACTAGAGGGGGAGCCTATGTGCCGTGATGTTGGCAGATCCCTCTCTCCCTGCGCAGAGCCTGTGTGTGTGTCCACCTCAGCCGAAGAGACTGGACCACAGGTGTGCCCGGTGGTTGTAAATGACTGCCCAGCACAGGCCCTCTTGGACTCAGAGAGTCCAGTGACTTCCGTATGTGACAGCCTGATTGATAGGGAATTCATCCCTGATAAGCACCTGAGTATGGTGTGCATCCATGGAGACACCAAAGTCTACCAGAGACTGCCGTGGACTTGGTCCCTAAACTCGGGGAGGTTTCATATGAAGTGGGGGTAGTGAAGAACCTGGTGCACCCCGTCATATTGGTAATGACTTTCCCCGGTCTAAGGATCTCTGGGGAAGAAATGTTTCTGATGGACAGTGTGATGAAGCTCCTACTGAGGGTGCGCAGTCCCGAGGGGCCGAACACAATACTAGTGGGCCGTTAAACTTATGTGATGATAATAATGATGACCATGATAATGATGATGATGATAATGATAATGATGATGATGATGATGATCATGATGATGATGATGATAATGATAATGATGCTGATGCTGATAATGATAGTAATGATGATTATGATAGTGATGATGATACTGATCATAGCCATGATAATGATATTGATAATAATGATGACTGTGATAGTGATGAAATTCCTTTGCAGGTGATGTTGGGAGACGAGGATGGTGGTTCTCGGGAACCGAGTGTCCCTGACTTGCCTGTGTCCTGTGACAATTTTGAGAGGGAGCAGTGGCGAGACCCCACTCTTAGGACGACACAGGAAAATATGATTGTTCTAAATGAGGTTTCCCAGGAGCCTGGCTCTGAGGAGAGGTTTCCTCATGCTGCCATGGACAATAGCCTATTGTATAGGGACACTGAAGTCCAGGGAGAGGTCGTGAGTCAGCTCCTAGTACCTGAACTATATAGAAGTATAGTGCTGGGGTTGTCACATAGTCACATACTTGAGGGACCAGATGGTGCAGTTAATGTTGTGGATGACATGTTGACTAGGGTTCCGGATCGGGATGTGAATGAGAATGAATTGTATAACACTGACAGTGAGCAGGATATGAATGAAAATGAAGGGTATAGCCCTGACAGTGAGCCAGATGTGATTGAAGAAGTAGAGGCTTCTGGGCATGTCCTGCCAGAAGAGCCTGAAGGTGGGGAACTGGAGAAAAGTGAAAAACCCCCTATACCTTCTGTGATAGTTGGTGACACATGGTCAGTGCACCAGGGACAGGAGGTACGTGAGTTTCTGAGAAAGAGTCAGCAGAAGTGTTCGGATGTGCCGGGTCGTACTTCTCTGGCCAGGCACTATATTGAAACTGAGCCCGGCCCTAGGGTCAAGATGAAGCCGTGCAGGATACCCGAGGCCCGCAGAGAGTATAGGCCTGGGAGGGTACAGGGTAGTGCGGATGCTTCAGATGAAGAGAAAGCTGATGTTGGCTATGACTCAGGTGACGATGCAAATGACAGTGGTGAAGATGAAGCTGATGAGGGCCATGACTGGTCCAGAGTTCACTGTCTCTGTTGGATTGTTGACCAGCCCTCTGGTCTGGATGACCAGCCCTCCGGTCTGGAGAAGAGGGAGGGGATATGTGAGACAGTGAAGGAATATGTGTTGAATGGGGGGTACATTTCACCTAGGTATAAGGGAAATGTGTGGTTTTGTAAACCTAGTGGTAGAGAAAGGTCACTACACCTCACATTCAGCACACACTTGCAGCTAAGGCCTGAAATCACTCAGGTGTTAATTAGGAGACCAGAAGTAGGTGTCTGCAAACACAATCTGGGAGCTGGCTTAGTCTGGACACAGGATGGTGTCCCGGCACAAGAAGCAGTCTCCAGGTGTAGGAGCTGTCTTTGTCTGGACCCAGGAGGGGTCCCGGCACAAGAAGCAGTCTCCAGGAGTGGGAGCTGGCTTAGTCTGGACACAGGAAGGTGTCCCGGCACAAGAAGCAGTCTCCAGGAGTTTGAGCTATCTCAGTCTGGGTGCAGGAAGTACCACGGACACAGGAGTAGTCTCAGTGAGAATCCGTGCGAACAGCGGCTGAATAGGAGTGGATCTCTCTCAAGTCTGGACGTTGGAGTTGCCTTCAGACACAAGGAGGAGTATCTGTGAAACTCCATACTGGTAACATATATCATATGTGTTGTTTTGGGCACAGACTGGTAGAGTCTGGGTCCCGGATAGAGAGGGCCATCTATCTAAGTGTAATTAGTGGCTAGACAAGCCCAGGTTTTCTGTTTATGATTTGTTTTTATCTGTTTGCTGTGGACTTTAATAAATCTGGTTGCGGCCAGTTTTCACCAAAACTGCTGTCTGAATGAACTGTTTTCGTGCCATTCTGTCTACCCAGACAGCGATCCTAGAGCTATATCCCTTGGAAATGTTACACTTGTTTACAACAAATTGTTCATTATTGTAATATAGAGCCATACACGTCTCTTCATGTGAGACACTGCAGAAATTTTAATTTTTTTCTTTTTTTTAATATATGCTTCAATAAAAATTTGTTAATTTTATGGATCGCTTTTGTTTTTTCTCATTGACAAATTGGGAAATGTTGCAATATATAAAAACCTGTCTAATACACTTAGACAACACGCTCCCCGAAGAAGCACGAATGCGAAACGCGCGTTGGGGTCCTCCTGCCCACATTTCAGCAAGGTTGGTCTTTGGCATCTTATATATATATCATTCAATATCTTCACTTATACTCTTTAATCTATTTACCATCATGGCCGGTATCTCTGAATCTTTGAACCACTGAATGTTACTTTGATAATTTGGCTGTTAGTTTATGTCTCTCTATATGTTTTTTGTAGGTCAGTGTTTGGACCACATATATTGCACTATTGCACTTTACATCGGATATTATTGACCTCTGAGAGACATTCGTGTTTTCATTTTGCATATATATTTTATGTAGGTCCTTTTGTGACCATATATACAGTAGAATACTTTTTGCACTTTATATCTGACAGCATTTATCTATTTTTACCTTCATTCTGGTGGTCCATTTTATATTCATGGCCAATTATGATTTTTTTTTCATTTATGGGTATACTTGATATATACAGGTCTAATTAATTTGTTGCTGATGTATCGACCTTGTTAAGTGTGGTGTCTAGGTGTCGCTGATTCCCTTGTTTTCATGCTGAAATATAATATACTATTTTATTAAATTTATCATTTTTGTATCAATAAAATTTGTACATTTTTATACATTGCTCCTTGGTCCTATTTTTTCTTTAGGGTTTCTGCTGTTTATTCAGCTGGAAGAGCACCTATATAGTGTAGTGGAGAGTGCAGTGGTCACAGCGAAACACATTGAACAGTCTGGCTCTGTACTGGGAAGATGGAGGTCCTTAACCTAACCTGTTGTTCTGCAATAACATTCCTCACAGGCTATGTGCTGCTGTCCGCAACCAAAATGTTTGTGCCTCTGTCATATAATACAGATTAAAAATTCATGTGTTTTACCTACTACCTATTGCACATAATTTCGCCTGGCTCATTCCTCATGACAACAAAGGGTCCCAACTTCCTCCAAAATACAGCAGAATGTGGTATGCTCATGATGTTAATTCAACCAAACACGTGCGCACACACCCAGGGACACTTGTATAGGGTGTTTAGGGACACAGAAGTCACCATCGGCCAGTCTTTGTCATGTGTGCATTGCCACGAAGATCGTCGCGGTTGCACATTTTGACTTCTCACAGCTGAGCTGCTGTTTCTTTGTGTTTGGCAGCTAGGGAGTTAATTCTGTCTGTGCTTGGTGCTGGGACTGGGTGCAGTTTCTCCCGGCTGCAATTGATTATTTGTTGATTGGTTTCCTTTAAATTCCTGGTTGTCTGCTTGGGGAGTTGCCAGTGAAACCTTCATGCAGACCACAGATAGGAATGAATCTGTATAGACTTTAGTTGTGAGCTCCTTAGTTGTTCTAAGCTCAACTTGGTTAGAGTTTATTTCCCAGACCATTTATGTTCCTTTGGTGTTTGAGTGTGTATGCAAGCGAGTGTTATCCTATCTGTCTTATATGTCTAATCTGTGTATTTAGCTAAGATCAGCCCATATCCCTTTGGTAGTAGTCAGGATCCTTCTTAGGACTGATTACAGGGTTCAGGGTCTGATAGGAGACAGGGTTAGGTTGGAGACTTGGACCTCTGAACCATTATCAGTACCTCCAAGGTGAGGGATTAGTTAGGACCCCAGTTTAGGGTCAGGTTAGATCCCGGTCCACCTCTTTCCTGTTTCAGCTCATCAAGTCCTCAAGATTAACCCTGAGTTCAGCAGATATCGTGTCAGGTAAATCTATTCTATACTTACATGCTGATGTTGCTATACTAGTTGTTGTATAGAGTGTTGTTCCTGTATTAATAGTTTACTGACATTGTATACATATCATTAGACAGCGTGACATTTTCACTGGCCATAAAAATTATCTCCAGTTACCATGGATCCAGTAGCCCAGCTGGCTCTGCAGTTGCAGGGATTATCCATGGAGCTGACGGACATTAAGTCCAAAGTTTTGTCTCCCCTGGAGCAAACCAGAGTTGAACCTAAGGTTGCTCTCCCGGACAGGTTCACTGGTGGGCGAGACAAATTTTTCACCTTCCGGGAGGCATGTAAATTGTATTTTCGGCTTCGGCCTCGATCATCAGGGAGTGAGGAGCAGAGAGTGGGAATTGTTATCTCACTTCTGCAAGGGGACCCTCAATCCTGGGCATTTTCCCTTCCTCCGGGATCCCCGGCTCTACTGTCTGTAGATCAATTTTTTACTGCCCTGGGATTGGTATATGATGACCCAGATCGGGTCTCTCTTGCTGAGACAAAATTACGTAAGATACAGCAGGGAGATCGTCCGGCAGAGGAATTTGCTTCTGAGTTTCGTAGATGGGCCACAGATACTCAGTGGAATGACCCAGCTCTTAGGAGCCAGTTTTGTCATGGGCTTTCTGATAAATTAAAAGACGTTTTGGCTCAGTATGAGTCTCCTCCTTCTCTGGAGGCTGCTATGGCCTTAGCTATCCGTACTGATAGACGGCTTCGGGAGAGGGGTGAGGTAACCCCACTCCCTGTTGTTTCTCCACCTACCACTAAAGTCCCTTATGTTGAGGTTCCCCTTGTCTGTTCGGATGAGCCTATGCAGTTGGGAGGGACATCATTTCGTAGGAGGGGATTGGCGGTACGCCGCAGGACTAGAAGATGTTTTTTCTGCGGGAAAGAGGGACATTTTGTTGGAGAATGTCCATCCCGTGCCTTGTTGAGCCAAAAGTCGCCGGAAAACTGTTAATCCCAGGTTGTGTGGTGGACGACAACCTGGGAGTATGTATTTCATCCGCCAGTTCTTCTCAGTTCCTTGTACCAGTGGAGGTGGTAGTTGGTACGAGAGTGGAGAGATTGTCTGTTCTTCTTGATAGTGGTTCCGGGGCTAATCTGGTTGACGCTCAGTTTGCTCAGGCTCAAGGTATGCATCTGAGTGTATTGGTCAAACCGATCCCTATATTCTCCATTGAAGCCAGGCCTCTCGGCCAAGGTAGCTTTGTTCATGAGGTTCATAACATTGACCTTCGGGTAGGGGCAATACATAGGGAACAATTATCTTGTTATGTGTTGGAGGGTCTACCTACTCCCATTGTGTTGGGACTTCCTTGGTTGGTTAAACATAACCCTGTGATTAATTGGCAGTCCAGAGAAATAAGCCAATGGGGTGAGTTTTGCAAAAGCAACTGCATGAACACAGTCATCAGTGCGGTCGTGCCTAGTACATTGCCTCCTTTTTTGGAGGATTTTGGGGATGTTTTCTCTGAGGAGGGGTGTCAGGAGTTGCCTCCTGATCGCGTGTATGACTGCTCTATTAATCTCCTTCCTGATGCTAAGTTGCCTAAAGCTAGGTTGTATAATCTTTCTGGTCCTGAGAGGCAGGCTATGAAAGATTATATTTCTGAAAGTCTGGCCAAAGGGCATATTAGACCTTCATCTTCCCCAGTAGCCGCGGGGTTCTTCTTTGTGAAGAAGAAAGATGGAGGCCTACGCCCTTGCTTGGATTTCCGCAAACTTAATCGGATTACTGTTCGAGATCCGTATCCACTCCCTCTTATTCCTGATCTCTTCAATCAAATTGTTGGCGCCAAATGGTTTTCTAAATTGGATCTCAGGGGGGCGTATAATCTGATTAGGATAAAAGAGGGGGATGAGTGGAAAACGGCGTTTAACACGCCGGAGGGACATTATGAGAACCTAGTCATGCCTTTTGGTCTGACTACTGCACCAGCAGTATTCCAACATTTTGTTAATGACATTTTTCGTCACCTTGTGGGGCTGTTTGTGGTTGTATATTTGGACGACATTTTAATTTACTCGCCAGATCTTGTGTCTCATCAGGAGCATGTGAGACAGGTGTTGCAGATCTTGCGAGACAATAAATTATACGCCAAACTGGAGAAGTGTGTATTTGCCGTACAGGAACTTCAGTTTTTGGGTTTTTTGGTGTCAGCTTCCGGTTTCCGTATGGACCCTGAAAAGGTGAGAGCAGTGCTTGAATGGGATCAGCCAGGGGATCTTAAGGCTCTGCAGCGTTTTTTTGGGGTTTGCTAACTACTACCGGAAATTTATTTGTAATTTCTCATCTGTCGTCAAACCTCTCACTGACATGACAAGAAAAGGGACGGATTTTTCTAAATGGTCGGACAAAGCTTGCCAAGCCTTTTCCTCTTTGAAGAAATGTTTTGCTTCGGCACCCGTTCTCATCCAACCAGATGCATCTCAGCCGTTCATTGTGGAGGTGGATGCGTCTGACGTAGGGGTGGGTGCTATACTGTCCCAGGGTCCGTCCCCTGGTAAATGGCATCCGTGCGCTTTCTTTTCTAAGAAATTGTCGTCCGCCGAAAGGAATTATGATATCGGCAATAGGGAACTTTTGGCCATTAAGTTAGCTTTTGAAGAATGGCGTCACTTTTTGGAGGGGGCAGTCCACCCGGTTACCGTTATTACTGATCACAAGAACCTGTTGTATTTGGAATCCGCTAAGCGTCTGAATTCCAGACAAGCTCGATGGTCGTTGTTTTTTACCAGGTTTAATTTTGTCGTCACTTATCGCCCGGGGTCTAAGAATGTAAAGGCTGATGCCTTGTCTCGCAGTTTCCCAGGGGCCGGGAAAACGGATGACCCGAGTCCTATCCTTCAGGAGGGGGTGGTAGTGTCGGCTGTATTTTCTGAGCTTGAGGAGGAGGTGTTAGAGGCTCAGGGGGACGCCCCTGCAGGACCTCCAGGGAGATTGTTTGTCCCAAATCTGTTGAGACAAAAGGTTATTGAGGCACATCATAATTCTGCTCTAGCAGGACATCCAGGGAGTAAGGCTACTTTAGATCTCCTTTCTCGCCGGTTTTGGTGGCCTAATGCTAATAAAGATGTTATAACTTTTGTCGCGTCATGTGGGGTGTGTGCTCGCTCTAAAACCCCTCATACCCGTCCGTCTGGAACCCTTTTACCCTTGAAACTTCCGGAGCGTCCATGGACTCATTTATCTATGGACTTCATTACGGACCTTCCTCCGTCGTCAGGGAATACTGTCATACTGGTGGTTGTTGACAGGTTCAGTAAGATGGCACATTTCGTTGCTCTTCCTGCACTCCCTAATGCTAAAACTCTGGCGCAGGTGTTCATTAGGGAGATCGTTAGACTTCATGGGTTGCCTTCTGATGTGGTGTCAGATAGGGGGTCTCAGTTTGTGTCCAAATTTTGGAGGGCATTTTGTTTACGTCGGGGGATGCAATTGTCATTTTCCTCGGCTTTTCATCCGCAGACCAATGGTCAGACAGAGCGTCTGAATCAGAGCTTAGAGACATATCTCCGGTGTTTTGTCTCAGAGAACCAAGAGGACTGGTCTTCTTTCTTGCCTCTGGCAGAGTTCGCTCTTAACAACAGGCGGAGCGAGTCCACTGGTAAGTCCCCGTTTTTTGGGGCATATGGTTTTCATCCCCAGTTTTGTACTTTCAATGGGGGGGGCCCTTCTGGGGTTCCTGAGGAGGAGCGTTTCTCGTCGTCACTTGCTTCTGTGTGGAGAGGTGTATTGAATAATCTGAGTGCGATGGGGAACCGTTACAAACGTATGGCTGATAGGAGGAGAGTTTCTGGTCCAGATCTGAATGTGAACGATCTGGTATGGTTGTCTACCAGGAATATAAAACTTAAAGTGCCCTCCTGGAAACTGCGTCCCAGATTCATCGGGCCGTACAGGATCAGTTCCATAATTAATCCTGTGGCATTTCGTCTGGACCTCCCTCCTACGTTTAAAATTCATAATGTGTTCCACAAGTCATTACTTAAAAGGTATGTGGCACCAGTCATACCGTCACCTCTACCTCCTCCTCCTGTGTTGGTCAATGGTAACTTGGAATTTCAAGTATCAAAGATCATTGACTCACGTCTGAATCGCCGGTCCCTTCAGTACTTGGTGCATTGGAAGGGGTATGGTCCAGAGGAGAGGACGTGGGTCCCTGCGTCTGATGTTAACGCAGATCGTTTGGTTCGGACCTTCCACAGAACTCACCCGGGCAGGCCTGGCCCTGAGGGTCCGGAGGCCCCTCGTAGAAGGGGGGGTACTGTCATGTGTGCATTGCCACGAAGATCGTCGCGGTTGCACATTTTGACTTCTCACAGCTGAGCTGCTGTTTCTTTGTGTTTGGCAGCTAGGGAGTTAATTCTGTCTGTGCTCGGTGCTGGGACTGGGTGCAGTTTCTCCCGGCTGCAATTGATTATTTGTTGATTGGTTTCCTTTAAATTCCTGGTTGTCTGCTTGGGGAGTTGCCAGTGAAACCTTCATGCAGACCACAGATAGGAATGAATCTGTATAGACTTTAGTTGTGAGCTCCTTAGTTGTTCTAAGCTCAACTTGGTTAGAGTTTATTTCCCAGACCATTTATGTTCCTTTGGTGTTTGAGTGTGTATGCAAGCGAGTGTTATCCTGTCTGTCTTATATGTCTAATCTGTGTATTTAGCTAAGATCAGCCCATATCCCTTTGGTAGTAGTCAGGATCCTTCTTAGGACTGATTACAGGGTTCAGGGTCTGATAGGAGACAGGGTTAGGTTGGAGACTTGGACCTCTGAACCATTATCAGTACCTCCAAGGTGAGGGATTAGTTAGGACCCCAGTTTAGGGTCAGGTTAGATCCCGGTCCACCTCTTTCCTGTTTCAGCTCATCAAGTCCTCAAGATTAACCCTGAGTTCAGCAGATATCGTGTCAGGTAAATCTATTCTATACTTACATGCTGATGTTGCTATACTAGTTGTTGTATAGAGTGTTGTTCCTGTATTAATAGTTTACTGACATTGTATACATATCATTAGACAGCGTGACTGTCTTGTCCCTTTTCATATGTATGTATCTGTATGTAAGTGCTCCATTTAAGCATGTATAAACAGTTGTGCTCAAAAGTTTACATACCCATGACGAATTTTTGATTTCTTGACCTTTTTTCAGAGAACATG
Organism: Oophaga sylvatica; assembly: GCA_033576555.1. NCBI lineage: Eukaryota > Metazoa > Chordata > Amphibia > Anura > Dendrobatidae > Oophaga > Oophaga sylvatica. The sequence goes on from JARQOD010000002.1 coordinate 431,875,268, forward strand.
AATGATAACGCCAAACTTTTATCTCCACTCATAGTTAGTGGTTGGATGAAACCATTTATTGTCAAATTACTGTGTTTTCTCTTTTTAAATCATAATGACAACCCTAAACATTCAAATAACCCTGATCAAAAGTTCACATACCCCATTTCTTAATACCGTGTATTACCCCCTCTAACAAAAATGACAACTTGAAGTCTTTTCGGGTAGTTGTGGATGAGGTTCTTTATTCTATCAGACGGTAAAGCTGCCCATTCTTCTTGGCAAAAAGCCTCCAGTTCCTGTAAATTCCTGAAATGTCTAGCATGAACTGTGCGCTTGACATCTCCCCAGAGTGGCTCAATGATATTGAGGTCAGGTGACTGAGATGGCCACTCCAGAACCTTCACTTCATTCTGCTGTAGCCAATGACAGGTCGACTTGGTCTTGTGTTTTGGATCGTTGTCATGTTGGAACGTCCAAGTACGTCTCATGCGCATCTTCTGAGCTGATGATTGCAAATTTGCCTCCAGTATTTGCTGATAACGTGCTGCATTTATCTTTCCTTCAACTTTGACCAAGTTTCCTGTGCCTTTGTAGCTCACACATCCCCAAAACATCAGTGATCCACCTCCGTGCTTTACAGTAGGAATGATGTTCCTTTCATCATAGGCCATGTTGACCTCTCTCCAAATATAATGTTTATGGTTGTGGCCAAAAAGTTCAATTTTGGTCTCATCATTCCAAATTTGGGAAGTAATGGCTTTCTTCTGGTGACTCGACCATGCAGCTCATCTTTTTTCAAGCACCTCCTTGTGCATCTTGAACCAGCCACAACGTTAGTTTTCAGAGAGTCCAGTATTTCAGCTGATGTTATTTGTGGGTTTTTCTTTGCATCCCGAACAATTTTCCTGGCAGTTGTGGACAAAATTTTTGTTGGTCTGCCTGACCATGCTCCTGATTTTACATTTGTTAATCACAGTTTGAAAGCTGCTGACTGGCATTATCAATTCCTTGGATATCTTTATGTATCCCTTTCCTGTTTTTTTACAGTTCAACTACCTTTTCCCATAGATCCGTTGACAATTCTTTTGCTTTCCTCATGATTCACAATCCAGAAAGGTCAGTGGCTGGATGAAAGATGCAACAGTCTGTCTGGATCCCAGAAAATCACTCAGCTTTTATACACACACTGATTACATGCAAACAGGTTACAGGTGAAGATGTTACCTTTAGTAGCCATTAAAAACCCATTTGTGTCAACTTCTGGGCATGTTATCAGGCCAAAATCACCAGGGAATGTGAACTTTTGATCAGGATCATTTGGATGTTTTGGCAACGTTGTGTTATGGAAATTTAATTAGGATAAATTTATCCTTCAATGTTTGCTGCTTGCCGTGCCCAATTCTCTATTTAATGTCTTTTTGAGCGCTCAGAACGAAATGAGACTGTCCACAACGGAAGTGTCAGTATAGCAGTTTGTCAAGACTACTCATTTATTATTCATTCAAGGTTTTATACGTTTACAAAAAGGGGCTGGTTAGTCAATTAACATATAATTAAAAGCTGCTAGACTATTGGCTGTTCTAGTGTAAGTATGATAATTATGATAAAAGGCTGAAGTTGCAGATTTATTGTTTTATGTTCTTTTGCCCTAGTTTTCTTGCATGACTATAAAGTAAACAATAGATATCTATTAAAACTTTCTGTACTTTATGAAGGCCAGTCGTTTAAAACGACTGATTGTAGCTGGCATCAGCTTTTGCATAGATATGTGTGAACACAGGATTTTTTGCAAGTGAGATCTGTCTAACTGTGAATGCATATATATGAATATACTTTGAATATATGGAATACATATATATTTCCATGACAGTCCCCCCTTAGATACCACTTGCCCTAAAAACCTGCTCCTGGCCCAAAGCGCTGCAACTCTTTTGTGCTGCCGGCGAGTTGAGACATGCCTAATACATGCCTCCCCCACCGAATACAGACTTTTCGCAAATGGGCGGTCAGGAGGACTGTCCCTGTCAGGGGTTTATGTGTTTGCAATCATAGTCTCTTTATTTTAACTGCATGTTCAGAAAAAAAACGTGTGTATTCTTCATCAGGTAGGTCATCTGTCTGGTCAGTCAGAGCATCCACGACATCCTTCATGGCTTAGGTGTCTCTCCTGGTACGGGAGCTTCCTTGCAATGCGATACGTGGATCCAAACAGGCTTTCCCTCTAGTTACACAGAGGTTGGTGTCATATGGGGCTCTTGGACAGGACCATCAAATCTGGCAGTGAAGAGGAAAACTCGAGAATGGACATTAGTTTTTGACCAATTCAATTACATAAGCAAACAAGATATCATTTTGCATATTCTGCTGCTGAGGGAAGAATGTACCTAACTTGGGACTAGACCCAAACAAAATTTCGTATGGTGACAGCTTTTCTGGGTCTCTGGGAGTGTGCCTTACGCTAAACAGTGCAATAGGGAGTGTGTCATGCCATGGTTTGCGTGTCTCTTGGGCAATTTTCAGCATTCTATTCTTAAGTGTTCCGTTCAGTTTTTCTACCTTCCTGCTGCTCTGGGGGTGGTAATGAGTGTGTAGGCCTAAATCTGACCCTACTGCTAACCAGATCTTATGTGTCAGATTTGCTGTGAATGCGGGTCCCTGATCACTTTCTATCATTTCTGGAACCCCGTATCTGCACACTATTTTCCGAAAGTAGCTTCTTTGCAGCAGTCTTTGCTGACTTGGAAGGCTTCTGTCCATCTTGAAAATACTTCTTTGACCACAATGGCGTATTTGAATCCTTCACTTGGCGATATCTGGATGTGGTCTATCTGGATCCTTTGAAGCTGGTAGAGTGGTCTTTCCAGATGAGGTGAGGGGGACTTTCTTCCATACGTCCAGGCTTGCATTTGCCGCAGGTCAGACAGCTGCTGGTGAATTTGGCTGTTAGGGTGGAGATCCCTGAAGCGAACCAGTAAGCACCAATCAGATCATTCATCTGTGTCTTTGATATGTGGGTGTGGGTCCATGTGCCCATTGGACCACCATAGGGTGCATACTTTGTGGTAGGCAGAGTTTGAAGTCCATTATTGATAGCCTTCCTTCTTCACGTGTTGCTTTTTTCGCATTCAGCTCTTCTCCTTTTGGAGCTTGGTCTTGCAACTTCTTGATCAGATCCCAGGACGTCTTTTTGTCAGGTTTCTTGTCTTCAGTCGTCATGTAGTAGCCGTCCGGCTCTACGACCTCTCCCACTTTTCCATGCTATCTTCCTTTGGCCGCTTCTTTGGCTGCCATGTCCGCCATGTTATTGCCTCACGCCTCTTCTGTTCTCAGTTTTCCATGCACTTTGATTTTTCAAATTGCCACCATTTTGGAAGTTGGAGTACACCCAGCAGGTCCCTGAAGGCTCCATGATGTTTCACGGTTGTCCCGTTTGCTGTGATGAAGTCCCTTGTAGCCCAGATGGGCCCAAAGTCGTGTGATATGCCATGCGAGTACCTGTAGTCGGTGTAGATGTTTGCAGTCTTGCCTTCTGCCATCTGGCAGGCCTTCGTCAGCGCTATCAGTTCTGCTTCCTGGGCTGACAGGCTAGGTGACAGACTTCTGGACCACAGGATTTCTTGATTGCTGGTCACTGCACTTCCTGTGTTGAAACTTCTTCATCATCTGCAAATCTGGAGCCATCCAAGTAGAGGATAAATTCTGTAAATTTTGTTCTGGAAAGTCCATATTGTATCCCCCCTTGGGAGTGGGAGTAGAGTGGCCGGGCCGAGGACTGTAGGTCTGGAGACGGTGACATTATGAGACAAAGGCGATAGAGGCGCCACAAAGATGTCTGGCGGTGGCTAGATTATTGTTGGTTGAGCTTGATTGAAGATTGCCAAGATGTCATGTGGAGTGAGAGTTTCCAGTGGCTGTCCAAGAGTGATGTCAGCAACCTTGTCCAGGAGGGTGTGTGCTGCAGATACTGCCATCAGGCAGGAGGGTGCTCCTCTTGCAACTGGATCCAAGCGGGCTGAGAGGCAGCCTAAAAGTCTGTTTTCCCCCGTGAATCCATATTAGGACTCCAGTAGCATGACCTTCTTTCTTCCATCAGGTAGACGGAAAGACTTCTCGTAGTCAGGTAGGCCTGGTATTGGCGCTGAGACTGTGGAGTTCTTCCAATCTCCTGAATGGGTTGAAGGCTGCGTCTGATAGAAGGAGCGGGGTTGCATTGATGTAAGCACACAGAGGCTGCATTAGGACTGAGGCATCAGGGATCCAGGTTCTGCAATATGACACTAGACCAGGGAAGGCCTGCAGCATTATTGAAGTTGTTGGGGGAGCCATCTTCTCCACAGTGGTCTTCCAGTCTTTTGACATATGTTTCGTCTGGTGGGCAATACAGTGTCCCAGGGATGTAACTTGCTTCTGACATCACTGGACTTTTTTCTTCCAGACCTTGCGTTGCTGTTCTTCCAGGTAGAGTAGGAGAGACAAGGAATAGACTGTGCAGGTGTCGATGTCAACCACACAAAAGAGAAGGTCATCCATGTGTTGTAGAAGAGTGACTCTTGCATATTCTGCAATCCAGTTGACGAGGATGGAGGACATTGTCTTGGTGAAACTTGAAGGGCTTGTTTTGAGCACCTTGAGGCAACACTGTCCATATGCACTGCACTGGTGCGTGAAGGCAGGCCTCCAGGTGGAGGAGAAACACTGAAGAACGTATTGGCCAGGCTGATCACCGTGAATACCGTTGCGGTGACTGGGACTTTTGAGAGCAGAGTGTGCGGGTTCAGCACTGTTGGGGTTTCAAATACCGTACCCTCTTTCACCGGCCTCCAGGCCTTGCACCATTCTGAACTCAGTGGGGTTTACAGTCTTTTTCTTCACTGTGGAAAGCTGGGATTGATTCCGATGGGCGAGGCAGCCCAGTTTTGCCTTGTCCTTCACTATGCGGCAGGGGACTCCCATCTCCCGGCACAGAGCTGGCGAGAAAACAAGCCGCCTACTAGGATCCACATCATGAGAGATGACGACTAGCTGGCTTTCTTGTTCTCCACCAAGGCAGTCACTGTGTTAGCACCTGCTCTGGTCACAGGGGGTCTTCTTGTTGGGACATCTCCTTCACCGGCTGCTTTTTTCTCAGCATGGGCCATCAGTAGTTTCTTTTTCTCCAGCTCGGTCTCAGGTCAGTATTTGTGCACAAGTTTGAAGAGCTGAGTGGCCTTTTGCCAGACTAGGGCCTGGGTGAATTGGTTGACTGCAGGGGGCACCTCCTGATGCTTGCAAAAGATGAACTTCTGGCGTTGGAGCCGGATGAGGTGTTGCCATTCCATGAAGCGAGTAGGGTCCTTCTTGAGTTGAATATCCTGGCCAATGTCAAAGTTCTCAGGCCGTCTTCTTAGGCGAGTTCACTTAGACCTTCAGTTGGTCAGAGACTTCTTGACTCTGGGTGATGGAGTGGCTTTTCTGGTACTATGTCCAGCACCTCCTGTGATAGGTCTGCAGTGTGGTTGTTCCTGTTTCTTCTTGGGTCAGGGGTGAAGAAAGTGTCATGGTCCCATCTTCCTGGAACACTCTGGTCGCTTTCAGCTTCTGCAGTAAGTCCACTCCCAATAGGTTGAGGGTGCAGGTCTTTGACACAACAAACTGGGACATGATGGAGTGTTCTGGCTGAGTCCACACGCTCAGGGGCTTCATAATCTGGAAATATCTGACTTGACCATCAATTCCCATGCAGGAAGCAGAAGATTCTGATAGATAGGTGAGGTTGCGGAGTTCCACAAGAAAAGATCTGACTACGCCATCCACTCTCAGGATATTGGTCCCACTGGTGGGGTTCCCTGTGGACTTGGTGTGCTCTTGTCCTATGGACGGGGTTCTTCACTGCTTTCTGTGTTTCTTCTTCTTCTTTGCGAAGTCGGTGTTCTGCACTGGTTCCGGAAATGACCAAACTCACCACAGTTGTAACACCGGACATCCCTTCTGTCCCGGCGGGACTCAATCCTTTTTGCTACTGCGAGCAGGGTATCCATTGCTATTGACGTGTACTCAGGCTTGGCTACTATCAGTGGTTTCCTGATTGGTTCTCTCAGTCCATGCACAAAAGCCTGTGCCAACATCCGTCTGTGTGTCTGATCATGGGTAATGAGGCCCAAATCTTGAAACACTTGCATTACTCTGTCATGGAACTTCTCCACAGACTCTGTCTTGTCTTAACTCATGTCATGTAGGCTGAGAGTTTGTCCTGTCAGTCTGCTTTTGGCCCATTCTCTGAGTTGCTCAATTAGCTTTGGTCCTGTCTCCCAGGCATACGCATCTAACTCTGTTGGAAGCTTGAAGTGTTCTCTCATAATTGGCCAGAATGCATCACCTGCTTTTATTTCCATTACGGTCCAGAGATCAATCCAGGCTGCTGCATATGTTCGCTGGATCTGCTGCATTTTTTGGCAAAATGGCATGGGGTGTATCCCTGGGTCTGGCAGCATACTGATCACCTGGCTTGGGATGAAGGGCTCATAGAATGGTGCCTCTACCTGTCCCTGCTCTATTGGTGCTTGTGTGTTTTCTTCCCTAGTATTGGGCAGCATGTGTGACGTTGCATCTTCATCTTCATCAGATAAGAAGTGACATGGTGTACTTGGTGCATACACTGGGTGAGATTTGGGCTTAAAAGTTGTCTTGCTGCATGGGGATTTCCCACTTCCTTGCTGAGGCTGCGGTGGATCAGTGTCATGGTTCCATGCTGGCAGCCCTGCTCGGCACTGAGGTTCCTCATTTGTGTCTGTAGCTACACTACCCCCCTTTGATGCCCTAGCTGTGGGCTCTGCTAGTTTTTGTGTCTGGGGGCTACCTGCAACGTTTTGTGTAGGGAGATTTGCACTTTCTTCTCCTGATATAATGACTGGCAATGTTTGTACTGTGCTTGGGATAGACAGGGTGCCCTGTGCTGGAGGCACTGAATACAGGGACACCACATGGCTTTGATTGGGCGTTGACCCAGTTGATAACGAAGTAGAAAAAAAAGGAAGAGAAGGGAGGTGTGAGGGAGGAGCGAGAGAAAGAGGAGGGGAGAGAGATGGAGGGGAGGGTGAAGAAGAAGTGGAATGTGCCTGAGAGGAGGAGGAAGGAGGAGAGCAAGCATGAGCAGGTGGGTGTGGTGTGGGAGGAGAAAGGGAGGAAAAGGAAAGAGGGGAGGGAGAGAAGAGTGAAAGGGGGAAAAGAGAGAAAGATGGAGGAGAGAGAGAGGAGAAAGATGGAGGGGGAGAAGTAGAAGAAGATGAAGAAGAAGATTTGAGAGTTGGAGAGGAAGAGATAGAAGAGGAAGATGAAGAAAATGGATTTGTCAGAGATGTGAGGGAGGGGAAAGAAGGAATGAGAGGGATGGCAGCGAGAAAAGTCTGAAGAAGAAGGAGAAAGGGACTGAGAGAAGAAAAAGGAGAGAGAGTCCCCCCTGTGGCTCTTGAGAGGGGATGGTTGAAACAAAAATGCCTTCTCCCTGTGGAGAGAGGCGGGGAGCGTTTTTCCCTGTACAAGGCTCCTTACTCAATGAGAGCAGCCTAACCTGTCCCGTGTCTCCACATGATGGACATGTGATGTGTGTGACTCTGAATTCTGCTCTTGTGACATGTCAGTGATCTTTTTCTCACAGACGATTTAACACCTTTTCAATCTTATTCACATAAAAAATCACTTCCTGGTCCGTTCAAATTAACTTGCTGTACCTTCTACACGATGCACCACTTCTCTTTTATAGCAGATGGTAATCTATTAACAAACTTTCCCGTTACCTTTCAAATAACAAAAACAAGAAAAAACATTTCATTATGCAGCGTAAAGGCTGCCTGTCTATTTGCTTCTCACGTACTCTGACCTTCTATTCACATGCCTAGCCCTTCGATTCTCACGTACTGTGTCTATTCCAAAAACCTATTCAATAAAGGTGATTAAAAATCTGAAAACTGCTGCACTCTGTTTCTGTGCGTCCTCGCCGAATGCCCGACGGGAGGGGCTAGTCAAGCCGCTGCGCAGTTTGTGTGTGCGCTCTCCCTCAGCCTGCAATTTTCCTTATCTGTGGAGTGACCTTGGTCTAAAGCAAGCTAGTAGAGAAAAAAAAAATGGTTGGAGAATAAAACTCTAAAATAAATTGATTAGAAAAAAAACTCTCCAAAATTATTTAAAAGTGTACTGAAAAGAAAAACTTTAAAAACAAAAGTTAGATTTAGTAAAAAACTCTAGAAAAAGAAAAAAAAAATAAATTCACCAAAAAAGGGAGAAAAGAAAAACCGTATTAATCATAAAACTCTGAAAAACAACCCTTGTTACTAAAACAGCTAATTAAAAAAACAGAAAAGAGGTGGAAAAACTGATTGTAAAATGATAAAAACAAAAAGAAAAGTACTTTAAAACTTTTGTCTGGTAGCGTAGGCTTTTTCCTACCGCCTTCTATAATGTCACCTCGCTGCTGCCAGCACTTCCCCCCTCCCTTATATCTCTGCTTGCTGTCTCTACAGGCACTGAAATCACGTATCAAAAAAAAAAAAAAATTATCCCTCAGAATAGCAAAAATGAATATAGTTCAGACTGAATGCCTAAGAATTTTCACTCTTCAGCCTGTAGCCAAAAAACTATCTTAAAAAGATCAAAACCAGGAAACAGATGTGACAACGTGATTAGCAGAGGAGGGGGGTTAAAGGGGTTTCTCGCTGCTCTCTGAATGAGATTTAAAGCGACAGTACCTGATACAGACAATGAGACAGACACCCGGGAGAATACGAATCCCTCTTTTGATGATCTGTGACACATACAAGCTGCTCTGGTAACTGATAACTCACCAATTGCACTGAGCGCGGTGAAGCTCAAGGTTCTATCGCTCTGTATCGTACGCCCTGGCTGGTGCGCCGGTCACAGTAATCTGCAATAGCCTTCATCAAAATTCTCACTATCCACGTCTGATTTGACTGGGATGGCCTCCCGGTGCGTGGACAATTATTGTGAGAACTTATCCAAAACAAAGCTTCTGCCCTTCACGTCTGATTTGACTGGGATGGCCTCCCAGTGCGTGAAAGTTTACTGCAGAAACTTAACCGAACAAAGCCCTCGCTTCCACAACTGGATTTTTTGGGATAACCTCCCTCCAATGTGTGAAGAATATCTGCGTGGACTTATCCAAAACAAAGCTCCCGCCCTCCACGTCTGATTTGACTGGGATGGCCTCCCGGTGCGTGAAAGTTTACTGCGGGAACTTATGCAGCAATTGTCTTTTGCTATACAGCCCCAGAAATCAGCAAGCAAAAACACAGTCACCGTTCCAACTTTCTCCCGGTTCACATAAAACATGAAACATATACAGCACAGCAGCAACCAACTCGGCTTATATCCCAGGGCTTTTGGATAAGGGTATGGACTTTTTACACAACCTGGGAATGCGGTGATGACCACGTCCGACCGGCTGGAAGTGTAGGTTAGGACTAGGCACAGGGAACATTCAGGTAAGATGACAAAGTTTTCTTACCTTACTGATGGAGCTGCAGTCTCCGTCCCGTGTGCCAAGGCCAGGGCCAACACCCCCGTCTTTCCGGTCGGCTGGGTCCTCGTGCGTTTCGTCCAATGCCCCGCGTGCAGGCGCCAACTGTTATGGAAATTTAATTAGGATAAATTTATCCTTCAATGTTTGCTGCTTGCCGTGCCCAATTCTCTATTTAATGTCTTTTTGAGCGCTCAGAACGAAATGAGACTGTCCACAACGGAAGTGTCAGTATAGCAGTTCGTCAAGACTACTCATTTATTATTCATTCAAGGTTTTATACGTTTACAAAAAGGGGCTGGTTAGTCAATTAACATATAATTAAAAGCTGCTAGACTATTGGCTGTTCTAGTGTAAGTATGATAATTATGATAAAAGGCTGAAGTTGCAGATTTATTGTTTTATGTTCTTTTGCCCTAGTTTTCTTGCATGACTATAAAGTAAACAATAGATATCTATTAAAACTTTCTGTACTTTATGAAGGCCAGTCGTTTAAAACGACTGATTGTAGCTGGCATCAGCTTTTGCATAGATATGTGTGAACACAGGATTTTTTGCAAGTGAGATCTGTCTAACTGTGAATGCATATATATGAATATACTTTGAATATATGGAATACATATATATTTCCATGACAGTTGTCGTTATGATTTAAAAAGAGAAAACACAGTGGATTGATATTAAATGGCTTCACCCAACTACTAACCATGAGTGGAGAAAAAGTTTTGGTGTTATCATTCATATTCTCTGAAAAAAGGCCAAGAAAGCTAAAATTCTTCCAGGGTATGTAAACTTTTGAGCAGAACTGTAGGTGCTCCAGGTATGCATATATTTGTGTTGCTCCAGTTATGCATGTATCTGTAAGTATGTGCTCCGTGTATGCATGCATCTGTATGATGTAGGTGACTCTTGTGTGTGGCCCAGCTGTGCTTGGTACACATGTTCCCTGGAGAATGCACAGAAAGGTAATCCCAAATATCTGATAAGCACACAACACTTGACATTTTTCCTGGTTCCACAAGAGGGAGCCCTTGAGACAGCAGTGAGAAAAAGACAATCTAGCTGAAAGTTAGGGAGTCGTTGGTGTTACCTCAGGAGGAACAGACACGACATCTCAGTACGGAGTTACCTCACGAGAAGCTGACATCTGCTGCTGCCTGTGCTCGTGTTGAAGTGTGTGTAGGACGACAGGCGAGTGGACAAAGGGAAAGAGTGACCGAGGTGATATAGCAACCATAGCTGCCTCCACTCTATACAACCGGACACCGGGTCCGAAGCTTGCTAGAACCTTCAAGGCTAGTGGGAGAAAACCGGAATCCCTGCTGGACTTCAGGTCGCAGAGGGGCCCTTCAGTGCTGATACGTAACCGGGGTTAGGAATACGGGGGTCTGGCAGGTACCGCCATAGAGACACTGTTCTGTCCACAAAAAGACCTCATCACAAGATCAGCCGGGCGTAGAAAGGAGAAGGAGTTAAACTTAGCTTCATGCAGGTTGGAAATTCACACATTAAAAAGTAAGGAGGCCTTAAACCTACACAGTGATTACCTGGATGTGCATCCTCCACCCTGAGCAGCTTCCCGGGACATGCCTGCAACCATCACCAGTAAAGGTATGGAAAGAGACTGATTTGTGTGTGACTGCCTTATTACTTGCACCCCTGCATCGCCATTTATCCCGAGGGATCCAGTCTCTCCTGTGGGAGACTTAACACCTTGCTGCCAAATAACAACCCCTCAGAGGATTAACCCTGCAGCGCTGGTCACCTTGATCAGAAACCACAGGTGGCGTCACGAACAATTACTAAAATCCCCTGTAAATAATTCCCCTTTGTATGAGCGCCCAGGGCAAAGGACCGAGCTGTGCTACTTGTGACATTCCCCATAGACTTCAACTGGCTTGGTGCCGAGTACCCCATAACCCTGGTGTTGTGCGACTCATCTCTTTGGCGTCACGAACAGGATAAGAAGCTCGCTATATGTGAGTCCTGTGTGCCTAATTGGACTGTTTTTGTGCAAGAGACTGTGTTGCTGTTTTGTGATTTTTTGGCGCCAATTGTCCGCCATTGCCCGCCAAAGTACAGCGCTACAGCGCAAAGAGAAGGGGCGTACCTGCAGAAAGCGCGCGGAGTCCCGGACACGCCCCCAACGCTGACGAGGCGGCAGGTCCTGTGGAGAGCTTCAGAGTGCCAGCTACGCAGGTCCTTCCCCATCGCTGTGCCTGGCAGAGCTGCAGCCTTCAGGAGAAGGTAGGCCACACTTAACTAGGGGGGCACAGACATGTCGCAGCCACAAGCTGACAGCGCGGCCCAGAGCGACCGCTCCGGTGACTTACCCGCCGGCGCTGCAGCGCAGGATGGAATCGCTGGCCCCTCACCAGGTCCGGTGGCCCCGATAATACCGCTGACGCTCCCATACTTGCCTGGAGCAAAGTGGCTCCCTCAGTATAGCGGTAAGCCGGATACCCTGTCAGGGTTCAAGAGCAAAATATGCAGCATAATGGACATGTACCCTATGACAGAGAAGCAAAGAGCTGCAGTAGTATTAGGACAATTGACTGGGGCTGCAGAAAGGGAAGTAGAGACTTGGACAGCTGCAGACCAGGAATCGGTGCTTTCAATTTTCTTAAAGCTACAGACTATTTTTGAGGACCGCACTGAAACAGATCTCCGGATGACGTTTTACTAATGCTCCCAGAGACCAGATGACAGTATTAGGGACTACGCCTGCCGACTACAGGGGGCCCTGCGAGCTCTCAAACAGGTTAACCCTATAAGTGCCATTAATGAAAGAATGTTGAAGGAACAATTTGTACGGGGACTGAGGTCCCAAGCTGAAAGCAGGACTGTGCACTGGTGGTCCTTGGATCATCCTGACGCTACCTTTGATGCCCTAAAAGATATGGCTATAAAAGGACTGCGACCCCTGGAAAAGCCTGAGGTGGCAACCCAGTGTCACCCGGGTGAAGCCACTCTAAAGCCGGCAGCATCCACCTTTTCCCCGCTGGTGGCGGAAGCCAGAACGCAGGTGGCGCCCCCTACTGAGTTGGAGTGTCTGCGCTCAGAAGTGCGCCAGCTGACTAAAAACCTGGCCGCTGTAATGAGTGCCCTGCAACTGCGGAAGGAAGAAGGAGGAAAGATCCTGCTAGTCGACTGCCCAGAGGATGTCCCTTGGATGAACCGGAGGAAAAGGAGGACGTCGCCCCACCGGAGGAGGACAACGCCACCCCCAGGAGCGACCCCTGATCAGCACCATCCTCGCCGAGAGATCATCTGCTACCGTTGCAACGGAAAAGGTCATGTAGCCCAACAGTGTCCTTTAAACGAGCAGATCCTGGGTCCGAGGGCCAACACCCAAGAATAGACTCATCAGGCCCCTCAGACTGGAACCGCAGGTTTGTGGGAAGAAGACCCTACCTGTCCATCATCCTGGACGGGATCGCAATCCCTGCCCTGCTGGACACTGGATCTCAGGTGACCATCATACCTGATGTCCTTTATAATAAGTTTTGGTCCATGGACAGTCTCCAGCCCCCGAGCCCTGACTTTGCTGTGTATGCCTCTAATGGTCTCCCTGTTGATATACTAGGAGCCAAAAACGTGGACGTAAAGGTGGGCAGAGTGGAGCTGAAGGACCAAGGACTCTTAGTAGTAAAGACTGTAAATGAGGAAAATGGCTTAAATGTGGTTTTAGGTACAAACATTATTAGTAACTGTCTGGGAGAAGTTGTGTTTTTGCTCCAACAGCTCGCTGAAGTTGCCAAGCCAAAGCAAAAGGGAGTGATCCAGAGGGAGATCCGGGCCCTGATGTGCCAGCAGCAAGCGAAGCTGACAGATGGTGAAATTGGTAATGTACGGGTGACAGACCCGAACCCCATTGTGATACCCCCAATGAGTGAAATGCTTATATGGTGTAGAGCAGCAATAGGTCTGAGAGGACAGAACTACCAAGCAGTAGTAGAGCCCCATTGTTCAGAGCACAGACCTACACTCTTGACTGCTAGAGGGGTAGTAGAAGTACCAAATGGGAGAGTACCAGTACGTCTTCTCAACTGGGGAGAAGATGAAGTAAATTTACCACGTTATGCCACTGTTGCTAAATTACATACCGTAGATAACAACTCCATTCTCACGACCGAGTCCTTAGCCTCCCGCCAACCAGCGGAGGATAATGACCCAGCAACCCAGGTGGAGGATTGGTGTCAGCAGCTCCATGTCAGGACAGACACCACTCCAGCCCACCAGAAACAGGGAGTACTACGGGTGGTACAGGAGTACGCACAGGTATTTAGCAAACACCCACTTGACTTTGGGACCATTAAGGGAGTACAACATCACATCCCTACAGGCAGCCATCCTCCTATCAAAGAGCGATACAGGCCTATACCTCCAGCACACTACCAGAAAGCCAAGGAAATGTTGCGTGACATGAAGGAAGCAGGGGTGATAAGGGATAGTTGTAGTCCCTGGGCAGCACCTCTAGTCCTAGTTAAGAAAAAGGATGGAAGCATGAGAATGTGTGTAGATTACAGACAAGTAAATTGCATAACACATAAAGATGCATACCCTTTACCACGCATTGAGGAATCCTTAGCTGCCTTAAAAACTGCTAACTACTTTTCCACCCTCGACCTCACTAGTGGGTACTGGCAAGTAGCTGTGGCTGAGGAGGATCGGGAGAAGACGGCTTTCACCACCCCAATGGGACTCTGTGAGTTTGACAGGATGCCTTTTGGACTCAGCAGTGCCCCGGGAACGTTCCAGAGAGTGATGGAGAGCTGCCTGGGACATCTCAACTTTGAAACCGTGTTGCTGTACCTGGACGACGTAATTGTGTACTCCAAGACGTATGAGGATCATCTGAAGCACCTGGCAGAGGTATTCGAGTCACTGTCCAAGTACGGGATGAAACTGAAGCCTTCAAAGTGCCATCTGCTCAAACAAAAGGTACAGTACTTGGGACATATTGTCAGCTCAGAAGGAGTAGCGCCAGACCCCGAGAAGGTCACTGCCATCCAGAAATGGCCAGAACCAAGGAATCTCAAGGAGGTGCGTCAGTTCCTGGGACTGACAGGTTACTACCGGAGGTTTGTAAAAGACTACACCAAGAAAGCAGCGCCTCTGCAGGACCTCCTGGTAGGACAACCCCTCAAGAGCAGAAATCCTCCATTCCACTGGGGTAAAGAACAAGCTGAGGCATTCAAAGAGATGAAAGAGATCCTGACAGGCGATGAAATCCTAGCCTACCCTGACTACAGCCAGCCGTTCCTGCTGTACACTGATGCCAGCAACGAAGGATTGGGAGCTGTCCTCAGTCAGAAGCAAAATGGTCAAGAAAAAGTCATCGCATATGCCAGCAGGAAGCTCCGGCCGACCGAGAGAAACCCAGAGAACTATAGCAGCTTCAAGTTGGAGTTCCTGGCGCTGGTCTGGGCCATTACAAAAAGATTCAAGCATTACCTAGCCTCTAGCAAGTTCACTGCGTACACAGACAATAACCCCTTGACACATCTTGAAACAGCCAAGCTGTGAGCCATGGAGCAACGTTGGATGGCTCGGCTGTCGAATTATCAATTTACAATCAAGTACAGGGCAGGCCGTAAGAACGCCAACGCTGACGCCTTGTCCAGAATGCCGCATGAATCCGACACGGAAGAGGAACTGGATGACCTAGAAGAAATTGAGCTACCTGCATTCCACAGAAATGGGATGATCCACGAGCAACGAGCCTACAGGAGGCAGCGTGGTAAGACGTTAAACCCTTTACCTCACCACAGCTGGAAGGAGACCCAGAACAGTGACCCGGTTGTCAGCCACATCAAGGAACTGATAACTCAGGAAGGTTCCTCCTTGGAGAAGGATGCGTCTCAACAAGCGAAGCAGCTGTGGAACGAGAGAAGCCGGCTGTTAATCTACCGAGAGAAGCTGTGCCGAAGGTAAGTCAACCCCAGAACCCATGAGATGGTATGGCAGATAGTAGTGCCAAGAACAGACATCCAGATGGTGTTGGAAGCCTACCACGATCGAGCGGGGCACTTTGGCTGGAAGAAGCTGGAAACTCTGTTGAAGTGTCGTTTCTACTGGGTGGGAATGCGCAGTTCCATCGAGAAATGGTGTAAAAACTGTGCGTCCTGTAGCCTCCGAAGAAAAGACTACAGTAGCCAGAAAGCACCCCTGCAGCCCATCAAGACGACTCGTCCCTTGGAGATCGTGGCCTTGGACCATGTAAAGTTGTCACCCAGCAGGTCAGGATACTCATATGCCCTGACAATGGTGGATCACTACTCCAGGTTCCTGGTGGTCGCCCCTGTCAAAGATCTGACAGCTGAAACAGCAGCAAAGACGTTTCAGGCAAATTTCTGCAGACCCCATGGATACCCAGAGCAAGTGCTAACTGATCAAGGTCCTGCATTTGAAGCCGAATTGTTTAAAGAGTTCTGTCACTTGTACGGGTGTAAGAAGATAAGAACCACACCGTACCACCCCCAAACCAATTGTCTCTGTGAAAAGATGAATCACATAGTCATTGATCTGTTGAAGACGGTACCACTTGAGGAGAGGAATCGGTGGCCAGACCTACTACCTGACCTAGTAGATCTGTACAATCACATACCGGTGAGTTCCACCAACTGCACTCCAGCCTACCTTATGCGAGCAAGACCAGGAAAGCTGCCCATGGATTTGGAACTTGGTGTTGTAGAACCAGAAGCTGATGTTACTACTGAAGATTGGGACACAAACAGACAGGAACAGTACAGGAGAGTACAAGCCTGTGTGGAAGATAGTCTCAATAAAGTAAGGGAAAAGCAAGAGCAGAACTACAACAAAAGTGCGCCAGCTAAACCTTTTATGCCTGGAGAAATTGTGTTAAAAAGAAAAAGAAGAATGCACAAATTGGATGATCAGTGGGAACAAGAGCCATATGTCGTGCAAAATTTCAAGTTTGACAACAGGAAAACCTGTACCATTAGCAAAGATGGAGGAAAGACGACCACCACGGTATCCAGAGACCACCTAAAACTGTGTCCAGACATGTTAAAACTTCCCGAGGAAGAACTTGTTATGGAAAAAGAGAAAGCAGGTGAAGTCATACACACGGACCTAGGAGATTTTCCTGCAGATTGGCCTTGTATCGGGATGCTGTGATTATTCCAGTACTTCAATTTTACCAACCACAAGAAGCGCTTCAACGTCCAGTCGAGCCAGTTGCCGCAGCAGAAGAAATAGTTCAAGAAGAACCTGCTCCTGTAGCATCTCCAGAAGTAGTATCTCAAAGAATGGAATCTCAAAATGTGGAACCTTAAGATGTTGGGTCTCAGGTAGAAGAATCCCCTGGCGGAGCAGAACCGCATCGCCCAGTCGCTAGTATGCTTGCCAGATCCCTATAGAGGTGGAGGCGGATTTACAGTTTGCCAGCACGCAGCACAGATAGGCTAGATACTACTATACCTGACACCACACCACGTAGGTCAGTACGTACAACGAAAGGAAGGTTACCTGTTAGGTACCAAGAGTAGTCCTAGCAAACTAGTCTAGTATGACCCAGATAGGGTTTACTCAACTGTACAAAGTTATGAAGAAAATTGCATTTTATTGAGAATGTTATATGATGATAATGTTTATATGCTAAAGTGGTTATGATAGAAATGTGATTGTTCTAGAAATGTTCTTTTAAAGGACTGCGTGGCTGAGGACTTTGCCAGCCCAAAAACTGTGTTGTAAATAGTTGGCACTCAGTGCCCCATCTTGGTTTTATGTAAAAGACATTCTACCTCAGAAGAAAAACCCGTATGGTGTGGCCTTGAGTGAGGTCTGCAGCAATGAAGTCCTGCAGCCCACCCAGGACCACCGTGGGAGGTTTTTGGTGCGGGTCCTCCACAAGAATATTGTATTTATTTGCACTGTGAAAGTATTTTGATATTTTTGTATTGCAATTTGTACACAATGTAACGTTAAAGTGTCCTTACCTCCCGCAAGGGATGAGTTATGTTGTTAATGTTATTATAAAAATTGTTGTTTTTCTATTTCAGCCCGGGAGTGCTGACGATAACTAGGGGGGATGTGTGGCCCAGCTGTGCTTGGTACACATGTTCCCTGGAGAATGCACAGAAAGGTAATCCCAAATATCTGATAAGCACACAACACTTGACATTTTTCCTGGTTCCACCAGAGGGAGCCCTTGAGACAGCAGTGAGAAAAAGACAATCTAGCTGAAAGTTAGGGAGTCGTTGGTGTTACCTCAGGAGGAACAGACACGACATCTCAGTACGGAGTTACCTCACGAGAAGCTGACATCTGCTGCTGCCTGTGCTCGTGTTGAAGTGTGTGTAGGATGACAGGCGAGTGGACAAAGGGAAAGAGTGACCGAGGTGATATAGCAACCATAGCTGCCTCCACTCTATACAACCGGACACCGGGTCCGAAGCTTGCTAGAACCTTCAAGGCTAGTGGGAGAAAACCGGAATCCCTGCTGGACTTCAGGTCGCAGAGGGGCCCTTCAGTGCTGATACGTAACCGGGGTTAGGAATACGGGGGTCTGGCAGGTACCGCCATAGAGACACTGTTCTGTCCACAAAAAGACCTCATCACAAGATCAGCCGGGCGTAGAAAGGAGAAGGAGTTAAACTTAGCTTCATGCAGGTTGGAAATTCACACATTAAGAAGTAAGGAGGCCTTAAACCTACACAGTGATTACCTGGATGTTCATCCTCCACCCTGAGCAGCTTCCTGGGACATGCCTGCAACCATCACCAGTAAAGGTATGGAAAGAGACTGATTTGTGTGTGACTGCCTTATTACTTGCACCCCTGCATCGCCATTTATCCCGAGGGATCCAGTCTCTCCTGTGGGAGACTTAACACCTTGCTGCCAAATAACAACCCCTCAGAGGATTAACCCTGCAGCGCTGGTCACCTTGATCAGAAACCACAGGTGGCGTCACGAACAATTACTAAAATCCCCTGTAAATAATTCCCCTTTGTATGAGCGCCCAGGGCAACGGACCGAGCTGTGCTACTTGCGACATTCCCCATAGACTTCAACGGGCTCGGTGCCGAGTACCCCATAACCCTGGTGTTGTGCGACTCACTTGCATGCATGTATTTGTGTGTAGGTGCTCCTTGTATGCAATTATCTGTACATATGTGCTCTGTGTATGCTTGTATCTACACCATGTTCCAAATTATTATGCAAACTATATTTTTCACTGATTTTCCTAAGTGGCCTGTGAAAATGACAGTCAGTCTAATAAAAGTCATCACCAGTTAGAGTATACATCAAATTTTATTGAAGAAACCTCCCAATGATAACAGTACAATCTCCAAAATGAATAAAAACTCAAAATGCACTGTTCCAATTTATTAGGCACAGTAGAATTTCTGAACATTTGATATGTTGTAAAGAACTGAAAATGCTCATTTGTGGAATTTGCAGCATATAGAGGTCACATTCACTGAACAAAAAGGCTATTTAACCTCCAAAACACCCTAACAGGCCAAATTACATGTTAAAATAGGAACCTTTCTTTGATATCACCTTCACAATTCTTGCATCCTTTGAACTTGTGAGTTTTTGGAGAGTTTCTGCTTGTATTTCTTTGCATGAAGTCAGAATAGCCTCCCAGAGCTGCTGTTTTGATGTGAACTGCCTCCCACCCTCATAGATCTTTTGCTTAATGATACTCCAAAGGTTCTCTATAGAGTTGAGGTCAGGGGAAGAAACTGGCCACACCATGAGTTTATCTCCTTTTAGGCCCATAGCAGCCAATGACTCAGAGGTATTCCTTGCAGCATGAGATGGTGCATTGTCATGCATGAAGATGATTTTGCTCCTGAAGGCACGTTTCTGCTTTTTATACCATGGAAGAAAGTTGTCAGTCAGAAACTCTATATACTTTTCAGAGGTCATTTTCACACCTTCAGGAACCTTAAAGGGCCCTACCAGCTGTTTCACAATGATTCTGGCCAAAACATGACTCCTCCACCTCCTTGCTGACATCGCAGCCTTGTTGGGACATGGTGGCCATCCACCAATCATCCACTACTTCATCCATCTGGACCATCCAGGGTTGCTCGACACTCATCAGTAAACAAGACTGTTTGAAAATTAGTTTTCATGTATGTCTGGGCCCACTGCAACAGTTTCTGCTTGTGAGCACTGTTTAGGGTGGCCGAATAGTAGGTTTATGCACCACAGCAAGCCTTTGAAGGATCCTACAACTTGAGGTTCGAGGGACTCCAGAGGCACCAGCAGCTTCAAATATCTGTTTGCTGGATTGTAATGGCTTTTTAGCAGCTGCTCTCTTAATCCGATGAACTTGTCTGGCAGAAACCTTCCTTATTCTGTCTTTATCAGCACGAACATATCTGTGCTCAGAATCAGCCACAAATCTTTTAACAGTACAATGATCACGCTTAAGTTTTCGGGAAATATCTAATGTTTTCATCCCTTGACCAAGGCATTGCACTATTTGATGCTTTTCAGCAGCAGAGAGATCTTTTTTCTTTCCCATGTTACTTGAAAACTCTGGCCTGCTTAATAGTGTGGAACATCCAGTTTTCCTTTTTCTGGGCTCACATGGCAAACTAATTATCACAGGTATCTGAGATTGATTTCAGTGATCCAAAGAACCCTGAGACACAATACCATCAATGGGTTTCATTTACAAAAAAACGCTATGACACTTAAAACCGATTTGCATAATAATTTGGAACATGGTGTATATGTAGGTGCTCTGTGCATGCATGTGTTAGGATCTGCGGAACGCACCAGCTAAATATAATAAGTGGGTGCGTTCGCAGACCGGGGTCCACCGTGCAGGCAGAGCCTGCTGCTAGCAAGATGGCAGTATAGGAGAACTCTGTTACTTCACAGAGTCGCAAATATAGATACTGTGGCACTATATGGCGGTATAAGCGAACTCTGTTACACCACAGAGTTGCTAAGGTAGAGCCGCAGAGATATGGACTGTGTCCTGTTAACTTCACAGGGATGCACAGACAACTGCTGTGCGGACAGCAGTCCGTGGTAATGCAATCAGCAACGAAATCAGACAATCTCCTCACCGGAGAAGCCGGTATTCTAGGGGCTTATTTCAGCCAAGCCCTAAACACGTGCATACAATCTCCTCACCGGAGGTGCCGGTATTCTAGGGGCTTATTTCAGCTGAGCCATAACCACATGCGTGCAAGATCACACTGGCGCAAAGCACATAATGCAATTGACAATAGCGCATGGCGGCACGGCAATGCCACCCTTTTATAGTAGCAACTACAGGACCTACCAGAAAAGGACCAATGAGAAGCTATACAAGAACACATGTAGTTTCAGGACCTTCCTGGCGGACCAATAGGAGCTGCTGCAGTAGCTGAGCATGTGACCTCTGATCTCCTATGAGAGATCTTAGCCTGGGCATGCTCAGAAAGGAAAACATAGGACTTAGTCCCAACTGAGTCTGCTTGCCGCTGACCTGCACTGGCTACAATGGCAGGACCTGGAGAGACAGCATCATCCTCTGCACAGCACTAGACTGAGCGAGACGCTGGTACTGAAGTCTCCGCTGAGCAGGTTCCACTGCGGCCAGAGACGAATGGGAGACCGCAGCGGGGTTTGCTCGAGATTCCTTGTGCAGGAGCAGGAACTCGACCCCTAACATTACCCACCTCCCTAGGGCCCCCCTCCTTTGAGTCTCACTACGCTCAAAGGCAGCAATGAGCTGCGGAGCATGAATGTGCTCAACGGGCTCCCAGGACCTATCCTCAGGCCCATAACCCATCCAATCCACCAAATAAAACTTTTTGCCCCGTACCACCTTGCACCCTACAATAGCGTTCACCTCATGATCGTCCGTAGACGAACCCGATGTCCCGGCAGATGACTCAGAGAACAGGGACATGACCACGGGTTTCAAGAGGGACACATGAAAGGTGTCGGAGATACCCAGGCGTGGTGGAAGGGCCAAACGGTATACCACAAGGTTAACCTGCTCGAGGACTTTGAAGGGACCCAGGTAACGGGGTGCCAACTTGGTCGACTCCACTCGCAGCCTGATGTTATGGGCGGAGAGCCACACCAAGTCACCGGGAGCAAATGTCGGAGCAGGGCGCCGATGTGCGATGGCGGAGGACCTCATCCTCTCCTTGGAGGCCTGAATGGCATCCTGAGTACGGTCCCAAATGTCCCGTGCCTCCACAGCCCAGTCTGCCACCCTGGAGTCTGTGGAAGACATGGGCATAGGCACAGGAACCCGCGGATGCTGACCGCAATTAAGGAAGAATGGTGTCTGTCCAGTGGAGTCTGCCACGGCGTTGTTCAACGCAAACTCTGCCCACGGTAACAAAGATGCCCAGTCATCCTGCCTGGCAGAGACAAAGTGTCGCAGATATGTGACCAAGGTCTGGGTGGCCCTCTCTACCAACCCATTCGTCTCGGGATGATATGCCGAAGAGAGATTTAACTCAATACTGAGTAGACGACAAAGCTCTCTCCAGAACCAAGATGCAAACTGGGGATCTCGGTCACTAACGATTTTGCCCTGCATGCCATGTAGACAAAAGATATATCTTAAGAACAATGCAGCCAGGGCCCGTGCAGAAGGTAACCGTGGTAACGGTACCAGGTGCACCATTTCGGAAAAATGGTCGGTGATCACCCAAATGATGGTGCAACCCCGAGATTTGGGTAAGCCCACCACAAAGTCCATTCCGACCATCTCCCAGGGCCTGTCTGCCACCAGCAAAGGGTAAAGTAACCCAGCTGGCCGTTGTCGAGGAGATTTATTTTTGGGGCAGGAGACGCACGCCTGAACATAATCCCCAACATCACGGACCATATGTGGCCACCAGTACATCCTCGCCAACAGCTCAGATGTCCTTTTGGTCCTAAAATGTCCACCCACCCTGGAGAATGAGCCCAAGAGAGAACCTCCGGTCGCAAATTGGGTGGTACAAAAGTCTTGCCCGGAGGTACAGACTCTAGCGAAACCGGCGCTACGGTTCTCAGGCTCTCAGATGGGACAATAAGCCGAGACTCCCCCTCCTCCTCCTCAGAGGACACCACGGATCGAGAGAGAGAGAGCGTCAGCCCAAATGTTCTTCTCTCCCGAGAGATAATGGAGGGTAAAGTGAAATCTGAAGAAAAACAAGGACCATCTGGCCTGACGAGAATTTAGCCGCTGGGCTGTTTGTAAGTATACCAAATTCTTTTGATCCGTAAAGACTTGGAAGTGAAAGCGAGCCCCCTCCAACAGATGTCTCCACTCAGAGAAAGCCAACTTCATTGCTAGCAACTCCCTGTCCCCGATGGAATAATTCCTCTCCGCTGGTGAAAAGGTCTTGGAGAAGAAGAAGCAAGGATGCTTCCGACCTTGAGCATCCTTTTGAAAGAGGACTGCTCCAGCACCAGCGGATGAGGCATTCACCTCCAATATGAATGGCTTGTCAACATCAGGGCAGTGTAGGATGGGAGCGCTAGCAAAATGAGACTTAATTGAGGTGAAAGCCTTGAAGACTTCTTCAGACCACAATTTGGGATTTGCTCCCTTCTTGGTGAGGGCTGCCAAGGGAGCTACCAAAGTTGAGAAATGGGGAATGAACTGGCGATAGTAATTAATGAACCCCATAAAGCGCTGCACCGCTTTAAGAGAATGGGGTTTTTGACAGTCCATCAACGCCTGTAGTTTGGCAGGATCCAAAGCCAATCCCTGGGTGGAGATGATATCGCCCAGGAATGGTAAAGACTCCTGCTCAAACACGCATTTCTCCAACTTTGCATAAAGGGAATTTGCCCGCAATAGGTCGAAGACTCTGCAGACATCTTTCCGGTGGGAGTCAATATCTGGAGAGAAGATGAGAATATCATCCAGATAGACCACGACCGAGGTGGAAAGCATATCCCGGAAGATGTCATTAACAAAGTCTTGGAAAACGGCTGGGGCATTACAGAGCCCGAAGGGCATCACCAGATATTCATAGTGCCCATCCCTGGTATTAAAAGCCGTCTTCCACTCGTCCCCCTCGCGGATGCGAATCAGGTTGTAAGCACCCCACAGGTCTAATTTGGTAAATACCCTTGCTCCCCGGAGCCTATCAAAGAGCTCAGAAATTAGAGGCAGCGGGTATTTATTCTTAACGGTGATGGCGTTAAGACCCCTGTAATCTATGCAGGGACGTAATTCTCCATTCTTCTTTTGCACAAAGAAGAACCCTGCCCCAGCAGGTGACACTGACTTCCTAATGAACCCTCTTGCCACATTCTCCTGAATGTATTGAGACATAGCCTCCGTCTCCAGTGAGAGAGAGAGGATAGACCCGTCCCCGGGGAGGTTCTGCTCCAGGCAAGAGGTCAATAGGACAGTCATAGGGGCGGTGAGGTGGAAGCATCTCCGCAGCCTTTTTGGAGAACACGTCTACATAGGACCAATAGCACTTAGGAAGGGAAGTGAGATCTGCGGGTATCCCTGTAGTAGCAACCTGAACACTCTCCCTCACACATATACCTCTACTAGACTCACTCCAACCCCGTATCTTCCCAGAGGACCACTCAATATGTGGGGAGTGAAGACGAAGCCAGGGTACTCCCAGCAGAGCCTCATCTATACCCTCAGGAAGGATAAGGAAAGAGATAATCTCCTGATGGGAAGGAGACATAGCTAATGTGAGAGGGATTGTCTGATGTGTGATCTGTGAGGGCAGTATGGATCCATTCACCACTCGAACAGTCACCGGTTTGGCGAGCATCACCTAAGGTATTGTGTGACGGAGAGCAAAAGCAGAGGAAATAAAGTTCCCCTCTGCTCCAGAATCCACACAAAGCTCAACTGTTAGAGTGGATGGACCAAAAGAGATTGTCCCTTTAAAGGACAGCTTGGAGGCAAATGCTGCTGACTCTAGTGAACCTCCTCCCATGGTCACTAGACGCGATCGTGTTCCCGATCGCTGGGGACATCTATTAGCATAATGTTCTAACTGCTGACAATTGTTACAAACCACGGAGACTCAAACGGGCCGAGACTTAGGTCCCGCTCGAACAACCTCCATGACCTCCGGGGAGTCGGGCGCCTGAATGGGAGATTCTAGATGTTTGGCAAAGGTGGGAGCTAGCCGAAACCTCTGTCTACACTGGGCCTGCTGTTGGAGGACAAACTGGCTGCCGCTGTGACGTCTCTGCTGAGCAGGTTCCACTGCAGCCGGAGACGGATGGGAGACGGATGGGAGACCGCAGTGGGGATAGCTCGAGATTCCCCTTGTGCAGGAGCGGGAACTCGACTCCTAACAGCATGTATCTGTTATCTGTTTCTATGTGCTCCAATTATGCATGTACCTGTATTTTGGTGCTCTGTACACATGTATCTGTATGTACAACCTGCCTCTATGTATGTGCTCTATGTATATTTGTCTGTATATTAGTGTTTTTTGTATTAATGTATTTGTATGTTTATGCTTTGTGTGCGTATATATCTGTATGTATGTGCTCTCTGAATAGATAAATGTGTGAGTATGTGCTTTGTGTGCAAGTTTATATGTGCTATGTGTATATACAGTGGGTACGGAAAGTATTCAGACCCTTTTAAATTTTTCACTTTTTGTTTCATTGCAGCCATTTGGTAAATTTAAAAAAGTTATTTTTTTTCATTAATGTACACTCTGCGCCCCATCTTGACAGAAAAAAACAGAAATGTAGACGTTTTTGCAAATTTATTAAAAAAAGAAAAACTGAAATATCACATGGTCATAAGTATTCAGACACTTTGCTCAGACACTCATATTTAAGTCACATGCTGTCCATTTCCTTGTGATCCTCCTTGAGATGGTTCTACTCCTTCATTTGAGTCCAGCTGTGTTTAAATAAACTGATAGGACTTGATTTGTAAAGGCACACACCTGTCTATATAAGATCTCACAGCTCAGTGCATGTCAGACCAAATGAGAATCATGAGGTCATAGGAACTGGCC
Source organism: Oophaga sylvatica (assembly GCA_033576555.1). Classification (NCBI taxonomy): domain Eukaryota; kingdom Metazoa; phylum Chordata; class Amphibia; order Anura; family Dendrobatidae; genus Oophaga; species Oophaga sylvatica. The sequence continues at coordinate 431,900,705 of JARQOD010000002.1, forward strand.
AAGGAGCTCAGAGACAGAATTGTAGCAGGGCATAGATCTGGCCAAGGTTACATAAGAATTTCTGCAGTACTCAAGGTTCCTAAGAGCACAGTGGCCTCCATAATCCTTAAATGGAAGAAGTTTGGGACCACTAGAAGTCTTCCTAGACCTGGCCGTCCAGCCAAACTGAGCAATCGTGGGAGAAGAGCCTTGGTGAGAGAGGTAAAAAAGAACCCCAAGATCCCAGCTCCACAGATGCAGTAGGGAGATGGGAGAAAGTTTCATAAGGTCAACTATCACTGCAGCCCTCCATCAGCCAGGCCTTTATGGCAGAGTGGCTCAATGGAAGCCTCTCCTCAGTGCCAGACATATAAAAGCCTGCAAAGAGTTTGCTAAAAAAACACATCAAGGACTCCCAGACTATGAGAAATAAGATTCTCTGGTCTGATGAGATGAAGATAGAACTTTTTTGTAATAATTCTAAGCGGTATGTGTGGAGAAAACCAGGCAATGCTCATCACCAGCCCAACACAATCCCAACAGTGAAACATGGTGGTGTTGGCAGCATCATGCTGTGGTGGTGTTTTTCAGCTGCAGGGACAGGATTGGTTGCAATTGAAGGAAACATGAATGCGGCCAAGTACAGAGATAACCTGGATAAAAACCTCTTCCAGAGTGCTCTGGACATCAGACTTGGCAAAAGGTACACCTTCCAACAAGACAACGACCCTAAGCACACAGCTAAAATAACAAAGGATTGGCTTCAGAAGAACTCTGTGGCCATTCTTCATTGGCCCAGCCAGGGCCCTGACCTAAACCCAATTGAGCATCTTTGGAGAGACCTGAAAATGGCTGTCCACTGTGGTGTAGTGACACCTGATGCAGCTAGGGGGCGCTGTGTATGGCCCTCGGGATATGCATGGAGACATGTCATGGATGAACGGTATGTATCGCAGAGATGGGTGGCTCTGTGATGGAAGCCTGGATATGTTTGTTCAGCAGGTTTACTGCTGAGAGTTGTGCTATGTATTGGGAGGCTTCCAGGTGACTAGGAGAGCTGGGTGGGTCCAGTCACCTACAAACCCACTCAAGGGGTATGTGTTTGAATACCTGGGATAAAACCTGTATATAATAGTGTGTTGTGGTAAAGGACCTGTGATGAGGTCATGACCAGGTGACCTAACCATGTGATCCTGACCTCATCTGTGGGTGGGGTTACACCTGTAAAAGTCAGTGCTGTGTACATGAGAGGAAAACGTGGTGGAGGCTGGGAAATGTCTCTGATGTCTGTCTCAAGGGAGTCTGGCTGAGACGAGTGAAGAGTGTGTCCTGCACAGGGCTGCCTGGAAGGTTCCTGGAAGGTCTGCCGGTGTTGGAAGATTCCTGGAAGCACGTGGTGAGACTTGGAGCTTGGTAGCCAGGGTGTTGGACTGGGGTATAGCACCCGGACAGGACACATGGGTGTGCAGAGCCTGTGACGGTCTCACACTGAGAACCATGCGGTTCTATTGAGTTTGGCTGGAGTCAGCCTGGAAAGGACTGTTTCGTTACAGTGTGTCGGTGCAGCAGAAGCGAGTCCAGACCACCCGGGAATGGCACCTGGCGGTCCTTGCTGGCTTGCAGCCGCTTAGTTAAGCCCGTCCCATGGAAGGGTGAGTCTGGAATCAGTGATTATCCAGGATGGAATGCATTTATGTTTTGTTATGCTTTGTTACCGGATTTAAAGAGACAGTAAAATAGTGTATTTTTTGGACATAATGCCTGTGTGTTGCCTCATTACTGCGTGCCCAGCCTCAGCCTACCAGAGCGAATCCCTACACCACTAACGTTCACCATCCAACCTGATGGAACTGGAGAGGATCTGCAAGGAAGAATGGCAGAGGATCCCCAAATTCAGGTGTGAAAAACTTGTTGCATCATTCCCAAGAAGACTCATGGCTGTACTAGCTCAAAAGAGTGCTTCTATTCAATACTGAGCAAAGTGTCTGAATACTTATTACCATGTGAGCTTTCAGCTTTTCTTTGTAAGGCACACACAACTACAAAAAATCGGTCCGTTTTAGTCCGTCGATTGTCGGATCAAAATGCAAACATCACACATCCTTCTGTCATCCGATTTTCCTTCAAAGATGCGATTTAGTCGCATGTGTGTGTACCTTGTAACATCCGATTTTCATCCGACTTGCGAGAATTTCTCGCAGGCTTGCAAAACTGACATATAATGGATCCGAAAGAATAGTATTTCAATCACAAAAGAAAGAATAGATATATACACATAGAACACATATATATATATATATATATATATATATACATGTCATTGTGACATGTATATATATATATATTTATAGTTCCTAGACTTCTACATACTGTAATAGCCGCTAATTCAATTGCCGGCTTTTGTGAAATCACAGAAGCCGACATGAAATGATACATTGTTTCCACACAGTTAACCATGTCATTTCCTGTATTTTGATATTTGTTTAGAACTTACAATTACATGAGTGTATTTGTGCAAAATTTCAGACATGTAGGGGTTAATTAAAGGTGTAAATTCGTTGAAAAAAAATGCGTGGGCTCCCGCTGTATTTTCTCCACCAGACAGACAAAGCAAGCGAGTGGGGGCAGATAATAACAGCCTAGGGAGGGTACATTTTTTTCATGTCTGAAATTTTGCACAAATACACTCATGTAATTGTAAGTTCTAAACAAATATCAAAATACAGGAAATGACATGGTTAACTGTGTGGAAACAATGTATCATTTCATGTCGGCTTCTGTGATTTCACAAAAGCCGGCAATTGAATTAGCGGCTATTACAGTATGTAGAAGTCTAGGAACTATAAATATATGTATATATACATGTCATAATTACATATATATATATATATATGTATTCTATGTGTGTATATCTATTCTTTCTAGTCTTTATTAAAGCTGTCAGTGTGATTTTACAGTATAGCCGGGGATGAATTGCCGGCTTTTCTAAAGGACACCGATGCGATTTAATCGCAAGTCACACATGCGGTCCGTTTGTAATCAGATTTTTCATCGCTCCCATAGACTTGCATTGGCGATAGTCGACCCACAATCGGTGACAATCGCAGCATGCTGCGATTGCACACGGACGTTTAAAACGGACCACAAAAAATCTGATACTAGGAGCTGCTCCATAGATTAACATAGGGCAGACTGCAACACGATTTTTCATCGTATTGCAGTCGTCCGATTCTGTCGCCAGTGTGACGCCGGCCTAATAAATTAGCAAAAATGTCTACATTACTGTTTTTTTCAGTCAAGATGGGGTGCAGAGTGTACATTAATGAGAAAAAAATGAACTTTTTTTTAATTTACCAAATGGCTGCAATGAAACAAAGAGTGAAAAATTTAAAGAGGTCTGAATATTTTCCATTCCCACTGTAGAATGTGTCTCTAAGATGTTGAGAAGGCACAGCTGGCCACACGGGATGATCTAGTCTCAGTCATTTTACTGTTACTGCAGTGTTTTATGAACGGCCTGAGGCTGTGTGCACACGTTGCGGATTTAGATGCGGATCCGCAGCATTTTTGGATGCGCGGAATTGCATCAAATCTGCAGTGTAGTGCACAGCCAATGTTATTCTATGTGATTTTGAGCTTTGTTGTGCACATGCTGCGGAAAAATACTCGTGGATTTGTGTTTTTTTTCCGCAGCATGTCAATTCTTTTTGCAGATCTGCAGCATTTCTGCACCCATTGACTTGTATTGAGTAAGTCAAATCAGCAGCAAAACCACAGGTTTAAAAAAGAATCAATCATCACCGATATACCATAAGGAAAAAGAGACTGGACCTTCCAGTACCTAAACACTTTGTGAAATGTAACCATACAGAAAAAGATCTGAAATTTAGGATAATAGACGCAGTCCCAGTTGAAAGGAGAGGGGGTGATAGAGAGCGAATTTTGAAAAAGAAATAATTAATGTGGATATATGAGTTAAACGGAATCTGTCACCCCATTTTTGCCCTATGAGATAGGGCCACCGCCATCAGGGGCTTATCTACAGCATTCTGTAATGCTGTAGATAAGCCCCCGATGTTACCTGAAAGTGAAGAAAAACGAGTTATATTATATTCACCCAGGGGCGGTCCGCCGTCCGGTCTGGTCCGATGGGCGTCGCGGTCCGGTTCGGCGCCTCCCATCTTGTAGCGAACCCTGGTGAGGGCAGAGCAGAGTACTGCAGTGCGCAGGCGCCGGAAAAGGTCAGAGAGGTCCAGCGCCTGCGCACTGCAGTACTACTGTTATTTAAGGTAATCAGTCTTCATCCAACTAGTTATTGAAAACTCCAGATAAATATGTTTTTTGCGATTCTATATGATTCTTTATGATTTTTTGGGCGCCGGCTGTCTGACGTCACATCCGGAAACAGTGTCTCCGGACTGTGAGGGAGCAGGGTCGTCTGGTCCGTCGCGTACAGTGGCAGATCCCCTTCACGATGGGTGAGCCCCAGCAAGTGAGCGCTCTTCCTCTCCCTCCTCTTCAGTACATCAAAGAATACACCGATGACAATGTCCGGAAAGGATTGGTCCCCAAGCCGCCCTCTCCAGTTAAAGACAGCTACATGATGTTTGGGAACCAGTTCCAGTGCAACGACCTGATCATCTGACCCCTGGAGAGTCAGGGTATCGAGCGACTCCATCCTCAGCAATTCGACCACAAAAAGGAGCTAAGAAAGCTCAACATGTCCATCCTGATCAACTTCCTAGACCTGCTGGACGTTCTGATCCGAAGTCCTGGAAGCATAAAGCGCGAGGAGAAGCTGGAAGACCTGAAGCTGCTGTTTGTTCACATGCACCACCTTATTAACGAGTATCGGCCTCACCAAGCGCGGAAGACCCTCCTGGTGATGATGGAGGTGCAGAAAAGGCAACGTCTGGAGACGGCGGAGAGGTTTCAGAAGCATCTGGAGAGGGTGGTGGAGATGATCCAGAACTGTTTGGCCTCGTTACCAGATGATCTGCCTGTGTCTGATAACGGGGTCACCATTAAGACTGAACCAATGTATCACGAGAAACCGCTAGGTGGGCACTTACCAGCGGTTTCAGCAGCTCTGACAGTGGGAGCCCGGAGCCTCCGACGGCCTGTGACAGCGGTACTCACAGCGCCCGAATGCTGGGCAAGATGATAGCAATACAGCAGAGCTGGAGTGAGCAGAACACCAAGTGGTGAGTGTACTGCCAGGACCTGCGGTCATGTGACCCCAGGGGCGGAGCTTAGCGTCCTGTAGCTGGGGATGAGTGCAGGGAGCTACAGAGACCCTGGAGAATGGAAAGGGGGTCACCGGATACCAGGGAGAGGACGGGGAACCAGAGGGAGACGGAATCCAAGACAAGCCGAGGTCAGTAAACGTGAGAGACAACGCAGTACACAAGGAGCAGGCTAACAAAGAATAGTCAGGGATGTAGCAGGAGTCAGAAAACCAGAGAAGCATATACACAGTACAGAATCAAGAGGCAAAATCACAACGGGGAACAGAACCGGGTCAGAACCATACAAGCAAACTAGAACACAGGCACAAGGCACAGGCAATCAGGGGTCAACACACTCAGCCAAGGGCAAAAGTATAACTGACGGGGATTGGAGCTTCCTAGGGCTATAAGAAGCTCTCCCCGAACCAAGGAGAGGCCATAATAATAAACCCCAGGTGTGCAGGTCAGAGCCTGCACTAGGATCAAGACATTAACCCCTGGTGTGCAGGCCAAACCTGCACTGGGATCATGACAGTACCCCCCTCTCAATGGGGGGCCTCTGGACCCCCAGGCTTGCCCGGGTACCTGGCATGGAAAGCCCGAACCAGGCGATCCGCATGTACCGAGCGAGCAGAGACCCATGAGCGATCCTCTGGTCCATATCCCTTCCAGTGGACCAGGTACTGCAAGGAGCGGCGCACCCGCCGAGAATCCACAATGTGTCCGACCTCATAATCCAAGTGACCCTCCACTAACACTGGAGGAACAACAGACTCCGAGTCCTCCTTGACAGACCCCACGGGTTTCAACAGAGATTTATGGAACACATTGGTTATTTTTAAGGACGGGGGGAGATGCAACCTATATGCCACAGGATTGACTATCTCCACAATCTCGTACGGACCAATGAACTTCGGTCCCAATTTAGCTGATGGTACCTTCAAGTTGATGTTACGTGTGGAAAGCCAAACCTTCTCCCCCACCTGAAACATGTGTCCCGGGGCTCTCTTTTTGTCCGCAAAATATTTATACCTCCCCTGGGCCCGAGAGATATTACGCTGGACTTCAGCCCAGATATTTTTTAACCGTAGAACGGATCCCTCCGCCCTGGACAACCGGAATCCAACCGTGAAAACTCCCCAAAATGGGGATTAAACCCATAATTAATCAGGAATGGGGACATGTTGGTGGATTGACTCACTCGGTTGTTAAAGGCGAATTCCGCCAACGGTAACGCATCACACCAATCCTCCTGTCTGGCGGAGGTCAGACACCTGAGAGTCTGTTCCAGGGATTGATTGGTGCGCTCCGTCTGACCATTACTCTCCGGGTGATATGCCGACGAGAAGGAGAGTGAGATGCCCAATTTCTTACAGAATGCCCTCCAAAATTTTGCCACAAACTGCACACCTCTGTCAGACACAACATTCAGGGGTACCCCATGCAAACGGACCACATGCAGCACAAACAATCTTGACAATGTTTCTGCTGAGGGTAATGCTGCCAAGGGAACGAAATGGGCCTGTTTAGAAAACCTGTCCACCACCACCCAAATCACGGTATTGCCCCTGGAAGGTGGAAGACCGGTAATAAAGTCCATGGAGAGATGAGTCCATGGCCTTTCAGGAACTGGTAAGGGTATGAGTTCCCCAGCCGGCTGGCTATGCGAGCTTTTGGAACGGGCACAAACTCCACAAGCAGAAATGAATTTCTTAACATCGGACCCAATTGAAGGCCACCAAAACACCCTGGCTACTGCCTCTCTAGTGGCTGTGATACCAGGATGAGCACTAAGCCTAGACTCATGAAACTCCTGCAGAAGTCTAGGCCGCAATAATTCTGGAACAAACAATTTATCCCCTGGCCTGGCCGCCGGAGCTAGGAACTGAGCCCTCAAAATTTCTTGTTCCAACTCTGTCGAGATCCCCGCCACTACCACCCCCGGATGAAGAATGGAGGACGGTGGCTCGGGGGGAGACACAGGGTCAAAACTTCTGGACAGGGCATCCGCTTTAACATTTTTGGACCCCGGTCGAAAAGTAATGGAGAATTGAAATTGTGAAAAAAAAGTGACCAACGGGCTTGTCTAGGCGTAAGCCTCTTTGCAGATTCAAGGTATGCCAAATTTTTGTGATCTGTGATAACAGTGATAGGGTGAGCCGCCCCTTCCAAAAAGTGCCTCCATTCTTCGAATGCCAGCTTGACCGCAAGAAGTTCTCTATTGCCTACATCATAGTTTCTCTCAGCGGAAGAGAACTTCTTGGAGAAGAAGGCACAGGGTTTGAGATTAGTAAGGGTGGCCGGACCCTGGGACAACACTGCCCCCACCCCCACTTCAGAAGCATCCACCTCCACAATAAAAGGTTTGGACGGGTCTGGCTGAACCAACACCGGGGCGGACATGAAACATTTCTTAAGCGCTGAGAAGGATTCTTTAGCAAGTCCCGACCAATTTTTTACATCAGCACCCTTCTGGGTAAGATCCGTGAGTGGTTTAACCACTTGTGAGAAACCTTTAATGAATCTCCGATAATAGTTTGCAAATCCTAAAAAGCGCTGGAGCCCCTTGAGATCTCGAGGCTGAACCCAGTCTACAATAGCCAGCACCTTCTTAGGATCCATACGAAACCCCACACTGGACACAATCAGCCCCAAAAAAGACAGTTCCTGAACGAAAAACGAACATTTCTCCAATTTCACAAACAATTGATTCTCCCTGAGTCTCTGGAGAACTGTCTGTAGATGTTGCAAGTGAGACTGACTGTCCGGGGAATAAATCAAAATGTCATCCAAATAAATGATAACAAAACGGCCTATCAGGTCTGAAAACACAACATTAATAAAGTTCTGGAAAATAGCGGGGGCATTAGTTAACCCAAATGGCATCACCAGGTTTTCAAAGAGTCCCTCAGATGTAAGGAACGCCGTTTTCCATTCGTCCCCTTCCCGAACCCTTATCAGGTTGTAGGCCCCCGGAGATCTAATTTGGAGAACCACTGGGCCCCTGATAACTGGTTACATAAGTCTGGAATGAGGGGAAGTGGGTAAGTGTTCCTAACCGTTATCTTGTTAAGTTCCCGAAAGTCAAGGCACGGCCGCAAACCACCATCTTTCTTCTTCACGAAGAAGAATCCTGCTGCTACAGGTGAAACAGAAGGCCTAATATGCCCTTTGCGGAGACTCTCAGCTATGTACTCCTTCATGGCTTGGCGCTCTGGCCCGGACAAATTGAACAACCGAGCCTTAGGCAACTTGGCTCCAGGTACTAAATCAATGGCACAATCATAGGGTCTATGTGGTGGCAGCGCCTCAGCCTCGCTTTCGGAAAACACGTCTTCGAAATCCTTCAGGTATTCCGGAATACCCTCCAGACCGACAGACGACACAGATACAGATTTAACAGAGTTGACAAGAGGTCCCAGGTTACAACATTTATCCCTGCATCCCCATTGAGTGATCTCCCCCGTCACCCAATCAATGGTAGGATTATGGCGTTGAAGCCAAGGCATCCCCAGTACCAGTCCCGCTGGTAAGTTATCTAACACAAGACAACTTAGTTTTTCCACATGAGTGGGACCCACTTTCAGAGAAAAAAGTTCCGACCTGAAATAGATACCGTCCCGGGTAAGAGGGGACGAGTCAATAGTCACAAGTTTAACAGGATCCTGAAGCCTGACTGTCCCTATCTTATTAAGAGTCAATATCCGGGTGTCAATCAGATTAACAGCAGAACCACAGTCAATAAAGGCGGTAGTCTGAACAGGACCATCACCAAGTTCCAGTTCCACCTGAAGCACAATTTTTGCAAGTGAGGAAAAATGTACCTGAAGGTCTGGGTAGCCTCCTCGACTACTACCCAGACCTAGTCGTTTCCCGCCACCTTGGAAGATGACGGACAGGAGGGGCAGTCCTTCTTCCAATGTCCAGATTCCCCACAATAGAAGCACAACTGCTTCTCACGGCGGCGTCTTCTTTCCTTCTGACAGGTGATAGCATTCACCTCCATAGCCACAGGAGGAGTCCGGGTCTCATCTCCACTGGAGAATAACGATGTTTCCATTTGCATAATGCCTCTAGCCCGCAGTCTGCGATCCATACGAACCGCTTGGGTCATGGCATCCTCCAGGGAGTCAGGTGGAGGATGAAGTGCCAGGGCATCCTTTAGACGTTCACACAGGCCTCTACGGAACAACCCCCGAAGGGCGGCATCACTCCACGAAACCTCGGCTGCCCAACGTCTAAATTCAGAACAGAACCACTCGGCCGAGTGCTTCCCCTGACAGACACTCATCACCTTGTCCTCAGCCAAACGCACTCTATCCGGCTCATCGTAAATATGCCCTAAGGCCTCAAAAAATGCATGTACACTCATTCTCTCTGGGGCAGAAGAGGAAAGAGAAAATGCCCAGGCTTGCGGGGCCCCCCTAAGCAGGGACATAACCACCCCCACCCTCTGTTTCTCATCCCCAGAGTAGTGGGGTCTCAAGGAGAAAAAAAGTTTACAGCCCTCCTTAAATACTCTAAAATTACTTTTGTTACCAGCAAAAGTATCTGGTAACTTAACTGGGGGTTCGGGTGAGAATAAAAAGACATCTCTAGCCCACTCCTGCTGAAACCCTGCGGATAGCGCCCCCTGAACCGAATCCGCAACCTGCCGTTGGGATTGGGCCAGAGTTTGGTGCTCCAAATTTAGCTTCTGCAGCAACTGAGTCAAGTGTTTCACCTGCTCAGATAAAGCATGCATTGTGTCCATGCTGCAGAAAAAAAAAAAAAATTCAAGGTCAGTTATAATATCACGAGAAACCGCTAGGGGCACTTACCAGCGGTTTCAGCAGCTCTGACAGTGGGAGCCCGGAGCCTCCGACGGCCTGTGACAGCGGTACTCACAGCGCCCGAGTGCTGGGCAAGATGATAGCAATACAGCAGAGCTGGAGTGAGCAGAACACCAAGTGGTGAGTGTACTGCCAGGACCTGCGGTCATGTGACCCCAGGGGGCGGAGCTTAGCGTCCTGTAGCTGGGGATGAGTGCAGGGAGCTACAGAGACCCTGGAGAATGGAAAGGGGGTCACCGGATACCAGGGAGAGGACGGGGAACCAGAGGGAGACGGAATCCAAGACAAGCCGAGGTCAGTAAACGTGAGAGACAACGCAGTACACAAGGAGCAGGCTAACAAAGAATAGTCAGGGACGTAGCAGGAGTCAGAAAACCAGAGAAGCATATACACAGTACAGAATCAAGAGGCAAAATCACAACGGGGAACAGAACCGTGTCAGAACCATACAAGCAAACTAGAACACAGGCACAAGGCACAGGCAATCAGGGGTCAACACACTCAGCCAAGGGCAAAAGTATAACTGACGGGGATTGGAGCTTCCTAGGGCTATAAGAAGCTCTCCCCGAACCAAGGAGAGGCCATAATAATAAACCCCAGGTGTGCAGGTCAGAGCCTGCACTAGGATCAAGACATTAACCCCTGGTGTGCAGGCCAAACCTGCACTGGGATCATGACACAATGGAGATGCAGGAACCCAGTATAGACCAGCAGGACGTTCCTCCCGAGGCACCGACTCCTCTTAAAGAGACAGTAGATAAAGATGCAGCCATGTGTGTTATCATTGATGAGATGACATAATTGTCGTGCAATGCAGCTGATGAGGTTTAGATGATTTGTTTTGTTTGTTTTTTTATGATTTTTTTTAGGATTTTTGTATTGTTTATAGGTACATGCTTTATGATTGTGGATGTTCCTAACTGTATATATTTTTTATTTTTTTCAGATGCACAAATATTTGTCATTATTTTACCTTGGGAGAACATAACAACATGGAGGACGGATGTTATATATTTAAAAAAAAAAAATCAGTATTTTTTGTCACTATAATATTAGATTGTTGGCCAATGAATATATTTGTATTAAATTGGGACATTGATAATAAAAAACAAAAGAAACTAATTTCTCGTATTTTTTAAGTGCATGTGATTGTCGATACAATGGTGTAACTACCTTTTAGTAGTCTCATTTGTCACATTTTTGACCTGGAGGGGTCATTTGTGACATCTGGACGCTATGGGACTCCCAGAGACAGCCTGTGTAAGGTGCCGTCTGGTGCGTCAGGGTGGATCTTAGCACCTATGAAGTCCGTGAGTCATTCCATATATTGCACGATATTCTAAATGAGTTCCAATGTGAACTATGAGGCTGTGGTTCCACGGTCCGGAACCACAGCGCTTTGGACGGAGCGGAAATTCCGCTCCGTCTAAGCCCCGCCCCCTTTATGAAGCGCGCTCTTTCCGGAGGTGTTCAGGACACCTCCGGAACACCTCCGGAAAGAACGCAGGGCTACATAGCCCTGTGTTAAATTCTGTTGCGGCGACGCACCGTCGCCGCAATACGCGAGGACATGCTGCGGTCTAAAAAGACGCGCCGCATGTCCGTTTACGCAGGTCTGCCACCTGCGTGTTGTTACGCATAGTGGAGACGGGATTTCTTGAAATCCCCTCCACTATGCTGTAACATCTGGATGCTGCGTGTTTGGCGCTGCGCCAGCGCACAGCGCCAAACACGCAGCGTTTCCTGACCGTGGAAACTCACCCTGAGACGATAGAAGGATAATGGAGTTATTTAACAGTGATTTTAAAGAATGTTAGAAAGTAAGTGGAATAAGCCTATTAAGTTAAAAACATTCTTTATTTTTCCCAAATAATGTTATGGCATAATGAGCTACTGCGCAGGTGCCAATGAGCACCCTAAATATGCTTAAGAGTTTGACGTGTGTAATACTTCTTTAATATGCCACAACCAATATGGCGATAAAATGTGCTAATGCGCATGCGTAGATTGGAAAAATGCCACACACGGTATGAGATTGGCCAATAGGCTATGACTTAGTGATGACGCCTGGGCATGCGCAATGAGGTTAATGATGCGCGGTGTAGCGTTAATGGCGTCCACCATGAGGAGATATGTGATCCCAGGGGTAAGATAAAATATAATATAAAATTGAAATGTGGGCTAGACAGTAACTAAACAATATGAATAATCAATGCATTGTTTTTATATGAGCACGGAGCACACTGGCACTTAAGCACTTTTATGCGATATATACGAATCAAATGAAATGGAAATACGGAAGAATGCAATACAATGATTTTGCAATATGATATGATGTAATACACTATTAAGAATATGTAATATGAGTGGTTATAATTAAGGATTGTTAAGATACCTATAAATATACACCTGTTTGTGATACTCATTGCTTGATAAAGGTTCAGATAGAGCCGAAACGTCGCCCAGACATGTGGGTTGAATAAATCCTACATGTTTTTTATACTAAGAATATGGAGTGCTGCCTTCATTTTTGAATTTGTATCTATCTATAGATCTCTCTATCTGTGTGTGTAAACAGTATTCTTCAATGGAGTATGCAAAAGAAGAGGTTGGACAAAGAAATGACATCACAATTCTTTTTTTTTGTTAAATAATAGATATTTATTTTGAAAAACGCATACAAATCCGCATCAAAAAAATGCATGAAAATCCGCATCAAATCCGCATCAAATCTGCGTGGATTTTTACCTGCGTTTTCTGCCAAGAGATGCAGATTCTGTGCTGAAAATTCTGCAGGCAAATCTGCAATGTGTGCATATACAGTACAGACCCAAAGTTTGGACACACCTTCTCATTGAACGATTTTTCTGTATTTTCATGACTATGAAAATTGTAGAATCACACTGAAGGCATCAAAACTATGAATTAACACATGTGGAATTATACATTACACTTTACATAAAAGTGTGAAACAACTGAAAATATGTCTTATATTCTAGGTTCTTCAAAGTAGCCACCTTTTGCTTTGATTACAGCTTTGCACGCAGAAAAGGTGAACGGATGGACTCTACATGCCTGGTTCCCACCGTGAAGCATGGAGGAGGAGGTGTGATGGTGTGGCGGTGCTTTGCTGGTGACACTGTTGGAGATTTATTCAAAATTGAAGGCATACTGAACCAGCATGGCTACTACAGCATCTTGCAGCGGCATGCTATTCCATCCGGTTTGCGTTTAGTTGGACCATCATTTATTTTTCAACAGGACAATGACCCCAAACACACCTCAAGGCTGTGTAAGGGCTGTTTGACCAAGAAGGAGAGTGTTAGGGTGCTACGCCAGATGACCTGGCCTCCACAGTCACCAGACCTGAACCCAATCAAGATGGTTTGTTGTGAGCTGGACCGCTCACCGCCTCAATTTTGAATAAATCCCCAACAGTGTCACCAGCAAAGCACCCCCACACCATCACACCACCTCCTCCATGCTTCATGGTGGGAACCAGGCATGTAGAGTCCATCCATTCACCTTTTCTGCATGCAAAGCAGTAATCAAAGCAAAAGGTGGCTACTTTGAAGAACCTAGAATATAAGACATATTTTCAGTTGTTTCACACTTTTTTGTAAAGTGTAATGTATAATTCCACATATGTTAATTCATAGTTTTGATGCCTTCAGTGTGATTCTACAATTTTTATGGTCATGAAAATACAGAAAAATCTTTGAATGAGAAGGTGTGTCCAAACTTTTGGTCTGTACTGTACCTTTAGCCCTATATTCCAGGTCGCAGTATGTATTAGTCGCCCGGAGTGGTGTAATATGCAATGGCTTGATCTGAAGGAAATAGCCCGGGGTGCGGAGCTAGAAAGCACCTCCAAGAAAAAGTTAATTTGGCCGCCATGCAGCAGAGATTGGGTAGAGAGACGACTTACTAAATTGCAAGTGACTCAGCCCCTCCGACTAAATTTGAAAAAAGCAGGGGCTGTATTATACCCAGGTATATGTAGAATACTTATAAGAAAATTGGGCAAATAAAATTAAACCTTTATTGATATTCTTATTAAAAACCACAAATCGTATACGAGAAAAATTACTCTTACAAAAGTGCGAAAGTGCAAATACAAATAGTGCAAATGAAGGACAAAATGCAGAATACCGTAGTATAATTCACCATACCAACAAAAAGACCATCTGTCTTCTGGCAGTGAATTTAGTTTTTTTATTAAATCTTATAAACATCTCCCTAGACCTCCACGGTTCAGTAAGGCTTACTGCTCATAGGATATATAATTTACTTGTATAGAATTAATTACTGTTCCCCTGAAATGGTGGGTATTAAAGCCTCCAATATGAACAAGCCAATGCACATATATTACAGTAATTGCAAATTAAACAAGCTGATAATAGGTTTTATCCACTCTATGAGGGGGACATATTATTCATCTCTCTATCAGAGCACTCCACTCACCAATATATCCTGCTAATAGTGGACAAACTGTTGGTATGCCTGCTGCAACAACCAAAATTAAATTTGCTTGGTTCAGTTTAATTATGACCCAGGTTTTACTTGCCCTAGTGTATCTTAATTCGTTAGGGACAGAAGTATTGCAGAAAATTGGAGCCTGCACAGAATTTACTCCAAATGGCCCCAAGATGACCAACCCCATAGACGAAGGCATCCTGTGTAGTCTCCTGTCCCTGACAATTCTCACAGACTTGGACAGTACATGATCCGATCCCCATTCCCTACCTATTTGGTTTGAGAACATATCCAGCCAGCTGTGGGCGCGTCAGAAATTTTATTTGGGACAACTACCCACTTCTCGGTGACAGTAAAATTCAACCAAGTCTATAACGCCTTGTATAAAGCAGGACCCCCTAAGTGCTGTCAAGAATGCGGTGATACATGATAAAGTCCGAGAGCTCCAGACAGGAGGTCTTATTGTTCCTATAATCTCCCCGTTTAACATCCCCAATATAACTATCAAACGCAGTAATGTTCTAAATACAGATACACGACTAACAGTGGATTTAGAAACGGAGGGAGAATTTCAGGATGGGGAAGATGGAGGGACTGAGAGCCAAAACCTGCCCCTGTTTTTCAAACTAGCCAAAGAGGAAGCTCAGTCTGACATTGACACAAGAACATGACTGTCAGGCATTGATGGAGGCAGAAACATAGGGCTTGTCCGCCTCACTAACCCCTCTTTTGAGTATTTTGTAGATGGTTCCAGAACTTGGATCAATAATCAAGGACGATTCATCATCGGGTATTTAGCAGTCCACCATGGTAAGGTACAAGAACCACTTTCCTCCAGCTGCTTTGCACCAAAGGTTGAGCTGAAGGCACTCGCTGCAGCGTGTAATCTGGGAAAAGGTAAACAAATTAATGCATTTTCGGACTCGAAATACGGTATGTTTGGCGGAGCCGTAATCTTCTGGACTCTGCTGGCAAACCTATGAGCACTCCCCCTTACCTGAAGGGCAGCTATAAAATAAACACTTGAAAAAGATAATAACTCTATATAATATGAGTTTCACTTTTTGTATTGAAGAACTGAAATAAATTAACTTTTTGATGATATTCTAATTCTGTAAGAAGCACCTGTATATGTCTTTATTAATTTTGTTTTTTAACCCCTTTCAGACATCAGACGTAATAATCCGTCTCTGTGCCCTGGGCCTATTTCACGACGGATGAATTATTACGTCTAATGTCAGAAAGGGGTTAAAATACAAAATTAATAAAGATTAATTGACAGCTGACACCCGGCACTAAGCAAGTTTGTCTGCCAGTGTAGAGCTGACAGTTTAGTCAGTTTAGTCTGATAGTCGCCTGGAGTAGCGTAATATGCAATGGGTTGATCTGAAGGGAATAGCCCGGGGTGCGGAGCTAGAAAGCACCTCCAAGAAAAAGTTAATTTGGCCGCCATGCAGCAGAGATTTGGTAGAGAGACGACATACTAAATTACAAGTTACTCAGCCCCTGTGCCCCGGGCCTATTTCACGATGGATGGACTATTACGTATAATGTCAGAAAGGGGTTAAAATACAAAATTAATAAAGATTAATTGACAGCTGATACCTGGCACTAAGCAAGTTTGTCTGCCAGTGTAGAGCTGACAGTTTCTACAGCATGGGGATGCTGCTGCATCCCCATGCTTTAGAAGCGATCAACCTGCAAAAAATGATTGTCCCATAGTGCGACAAAGTAAAAAAGTTAGAAAAAAAATCAAAAATAATCATAAAAAAATCAAAAGATATTGTATCTCTAAATAAATATTTGAATGAAAAAAATATATATAAACAATAAAAGTGTGCAAATTTGGTATTGCCGCTACTGCATAGACCCGACCTATAAAACTGTCCCACTAGTTAACCTCTTTAGTGAACACCATTAAAAAATTAAAAACAAGGCAAAAAACAATGCTTTTTCATCATACTGCTGAACAAAAAGTGAAATAAAACGCGATCAAAAACACGGATATAATTAAACATGGTACCACTTCAAACATCATCTTGACCCGCAGAAAACAAACTGCCATACAGCTCCATCAGCTGATAAGTAAAAGTTATACCTCTCAGAATAAAGCGATGCAAAAATAATTATTTTTCTATAAAATAGTTTTTATTGTATAAAAGCGCCCAAACATAAAAATCTATATAAATGGGGGAATCACTTTAATTGTACTAACTCGAGGAATAAAACTGCCTTATCAATTTTACCAAACAGAACAGCATTAACCCCCTCCAAAAGAAATTCCTGAATTGCTGTTTTTTGTTCATTCTGCCTCCTAAAAATTGGAATAGAAATTGATCAAAAAATGTCATGTGCCTGAAAATGGTACCAATAAAAACGTTAACTCAACCCGCAAAACACAAGACCTCACATGACTCTGTGGGCCAAAATATGCAAAAATTATAGTTCTCAAAATGTATTGATGCAAAAACTATTTTTTGCAATAAAAGCGTCTTTTAGTGTGTGACAGCTGCAAAACATAAAAACCCGATCTAAATCTGGTATCGTTGTAATCGCAACGACACAGAGAACAAAGTCGCCTAACTACTTAAACAGCTCGAGGAAAGGTGTAAAAAAAATAAATAAAACCAATTTTTCACATGCTGTTGGTTTTTTCATTCTGCCTCCCAAAAATCGCAGTAAGGCTCGGCGCACATTTATCTTGCACTCTGTGTTGAGCTCTTACACCGGGGTTTCAGTGTAAATCTTTGAAATACTTGAACTAGACGGAACCCCCGACAGAAGATTCCCTATAATGATGCAGATGGAGGCACTATAGACGCCGTCTGACCTGTGATCCGGCTGTGTCGGTCTTTTTCGGATTGCATAAAAGTGCTGTCGGATACAGTTTTGTACACTTCTGAAAAGAAGGACACTGCTGAACAGAGGCCAGACGGAGTCCAGAGTAACTCTGCTGCCTCATTATAGTAAAATGGATCCCTTGGTGTTGTAAATGTGCTAGAGATGGTTTCTGAGCAGAGGCTCCCTCTGGTGGTTACAGACAGTACTGAATCTTCCAGCGAGGAATGGCAATCTGGGATCACTGACTGGACTGATATAAGGGAGGTTCCCTCCCATGATGGTTGCCGGTGATCAATTGTACTTGTCTCAATTGTTGTTCCTGGTTCATTTGGAAGTTTGCTGGAGTCTTGCCTGCGTCTGCTGCTTTCAGATAAGATATTTTTGCTTTTCTTTTGTGCTTGCTTATTGCATAGTTTTCTGCACTTTTGGAGTTCAGCCGGGTCCCCTCCTGGGGCCTGTGCTCCTCTCAGTTTATCTTTAGCCACTGTTATTTGTTCATTTGCTTTTTCCTGTTTTTTCAGTGGCTGCGGCTTGGTTTTGTTACACCAGAGATCTGATTTAGGTGGTTGAGATCGTGTGATCTCAGGTTTTTTGCAATCAGAAGTGTTGGTATTTTTAGGGGTTTTTTTTGGATTGCAGTCAGAATTCTTTCCTGTACTTTTCTGTCTAGACAGATTGGGCCCCAGCGTTTGCTCATTCTATTTTCTGTCTGTGTCCGTGCTTTCTTCTTGTCTAACCGCCATTACATGTTTGGGGGCTTCTTATTTTTTTTGGGGATCTGCTCTGGGGCAGATAGCTTTCATCTTTCTGCCTTTAGGTGTAGCTATCTCTCAGGCGGTGACGAGGCGTCTAAGATCAACATAGGAACGCTCCACGGCTACCTCTAGTTGTGTGGTTAGTTCAGGTTACTGCAATCCAATAGGTTCCAGACTCTCTGGTGTATTACCGTTTTTGCTATTTTTCCTCAGCTACCGAAACACAACACCTCGGGGTTTCATAGAAATCACCTCACTCAGAGATTTAGATAAAAACCCCAAAGTGAGTGGTTAGCGTAGAGCGCCAGATAAATGTGATCCCAAACGTTATGTAAAATGTTCCCAATAAAAGCTTCAACTCAATCCACAAAAAAAAGCAAGTCCCCACTCAGAACACCGGGGAAACATCAGGGAAACTTTAACAACAGTGGGCCCTGACGATAGGGAACAGGGAAATCGACACCTCCTGCACTCACCTGAGGATGTACACTGATGATAGCATCCCTATACTGTTTCTTTCACCCCGTCGCCGAGCAGGGTACCTAAACCATCACTGGCCCTGCTCTTATCCCTAAGGAGGGACCTGGCAAGTGAGAGCCCTGGTTCCACCGCTGAACTAATAGAACACAGGGGAAGGTAACAGGCAACCAAGGGACAAGACAACAAAAAACACCACACTTAGCTTATATGCCCAGCTGCAAAGCTCCACACCGCTCAGCAGAGTAAGGCACATGACAAGCGAACTCAGCAAAGCACCACTGCACCCAGTGAGCTCCTTCCTGCAGCTTGGTCGCCATAGAATGAACTAAGACCGACAGCCAAATGATGGATCAGGTGACCCAGAGGTGTATCTAGGTTTCCTGGGACCCGAGGCAAGAATTCATTTTGGCGCCCCCCCAGAACATATGCGGTTTGCACACGTAAGGTACTGTCACACTAAGCGAGATCGCTTAAGCAACACCGATTTTATGACGCAGCAGCGACATCGTCAGCAACGTCGCTGTGTGTGACATGTAGCAGCGATGTGGCCCCTGCTGCGATGTTGCTGATCATGCACAAACGTTCTGGGCCGTATTTTGATTGTTGGCGTCCCGCTGGTGAGCCTGAATCGCTGAGTTTGACACTATTTATGAACGACGAGCGACCTCGTTGGCGACTCATATGTCAGAGGCGCAGGCGGGACTAGGTTTTAATGCCCCTCAGCTCCGATTGGTGGCCACATCACCTCAGCAATAGATGAAAACGACTGCGCCCTCATCCATTGTTCCAGAGCGCTTTGTGGACTCCAACGTTCTAGTCCTTTGTGTGTTGTTTTGCGGACACTATCGTGTGTGGGGGTTTTGCGATCCTGTCAGAGTCGCTACAGCGCTTCATCTTTGCCATTTATACATTCTGGATATTTGGATTTCCCTTGCAAGGTACATATTGTTTGTGATGTTTTGTGATGTTTACTTTTTGTCTGCTTACCTCCAATATTTATACAGACGTGTTGCCGGGATTTTTTATTTTTTTTTTGCCCGCCCACCACTGCAATGTTAACAAGAAACAATTACTTTATTTTTTTATAAACTTTATTAATTAACTTTTCTCTTCTTTACCGGGCAGGTTGCACATAATGAACATGACCACCGCGGAGCGTGTGATTGTGGCAGCTGCATTACTGATGGAGGGAGATCGACAAGAAGAGGCACGGGTGGAAGAGAGGCGCTCCAAACGAAAGCGTCGCATGTGGACCAGAGAATGGCTGGAGCAAGGTCCAAATTCAACCACATGCATCTTGTGAGGGCGTTGCAGGAGAAGAATCCGCAGAATTTCCGAAATTATCTACGGATGGTGGAGGATTCATTCAAACTCCTACTGGAATGTGTGAGGCCACTCATTGAACGGCAGGATACACGGATGCGTGCAGCTGTTTCAGCAGAGGAGCGTTTGGCAGTAACACTGCGATTTCTGGCAACCAGACGTTCAATGAAAGACTTGCAATTTTCTGCTGCTGTTTCTCGATCGCTCCTTAGTGTATTAATTCCAGAGACATGCAACGCCATCGTCAGCAGTTTACGGAGCTACATGCCCTTTCCAAAATCCGTGGCGGAATGGCAAAATATTGCCTCTGATTTTGAACATATTTGGCATTTCCCAAACTGTGGTGGTGCCTTGGATGACAAACATGTGCAACCAGCCAACAGCGGATCCTATTACTATAACTACAAGGGCTACTTCAGCGTGATCCTCATGGCCCTTGTTAATGCCAATTATGTATTTATAAACGTTGATGTTGGCATGAACGGAAGGGTTTCTGACTGTGGCGTTTTGGAGCACACTATTTTTGGTGAACACTTGAATAACAATGAACTGCACTTGCCAACCAACATGGACACCGCCGCCAACCTTAACTTTGTTTTTGTGGGCGATGAAGCCTTCCCCCTTCATGCGGATCTTGAGAAACTGTACCCACAAAAGACTTTGACAGAGGAAAGGCGTATTTTTAACTACAGACTGTCAAGGGCGCGGCGCGTTGTCGAGAATGCATTCGGCATAATGGCCAACCGCTTCAGGGTTTTCCACACTCCAATCAACATGAAGCTGGAATCTATAGACTCTGTGGTGTTGGCCTGTTGCGTGCTGCACAATTTTCTTCGGCAACGCGATGCTGTTGCTTACAGTCCGCCAGGCTTCATTGACTCGGACAGCAATGGTGACGTGGTGCTCAGAGAATAGCGTGAAAATGATCCCGCTATTGCAGGCATTCAACCTGTCAATCAAGGCAGGAGCAAGGACGATGCGAAGGCCTGCTGAGACAAATACTGCCAATATTTTAACGGTAGAATCACAATATTTGCCCACTGAATTAGAAAAATTCTAGATTTTATACCACATCATCTATAATATCACATTAGTGGCGATCAAAATTCAACAGACCCCACAAAATGGTATAAAAATTACAAAATACTTTATTGATAATAATACATAAAAATGCATAGAAACATGGTATAAGGTATAAAAGCACACAACAAAGAGGGACATTAATCCATAGGGGAAAATATCACAACAGCAGCTCAAGACTATATTTAATAGTATATAATTTGCCCTTGAGTTAAACCCTAAATGGCCTATAATGGGTTCTTGGCAAATGAAGGCTTCAAATATGTTTCAATAAGGTGCAGGAGCACATTTTATTCCAGTCTCTAGTGGTTATCACGATAATTTGAAAAAATACAAAAAAGCGCTGCATAAAAAAATTAAAATCTGGTGGACTAAAGTCACCTTAGAGAGCTATTTTACTCAGAAAATAGTACCTAGGGGACTGAGAGTTAACATCTTCCCTACTTTGATCTGGGAGATGAAAATCTAATCAATCGGTGGATTAAAGCTGCAAACACTTGCTCATTAGAATTTATTTCCATCATTATTGAAAAGAATGTTTCATCTCTCAAAGCTATTGAGGTTGAAATCGATACCTTACAGAAATCATTGCAACAAGAATTGAGTGGTGAAAAATTTGAAGAGGTGATTAAGAAATTGGATAATGATGTTGAAAAATGGGAAAACAACATTAGCATGAGTAAACAAAAGAAATATGAAAGGGATTTGAATGCCGAATGCATTCTCGACAATATTTTAACGGGCCTGGTGCTGTTACTTGGCAGCATCAGATCTAGTGGGATACAGACCGCATTTTTACCATGTTTACTAATGTTTTTCATTCTCTGTAATTACTTCTGTAATAAACTTTACATTGTAACTGTACATAAGCTTTGTCATTATTTTATGAACCGTCACTTTGCGATCGCAATGGCGTTTCATGTCTGTGCGTGGCAGGGGCACCATGCAGGGAATCATCACTTTGCGATCGCAGTGGCGTCTTGCGTCGGCGTCGAGCACGCAAGTGCAACACACAAACGGCCGCATGTACGCAAGTGCGACACGAACGGGTCACGCATATGTCATGACGTTACGACGCTGACGTCGTTCATGCGGCGTTGCTTGCATCTAATAAATAAAATGGTGGCAAGGCTACGATCAGCTCCCTGGGGAGACGCTGAGGTGCGGTACCTCATAAAACGCTGTGATACATGGGACTATGATTGCAGGCTCCCTCTTGCGCATCCCATGCATCACAAGAAGGCGGTCCTCCGCAGAATCAAGAGGGGCCTATCTCGCCGGTTCTGGGTGGACCGGACCCCCACCCAAATTAGGAAGAAGCTGGCGGACCTGCGCTACTGTTCAAGCGAGAGGGTCGCCAGCATCCGTGCAGATTCGCAGGTATCGTGGTGAGTGTTGGTGAGGGTATCTGGAGAGGTTATGTTTTGTGGGTTGTCTACTTATATCAATGCACCCGCAGTAACAGGAGTACCGGCAGTGACGGGAGTACCAGTAGTGAGGGGGTTACAGGCAGTGACGGGAGTACCAGTAGTGAGGGGGTTACAGGCATTGACGGAAGTACTGGCAGGGACGGGAGTACTGGCAGTACCAGTAGTGATGGGGTTACAGGCAGTGATGGGAGTACTGGCAGTGATGGGAGTACCGGCAGTACCAGTAGTGATGGGGTTACAGGCAGTGACGGGAGTACAGGCAGTGACAGGAGTACCGGCAGTACCAGTAGTGACGGGGTTACAGGCATTGACGGAAGTACTGGCAGTGACGGGAGTACCGGCAGTACCAGTAGTGACGGGGTTACAGGCAGTGACGGGAGTACTGGCAGTGACGGGAGTATCGGCAGTACCAGTAGTGACGGGGTTACAGGCAGTGACGGGAGTACTGGCAGTGACGGGAATACCGGCAGTACCAGTAGTGATGGGGTTACAGGCAGTGACGGGAGTACTGGCAGTGACAGGAGTACCGGCAGTACCAGTAGTGACAGGGTTACAGGCATTGACGGGAGTACAGCAGTGATGGGGTTAGTAGAAGGAGTATTTCACTCAATTGTATTTTTTGTTTGCAGCACCACCATACCCAGCAGCAACGCCGTCACCAGCTGCACCACTATCCCCCGCAGCAACGCCATCACCACCTGCACCACCATCCCCAGCTACCCCTTCGCCGGCAGCTACCCCCCCTCCACTTTTGGAGTCATCTACCCCATCCCCTATTGGATTCTCTCCAGCGTCACTCCGTGACACTTATGCAGACTCGCCTTCAGGTAATTTACGCACATAATATAAGCTTCCGACAAGTTTGACAACATTGTTAGGTCTTGAAATGTGTAAGGGCTGTCGTGATATATCTATTTTTCTGTGTTTCCCTAGCCAGTGGTGCCACAGGTTCTGGGTGGGCGTTAAGCGCCTCCTCCGGTGATGCGCTATCGGCCCAAAACCGTAAGTGTTAAACAGCAAACATGTAACTTAAGTTGATGTTGCAACAGAATTCCCTGGTTAACTTTTACCATTACCTCCACAGAAATCCCCACTGCCCAGGATCTGTTGGCATCGCACAGGCGGCTGATGGCAGCTATGCATGACCACGGTGATGCTGGAGAGGTTTGTGGCTGGCCTCCAAACGGGGCAGTCAATAAATGTTTTTTTTTGTTTGTACAGTTTGTAAAACGTTTTAAAAAAAATATTATTACAAATATATATTTATATATTTTAAGTTTATATATGCAGCTGTGCTATATTATTTGTTATTTTTTATTATAAGGTTTTAGCGCTAGTGTGACCACGGCCTTTAAAAGAAATATTGTTAATTTTTGAAATTTTTTTTATTTTTATTTTTTTTTACCAATGCTGGAACTCCTATGACTGCTGGTACTCCGATGACCCCGTGTGTGCCGAGTAGATACAAGTTGATGTAATAAAAATAAAACATTTTAATAGTTGTCAACAATATTGTTGACATTAATAACAAACACAAGAATAAAAGACCACAATTCACTAGATAAATAAGATTTTTATTAAAATAACTGAAACAATTTAAAAAAATATATACACAACAAAAAAATTTAGAAAATATTTGACAAACTACAACTGTTGGTAAAATGTTTCGTTGTCATTACCACGTTGCCTTGGCGGTGTATAAAAAAAAGGTGGCGGAACAAGGCTTGGGTTCGGCTGATCTATCCCTCTCCTCATTGTTGTGTCGAGAGGCTCAGGATTGTGCAGCCAAGAGTACTGCGGGTAGTGCTGTCTGTCCGTGACACCAGACGTGTCTGTAAGTTTTCCAGTTGCCGCTTGACTCAACACCTCAAGCATGACTCTTTCAGCATGAACACGCTGTATCGGATCCAATGTAGGTAGCTTCTCATTTGCATAGTAAGCAAAGCCTGTGATATGAGGTTGGTTCTGTGATGTCGTTAGGACTTTTTTGGCTATTTCGATAAATTCTGGAGTAGCCGAGGTGGGGGCCTTCCTTTTTCTGCCTGAAAATGTAAGTCGGCTCTGCACAGATGAGGATGGTGGCTCAAATGTTTCGTCAATGTACCAACACCATGCTGTGTTCTTCAGGCGTGTTTGACGGAGGTGTGGAGACAGCCTCTTCTGTGTCCTGCGTGAACAAAAAACGAATGTTACATCAAAAAGAAAATGAAATTTATCTTCACACTATAACACCCAAATACAGCAAAAATGGGAGAACGGGACTTGTATCAATGGTTATTAACTGTCCTTCAACGGTATGTTAAATGGATAGGCCTCAACCGTTGAACTAGATAAACTATCAGTACATGAAGGGATAAATTTAGCTATTTTATCTACATTTTACAATTATATTTTAAATTTCAAGTCCACTTGGGCATGAACATTCAAATGTGTTTTAATACAAAGGTACTTACATGTATGACAGGGGAGTCCTGCTGGATCACTGGGTCTGGTGCCAACATGGAAGCCATTTGTCTTGGTACTTCTTGGTCCCTTGTGAAAGCAAAAAGATCAAAGTACCACAATTTGGGGACATAAACATCTTCAGACCCAGCTCCAGACTTGCTAGAATTCTCAACTTTATTCAGTTCCTTCCTGTAAACTGTTTGGAGGGCCTGAATCCGTTTTTTGACCGATGACTCATCCACTGGTTCATTGGGGTAATGGTTTTTGGAAAGCTCCACCAGTGTTTGGTACGCCTCCTTCTTTTTCAGCCTGTTGCTGTAATCCGCCAACTTTATTTTCCAAAGGCAAGGCATCGAGCGGCACATCTCTATGAAGTCTCGCAGGAAATCTTGCTTATCGGCCATCTGTAATAAAAAAATTATGTGAAAAAGGCAGAATGGTTAAATAAAATGCGTACATAGCCTACAACATAGAACACAGCTAGGATCATAAAATGGCGGTGTGAAGGACAAAACAATGGCTGCCCAATAACGGTTAACAGAGCAGGGATCATAAAATGGTGGTGGTGGGCGCGGCAGGACAAAAACAATTACATAGATGGCCAACGGTAAACACAGCTGGGATCTTAAAATGGCGTTTCAGGGCGCGGCAGGACAAAAACTATGGCAGCCCCCAAAAAATTCATAGATGGACAACTACGGTAAAAACAGCAGGGATCATAAAATGGTGGTGGTGGGCGCGGCAGGACAAAACAATGGCAGAATGTTGTGAATAATCTGGAGGCGACTTCTGAGTTGGAGCTCCCTCCTGTGGTTGCCGAGGGTAATGAACTAATTGCCGAATGGCCTTCAGCTGGCTCTGAATGGTCTGATATATGTGACCTGAACTCCCTTCAGCCTTGCCGGTAATCAATTGTTCTTCTGGTCTTGTTTGGAGCTCAGCTTGCAGTCCTGCTCTCATTCAGATAAGTGATTTGCTGTTTTTTTTTTTCCTCTGGTTGGATTTTCTTTGCTGGTTTGCTGCTTGCAGTGGACTTCAGCCTGGTCCCCTTTTGGGGTCTGGCGCTGCAATTGTGCACATTTTGTATTTGCACTTTTGCTCTGTTTCTTTGTCACTTTTTGTTTGCTGAATTGCTGTGTGTTACACCAGAGATCTGATTTAGGTGGTAGAGATCGTGTGATCTCAGGTTTTTTGTTAATCAGAAGTGTTGGTATTTTTGTCAGGGTTTTTTTGGGTTGCAGTCAGAATTCTTTCCTATACTTTTCTATCTAGACAGATTGGGCCCCAGCGTTTGCTCATTCTATTTTCTGTCTGTGTCTGTATTTTCGTCTTGTCTAACCGCCATTACATGTTTGGGGGCTTCCTATTTCTTTGGGGGTTCTGCTCCGGGGCAGATAGCTTTCACCTTTCTGCCTTTAGGTGTAGTTATCTCTCCGGCTGTGACGAGGCGTCTAGGATCACCGTAGGTACGCTCCACGGCTACTTCTAGTGTGGCGGATAGTTTAAGGTACTGCAATCCAATAGTTTCCAGCGTCTCTGGTGTATTACTACTTTTTGCTATTTTTACAATTTCTCCTCAGCTACAAAAACATAACAGTATTACCGGCCAAACTGAAAATTATATGGTACTCACAGAAGGGAAAAATAGTAAAAAGGGAAAAGGAAAAAAAGGGAGTTGTCAGAAATTTTTTTTTCTCTGTTGCATTTTTTTCCCCTCTTTTTCTCTGGGTGCTGAGGAGAATTTTTTTTCTCTCAATGAAGTTTGCACAGTTGTCTGGCCGTGTGAAGCAGCTTGCCACTGAGGTTCGGAGTATTACTACCTATCTTGCTAGGTTGCCGGTTGTGGAACCTAGGATCCCCATCCCAGATTTATTTTTGGGGGATCAGTCTAAATTTCTGAATTTCAAAAATAACTGTAAGTTGTTTTTTGCCTTAACCCCTTCATGACCCAGCCTATTTTGACCTTAAAGACCTTGCCATTTTTTGCAATTCTGACCAGTGTCCCTTTATGAGGTAATAACTCAGGAACGCTTCAACGGATCCTAGCGATTCTGAGATTGTTTTTTCGTGACATATTGGGCTTCATGTTAGTGGTAAATTTAGGTCGATAATTTTTGCGTTTATTTGTGAAAAAAATGGAACTTTGGCCAAAATTTTGAAAATTTCGCAATTTTCACATTTTGAATTTTTATTCTGTTAAACCAGAGAGTTATGTGACACAAAATAGTTAATAAATAACATTTCCCACATGTCTACTTTACATCAGCACAATTTTGGGAACAACATTTTTTTTTGTTAGGAAGTTATAAGGGTTAAAAGTTGACCAGCGATTTCTCATTTTTACAGCAAAATTTACAAAACCATTTTTTTTAGGGACCACCTCACATTTGAAGTCACTTTGAGGGGTCTATATGGCAGAAAATACCCAAAAGTGACACCATTATAAAAACTGCACCCCTCAAGCTACTCAAAACTACATTCAAGAAGATTATTAACCCTTCAGGTGCTTCACAGGAACTAAAGCAACGTGGAAGGAAAAAATGGACATTTTAATTTTTCCAACAAAATTTTTCTTTTAGCATCAATTTTTTCATTTTTGCATGGGCATCAGGATAAAATGGACCCTGAAATTTGTTGGGCAATTTCTCCTGAGTATACAGATACCTCATATGTGGTCATAAACCACTGTTTGGGCGCACGGCAGGGCTCAGAAGGGAAGGAGCGCCATTTGACTTTTTGAATGGAAAATATGCTGGAATATTTAGCGGTTGCCATGTCGCATTTGGAGAGTCCCTGTGTGCCTAAACATTGGAGCTCCCCCACAAGTGACCCCATTTTGGAAACTAGACCCCCCAAGGAACTTATCTAGATGCAGAGTGAGCACTTTGAACCCCCAGGTGCTTCACAAATTGATCCGTAAAAAAAGAAAGTACTTTTTTTTTCACAAAAATTTTCTTTTAGCCTCAGTTTTTTCATTTTCACATGGGCAACAGGATAAAATGGATCCTAAAATTTGTTAGGCAATTTCTCCTGAGTACACCGATACCTCATATGTGGTCATAAACCACTGTTTGGGCACACGGCAGGGCTCAGAAGGGAAGGAGCGCCATTTGACTTTTTGAATGGAAAATATGCTGGAATATTTAGCGGTTGCCATGTCGCATTTGGAGAGTCCCTGTGTGCCTAAACATTGGAGCTCCCCCACAAGTGACCCCATTTTGGAAACTAGACCCCCCAAGGAACTTATCTAGATGCAGAGTGAGCACTTTAAACCCCCAGGTGCTTCACAAATTGATCCGTAAAAAAAAGAAAGTACTTTTTTTTTCACAAAAAATTTCTTTTAGCCTCAGTTTTTTCATTTTCACATGGGCAACAGTATAAATTGGATCCTAAAATTTGTTGGGCAATTTCTCCTGAGTACACCGATACCTCATATGTGATCATAAACCACTGTTTGGGCGCACGGCAGGGCTCAGAAGGGAAGGAGCGCCATTTGACTTTTTGAATGGAAAATATGCTGGAATATTTAGTGGATGCCATGTCGCATTTGGAGAGTCCCTGTGTGCCTAAACATTGGAGCTCCCCCACAAGTGACCCCATTTTGGAAACTAGACCCCCCAAGGAACTTATCTAGATGCAGAGTGAGCACTTTGAACCCCCAAGTGCTACACAAATTGATCCGTAAAAAAAAGAAAGTACTTTTTTTTTCACAAAAATTTTCTTTTAGCCTCAGTTTTTTTCATTTTCACATGGGCAACAGTATAAATTGGATCCTAAAATTTGTTGGGCAATTTCTCCTGAGTACACAGATACCTCATATGTGGTCATAAACCACTGTTTGGGCGCACGGCAGGGCTCAGAAGGGAAGGAGCGCCATTTGACTTTTTGAATGGAAAATTAGCTCCAGTCGTTAGCGGACACCATGTCATGTTTGGAGAGCCCCTGTATGCCTAAACTTTGGAGCTCCCCCACAAATGACCCCATTTTGGAAACTAGACCCCCTAAGAAACTTATGCAGATGCACAGTGAGCACTTTGAACCCCCAGGTGCTTCACAAAACTTTATAACGCAGAGCCGTGAAAATAAAAAATCATTTTTTTTTCTCAAAAAATTATTATTTAGCCCCATATTTTTTATTTTCACAATGGTTACAGGAGAAATTGGACCCCAAAAGTTGTTGTCTAATTTGTCCTAAGTACGCTAGTACCTCACATGTGGGGGAGAACCACTGTTTGGGCACACGTCAGGGCTTGGAAGGGATGTAGTGACGCTTTGAAATGCCGACTTGATGGAATGGTCTGCGGGCGGGCAGAGCCCCTGATGTGCCTAAACAGTAGAAACCCCCCACAAGTGACCACATTTTGTAAACTAGACCCCTCAAGGAACTTAACTAGATGTGTGGTGAGCACCTTGAACCCCCACGTGCTTCACAGAAGTTTGTAATGCAGAGCCGTGAAAATAAAAAATCATTTTTTTCCTCAAAAACTGATTTTTTTAACCCGCAATTTTTTATTTTCACAAGGGTAACAGGAGAAATTGGACCACAAAAGTTGTTGTACAGTTTGTCCTGAGTACACTGGTACCCCATATGTGGGGGGAAACCACTGTTTTGGCGCATGGGAGAGCACAGAAGGGAAGGAACGCCATTTTGGAATGCAGACTTGATGGAATGTTCTGTGGGCGTCATGTTGCCTTTGCAGAGCCCCTGATGTGCCTAAACAGTAGAAACCCCCCACAAGTGACCCCATTTTGTAAACTAGACCCCTCAAGGAACTTAACTAGATGTGTGGTGAGCACCTTGAACCCCCACGTGCTTCACAGAAGTTTGTAATGCAGAGCCGTGAAAATAAAAAATCATTTTTTTCCTCAAAAACTGATTTTTTTAACCCGCAATTTTTTATTTTCACAAGGGTAACAGGAGAAATTGGACCACAAAAGTTGTTGTACAGTTTGTCCTGAGTACACTGGTACCCCATATGTGGGGGGAAACCACTGTTTTGGCGCATGGGAGAGCACAGAAGGGAAGGAGCGCCATTTTGGAATGCAGACTTGATGGAATGTTCTGTGGGCGTCATGTTGCCTTTGCAGAGCCCCTGATGTGCCTAAACAGTAGAAACCCCCCACAAGTGACCCCATTTTGGAAACTAGACCCCCAAGGAGCTTATCTAGATGTGTAGTGAGCACTTTGAACCCCAAGGGCTACACAGAAGTTTATAACGCCGGGCCATGAAAATAAAAAAAATCATATTTTTTCCACAAACATGATCTTTTAGTCCCCAATTTTTTTATTTTCCCAAGGGTAACAGGAGAAATTAGACCTCAAAAGTTGTTGTCCAATTTGTCCTGAGTACGCTGATATCCCATATGTGGGAGAAAACTACTGTATGGGCACACTTCGGGGCTCGGAAGGGAAGTAGTGACGTTTTGAATTGCCGACTTGATGGAATGGTCTGCGGGCGTCATGTTACGTTTGCAGAGTCCCTGATGTGCCTAAACAGTATAAACTCCCCACAAGTGACCCCATTTTGGAAACTAGACCCCGCAAGGAACTTATCTAGATGTGTGGTGAGCACTTTGAACCCCCAAGTTCTTCACAGAAGTTTATAACGCAGAGCCGTGAAAATAAAAAATCATTTTTTTTCCACAAAAATAACTTTTTTAGTCCCCAATTTTTTTTCCCAACAGTAACAGGAGAAATTAGACCCCCAAAGTTGTTGTGCAATTTTTCCCGAGTACGCTGATACCCCATATGTGGGGGTAAACCACTGTTTGGGCACACGTCGGGGCTTGGAATAAAGGGAGCACTGTTTGACTTTTTGAACGCAAAATTTGCAGGAATCAATGGTGGCGCCATGTCGCATATGGAGATCCCCTGATGTACCTAAATAGTGGAAACCTCTCAATTCTAACTCCAACCCTAACCCCAACACACCCTAACCCCAACCCTAACCCCTACACACCCCTAACCCTAATACAAACCCTAACCATAACCCTAACCCCAACACACCCCTAACCCTAATCCCAACTCTAACCATAAACCTAACCACAAGCCTAACCCTAATCCCAACCCTAACCCCAAAACACCCCTAACGCTTATCCCAACCCCAACCCTAATCCCAACCTTAACCCTAATTCCAACCCTAACCCTAATTCCAACCCTAACCCTAATTCCAACCCTAACCCTAGTTCTAACCCTTACCCTAGTTCTAACCCTTACCCTAGTTCTAACCCTAACCCTAGTTCTAACCCTAAGGCTGAGTTCATATTGCGTTTTACCAGCCCGTTCAACACGTAGCGTTGACGGGCTGGTAACGGTATAGCATAACGCGATCGCGTTATGCTATACCCGCTAGTGCAGAGGAATCAGCGATGATTCATCTGTGTTAGCGGTGATGGAGCCCAGACGCTGCAGCCTGCGTCCAAGGCTCCGTCACTGAATGACGACACGTCGCGAACGCATGCCGCTTCATGGCATGCGTTGCAATGCGCACACAAATGGGGTGAATGGCAGCGTTAATGGACTGCGTTACACCGCGTTATACCGCGGTGAAACGCAGTCCATCTAACGGACTGCCATAATGCAATATGAACCCAGCCTGACCCTAAGGCCCCGTGCACACGTTGCGGATTCACTTGCAGATTTTTCTAAAATCCGCAGGTAAAACGACCTGCCTTTTACCTGCGTATTTAGCGCGGATTTGCTGCGGTTTTTCTCTGCGGTTTTACACCTATAATGGAATAGGTGTAAAATTGCTGCGGAATCCGCACAAAGAATTGACATGCTGCGGATTTAAAACCGCAGCAAATCCGCGCTGAAAAATCTGCAGCATGTGCACAGCGTTTTTTTTTACCATTTATTTGCATTGTACTGTACATGGTTTCTGGATCTGCTGTGGATCCGCAGCGCCAAATCCGCTGCAGATCCGCAGCGCCAAATCCGCTGCGGATCCGCAGCAAAATCCGCTGCTGATCCGCAGCAAAATCCGCTGCGGATTAGCAGCAAAATCCGCTGCGGATCAGCAGCGAAATCCGCTGCTGAGCCGCAGCTGATTTCGCTGCTGATCCGCAGCTGATTTCGCTGCTGATTGCGCTGCTGATCCGCAGCGAAATCAGCAGCGGATCAGCAGCGAAATCAGCTGAGGATCAGCAGCGAAATCAGCTGCGGATTTGCAGCGAAATCCGCTGCGGATCAGCAGCGAAATCCGCTGCGGATCAGCAGCGAAATCCGCTGCGGATCAGCTGCGGATCAGCAGAGAAATCAGCTGCGGATCAGCAGAGAAATCAGCTGCGGATCCGCAGCAAAATCCGCAACGTGTGCACAGGGCCTAATAGGAAAAAAAAAAAATTATTTATTATTTTTCCCTACCTATGACAGGGGGGGTTCACTTACTTTTTTTTATTTTGATCACTGTGACAGTTTATCACAGTGATCAAAATAATTTTTTTTACTAGGCAGGGCGCACCGCGCATGCGCCGGCCGGCGGGCGCACTGCGCATGCGCCCGCCATTTTCCAAGATGGCGGCGCCAATGAAGAGGCCCGGGCGGACGCCGGGACCGATCCAGGGACATCGGTGGATCGGGAGAGGTGAGTAGGGTGGTCGGAAGGTTAGGGGGGGGGATCGGAAGGTGGGGGCAGCGGAGGCCAGGAGGAGGGGAGCTGTTAGTGACGGCGGTGACCGATCGCTGCCATCTTTCGGTGGCGGCGGCCGATCGCCGCCGTGAATCCGTGTGGGGGGGTCAGGGCTCGGTGTCCAGCCATGGGAGATGCTATTGCAGCATCGGCCATGGCTGGATTGTAATATTTCACCAATTATATTGGTGAAATATTACAGATTGCTCTGATTGGCTGTTTCACTTTTAACAGCCAATCAGAGCGATCGTGGCCACGGGGGGGTTAAGCCAACCCCCTGTGGTGAAGCACAAAGGGTCCTGTGCCGGCGGGTCGGGTGACCTTTCAGTGACCCCGGTCACCCGACCCGCAGGGACGCGATCCTTTCATGACGCCACATAGGCGTCATGGGTCGGATTGGCACATGTTTTCATGACGCCTACGTGGCGTCATGGGTCGGGAAGGGGTTAAAGCCTAAGTCCTCAGGGAACGCAGCACAGCAGGTTCAAATTGTCATCTCTCTACTGCGCGGCGACCCTCAGGATTGGGCTTTTTCCCTGACACCTGGAGATCCTGTTTTGAATGTTGTTGATGTATTTTTTCAGGCTCTGGGGTTATTGTACGATTAACCTAATGTCACTGATCAAGCTGAAAAGACCTTGTTGGCATTAAATCAGGGTCGTGAAGACGCTGAGCTGTACTGTCAGAAATTTCGAAAGTGGGCAATCCTGACCAAATGGAATGATGATGCTTTGGCAGCCCTTTTTCGGAAGGGTCTGTCAGAAAATGTAAAGGACGTTATGGTGGGGATTCCCTGTTCCCTCTGGTCTCAATGATTCTATGTCTTTGGCTATTCAAATTGACAGATGTTTGCGGGAGCGCAGAGGTATGCGTGAGATAGTGTTGCCTTGTGAGCCAGCTCCTGAGCCCATGCAGTGTGATGGAGTGACTTCTGGGGCTCAGCATCATGAGTTTCGAAAGCGCAATGGGTTATGCTTCTACTGTGGTGACGCTTCCCATGCTATTTCCGTCTGCCCTAAGCGGGGAAGACGTTTTGCATGCTCAGTTGTTTGGGTAGTGTTCAGACTAAATTTCTGTTAACTGTTACCCTGATTTGCTCACTGTCCACATTTTCGGCTCAGG
Organism: Oophaga sylvatica; assembly: GCA_033576555.1. Classification (NCBI taxonomy): domain Eukaryota; kingdom Metazoa; phylum Chordata; class Amphibia; order Anura; family Dendrobatidae; genus Oophaga; species Oophaga sylvatica. Next base: position 431,934,327 of record JARQOD010000002.1, read on the forward strand.
CTTTTGTTGATTCAGGAGCAGCTATTAACCTGATGGATTTTGACTTTGCCAAACATTGTGGGTTTCCCATGATACCCCTGCGGAAGTCTATTCCTTTACTGGGCATTGATTCTACCCCTCTGGCGGAGAATAAACCCCAGTTTTCTACTCAGGTGATAATGAGGGTTGAACCAGATCATCAGGAGAGTTGCAAATTTCTGGTGTTGCATAATCTGCATGACATTATTGTACTTGGTTTCCCTTGGTTACAGACTCATAATCCTGTTTTGCATTGGAAATCTGTGTCTGTGACCAGTTGGGGCTGCCAATGTGTTAATACTGACACTCCTGTTGTTTTTTCTGCCTCTCCCCAGTCTCAGGATGTCCCTGACTTTTTGACTGATTTTTCTGATGTGTTTAGTGAAAGTAAGTCTGCATCCTTACCTCCTCACTGGAGCTATGATTGCGCTATTGAGTTAATGCCTGGTGGTAAATTTCCTTGTGATGATACTGCAAGCTCCATTTCTTGTGCTGTTCTAGAACTTTCCACCTAGAGCTACAACCCCCAGCGTGTTTGGCCAGTACAGAGCCGGACTGAAAATCAGTCCTCATCCTTGCTGCTGACAGCCCACAGAGCAAAGCCCACCTCCCTCTCTCTCTGCAGCTCACTCTATCTCTCATCCCTCCCACCTCAGGAATTCTTTAGGAATTTTCTTTGTCTCCCAAACCCAGCAGAAAGATCCCATAGCCATTATGAGAATTCATTCTTTTGATCATAACACGGTGGGAGCTTTCGCTAGAAACACGAAAGTGACTGTTTTGGAACATGCGTCAATCAGGCGTAGTTCCCGTGGTACTGGTGAACCCATAACTCCAACAGAACCCGAGAAATGGAATTCTCGGATGCACCATGAACTATCTCACCCAAGTTTGGGCTCATTTGAACAGTCATTTTAAAGTAAGATCATTGATAGGTCTGCCATTATTCTGCTAGGTTCCCAGGACGCGGTATGAACCTTATGATCTTTCATAGCTTCAAACTATAACTTGTAGCCCAGGGAGGTGGCCAGAAAACCATCCCCTTTTGTGAGGTCACCAGCCCACATGTATAGGTCTTGCAGTGAGCCCCCCCCAGCCATTCCAGGCTGTGATGACTTGACTAACAGATCTGCAAATGAACTATGACGTGTGGCTCCTCCCCAGCCTGTCTTGCCTGTACATGATCTAAGTGCCATGTAAGTGATTTTCACCTTTAATCCTGTTTTATTTTTAACTGTATTGTACATAACTGTCTCAGCTTGTTACCTTTTTTTAAACTATAAGCACTGCCTGCCTTTTAAGGAATAAACCTATAAAATTATTAGTTTGTTTCTCCTGCTCTATAAACGAATTTGCACGTGCCTGAAGTACTACGCTACTGTTTTGGGGTTGCTACGGACCCTCTTGATAAAGTGTTCAATAAGTAAATCGTAGCTGGTGGCAGCTAAAAGAAGGGGTGTAAAGTGTTAACCTATTGGATGGCGTTGGCAGTGACGGAGCGGGTTTTATAAGTGTATTGCCTGGCTGCGGCCCGGAGTAATTATAATTCCCTCACTGCAGCGTGCCCAATAGCCAGCACACATCCAAGTGGCCCGTTTGGCGACTAATTATCCTAGGTGCAGTTCCCTGACTGACCTGAAGGTAAGGGGGCGCCAGAGAGCTGCAAGTTCCTAAGTGAAAGTGGGATAATTATAAATCCCTGCAGATTATTGGGTCGGACGGCAGCAGCCGTCGTGTGTGTGCGCGTTTTCGTCACATTTGCGGCAACGGAGGGATCACAAGCCGTGATACCCCGGGCTACCGTGTGGCGGACCGTGTGCATGTTCATCACATTCCTAAAGGTCGCCTTTTTAATTTATCTGTACCTGAACACGATGCTATGCGATCTTATATCAAGGAGTCATTGGAGAAGGGTCATATCAGACCATCCTCTTCACCCTTGGGCGCCGGTTTTTTCTTTGTGGCCAAAAGGATGGTTCATTGAGGTGTGTATTGATTATCGCCTCCTGAATAAGATCACTGTTAAATATCAATATCCGTTACCCTTGATTTCTGACCTATTTTCCAGAGTGAAAAGTGCAAGTTGGTTTACCAAGCTTGACCTCAGGGGGGCGTATAACCTTATTCACATTAAGCACGGGGATGAATGGAAGACGGCATTTAATACCCCAGAGGGGCCTTTTGAGTACCTAATGATCCCTTTTGGGCTTACTAATGCCCCTTCTGTCTTCCAATCCTTCATGAATGATACTTTCAGGGATTTTGTGGATAAATTTCTGATCGTTTATTTGGATGATATCTTGATTTTTTCCAACGACGGGACTCTCATGTGAAACATGTTCGGACTGTGTTCCAGATTTTGAGAGAGAATGCACTGTGTGTGAAGGGATCAAAGTGTCTTTTTGGCGTACAGAAGGTCTCATTTCTGGGATTCATTTAGTCTCCGTCTGTTATTGAAATGGACCCAGTCAAGGTTCAGGCCATCTGTGATTGGGTTCAACCTACTTCTTTGAAGGCTCTTCAGAGATTTTTGAGTTTTGCCAATTTTTACGGTAAATTTATTGGTAATTTCTCCGGTTTTGTTAAACCATTGACTGATTTGACCAAAAAGGGTTCCGATGTGGTGAATTGGCCTCCTGAGGCAGTTTCTGCATTTCAGGAACTTAAGCAGAGATTCATTTCTGCTCCTGTTCTACGGCAGCCTGATGTTTCTCTGCCGTTTCAGGTGAAGGTTGATGCCTCTGAGAATGGGGCAGGTGCCGTTTTGTCCCAAAGGGATCCAGAGACCTCTAAGAGTAACCCTTGTGACTTTTTCTCTCGAAAATTTTCTCCAACTGAACGTAATTATGACGTGGGTAATCGGGAGCTATTGGCCATGAAGTGGGCCTTTGAAGAGTGGAAACTTTGGCTGGAAGGAGCCAAAAATCAGGAGGTGGTCCTCACGGACCATAAGAACTGGTTTATCTCGAATCAGCCAAGCGACTTAATCCTAGACAGGCCAGGTGGGCCTTGTTTTTCACACGTTTTAATTTTGTGGTTTCTTTTCTTCCGGGCACTAAGAATGTTAAGGCGGATGCTCTCTCGAGGAGTTTCTTTGCGGATTCTCCTGAGTTATCTGATCCTGCTGTTATTTTGAAAGAGGGTGTAGTTCTTTCCGCCATCTCGCCCAATTTGAGACTGGCTCTGGAGGGGTGTCAGGAGGATAAACCTGAGCGCTGCCATGTTGGGAAATTGTTTGTCCCAGACCAGTGGAAGAAGAGTGTGATGTCTGAGATTCATTGTTCCGCGTTGGCTGGTCATCCGGGATTTTTGGTACCAGAGACTTGTTGAGTCGGTCCTTTTGGTGGCCTACTTTGTCTCATGACGTCAGGGACTTTGTGCAGTCCTGTGGGACTTGCTCTCGTTCCAAGCCTTGCTCTCGTTCTAGTGGTTTGTTAATGCCATTACCTGTACCCAAGAGGCCATGGACCCATATTTCTATGGATTTTATTTCAGACCTCCTGTCTCTCAGAGAATGACCGTTATCTGGGTAATCTGTGATAGGTTTTCCAAGATGATACATCTTGTGCCATTACCTAAGTTGCCTTCCTCCTGACAGAGGAGTCCAGTTTGTTTCCAGGTTTTGGAGGACATTTTGTTCTAAACTTGGCGTTCAGTTATCTTTCTCCTCTGCTTTTCACCCTCAGACCAATGGACAAACCGAGAGAACAAACCAGACCTTGGAGACTTATTTGAGATGTTTTGTGTCTGCTGATCAAGATGAATGGGTCTCTTTTTTGCCTTTGGCTGAGTTTGCTCTTAATAATAGGGCTAGCTCTGCCACCTTGATGTCTCCATTTTTCTGCAATTCTGGGTTTCACCCTCGATTTTCTTCAAGACAGGCGGAGGCTTCTGTCTGTCCGGGGGTTTGACTCTATTGTGGAGCGTATGCAGCAGATTTTTGGGACAAGGTAGTGGAGAGGTTGTCTTTCTCTCAGGAGAAGGCCAGCGGTTTGCCAACCGGCATAGGACTGATGGTCCTCGTTTTAAAGTGGGGGACTTGGTTTGGTTGTCCTCAAGAAATATCCCTATGAAAGTTGCATCTCCAAAATTTAAGCCAAGGTTCATTGGACCTACTAAGATCATGGAAATTTGTTTGTTTGTCGAGCCAGTGGTTCCTATGGTTGCGCCTCCCGACCCTGTTTTGGTTGAGGGCAATTTGGAGTATGTGGTTGAGAAAATATTGGATTCTCGTTTTGCTTGACGGAAACTCCAGTATTTGGTTAAGTGGAGAGGTTATGGTCAGGAGGACAATTCTTTGGTGTTTGCTTCGGACTTATCCGTGCCTATCATCGAGCTCATCCTGATCGCCTGGTTGCGCAGGTGAGGGTTCGGTGACCCCTCCTCAAGGGGGGGTACTGTGTGAATAATCTGGAGGCGACTTCTGAGTTGGAGCTCCCTCCGGTGGTTGCTGAGGGTAATGAACTAATTGCCGAATGGCCTTCAGCTGGCTTTGAATGGTCTGATATAAGTGACCTGAACTCCCCTTTAGCCTTACCGGTAACCAATTGTTCTTCTGGTCTTGCTTGGAGTCATCTTGCAGTCCTGCTCCATTCAGATAATGATTTGCTGTTTTTTTTTTTCCTCTGGTTGGATTTTCTTTGCTGGTTTGCTGCTTGCAGTGGACTTCAGCCTGGTCCCCTTTTGGGGTCTGGCGCTGGCAATTGTGCTCATTTTGTATTTGCACTTTTGCTCTGTTCCTTTGTCACTCTTTTGTTTGCTGAATTGCTGTGTGTTACACCAGAGATCTGATTTAGGTGGTAGAGATCGTATGATCTCAGGTTTTATGTTAATCAGAAGTGTTGGTATTTTTGTCAGGGTTTTTTTGGGCTGCAGTCAGAATTCTTTCCTATACTTTTCTATCTAGACAGATTGGGCCCCAGCGTTTGCTCATTCTATTTTCTGTCTGTGTCTGTTATGTTCTCGCTACAAGCACAAGGAAGGTAGGGATATCTGTCCCTACGATAGAACTAAGCTAGATCCCTACGATGTAACGGGGAACCTGATCCTGCAATCAGACCCGCTAAAGTCCTCAGCTAGTCTGTACGAAGACCTATAGATGCGAGGGAGGAATCCTAACAAGAACTAGGGACTGGGAAAAGATGGACACCTCCTAACAGAAGTTGTAGCAGTAAAAGAACAAACAAACAACATAGAACATAGAGGCCTGAAGACCAAGCAAAACTAATTGAGTAAGGTAACAAAGCACCAGGCTAGCTTAAGAGTAGAAATTACAATGAAGTCCAGCAAAGCCAGAAGGGCGGAGCAGGATTAAATAGCAAAAAAAAGTCATGTGACCAGGAAGATAGAAAAAACCTAACAGGAGAGTTCTAACAGTACCCCCCCTTCTAAGAGGATCCTCCGGATCCCCTAGGCCCAGGCTTACCCGGAAACCTCTTGTGAAACGCTCTGACAAGTCTAGACGCAGAAACATCATCCGCCCTCACCCATGAGTATCCTCGGGTCCAAAACCCTTCCAAGCAACAAGATACTGCAAACTCCCTCTATACCGTCTAGAATTTAGGATGCGGGAAATTTCATATTCCCTGTCCTCCACCACCGAGGAACAGTGGCCGAGGCGTCTCCATCCGACACATCAGCTCTTTTCAACAAAGAAACATGAAACACCGGATTGATCTTCCAGGAGGTAGCAACCTCCAACCTAACAACCGATTGGTTAACAACCTGAAGCACCTTAAAGGTCCCTACAAACTTGGGACCCAATTTCTTAGAAGGAATCCTCAACCGCAGATTCTTAGAGGACAACCAAACCATGTCACCAATAGCAAACAAATCCTCTTGCCGTTTCCTATCAAAGTACCTTTTAGATTTTCTGTTAGCCTCCTGAAGATTACCACGTACATCCGTCCAAACTCTCTCCAAATCACCCGAAAAATTCTCCTCTTCAGGCACGGCCGATACCAATTTGGAGAATGACCCAAACGACGGATGTCTCCCCGTACAACAAAAAAAGGCGAACAACCAGCAGAAGAGGATGTATGGTTGTTAAGAGCAAATTCAGCAAGTGGCAGAAACTCAGACCACCCCCTCTTGATTGTCTGCCACAAAACAACGCAAGAACTGCTCAACATCCTGGTTTTTCCTTTCTGTCTGGCCATTAGACTCAGGATGATATCCGATGAAAACGACAAATGAACTCCCAACCTGTCACAAAAGGCGCGCCAAAAACGAGCCACGAACTGAGGTCCCCTATCAAAACAATGTCAGTAGGAACGCCATGTAGTCTGACAATTTCCTTGACAAAGGCCTTAGAGAGAGTCTTAGCGCAGGGCAGTTTGATGAAAGGAACCAAGTGACACATCTTGCTAAAACGGTCCACGACCACCCAGAGACAGTGAAACCCTCAGAGGGGGGAAGGTCAGTAATAAAGTCCATAGCCAAATGTGTCCAAGGTGCACTAGGGATCTTCAGAGGGCAAAGCAACCCCGCAGCAGGAGTATGCGAAGACTTAGATCTAGCACACACAGTGCATTGACGCACCCACTTAATGACTTCCTTCTGCCATCCAGGCCACCAAAAACTGCGACCCATAAGTCTCTTGGTCTCAGAGATTCCAGGATGACCTGCCAACCGAGACTCATGACACTCAACAAACAAATCTCTCCTAAAGGTCCCAGGCACAAACAACCTCCCATGGGGAGTGTTAGATGGGGCATTCCCCCTGTGCTTTAAGAATCTCCTCTTCCAACACAGAGTCCAAAGCAGCAATCACAACCCCTTATTTAAAATGCATCCCTCCTCCTCAGCACCAACCCTGGGGGAAAAACTGCGAGACAAAGCACGGCTGTAACATTTTAGTACCTGGAGTAAACGGAAAAATTAAACCGCGAAAAAACAGTCCACCAGCCTGACGGCATTCAAGCGTTTGGCGCATCAAGATAGATAATTTTATGTCAGTGAAAACCTGAACGGGAAATTCAGCACCTTCCAAGAGATGCCGCCAGATTTCAAAGCGAGTTTTTTGGCCAACAATTCCCCCTTTACCAATATCATAATTCACTTCATCTCAGAAAATTTTTTTGAAAAAAAGGCACGGGATGACTCCATCCTGTTTTCTTGAGACAACTGTTATGTTTCGGTAGCGAGGATGCAGGTAAAAAAGGCAATACACCGAGCAGTTGGAATCTATGAGATGCAGTCCCCCGACTAACCACCAAAAACTAGAGGCAGCCGTTGAGCGTTCCTACGTTGGTCCTAGACGCCCGTCACAGCCTGAGAAACTAATACACCTAAAGATGAAGAGGAAAGCTATCTCCCCCGGAGCAATTCCAAAGAACTAGAAACCCCCAAACATGAAATGGCGGTTGAAAGAAGAAATATGACACGAAAAAAAATGTATGGCAAACGTTGGGGCCAAACACCAAAAAAAAAAAAGGTAGGAAGGGCATTACTGCAACCCCAAAAAAAACCCTGAAAACCCAAAACCTACAATTTTCAAAACCCCTGGATCACCGACCCTCCCCCCTTAAATTATTCTCTGGTGAAACAAAATCAAAACACACACTAAAAAAAAAACGGAAAAAGCAAATGTACAAACTCAGTGGCTGAACAAAGGGGGGGAAAAACCCCCCCGGGGGGCCCCGAAGGCCCCCCAAAAGTGCAGGAAAAAGAAAATAAGAAAAAAAACAAAAAGAAGAAAAGTTTATCTGTTAGCGGGAGATGCAGACCGACACAGGGGAAAAAGGAAAACAGGAAAAGGATTGAGCCAAAAACAATTGTCACGGCAACCCTGGGGGGAAGGCATCCCTTATATAAGCAGTCTTTTAACACCTGATTCCCAACCTCCAATCTTCACTGGCGTCCAGTACCGCTTGTAACCCCAGAGGGGCCTCTGCTAAACTCATTCAACCATTCACAACAGTACCCCCCCTTGAGGAGGGTACAGAACCCCATTGGGAACCGGTGGGTCAGGATGAGTTCTATTTTCGCAGGGGATAGTCTCCACATGATTCCAAGCAAACACCAAGAATTGTTTCCGCCATAACCCGCACTTAACCCAAAATGGGGTTTGTCTAGAAAAAAAAATTTTAATATTTTCTCAACCAAAAATCCATATTGCCTCAACCAAAACGGGGGCAGGGGCAAAGCAGTGGGAAACCCGGGTAAAAACCTCTTCAACAAGGTTGGGAAAATTTTGGGGTCTTAAAATGTCCCGGGAAAAAGCAACGAAAGAAAAAGGATTAAAATCTCTGATCTTAAAAGGGGCCCTGAACCTAGGTTAATTTAGGAGATCACCCCAAGGAATATTTTTGAGGAAAAACCGACCAAGCCCCCCCTTTTTAAACGGGACCCATCATGCCGGTTAGAAACGCTGGGCCTCTCCTGAGAGGGCAAATCTCCGCTACCCCCCCAAATTTTGCTACCTCCACAACAGGTCAACACCTGGAAAACCCAAAAACTCCGTCTGTCCTGAAAAAAACGGGTAAAACCCCCAAATTTTCAGAAAAAGGGGACTCAAAGGGGACTACCCTATTATTAAGGAAAAATCAGCCAAAGGGGGAAAAAGGCCCCTCTCCGATCAAGACACAAAGCATTTAGATAAGTCTCCAATGTCTGGTTTTTTCTCTCATTTTTTACCTTTGGGCGAGGATGAAACGCCGAGGAGAAAAAACAATTGAACACCAATTTGAAAAAAGGCCCCCAAAATCGGAAAAAAAGGGGGCTCTCTGTCAGACACAATTTTAGGAAAACCGTGTAAAGAACCACTGCTGAAGGGGAAAAAAGGCCCAATTCGAGGGGAAGGCAACTTTTGGGAATGGACAGATTATACTTGGAAACCCCAAAAAACCCCAGAAAGACGGTCATTCTCTGGAAAAGGGAGGTCGGAAAGAAACCTTGAGATATGGGGTTTTGGGTTTTTGGGACAGGCAAAGGGGTCAACAAACCCTGAGCGAGAGCAAAAGGTTGGGCGGGAGTCCGCAGGCTGCACAAATTCCCAAAAACACGAGAAAGGGGAGGCACAAAAAAACCACAACAAGTCTGGGACCCAAAAATTCCGGGATGACCGGCCCCCGGAACAATGAATTCAGACATCAAATCTTTTTTCCCCTGGTCCGGGGGGAAACAATTTCCCAAAAGGGGAGCGCTCGGGGGCCATCCCCTGACACCCCCCCCCGAGCCAGTCTTAAATTGGGCGGGGGGGGAAAG
>JARQOD010000002.1:431943651-432065632 GCA_033576555.1 Oophaga sylvatica
AGTTAAGTTCTGCAGAAGATAACCTACGAGAGAAGAAGGCACACGGGTGCAGCAAACCTTTGTCTCCGGTACGTTGTGAGAGGATAGCTCCCAATGCACAGTCAGACGCGTCCACCTCCACGATAAAAGGCTGTGCAGGATCCGGATGCATCAATATTGGAGCCGTGGTAAAACAACCCTTCAGGCGATCAAAGGCTTCCTGAGCTTGCGAAGACCATTCAAACTTCTTCCCCTTCTTGGTGAGGAGAGTGATGGGACGGACAATTTCTGAAAAATTTCGGATAAACCGTCTATAAAAGTTAGCAAAGCCAATGAATCGTTGTACCTCCTTAATGTTTCCTGGTACCGGCCAGTCCAAGATTGCCTGGATCTTGCTGGACTCCATATTCAATCCCTGAGGCGAGATAACATAGCCTAAAAATTGAATTTCAGAACAATGGAACTCACACTTTTCGAGTTTGATGTACAAATGATTATCTCTCAAACGTCTAAGTACGGTCTTGACATGTTCCTGATGTTCCTGTAAGGAGTCAGAAAAGATTAAGATGTCATCAAGGTAAATTACCACATATTGGTCCAATAAATCCCTGAAAATGTCGTTGGCTAAATGTTGAAAAGCAGCAGGAGCGTTACAGAGTCCGAATGGCATCACCAAATATTCAAAATGTCCATACCGGCATCTAAAAGCTGTCTTCCATTCGTCTCCGGGCCGTATACGGAGTAAATTATATGCCCCACGAAGATCTAATTTGGTAAATATTTTGGCCTGGCGAACTCTTTCCAACAATTCTGGAATTAGGGGCAACGGGTACCTGTTACGAATGGTTACCTTATTTAACTCCCGGTAGTCAATGCAGGGTCTTAGAGTACCATCCTTCTTCTTTACAAAGAATATTGGAGCTCCCGCTGGTGAAGAAGATGGTCGGATAAACCCCTTGGCTAAATTCTCATCTATATACTCTCGTAAAGATTTTAATTCCGGAGCCGCCAACGGGTAAACATGGCCGAAAGGAATCGCTGCTCCAGGAAGCAATTCTATGGGGCAGTCATACGGTCTATGTGGGGAAGTTGATCTGCCTTCCTTTTATCACAAATGTCTGAGAATTCCTGATAAATCAGAGGAAGAGTAGGTACCTGTATCACCTCTTCCAAGTTCTGGGTAACTGGAGCCGCTACAGTTGGACTGATGGTAGAACTGCACTTCGGGAGAAAGGTTATCTCCTTGGTTTCCCAATTGATGATTGGATTTTGTGACCATAACCAGGGAATTCCTAAAATTACAGGAAAATGAGGAGAAGATATTAACATGAATGAAAGTGTTTCTTGATGGTCTGGTTCCATCTTACACTCCAGAGGCACTGTCTCCCGATCTACTGGTCCAGAAACTAATGGGGAACCATCCACCGTTTCCATAGTGATTGGTGAAGCTCTTAATTGTGTCTTTATACCATGTTCCTTTGCAAAAGAAGAATCCATGAAATTCCCACCTGCTCCAGAGTCTATCATGGCAGAACTTGATATCCACTGTTCCTCCCACTGAATCTGTATAGGAAGAGAACAATGTGAATATTTCTCCCCTTGATCTTTAGGGGAAGTCGGCATCAGTATTGGGGGAAAAACCGCATCTAGATGTAGACTGGTTTCCGAAACTTCAGACTCAGCGTCTGTGTTATCATAATCCCTACTACCGCCAACACCTTGTTGGGTCGCCTAGGACATTTAGGACAATTGATGAGGAAATGGTCCGATTGACCACAATAGAAACATAAGCGCTCACGGAGACGGTGTTCGCGGCGTTCATTATTCTCACGTCTCTGCAGTGAGTCCACCTGCATAGGCACCTCCTCAGCCTCTCGCGGGTTTTTGCCTGTGGTTTCCCTGGACGGAAGAGAGTAATTAGTAATGCGATTTACAGCGGCCCATTTTTCTTGTCTGCGTTCAGTTAAACGGATATCAATACGTACACAGTGCTGTATAAACAATTCAAACTCCTGTGGAGACTCTGAACGAGCTAGCTCATCCTTGATTGCATTTGACAAACCTTTTCTAAAGATTGGTAATAAAGCATTGTTTTCCCACTGGGTGTCCACCACTAACCTTTTAAATTCAGTAACATATTCTATGACTGACCGTTTCCCCTGGCGTAAGGAAAGCAAGGCAGATTCAGCGGTAGCACGGCGGTTGGGATCGTCGAACATTTGCGCCATGGCTGCCAGAAAATTGTCCAAATTATTTAGACGGGTATCATGACTTTCAACCATAGGATTTGCCCAAGCCAGTGCACGTGATGTCAACAACATAATAATACATAGAACCTTAGATCTATCAGACCGGTAGTAGGAGGCATGTACATCAAAAAATAATATACATTGATTAACAAACCCACGGAATTGACTTCGGTCACCATTAAAACGGAATGGAGGCAATTTGGGCATACTGGTGGATGAGGTAGGCTCAGTAGGTAAGGCCTCCAGGACTCCTAACCTAGCACGTAGATCTTGGAGAGCCTGACCAAACCCCTGTGCATTGTGGTTAACCCGAGACTCCAAGTCTCTAATCTGATTGAGTGCAGCCGCCACCTCCTGCTGCAAGGAGTTAACTATGGTGAACAATTTGTCTGCCCGTGTCTCCGTCATTGCCCCAGCAGAATCCTCTTTTTTAGGCTGGAATATCCTGTAATACTATTGTAGGAACTCGAGGATTCTGATAGCGTGGGGCAATGAACAATCAGAGACGGGTTTCTTTGAATGCAAATAATGTATTTGTGAAACAGCAAAACACCCAAAACAATATTCAAACAACCCGTAGTGACATGCAATGAGTCCATATATATATACACAAGTCCAGTTATATGAATCCGGATATATAAGTCTTTGAACCTCTATAGCGAGGGTGGTAAAGTTCTTACGACGGAGTCCTCACACAAATGTGACCACAAGGTAAGTCTGATGCACAGGTAACGTGGCTGGATTTACACACTGCTGGTGTGTGAAGAGTCAGATCCAGGTATGCAGAAAACACAGGGAGGTCCAGGAACAAGTTAATCTCAGTTGTGGCTTAATTCAGTGAAGTCCAACAACAAGTTCATATGTCAGTAAGATTCCAGTAACAGTTCCAACAGCTCTCACCAGAGGTAATGCACGAAGGGTTAAACAGCAACAGTTCAGAAACACAGTTCTTATCAGATGGAGTGAACCAAGGGTTAAATTCCCAAGTCAACAGTTTAGTGATAACACAGTACTTTGTGCAACTTACATATGCAGAGAATGTCCAGAGCCATGGGTAGAAACTGCTGTGGCTGAGAAACACCTGAAGATAAGGTTATGCACTTTCCTGGTAAATACACAAAAGATCTGTGAGGAACAAAGCAGCTGGGTTGCAGGGAAACGGAAGCAGAATATTCCAGCAGTGAAGCCAACACCTGAGCCAGGTTTTAAACAAACGAACAGGAAGTAGGGCACACAAAACAGCAAACTCCATTTTAACAAAGGGCAAAATCATTGACAAAGTTACCTAGAAAACCCGGAATACTGACAAGTACCGGACGTCGAGAGAGGTCAGGGGTTCTATTCCAACCTGTTCATAGTACCCAAGAAAGGCTGGACTGTAAGGCCCATTCTGGACCTAAAGCGTCTGAACAGGTTTGTCAGAGTTCGGCATTTCCGAATGGAGTCTCTCCGCTCAGTCATTGCAGCCATGGAAAAGGGGGAATTTCTGGCATCAATAGACATCCAGGATGCCTATCTTCACATACCCATATTCCCCCCTCATCAGAGGTTTCTGCGGTTTGCTATCAGCAACCTTCACTTTCAATTTGCAGCCTCGCCCTTCGGGCTAGCCACAGCCCCCAGGGTGTTCACAAAAGTCATGGCTGCCGTTGTGTCCATTCTGCACTCCCGGGGGATAGTCGTCTTGCCATACTTAGACGATCTCCTCGTCAAGGGTCCGTCTTTTCAGGCTTGCGAAGAAAGTGTCACCATTACGCTAGACACCCTGGTCTGCCTGGGGTGGCTGGTGAATTTGAAGAAATCATCTCCCATGCCATCTCGGAAGATCACCTTTTTAGGGATGATTTTCGACACCGCTCGAGGTTTGATAATCCTCCCTCGGGACAAGGCCCTAGTTCTCCGTCAGGAAGTACGGATCCTTCGCCAGCCGATTCCTCACACCATCCGGTTTTGCATGAGGGTCTTAGGAAGAATGGTGGCAGCAATCGAGGCCATGCCGTTTGCACAATTTCATCTCCGCCCCCTTCAGCATGCCCTCTTGGCAGCTTGGGACGGGAGCCCTTACTCTCTCAATCTCCAGTGCCATCTGTCTCCGCAGGTCAGACAGACACTTACATGGTGGACAAGGAGCACCACTCTTCAACAGGGGCGATATTTTGCCCCAGTCCATTGGCTGATAGTCACAACGGATACCAGCCTTCTCGGATGGGGAGCAGTGTTTTGCCACCACATAACCTAGGGATCTTGGTCCCTGCAGGAATCATCCCTCCCAATCAATATTCTAGAGATTCGGGCTGTTCGGCTGGCTCTGAGGCATTTTTACCATCATCTGGCTGGCCGCCCTGTCCGAATACAATCGGACAATGCCACGGCCCTGGCATACATAAATCATCAGGGAGGTACCCGCAGCAGGGCGGCCATGCAAGAGGTAAAACATATTCTGGCCTGGGCAGAAAGCGGCGGTCCACATTCCGGGCGAGGAGAACTGGGCAGCGGATTTCCTCAGCCGTCAGGGGATAGCGTCTGGGGAATGGTCGCTCCATCCCAACGTATTTCAGCAGATTTGCCAACGCTGGGGAACGCCGGACGTGGACCTGATGGCCTCCAGGATAAATGCCAAGGTACCCAACTTCGTCTCCCGATACCGGGATCCACAGGCAATTGCAGAGGACGCCCTGGTTCTACCGTGGAATCAGTATCACCTCCCGTACTTGTTTCCACCGTTAGCTCTGCTCCCAAGGGTGATCAGAAAGATCAAGATAGAGGGGGTCCCAGCGATATTAATCGCTCCGGATTGGCCGCGTCGCTCATGGTACGCAGAGCTGGTACAGCTGCCCACCGACGCACCCTGGCGTCTGCTAGAACGCGCGGACCTTCTCTCCCAGGGTCCAGTTTACCACCAGAACTCAGCGGTCCTGTGTTTGACGGCCTAGCCGTTGAATCTTGGATCCTGACCAGGGCCAAGTTCTCCCAGAAGGTCGCTGCCACAATAGCTAGCGCCCGAAAACCAGCCTCGGCTCGTATCTACCACCATACTTGGAAGGTCTTCTTTACATAGTGCAGGGAACATGGTTATTCCCTGCTACAGTTTTCGATTCCCAACATTCTGGCATTTCTCCAAGCTGGCCTAGATTCAGGCCTAGTGCCAAGCACTCTTAGAAGACAGATATCAGCCTTGTCTGTCCTTTTTCAGCGTAGAATCGCTACTAATTTACAGGTTAAGACCTTTATTCAGGGGGTTGTCCATATAGTGCCCCCCTACAGGGCTCCCTTAGACGTCTGGGATCTCAACCTTGTTCTGCGAGTTCTGCAGGAATCTCCATTTGAGCCTCTTCAGGAAGTTTCCTTGACATACCTTTCTTGGAAGGTGGTGTTTTTGGTAGCCATAACATCCATAAGGCGGGTCTCGGAGCTGGCGGCATTATCTTGCCGAGCTCCGTACCTACTTTTTCATCACGATAAGGTGGTGCTCAGGCCAACACCACCTTTTTTGCCAAAGGTCGTGTCCTCATTTCATATCAATGAGGACATTGTTTTGCCCTCATTTTGCCCAGCACCGACGCATCGGGTGGAGAAAGCTCTCCATACGCTGGATCTGGTGAGAGCACTCAGGAGGTATGTATCACGGATGGCATCCTTTCGGCAGACGGACGCGCTTTTCATCCTCCCTGAGGGTCGCAGGAAGGGACTCGCTGCCTCAAGGTCAACTTTGGCCAGATGGATTTGGTTAACCATTCAAGAGGCCTACCACATCAGAGGCGCTGTGGTTCCCGCAGGAATCAGGGCACACTCCATCAGAGCGGTGGGTGCCTCCTGGGCTCTTCGGCATCAGGCTTCGGCGGAACAGGTTTGTAAGGCGGCAACCTGGTCCAGATTGCATACTTTCTCTAAACATTATAATATCCATACTCAGGCTTCAGCGGATGCAAGTCTGGGTAGAAGGATTTTTCAGGGCGCGGTAGCGCACCTATAGGTAATGCCTGGTTACGACTTATACTGTGGAGTCGGTTTCCCACCCAAGGGACTGCTTTGGGACGTCCCACAGTCCTGTGTCCCCCAATGAGACGAAGGAGAAATACGTATTTTTGTGTTACTCACTGTAAAATCCTTTTCTCCGAGACGCTCATTGGGGGACATAGCACCCACCCTAATAGCTGGATGGCTTCGTTTTTGAGTTAATTCTATTTTTGTTGGTTTGGTGGGTTTATTTCTAGATATATTGTACCTGTGTTAACACTGACTTACTTTTTGGCCTCCTACTGCTTTTTGCACTAAACTGGGATCGCCTGCGGCCAGTGTCAGGGTGTATACGGCAGAGGAGGAGCTAACCTTTTTTTATATCTACTTAGTGTCAGCCTCCTAGCGGCAGTATAATCATATATAATGACTTGTCTAATTACTCGGCACTTCCAAATCAATTATATCAAAAGAAGAAAAAGGAAGTTTTAACTGCCATAAAAATAGTTTTATTGAAAAAATTTTTAAAATGTATAACGCTTAAAAATACATATCATATTGTGGAGAACAACTATACAACAAATATACGCCTTGAACAGCCTTCAAAAAAGTATGTAGGTATAATAAGTATATAATGAACTGTGGTATAAAAAATATATATAAAGCTGCCTAGTTTATGGTATAATGCCTATATTACAGTACAGCAAGTATATAACAGTTCATTTAACAGATTTTATGTCTATGGACATACACCAATTTACAAAGTGGCAGAAATAATGCTCTTATACAAAATTCAAAATCCTCCTATATAGGTTTTCTATACAAATACATGCTTAGTGCAGCTGACTAGACAGTCTCCCTATAGGAGGTATATATATATAGAGCAAAAAGGTATATAAGGCATATGCTTATTGGTAAATGTTAGCGCATGTTTTTACTCTACCTTGGTGCAGGCTTGGCACCCCTGACGCGCGTTTCGTCCGTGGCTTCTTCCTGAGGGATGTGCGTGTCCGCACATCCCTCAGGAAGAAGCCACGGGCGAAACGCGCGTCAGGGGTGCCACAGCCTCCACCAAGGTAGAGTAAAAACATGCGCTAACATTTACCAATAAGCATATGCCTTATATACCTTTTTGCTCTATATACAGGTCCTTCTCAAAAAATTAGCATATAGTGCTAAATTTCATTATTTTCCATAATGTAATGATTACAATTAAACTTTCATATATTTTAGATTCATTACACACCAACTGAAATTTGTCAGGTCTTTTATTGTTTTAATACTGATGATTTTGGCATACAACTCCTGATAACCCAAAAAACCTGTCTCAAAAAATTAACATATTTCAACCGTCCAATAAAATAAAAGTGTTTTTTAAAAACAAACAAAAAAACCATCAAATAATAAAGTTCAGTTATGCACTCAATCCTTTTGCAGAAATGACTGCTTCAATGCGGCGTGGCATGGAGGCAATCAGCCTGTGACACTGCTGAGGTGTTATGGAGGCCCAGGATGCTTCGATAGCGGCCTTAAGCTCATCCAGAGTGTTGGGTCTTGCGTCTCTCAACTTTCTCTTCACAATATCCCACAGATTCTCTATGGGGTTCAGGTCAGGAGAGTTGGCAGGCCAATTGAGCACAGTAATACCATGGTCAGTAAACCATTTACTGTTACACCCGGTCCCAGCTCTGCCTCTGCACTCCGTTCTGCTCACTCACCTGTTCCTCGGGCTGTCCCTCTGCGGCGGTCTGTGCGTGGGCTGGGGTCTCCTGTCCCATCTGCTCTCCGGCGTCCTGAGTCCTTCTCCACTTCCTGGCACGCTGCTGGCAGGCCTCCAGACAGTCGGCTTAGGACGCGAGGCCGCGCCCACCGCCTCTCTTAAAGGGGCAGCGTGCATCTTTTGAAATAGCTAATTATCCAATGGCTGTGCACTCAGTACTATATCTGGTCACTCCACCATTAGGGGAGTGCCGGAGCAACGTGTTCTATCATTGCTACATCCGGTTCTGTTCCTGTTCTGTCTGCGCTGCGTCTGCAGTCTCTGTGCTTCGCTGATACTGTTTGTCTCCTCAGATCATTGCTAACCCGTATCTGGCTAATCTGGACAATCTCGGCTATTACTGGCGCAAGTGTCATCCCGTTCCGCCATCAGCCATCCCTATCCGTGGACCGTGACATGGTCACTGAAGCCAGCCTTCTACCATCCGTTCTGGACCAGGACCTTACCCTTCTCCGTCAAGAACTTTCCATGGACTCTGTAAATACTTGTTACCCTTTTGGTCCCTCTGGGACAGCTGCCACGTGTCCGGGGTCTAACTGGAGGTAGCACCTGTGTCCTCCGGGTATTCCATTCTGGTCCTGTTCGAGGGGCCTTACTACGGGTACCCGGGGCTCACTAGTTACGCCCCCTTCGGAGCCCCCCGGACCGCGGTCTCGAGGTTCCACATTAAAAAATAAATACGAATGTGAACTTCACCACCTCTGCCTCCGCTTCCATTCGTTACATTTACCAGTGGTTTTGGCACTGTGAGCAGGTGCCAGGTCGTGCTGAAAAATGAAATCTTCATCTCCATAAAGCATTTCAGCCGATGGAAGCATGAAGTGCTCCAAAATCTCCTGATAGCTAGCTGCATTGACCCTGCCCTTGATGAAACACAGTGGACCAACACCAGCAGCTGACATGGCACCCCACACCATCACTGACTGTGGGTACTTGACACTGGACTTCAGGCATTTTGGCATTTCCTTCTCCCCAGTCTTCCTCCAGACTCTGGCACCTTGATTTCCGAATGACATGCAAAATTTGCTTTCATCAGAAAAAAGTACTTGGGACCACTTAGCAACAGTCCAGTGCTGCTTCTCTGTAGCCCAGGTCAGGCGCTTTGCCGCTGTTTATGGTTCAAAAGTGGCTTTACCTGGGGAATGCGGCACCTGTAGCCCATTTCCTGCACACGCCTGTGCACGGTGGCTCTGGATGTTTCTACACCAGACTCAGTCCACTGCTTCCTCAGGTCCCCCAAGGTCTGGAATCGGTCCTTCTCCACAATCTTCCTCAGGGTCCGGTCACCTCTTCTCGTACAGCGTTTTCTGCCGCATTGTTTCCTTCCAACAGACTTCCCATTGAGGTGCCTTGATACAGCACTCTGGGAACAGCCTATTTGTTGAGAAATTTCTTTCTGGGTCTTACCCTCATGCTTGAGGGTGTCAATGATGGCCTTCTTGACATCAGTAAGGTCGCTAGTCTTACCCATGATGGGGGTCTTGAGTAATGAACCAGGCAGGGAGTTTTTAAAAGCCTCAGGAATCTTTTGCATGTGTTTAGAGTTAATTAGTTGATTCAGAAGATTAGGGTAATAGGTCGTTTAGAGAACCTTTTCTTGATATGTTAATTTTTTGAGACAGGTTTTTTGGGTTATCAGGAGTTGTATGCCAAAATCATCAGTATTAAAACAATAAAAGACCTGACAAATTTCAGTTGGTGTGTAATGAATCTAAAATATATGAAAGTTTAATTGTAATCATTACATTATGGAAAATAATGAAATTTAGCACTATATGCTAATTTTTTGAGAAGGACCTGTATATACCCCCTATAGGGAGACTGTCTAGTCAGCTGCACTAAGCATGTATTTGTATAGAAAACCTATATAGGAGGATTTTGAATTTTGTATAAGAGCATTATTTCTGCCACTTTGTAAATTGGTGTATGTCCATAGACATAAAATCTGTTAAATGAACTGTTATATACTTGCTGTACTGTAATATAGGCATTATACCATAAACTAGGCAGCTTTATATATATTTTTTATACCACAGTTCATTATATACTTATTATACCTACATACTTTTTTGAAGGCTGTTCAAGGCGTATATTTGTTGTATAGTTGTTCTCCACAATATGATATGTATTTTTAAGCGTTATACATTTTAAAAATTTTTTCAATAAAAATATTTTTATGGCAGTTAAAACTTCCTTTTTCTTCTTTTGATATCCTAGCGGCAGTAGCATACACACACAGTCCTGTGTCCCCGAATGAGCGTCTCGGAGAAAAGGATTTTACGATGAGTAACACAAAAATCCGTATTTTTTTTTTCAGGAGATCGAGGGCTTCGCTTGGATTTGGGCGTACAATAAAAATATGGAAAACTGTAGTGTTTTATTTCATTAAAATACTTTTTTTCTGGGTGTCTTTTTTTAACCCGTTAACTATAGAATTAATAATGGAGAGGTGTCTTAGTGACACCTCTCCATTATTAACCGGGCTCAATGTCCCCTTACAATCAAAGGTGACATTAACCCCATATTACCCCATATGCCACCGCTACACAGCAGAGAGCTAAGTGGCAGAATTGGCGCATATTACAGATGCGTCCCTTCCGGGGCAGCTGCGGCCTGGTGTTTGTAGCTGGGAGGGACAATTTCCATGACTCCTTCCTAGGCTATGAATATCAACCCGCAGCTGTCTGCGTAGTCTTTCTGGCTATTAATTATAGGGGACCCCACATCATTTTTTTTGGGGGGGCCCTATTTTAATGGCCAGTAAAGGCTACTCAGACAGCTGCGGGCTGATATTCATAGCCTGGGAAGATCCATGGGTATGACCCATTTTTCAGGCTATAAACATCAGCCCCCAATTGCCGGCTTTCCCACTCTGGACTTGAAAATTGCTCTGGAGCCCACGCAATTTTGTTTTCCTTTTTTTTTTTTTTTTTTTAATTAAAGACATTGTGTTTAAGGCCGGGGTCACACTTGCGAGAAACTCACACCTCCATGTGATCAGAGTGTGCGGCTGCATGTATTTCCATGCAGCTGAACGCTCCAGTCCAAGTGTCGGGTACTGAGGTGCGAGACTCGTGAGAGTTTCTCTTATAGTTTGACCCCGGCCTATGGCTGGGATCACACATGCGAGAAACACGGCCAAGTCTCACTTGTGAATTCCCAGCACTCACGCCGGCACTCGGGAGTGGAGCAAGCGACTGCATAGAAATACATGCAGCCGCACACTCCCCTCTCCAGTGCCGGCGCCAGTGCTCTGAATTAACATGCGAGACTCGGCCGTGTTTCTCGGATGTGTGATCCCTACCTTACACAGATTTTTTTTCTATCGATCGACCGACAGAAAGATGTATCTATCCCATATCTATCTGTCTATCTGTGTGTGTAATGGAGTGTGGGTTGGACAAATGTTAAAGAGGAGGTTGGACCAGAAATGACATCACGAATATTTTTTTTTGTTAAATAATATAGCTTTATTTAGCTTACAAAAAAATGCATACAAATCCGCATGAAAAAAAAAACATCAAAAACGCATTTAAATACCGCAGGTGACCTCTGATGCAGATTTGGTGCAGATTTGGTGCAGATTCTACCTGCGTCAAATCCTGGTAGTGTTGGCATTCGATACGCAATATGGGTAGGGCGAATTCGCGTTATCGAATTCCGATACTTAGTTCCGATATTTTTCCTATATCGTATACCGGAATCGGAAGTTCCCATAATTCTTTGAGAGGCAATGTGATTTTAGTCAGCCAATGAGGAATCTTATGAAGTGTGGGCACATCCTGTAATGCTGCGGTCATCTTAACTAATGGCATGGCTGTGATTGGCTGCTGAAATGATGTCAGAATGCACTATAAAAGGCGCCGCCTCCATTTTAGCGTCACTGTGCTGTGAACTCAGTTAGGGACAGAACGCTGCTCTGCTGACTCTGAGGGACAGTTAGATATTGCAATTTTGTGTACTGGGCTTTAGGCAGGCTAGTTTATCAACCGCTGTGTAAAGCTTCCTTTTGCCAGTGTTGTTTTAACAGTTCTGTGCAAGGTGTGTGTGAGTGCAGGTGACGCTGCAGTTTGCTCTGCATGCAACGCTGTCTGTAGGCATCTGCACGTGTCACTCACAGACTCTATTTTTTTTTCTTCAGTGTAATTCTTGCTGCTCCATGCAATTTAACTATTAGTGTGACGCGCTTCCATCCATATACAATACATTGGTTGCAAACACTATAGAAGTAGACAAAGGAGTAGCCTTTCACAGATTGTGGACAGTTGTGTTTCAGTGTTCACTTCAGTCTGTGTTTTTTATTTTTTGAGTGCACATCACGCTTCAGTTACTTGTTCAAGCACTGCTGCTTGTACTCTGCTGAGCGTGTCTCAGTGGCTCATCCTTTTCATTTATCTCCAATTGGTTCTGCTCCATTACATTTAAAATCTAATCTATTAGTGTGACGCGCTTCCATCCGTATACAATACATTGGTTGCAAACACTATAGAAGTAGACAAAGGAGTAGCCTTTCACAGATTGTGGACAGTTGTGTTTCAGTGTTCACTTCAGTCTGTGTTTTTTATTTTTTGAGTGCACATCACGCTCCAGTTACTTGTTCAAGCACTGCTGCTTGTACTCTGCTGAGCGTGTCTCAGTGGCTCATCCTTTTCATTTATCTCCAATTGGTTCTGCTCCATTACATTTAAAATCTAATCTATTAGTGTGACGCGCTTCCATCCGTATACAATACATTGGTTGCAAACACTATAGAAGTAGACAAAGGAGTAGCCTTTCACAGATTGTGGACAGTTGTGTTTCAGTGTTCACTTCAGTCTGTGTTTTTTATTTTTTGAGTGCACATCACGCTCCAGTTACTTGTTCAAGCACTGCTGCTTGTACTCTGCTGAGCGTGTCTCAGTGCCATCATTCCTTTTCATTTCTCTCCAATTGGTGCTTGCTCCATTATATTTGAAAAAAAGTGTAATCTATTAGTGTGACGCGCTTCCATCCGTATCCAATACATTGGTTGCAAACACTATAGAAGTACAGAAAGGAGTAGCCTTTCCCAGATTGTGAACAGTTGTGTTTCAGTGTTCACTGCAGTCTCTGAGGAATAACCACACTTAGGCCTTATAACTTTTCTGACTTTCTTTATCAATCTACCAAGATGAAGAAGGCAGGGAGTAAGGCACGTGGTCGTGGCCGTGGAGTTTCAGCAGGGAGAGGACGTGGGGATTCTGTGGCTGCTGCCGCACCCAGTGACACAGCATCCACCAGTTTTCCCCGTGAGCGTTCCTTTATGCGCACTTTTGTAGGAGCTCAGCGTACCCCCCTGCTGCGGGAAGAACAAATTGAAGCCATTGTTGGTTGGATGGCAGCCAATGCATCGACTTCAATTCCTTCCACCTCCTCTCAGGACCACAGCACTGTTGAACAACCATCTGTCTCTTCACCGCCTGCCAAATTGCCCAGGCAGTCAGAGAGTTCTGAACTGGAGCCAGCTGAGTCTCTGCTTCTGTTCTCAGAATCTGTTGGCTTGCAAACAGGGGCCCAGCCAAGCAGCATTCTGGAATGTGAAGAAGAGGCAGTATGCAGTGATGCGCAACAGCTGTGTCTCTCTGAATGTGAAGAGGCGGGTGAGCCAGTGCCGATGGTCAGCACACCGCAGAACGCATCTGATGATGATGAGACTCAGGTGCCATTTTCTGTTGAGCATGGTGCTGGCCAGACCACCCAACAGCAGCAGGTGTTGGAAGAGGGTAGTGGAGATGATGAGGTCCAAGACCCAACATGGCGTGAGGAACAGGAAGGTGGTGGTAGCAGCTCTGAGGAAGAGATTGCCCCAACGGTCCAAACAGTAGGGAGAGTTAGGCTGCAGACTCGGTTGCCTGTAGCCTCCAGTTTGGCACCCGTTCGTAGCAGTTCTCTTCCAACAGCAAAAACGGGCGCTCCCAGGACTTGCACTGCGTGGTCCTTTTTTGACACACTTGCAGGTGATATTTGCTATGTCAAATGCAAGCTGTGTAATCAAAAAGTAAAAAGAGGTAAAAATGTCAGTAACCTTAATACCACAAATATGTGGAAACATGTGCGGTCAAAGCACGTGGTTGAGTTCCAAAGACACACTGGAGATGTAGGCCAACCTACAGCAGCACCTACATCTTCAGCTCGTGTTGGAGCCTCTTCCTCCAGCTCACACACAGCTGGTTCTGCTTCCTCACAGGATCGCCATGGAAGAACCTCTGTCACTGTTGTCCAGAGACCCAGTGTTATTCCACCCACAGCTGCAAGTTCCCTGTCATCCTCACACTCCCAGGCCACAAAACAGCCATCGGTAGCACAGGCATGGGATAAAAGACGGCCATACTCGGCAAACCATCCACGAGCACAGGCTCTGAATGCTGGCATTGCAAAACTCCTGTCCCTTGAAATGCTGTCATTCAGGCTGGTGGAGACTGACAGTTTCCGTGACTTAATGGCATTGGCAGTCCCACAATACAATGTGCCCAGCCGATTTTATTTCAGCAGGCAAGCCGTCCCTGCTCTGCAAAAGCATGTTGAGGGAAAAATTAAACATGCGCTACTAAACGCCGTCAGTAGCAAGGTCCACCTGACCACCGATGCGTGGACCAGTACCCATGGCCAGGGACGATACCTTTCCCTCACTGCCCATTGGGTCAATGTTGTGGAGCCGGGTACAGATCTTGCCAGTGGCGCTGTACGTGTTCTGCCAACTCCAAGGATTGCAGGAATCAAGTCTGTCCACATTGACTCCTCCTCCTACTCCAGTTCCTCAGAATCATCGCTGCAGGAGCCGTCACGGTCTACCTCCACATGGACCCGTGAACGCTTACCTGATGCGACCGATATGAGCACAGCCGTGGCCAAACGTCAACAGGCCGTCCTGAAATTAATTTCCATGGGGAATCGAAGCCACACAGCGCAGGAGCTCTGGAATGCCATCAAGCAGGAGAGCGACGTGTGGTTTTTGCGAGCGAATCTCCAGCCAGGCTTGGTAGTGTGTGACAATGGCCGAAATCTGGTGGCAGCTCTGGGCCTTGGCAACCTCACTCACATACCATGTCTGGCACATGTGCTCAACTTGGTCGTGCAGAGTTTTTTGAGGGACTATCCGGATCTTGATGCACTGCTGCACAAGGTCCGCCTAGAGTGCGCTCACTTGCGACGTTCCAGCATGGCCAGATCGCGCATTGCAGCTCTGCAACGCAGATTTCGCCTTCCTGAACATCGCATCATATGTGACGTACCCACCAGGTGGAATTCCACGTTACATATGTTGGAGCGGTTGTGTGAGCAGCAGCCAGCAGTAATGGAGTATCAGCTGCATCAGGCGCAATCAACTCGCAATTTGCGCCGTTCACACTTCACCACTACTGAGTGGGCCTCTATGAAGGACATCTGCCACGTTTTGCGTCCGTTTGATGAGTCAACGCGGATGGCGAGTGCAGATGATGCACTAGTCAGCCTGACTGTCCCCCTTATCTGCCTGCTTCAAAAAAAAATTCAAACACTAAGGGATGAGGTTTTGGAAGAGGTGGAGGATGAGGAGTCACTAATTCCATCACCTTCTGGACAGTCAGCGCAACGTGGTTCCTCACAAAGGGCTGGGCAGGGCTCACTTTGTGAGGAGGATGAGGAGGAGTCAATGGAGGAGGAAGACATCGCTCCAGAGGGAGGTACACAACGCTCTAGTGAGTATGTAGAGCGAGGGTGGGGTGATGCAGAGCAGGCAGAGATGACGCCTCTTGCAGGGGACAGCGTTTGTTGGCCAGTTGGGAGTCTGCAGCACATGGTTGATTTCATGCTGCAGTGCCTGAGAAACGACCGCCGCATCGCCCACATTCTCACCACGTCTGATTATTGGGTGTACACCCTCCTAGACCCTCGCTACCGGGACAACTTACAAAGCCTCATCACACCGTTGAACCGGGAGCGTAAAATGCGGGAGTACCAAGACACACTGGTGCAATCCATAATGTTCTACATTCCAGCCGAGAGCACTGCTGCTGCTACTGCTTTACAAAGCAGCTCTGTGCGTCGAGGCAGTGGAGACAGCTCTGCAACAAGAGGGAGCACAAGCAGCGCCTCTGCACAGGGCAACACCAGTATGTTCCAAATGTTGCGAAGTTTTGTGGCAGCGCCACAAATGTCTACACCATCCGAGACGGCTCCAGTCAGCAGGAGGCAACGTTTCCGTAAGATGGTGACAGACTACATGTCTTTCCCTCTCAGTGTACTCCCAGATGGCTCTTCCCCATTCAAGTTTTGGGTCTCTAAGCTGGATACATGGCCAGAGCTTAGCCAGTATGCATTGCAGGTGCTGGCTTGCCCTGCTGCCAGTGTATTATCGGAGCGCGTCTTTAGTGCTGCAGGTGGTGTACTAACAGACCGTCGCATGCGACTATCCTCCGATAATGTAGACCGGCTTACTTTTCTGAAAATGAACAAGGCATGGATCTCGCCAGAATTTGTCTGTCCGTTTTCAGATTAAATAACTGGTTCGCAACGTTATCCATGTCTCCTGTTATGTTCATCTTTCTACCACCTGAACTCTACTCCCTGGGCTACAACACTGGCAGTTGCTGCTCAGAAGTGTCGTGTCCACAGACCAATACACAAGCTATAGTGTTACTGGCGTTCAGTAATGTCAGCTGTTCCCCTGCTGTGTGAACGGCAAAAAGTCATGCTGCCTCCACCCTGTTGTCTTCTCATCCCTGGGCTTCAACACTGCCAGTTGTTGCTCGGAAGTGTCATTGGCACGGGTACTCACTCCTGCCCAGACTGGTTACAGCACGCCATCTGTTTCCTGTCAGTGTAAACGTCACTTAGCCTCCAATAAGTTGTCCTGTCGTGTTGCGGTCGGGTTAGCCGACTCTATGGTGCTTGGAGTTTAGGTGCTTCCTATGTGTGCTGCGTGATATGCAAATAAAGGCTGTTTCCGTTGTGACAATAGGACAATCACCCACTGTAGTACTGTGGGATTCGGTAACTGCGGCCGGCTCGCGGCCTGTCAACTTAAATTTCCATGGGTACCTTCTGCTACCCGTCCGGGTTCCAGTACCGTCAGCTGGTTCTCCGCAGTGCCTTTGCCCTAGGTGCCTCCATCTCGGTATCCGAGTTCCAGCAACGTCTGCTGGTCCTTGGTAGTGCTTTGGAGCACAGGTACCTCCTGCTTAGTAACCGTGTCCCAGTAACGTCAGCTGGTCCTCGGTTGTGCAATTGGCTCTTTTCCTTCTGCTGCCCTCTGGGTTCCAGCACAGTCAGCTGGTCCTCGTTACTTGCATTGGCTTTTGTACCTTCTGCTACCCGTCCGGGTTTCAGTACCGTCAACTGGTTCTCTCCGCAGTGCCTTTGGCCTAGGTGCCTCCATCTCGGTATCCGAGTTCCTGCAACGTCTGCTGGTCCTTGGTAGTGCTTTGGAGCACAGGTACCTCCTGCTTAGTAACCGTGTCCCAGTAACATCAGCTGGTACAAGGTTGTGCTACAAATACAAGATACAGAACAAGAGACACAAGAACAATAAGCAGAAGATCTAAAAATATATGCTCTAAATTCTAAGCAGAAGAAGACTAAGCAGTGTATGGGGGTGAGTCCGTTCCTCCTCGTGGTGCCCCTGGAAAATGCCTGCTGCTGCAGGCTAAACTGAACACGGACAAATACTGTTGTAATTTAAATCTTTTGTGACAGCAAGAACGGAAGAATGAAAAATTCATACTTTGACAGATTACAAGTACAGGATTCTCTGTCACAAATAAAAATATGATGAAGAAGATGAAGTAGAATATGAATAAGAATAATAGTTTAATAAGAAGAATATGAGTAATGTTAAGAAAAAGATGAATAGCAAGAAGTTTAAGAAGAAGATAAAGAAGGTGAAGATGAAGAATAATTTGATGAAAAAGATGATGCTGCTGAAGATTATGAAGGAGAAAGTGTGTCAAAAAAGTTAAAAAGGTGAAGAGCATGGAAGTTGTGAAATATACATATTTGCCAAAATAGAAAAAACGTGAACAACATTGTCAATTTCTTCGTCAATCCGAACATCTTTAAAAAAAAAAATATTTATGCTATTCCATTTGATTGGGTTAAACATCTATGCCTTTAATGTCTCCTCAACCTTCCCCAATACATTCTACATTACTCTTTGTTGTTTTCCTTCATGTACTATTAACCAACAAGGCAAGAATGGGTTTTTTTTAATTCCGATATTTTGTTCCCATAGACTTACATTGGATTTCCGGTATCGGGTATCGCCGATATTTTTTGGGTATCGGCGATACCATTCCGATTCCGATATTTTTGGATATCGGAAAGTATCGCTCAACTCTAATCCTGAGACAATCCTGACCGTGGAAACATACCCTACGGGTATGTTTCCACGGTCAGGATTTGATGCAGGTAAAATCTGCACCAAATCTGCATCAGAGGTCACTGGCAAGTCACCTGGGTTTTTGATGCGTTTTTTTTTTCATGTGGATTTGTATGTGTTTTTTTGTAAGCTAAATAAAGATATATTATTTAACAAAAAAAAAGATTTATGATGTCATTTCTGGTACAACCTCTCTTTAATAGAGTTGAGCGATACTTTCCGATATCCAAAAGTATCGGAATCGGAATGGTATCGCCGATACCCAAAAAATATCGGCGATACCCGATACCGATACCGGAAATCCAATGTAAGTCTATGGGAACAAAATATCGGAATTAAAAAAACCCCATTCTTGCCTTGTTGGTTAATTGTACATGAAGGAAAACAACAAAGAGTAATGTAGAATGTATTGGGGAAGGTTGAGGAGACATTAAAGGCATAGATGTTTAACCCAATCAAATGGAATAGCATAAATATTTTTTTTTTTAAAGATGTTCGGATTGACGAAGAAATTGACAATGTTGTTCACGTTTTTTCTATTTTGGCAAATATGTATATTTCACAACTTCCATGCTCTTCACCTTTTTAACCTTTGACACACTTTCTCCTTCATAATCTTCAGCAGCATCATCTTTTTCATCAAATTATTCTTCATCTTCACCTTCTTTATCTTCTTCTTAAACTTCTTGCTATTCATCTTTTTCTTAACATTACTCATATTCTTCTTATTAAACTATTATTCTTATTCATATTGTACTTCATCTTCTTCATCATATTCTTATTTGTGACAGAGAATCCTGTACTTGTAATCTGTCAAAGTATGAATTTTTCATTCTTCCGTTCTTGCTGTCACAAAAGATTTAAATTACAACAGTATTTGTCCGTGTTCAGTTTAGCCTGCAGCAGCAGCAGGCATTTTCCAGGGGCACCACGAGGAGGAACGGACTCACCCCCATACACTGCTTAGTCTTCTTCTGCTTAGAATTTAGAGCATATATTTTTAGATCTTCTGCTTATTGTTCTTGTGTCTCTTGTTCTGTATCTTGTATTTGTAGCACAACCTTGTACCAGCTGATGTTACTGGGACACGGTTACTAAGCAGGAGGTACCTGTGCTCCAAAGCACTACCAAGGACCAGCAGACGTTGCAGGAACTCGGATACCGAGATGGAGGCACCTAGGCCAAAGGCACTGCGGAGAACCAGTTGACGGTACTGGAACCCGGACGGGTAGCAGAAGGTACAAGAGCCAATGCAAGTAACGAGGACCAGCTGACTGTGCTGGAACCCGGAGGGGCAGCAGAAGGAAAAGAGCCAATGGCACAACCGAGGACCAGCTGACGTTACTGGGACACGGTTACTAAGCAGGAGGTACCTGTGCTCCAAAGCACTACCAAGGACCAGCAGACGTTGCTGGAACTCAGATACCGAGATGGAAGCACCTAGGGCAAAGGCACTGCGGAGAACCAGCTGACGGCACTGGAACCCGGACGGGTAGCAGAAGGTACCCATGGAAATTTAAGTTGACAGGCCACGAGCCGGCCGCAGTTACCGAATCCCACAGTACTACAGTGGGTGATTGTCCTATTGTCACAACGGAAACAGCCTTTATTTGCATATCCCGCAGCACACATAGGAAGCACCTAAACTCCAAGCACCATAGAGTCGGCTAACCCGACCGCAACACGACAGGACAACTTATTGGAGGCTAAGTGACGTTTACACTGACAGGAAACAGATGGCGTGCTGTAACCAGTCTGGGCAGGAGTGAGTACCCGTGCCAATGACACTTCCGAGCAACAACTGGCGGTGTTGAAGCCCAGGGATGAGAAGACAACAGGGTGGAGGCAGCATGACTTTTTGCCGTTCACACAGCAGGGGAACAGCTGACATTACTGAACGCCAGTAACACTATAGCTTGTGTATTGGTCTGTGGACACGACACTTCTGAGCAGCAACTGCCAGTGTTGTAGCCCAGGGAGTAGAGTTCAGGTGGTAGAAAGATGAACATAACAGGAGACATGGATAACGTTGCGAA
Source organism: Oophaga sylvatica (assembly GCA_033576555.1). NCBI lineage: Eukaryota > Metazoa > Chordata > Amphibia > Anura > Dendrobatidae > Oophaga > Oophaga sylvatica. The sequence continues at coordinate 431,964,025 of JARQOD010000002.1, forward strand.
CCAGTTATTTAATCTGAAAACGGACAGACAAATTCTGGCGAGATCCATGCCTTGTTCATTTTCAGAAAAGTAAGCCGGTCTACATTATCGGAGGATAGTCGCATGCGACGGTCTGTTAGTACACCACCTGCAGCACTAAAGACGCGCTCCGATAATACACTGGCAGCAGGGCAAGCCAGCACTTCCAATCCATACTGGCTAAGCTCTGGCCATGTATCCAGCTTAGAGACCCAAAACTTGTAATGGAGAAGAGCCATCTGGGAGTACACTGAGAGGGAAAGACATGTAGTCTGTCACCATCTTACGGAAACGTTGCCTCCTGCTGACTGGAGCCGTCTCGGATGGTGTAGACATTTGTGGCGCTGCCACAAAACTTCGCAACATTTGGAACATACTGGTCTTGCCCTGTGCAGAGGCGCTGCTTGTGCTCCCTCTTGTTGCAGAGCTGTCTCCACTGCCTCGACGCACAGAGCTGCTTTGTAAAGCAGTAGCAGCAGCAGTGCTCTCGGCTGGAATGTAGAACATTATGGATTGCACCAGTGTGTCTTGGTACTCCTGCATTTTACGCTCCCGGTTCAACGGTGTGATGAGGCTTTGTAAGTTGTCCCGGTAGCGAGGGTCCAGGAGGGTGTACACCCAATAATCAGACGTGGTGAGAATGTGGGCGATGCGGCGGTCGTTTCTCAGGCACTGCAGCATGAAATCAACCATGTGCTGCAGACTCCCAACTGGCCAACAAACGCTGTCCCCTGCAAGAGGCGTCATCTCTGCCTGCTCTGCATCACCCCACCCTCGCTCTACATACTCACTAGAGCGTTGTGTACCTCCCTCTGGAGCGATGTCTTCCTCCTCCATTGACTCCTCCTCATCCTCCTCACAAAGTGAGCCCTGCCCAGCCCTTTGTGAGGAACCACGTTGCGCTGACTGTGCAGAAAGTGATGGAATTAGTGACTCCTCATCCTCCACCTCTTCCAAAACCTCATCCCTTAGTGTTTGAATTTTTTTTTGAAGCAGGCAGATAAGGGGGACAGTCAGGCTGACTAGTGCATCATCTGCACTCGCCATCCGCGTTGACTCATCAAACGGACGCAAAACGTGGCAGATGTCCTTCATAGAGGCCCACTCAGTAGTGGTGAAGTGTGAACGGTGCAAATTGCGAGTTGATTGCGCCTGATGCAGCTGATACTCCATTACTGCTGGCTGCTGCTCACACAACCGCTCCAACATATGTAACGTGGAATTCCACCTGGTGGGTACGTCACATATGATGCGATGTTCAGGAAGGCGAAATCTGCGTTGCAGAGCTGCAATGCGCGATCTGGCCATGCTGGAACGTCGCAAGTGAGCGCACTCTAGGCGGACCTTGTGCAGCAGTGCATCAAGATCCGGATAGTCCCTCAAAAAACTCTGCACGACCAAGTTGAGCACATGTGCCAGACATGGTATGTGAGTGAGGTTGCCAAGGCCCAGAGCTGCCACCAGATTTCGGCCATTGTCACACACTACCAAGCCTGGCTGGAGATTCGCTGGCAAAAACCACACGTCGCTCTCCTGCTTGATGGCATTCCAGAGCTCCTGCGCTGTGTGGCTTCGATTCCCCATGGAAATTAATTTCAGGACGGCTTGTTGACGTTTGGCCACGGCTGTGCTCATATCGGTCGCATCAGGTAAGCGTTCACGGGTCCATGTGGAGGTAGACCGTGACGGCTCCTGCAGCGATGATTCTGAGGAACTGGAGTAGGAGGAGGAGTCAATGTGGACAGACTTGATTCCTGCAATCCTTGGAGTTGGCAGAACACGTACAGCGCCACTCGCAAGATCTGTACCCGGCTCCACAACATTGACCCAATGGGCAGTGAGGGAAAGGTATCGTCCCTGGCCATGGGTACTGGTCCACGCATCGGTGGTCAGGTGGACCTTGCTACTGACGGCGTTTAGTAGCGCATGTTTAATTTTTCCCTCAACATTCTTTTGCAGAGCAGGGACTGCTTGCCTGCTGAAATAAAATCGGCTGGGCACATTGTATTGTGGGACTGCCAATGCCATTAAGTCACGGAAACTGTCAGTCTCCACCAGCCTGAATGACAGCATTTCAAGGGACAGGAGTTTTGCAATGCCAGCATTCAGAGCCTGTGCTCGTGGATGGTTTGCCGAGTATGGCCGTCTTTTATCCCATGCCTGTGCTACCGATGGCTGTTTTGTGGCCTGGGAGTGTGAGGATGACAGGGAACTTGCAGCTGTGGGTGGAATAACACTGGGTCTCTGGACAACAGTGACAGAGGTTCTTCCATGGCGATCCTGTGAGGAAGCAGAACCAGCTGTGTGTGAGCTGGAGGAAGAGGCTCCAACACGAGCTGAAGATGTAGGTGCTGCTGTAGGTTGGCCTACATCTCCAGTGTGTCTTTGGAACTCAACCACGTGCTTTGACCGCACATGTTTCCACATATTTGTGGTATTAAGGTTACTGACATTTTTACCTCTTTTTACTTTTTGATTACACAGCTTGCATTTGACATAGCAAATATCATCTGCAAGTGTGTCAAAAAAGGACCACGCAGTGCAAGTCCTGGGAGCGCCCGTTTTTGCTGTTGGAAGAGAACTGCTACGAACGGGTGCCAAACTGGAGGCTACAGGCAACCGAGTCTGCAGCCTAACTCTCCCTACTGTTTGGACCGTTGGGGCAATCTCTTCCTCAGAGCTGCTACCACCACCTTCCTGTTCCTCACGCCATGTTGGGTCTTGGACCTCATCATCTCCACTACCCTCTTCCAACACCTGCTGCTGTTGGGTGGTCTGGCCAGCACCATGCTCAACAGAAAATGGCACCTGAGTCTCATCATCATCATCAGATGCGTTCTGCGGTGTGCTGACCATCGGCACTGGCTCACCCGCCTCTTCACATTCAGAGAGACACAGCTGTTGCGCATCACTGCATACTGCCTCTTCTTCACATTCCAGAATGCTGCTTGGCTGGGCCCCTGTTTGCAAGCCAACAGATTCTGAGAACAGAAGCAGAGACTCAGCTGGCTCCAGTTCAGAAATCTCTGACTGCCTGGGCAATTTGGCAGGCGGTGAAGAGACAGATGGTTGTTCAACAGTGCTGTGGTCCTGAGAGGAGGTGGAAGGAATTGAAGTCGATGCATTGGCTGCCATCCAACCAACAACGGCTTCAATTTGTTCTTCCCGCAGCAGGGGGGTACGCTGAGCTCCTACAAAAGTGCGCATAAAGGAACGCTCACGGGGAAAACTGGTGGATGCTGTGTCACTGGGTGCGGCAGCAGCCACAGAATCCCCACGTCCTCTCCCTGCTGAAACTCCACGGCCACGACCACGTGCCTTACTCCCTGCCTTCTTCATCTTGGTAGATTGATAAAGAAAGTCAGAAAAGTTATAAGGCCTAAGTGTGGTTATTCCTCAGAGACTGCAGTGAACACTGAAACACAACTGTTCACAATCTGGGAAAGGCTACTCCTTTGTCTACTTCTATAGTGTTTGCAACCAATGTATTGGATACGGATGGAAGCGCGTCACACTAATAGATTAGATTTTTTTCAAATATAATGGAGAAGCACCAATTGGAGAAAAATGAAAAGGATGAGGCACTGAGACACGCTCAGCAGAGTACAAGCAGCAGTGCTTGAACAAGTAACTGGCGCGTGATATGCACTCAAAAATAAAAACACAGACTGAAGTGAACACTGAAACACAACTGTCCACAATCTGGGAAAGGCTACTCCTTTGTCTACTTCTATAGTGTTTGCAACCAATGTATTGGATACGGATGGAAGCGCGTCACACTAATAGATTAGATTTTTTTCAAATATAATGGAGAAGCACCAATTGGAGAAAAATAAAAGGATGAGGCACTGAGACACGCTCAGCAGAGTACAAGCAGCAGTGCTTGAACAAGTAACTGGAGCGTGATATGCACTCAAAAAATAAAAAACACAGACTGAAGTGAACACTGAAACACAACTGTCCACAATCTGGGAAAGGCTACTCCTTTGTCTACTTCTATAGTGTTTGCAACCAATGTATTGGATACGGATGGAAGCGCGTCACACTAATAGATTAGATTTTTTTCAAATATAATGGAGAAGCACCAATTGGAGAAAAATGAAAAGGATGAGGCACTGAGACACGCTCAGCAGAGTACAAGCAGCAGTGCTTGAACAAGTAACTGGAGCGTGATATGCACTCAAAAAATAAAAAACACAGACTGAAGTGAACACTGAAACACAACTGGGAAAGGCTACTCCTTTGTCTACTTCTATAGTGTTTGCAACCAATGTATTGGATACGGATGGAAGCGCGTCACACTAATAGTTAAATTGCATGGAGCAGCAAGAATTACACTGAAGAAAAAAAAATAGAGTCTGTGAGTGACACGTGCAGATGCCTACAGACAGCATTGCATGCAGAGCAAACTGCAGCGTCACCTGCACTCTCACACACACCTTGCACAGAGCTGTTAAAACAACACTGCAGGCAAAAGGAAGCTTTACACAGCGGTTGGTGCTAGCCTGCCTACAGCACAGTACACTAAATCGCAATATCTAACTGTCCCTCAGAGTCAGCAGAGCAGCGTTCTGTCCCTAACTGAGTTCACAGCACAGTGACGCTAAAATGGAGGCGGCGCCTTTTATAGTGCATTCTGACATCATTTCAGCAGCCAATCACAGCCATGCCATTAGTTAAGATGACCGCAGCATTACAGGATGTGCCCACACTTCATAAGATTCCTCATTGGCTGACTAAAATCACATTGCCTCTCAAAGAATTATGGGAACTTCCGATTCCGGTATACGATATAGGAAAAATATCGGAACTAAGTATCGGAAATCCGATAAAGCGAATATCGGCCGATACCCGATACTTGCGGTATCGGAATGCTCAACACTACTCTTTAACATTTGTCCAACCCACACTCCATTACACAAACAGATATTGATCTCTAGATAGAAAAAAAATCTGTTAGGCCAGGTTCGCACCTCAATACCAAGCACTGCCGCCAGCACTCGGAGCAGAGCGTTCAGCTGCATAGAAATACATGCAGCCGCACACTCCGATCCCGAGTGCCGGCGGCAGTGCCGGGTATTGAGGTGCGAGTTTCTCACAAGTGTGACCCTGGCCTTAAACGCAATATCTGTTTAATTCTAAAAAAAACTGGAAAAAAATTGTGTGGGTTCCCGTGCGATTTTCAAGTCCAGAGTGTGAAAGCCGGCGACTGGGGGCCGGTGTTTATAGCCTGGGAAGCGGGTAATACCCATGGATCTTCTCAGGCTATGAATATCAGCCCGCAGCTGTCTGGGTAACCTTTACTGGCTATTAAAATAGGGGGGCCCCCAAAAAAAATTATGGGTCCCCCTATAATTAATAGCCAGGAAGGCTACGCAGACAGCTGCGGGCTGATATTCATAGCCTAGGAAGGGGCCATGGATATTGGCCCCCCTGGCTACAAACACGAGCCCGCAGCCACCCCGGAAATAGCACATCTGTAAGATGCGCCAATTCCGGCACTTAGCCTCTCTTCCCACTGCTGTGTTGAGGTGGCATATGGGGTAATAAGGGGTTAATGTCACCTTTGTATTGTAAGGTGACATTAAGCCCGGTTAGTAATGGAGAGGCGTCAATAAGACACCTATCCATCACTAATCCTATAGTAGGTAAAGGGTTAAAAAAAGACACAGCCAGAAAAAAGTATTTTAATAAAATAAAACACTACAGTTTTGCCATTTTATTATACGCCTAATCCCCCGAAGCCCTTGATCTCCTGAAAAAATAAATAAATAATAAACAAACACAAATACTTCCTTTCCGACGTAGTCCTTAATAACGAGTGTCCCACGACGAGTCCAGCTCTGCTACATCTGGATGCATGACATCCAGAGATAGCAGAGCTTGTAGATGACAACCGGAGATCTCCAGCGATCATCTACATTGTAGTTCTCACGGTCAGCTGACCGTGAGAACTAGCCTAGTGACCGGAGATAACCCCTGGTCATGTGCAGTTCTCGCGGTAAGCTAAGTTATCGTGAGAACTGCAGTGGACGGGGACTTCCGGAGGCAGGAGGAGGTAAGACCTTATTTAAATTAGTACATATGCATAGTAAGCTGCGTTTACGCAGTTATTACGCATGTGACTAATCATTATATGCGGTTTTACCGCATCTAATGATAGTCTATGGTAAATTGGTAAATTTATGGTTCGGCGACGTCTCGAAAGAAGCGCCGCATGTCTACGCGGGTCTGCCACCTGCATCTTTTAACGCATAGTGGAGACAGGATTTCATGAAATCCCCTCCACTATGCTGTAACATCTGGACGCTGCATGTTTGACGCTGCGTCAAACATGCAGCGTTTCCTGACCGTGGAAACATACCCTAAGAATCCTGATGCAATTTCGTGCAAACAATTCCTTATTTTTTCCTTGCAGATTTGGTACAGATTTCAATCTTCAGTAAGTCAATTTTTTCAGTGCTTTTGCTGCAGATTTCACTCAAACTAAGAAGTGGGGAAAAATCTGCAATAAAAAATGCATGTAAAAAACACATCAAAAACTACTATACACAGCATTTTTCCTGCCAGGAAAGGCGGAAATGGGGCAGAAATTTCTGCAACAAATGCTGTGCACCTACCCTTGGTGTATGTGCACAAAAGAAGTAAAATTTCTGCCCCATTTCTGCCTTTCTTGGCAGGATACACGCAGCTATAAAACCTGTAATTTGTTTCCCTGCATTTTTGACTGATTTGATTGAAGACGGTGAAAAATGCAGGGAAAAAAATGGACAGGGAATTGACATCCTGCAGATTATTTCCTGCACCAAACCTGAAAGGGTAAGTTCACACTAAGCGGTTTTTCTGCCGCAAAACTTTATCTCTTGGCAGGAAAGAAGCTGCAGAAAAAAAGCATGTTTTTCTTGCATTGGGTGAGTATGATGGAGGAGGATGGGGGGAGCATGGAGGAGGACAAGGAGCACGGAGCAGGACGGGGGGGGAGGACGGAGAGCACGGAGCAGAACGGGAGAGGACGGAGAGCACGGAGCAGAACGGGGGAGGACGGAGAGCACGGAGTAGGACGGGGGGAGGACGGAGAGCACGGAGCAGAACAAGGGGAGGACGGAGAGCACGGAGCAGAACGGGGGGAGGACGGAGAGCACGGAGCAGAACGGGGGAGGACGGAGAGCACGGAGCAGAACGGGGGGAGGACGGAGAGCACGGAGCAGGACGGGGGTGGACACAGAGGAGAATGGGGGAGTGTAGAGCTGGATGGGGGAGCACGGAGCAGGACAGGATAATGGAGCAAGAGGAGGGGAGCACAGAGGAGAATGGGGGCGCACAGAGCTGGATGGGGGAGCACAGAGCAGGACGGCAACTTATACACCCGGCTTATACGCGAGTCAATAAGTTTTCCAAGTTTTTTGTGGCAAAATTAGGGGGGTCGGCTTATACATGAGTATATACGGTAAGTTTTTTGCTGTAGTTTTGGCATGCTGATGAGGTTTCGTGTTGAAAAAAAAGTCCTTTTCTATATAATCAGGTTTTGGCACAAAAACCGCAGCAAAACTTGATACCTGAGTTTTTGATGTGTTTTGTCAGCATTTTTTCACTGCCCATTCATTTCAGTGGGTGAACAAACACTGAAAGAAGTGACATGCTCCATTGTGCAAAAAACACAGCAAAGCAGAAGATCCTGATGACAAAAAATCCAATGTGTGTGCATGAGATTTCTGAAATCTCATAGACTTTGCTGGTATTGTAAAACACAGCTGAAAAATTGCATAAAAAAAAGCATTAAAATACGCTGCAAAAACGCCTAGTGTGAACTTAGCCTAAGTCAAAAATACGCAACATCTGCATGACACTTCAGGTTTCTCATTCACTTTGCTGGCATCAGGGTTTGCTTCAGGTTTTGTTAACAAATCCATGCAGAAAAAACATGGCAAAAACGCACAAGTGTAAAGATGGCCTTATACTTTGTGTACAGACATCAGATGTTATACAGTATACACACTGTCATGTATATGTATAAACACACATACACGTGTATACTGTATAACATCTGATGTTTGTATAACGTGTTTCATATGCAAGTAATATATTATCCTGTGTGTTATACTATGTGTACAGACATCAGATGTTATCTACTATATAATCGTCTAATTCTGTCTGTAACGGAAATCCCGCGTCGCAGATTGGTCGTGCCCGGCCAGACACGACCAATCAGCGACAGGCGCAGTCCGGCCGCGAATTGGCGCAGGATTTGAACCACGCACGACACCGCTATCGTCGGGAGATCAGCGGCACTAGCCACTGATCTCCCATGGTAGCTGCGGGTCATCTCCTGCCGCATGCAGGTCAGCGGCGACGCAGCCAGTCATCTACCGGCTGCTCGCAGCGGAAGTACCCCGACCGGCTGCCTCCACATAAACCCCAGCAGCAGCCTCCACGTACACCCCAGCAGCAGCAGCCTCTATATACCCCAGCAGCAGCCTCCACATATCCCCCAGCAGCAGCAGCCTCCTCATATACCCCAGCAGCAGCAGCCTCCGCATAAACCCCAGCAGCAGCCTCCACATAAACCCCAGCAGCAGCCTCCACGTACACCCCAGCAGCAGCCTCCACATATCCCCAGCAGCAGCAGCCTCCACATATCCCCAGCAGCAGCAGCCTCCACATATACCCCAGCAGCAGCAGCAGCCTCCGCATAAACCCCAGCAGCAGCCTCCACATAAACCCCAGCAGCAGCCTCCACATAAACCCCAGCAGAGCCTCCATATATGCCCCAGCACCAGCCTCCACGTACACCCCAGCAGCCTCTATATACACCCCAGCAGCCTCTATATACACCCCAGTAGCAGCAGCCTATCCAATTATATATAAACCAGAAGCCTCTATATATACCCCAGAAGCCTTTATGTAATAGTTTATATATTTTGATGATCTGTTTAATAATTTCGTTGAGTTGTATTAAGTTCTATGAGCAATAACGTTTAATGATAATGTATATATTTTACCCAGAAAACCCTGTGTATTCATTGCATTATTCCTAAATCTTCATAAATAAACTACATACTGTACATATTCTAGAATACCCGATGCGTTAGAATCGGGCCACCATCTAGTCTACATATAATCGTCTAATTCTGTCTGTAATGGAAATGCCGCGTCGCTGATTGGTCGCGCCCGGCCGGACACGACCAATCAGCGACAGGCGCAGTCCGGCCGCGAATTGGCGCAGGATTTGAACCACGCACGCCACCGCTATCGTCGGGAGATCAGCAGCGCTATCCTCTGATCTCCCGACGGTAGCCGCAGGTCATCTCCTGCTGCATGGAGGTCAGCTGTGACGCAGTTGGGAGATGACCAGCGCCAGCCGGTTATCTCCCAGCTGCTCGCAGCGGAAGTACCCCGACCTGCGGCCTCCACGTAAACCCCAGCAGCAACCTCCACGTACACCCAGCAGCCTCTATATACCCCAGCAGCAGCCTCTACATATACCCCAGCAGCAGCAGCCTCCACATATACCCCAGCAGCCTCTCTATACACCCCAGAAGCCTCTATATACACCCCAGCATTGATTTAATGTCCTTCGGACACCGGTCTTCCATTTAGGCTTCGACGTCGACAGTTTCCATTAAAACCAGCATTTGCCATGACAAGAAACAAGTCACAAGGTCAAACTCTACAGCGTTTTGGCATATATCTTCCGGAGCCCGGTTTTGGTCACGGACAACTCTACGTTGCATTTTCAAGAGTTTAAATGAGATCCAACGTCAAGGTGCAAGTTTTTCATAACCCTTTACAAGGAAAGTTGCTTATAGATAGTCAAAAGGTATTCACAAGAAATGTGGTGTACAAAATATTTTGGGTTGATATTGTTAACAAATATATTATAGTGTCGATGTACTTCTTTCGTCCGATGATTTACTCTGCCATCGGACGTGCTATCCTGTCCAGGTGACCTGGGCCAATCTGACCATGGACGGGATAGTACATCATGCCCTTTAATGCGACATTGCGACTTAAGTCGCGGTGATCGCATTAAAATTCCAACGCCATCTTACCTGGAGGAACATGGTGTCGGCATTCCAGGGCCTGTCTCAGCCCACCTGGCTTCCCGATTGCTGTGATTGGCTGTTCAATTCTGAACAGCCAATCGCAGCCTTTCTCATTGTTTCAGCCAATCAGATTGGCTGAAACAGTGAGATCCCAGGCTATGATCGAGTACCGATGTACTCGATACTAGGCCTGTGCCTGGCAATGCCAGGCATCGTCCAGACCACCCCAGATTGGCGCGATAGACGATCACATCGAGCGCGCCAATCGCAGGGCACAGCTGCGGTATTACTGTTCTGTTCCCTGCCGGTACCTGCCTGGATCGGTTCAGTAATAGCACCGATCCTAGGCTGGAGCCTAGGACAGGGCCAGTAGAGCCTGCAGCTGCTGATTGGCGTGATCGATGTCATCGTCTATCGCACCAATCACAGGGCACAGCCGCAGTGTGACCGCGCTGTGCCCTGCTTAGTGACCTGCCGGTGACCTGCCTAGCAATCGGAGCTGTGAGCTCGGATACTAAGCCGGTGCCTAGCAACACCGGCATAACAAGGGTCTCCTCTGGTGGGATTGATGTGATCATCGATCCCACCAATGACAGGTCACAGCAGCGATATGACCGCACTGTGACCTGTCTGCAACCTGTCTCTGACCTGTGTGACGGCTCTGCAGGGGTCCTCACACTTGCTGAGGATTCCTGCAGAGTGGTCACACTGCCAGATCTCCTCCTGTGCTGGGCCTTGTGGTGCCACAGTAGCCTGTGACACCACAATACCTGCTAAAGAGAGACTACAAACGCAAGTTTTGATCCCCGATCATCCACCCCATTCCTCCCTTCCCTTTCCCCCTCTTTTTACCCCCCCTTTGCGCCGCCTCTGCGCACATTTAGCAGCCGCCGAGCGTTGATTGGTGACGCAGTTCACCGATCAACACTCGTGCTTGCTTTTCTTTCCACCCCTCTCCGTGCGCACTTCCAGCAGCCACCGAACTTTGATAAGTGACACCGTTCACTTATCAGAGCTCGTGCCTGCCGTTTTTTTTTTTTTTTTTCCACCCCCCTTTCCGCCACTCCCGTGCGCAAATCCAGCAGCCGTGGAACTTTGATAAGTGACATTGTTCACTTATCAGAGCTCATGCCTGCCGGGTTTTTGTTTTTTTTTTCACTTCCCTTTCCGCCATTCCCGTGCGCACTTCCAGCAGCCACCGAACTTTGATAAGTGACATCGTTCACTTATCAGAGCTCGTGCCTGCCGTTTTTTTTTTTTTTCACTCCCCGTTCCGCCACTCCTGTGCGCACACACATCCAGCAGCCGCGGAACTTTGATAAGTGACACCGTTCACTTATCAGAGCTCATGCCTGCCGTTTTGTTTTTTTTTCACCCCCCTTTCCGCCACTCCCGTGCACACATCCAGCAGCCGCGGAACTTTAAAAAGTGACACTGTTCACTTATCAGAGCTCGCGCCTGCTGTTTTAGACTTTTTTCACAGGCATTTTTTTTCCCTATTTGCTTTCTCTTCTTTTAGCTTTTTCTTTTCAGAATAGTTTGCACCAAGCACTATCCCCTCCCATACACACACACATAGTTATAAATTAAGTACACCCAAAGCACCACATGCACAAAAAAATGTCCCGCCCATCACGTTCATCCCAACAGCGCTATTCAGTGGAGGAGGCATACGCTTTCCTTGCCTCCGACATCTTCCTTCTCGGGTCCTGCGGAACTGCCACGCAGATGTCCCAGGACAGAAGATGAGGCAGCGCCCACTCCTGAAGATAAACCAGCGCACCCCTCTTCGGACCCCGTATGGACCTCGCCCCCCGAAAATTATGAGCCACTGATTCCTGATTTTGTGGCAGAATCAGTAATCAAGTTTGACACCACCGACCTCAGAGAAATAGACTTTTTGAAAGTCTTTTCCTCTGAGGATTTTATTAACCCCATGGTGGAGCAAACGAATTTGTATGCTCGGCAATTTTTGGTGCAAAACCCCGTGTCATCATTTTCCAACTGGTCTCCTGTAGACGCAGTTGAAATTATGTAGTTTTGGGACCTGGTCCTCCATATGGGGATCCTGAAGAAGCCATAAATTCGGCAATATTGGAGTGTTGATATTTTATACAACACTCCAGTGTTCCGAATGGTCTTGGCACGGAGGCAATTTGAGGCCATCCACAAATTCCTGCATTATAATTGTAATGATAAGGTGAAAATATCATTCATAACTTTTCTGGGGCATTCCAGAATCTTCCATCTTTTACACATTGCAGTCTGGGACACTGCTCGTCCCCTCCTTCCCTGCAGCCTGCAAACTTCTCTCACTCACTGCCTGAAATTACATCTCACTCCTTCCTCCCGCCCCCACCTCAAGAATGTCTCTGTCTTCAGACCATGCTGAACTGTAGCATATAATGGGAATTTATTCATTCGGACATAATGCAGGGTGAGATTGTGATGGAAAAATAAAACTCACATGGTTGGAACGACTGAGTATCACTTCAGCGGCTCTTGGTAATCGCTAGCATTGACAGAATTTGAGAAGTGGATTCCTTCTGCACCGAGTGGAATAATTAATCCGAGTTTGAACTCATTAGAACACTAATTTCAGAATAAGGTGAATGATGGTTCTGCCGAGACTCTGCTAGGTTCTCAAGCCCAGTTATATAGCCGAGAAGGTTTCAGAACCAAAACTGCAACTTAGAGCAAGGGGAGGACCCCGGTAACTCATCCCTTTTTATGATGTCATAACCCAGAACTATAGAGTACAGCCACTCAGTCAGGGTGTCATTCTGCTAAGGGAGCCTGAAGTTCACAGCCACACTGTCATGCATTACGATGTGTGGCCCCTTCCCTTCCCCCCAGCCTGATTCACCGGAATGATCTAAGTGCCATGTGAGTTTTTCTTCTTTAAACCCTGTTTTATTTTTAATTGCTTGTACATATTTTAATTGTCTCAGATTTGTTACATCTTTTTTTTATACCTTCTAAACACTGCCTAACTTTTTTGGAGTAAAAATATAAAATTATTAGTTTGTTTCTCTATGCTCTATAACGAATTTGCATGTGCCTGACGTATTCTACGCTACCTAAATTGGGGTGGCCTCTGCCCCACATTCTAGACCCAGAGGCTGGTGGCAGCTAGTGAGCGTGTGTGTGCTGGGCTTTTGGGTATAGCTGGCGGTGACGGAGCGGGTTTTATAAGCGCATTGCGTGGCTGCGGCTAGGAGTAGTTATAATTCCCTCACTGCAGCGTGCCCAATAGCCAGCACACATCCAAGCGGCCCATCCGGCGACTAATTATCCTAGGTGCAGTTCCCTGACTGACCTGAGGGTAAGGGGAGCGCTGGAGAGCTGCAAGTTCCTAAGGGGAACTGGAAAGTGGGATAAATATAAATCCCTGGAGATTATTTATGACCTATTGGTAGCAGCGGTGGGATCATAAACTGTGTCCCCCCGGGCCTCCGTCCGCCCTTTTCGTCACATTGGTGGCAGAGCGGTGGGATTATAGAGCATTAGTGATCTGGTCTGAGCAATCATTCATCTCACTAAAAAAACTTGCACGGTTCTTGCGGGGACCCTGCAGCAAAAGTTTTGGAGAACGAACTCAGTGTTTAGTAGTCCTGAGACAAGTGTGTACTTGCGATTACTCCTCCCTTCTCTTTGTTTTGCTGTCCTATCTTTTATTTGGCAATCATGGCTGCAAGAGGAGAAAGTTGGTACTCACAGCAGAAAAAGGAAACTCTTGCTGGAATATGCACGTACCGAGGCCTTGACCCCACTGGCCAAAGCAAAGCACAACTGGTCCTGGCCCTGGTGGCACTGGACGATGCTGAGAGCGTGGTGGGCGCAGGAGCCGGCCCAAGCAGAGGTGGTGCTGCAGCGGAGGCCCAACCGCTGAATGCTGGCCCCACTGGCACCCAGGGCAGATTGGACCCCTACCTGCAAGCGGCCTTGGACTAACTCCCCACCGAAGACCGCAATGGACGTCTGCAGCTGATCCAGCAAACTCTAAGAGAGAGCAGCCCGCCGAGAGAGCCGAGCGCCAAGCTCAGCGAGACCATGAACTGGAGATGCTCAGGCAGGGGGCGATATCCTCCACAGCCCGAAGCAGTGAGCCCAGCAGCGCTCAGTCCGAAGCCGCGGCCAGAGCATTTTCCCATGATGGACGGGGACTTGGACACTTTTCTGCGGGCCTTTGAGAAAGCCAGTACAAGCTGCCTGAGAACCAATGGGCCAGGTACTTGACCCCCAGGCTAAAGGGCAAGGCTCTGGAGGCATTTGCTTCCCTCCATGCAGAGCAAGATGGAAACTATGAGGCCATCTGTCAAGGACATCGCACTGCACATGCTCACTGAGCCAGTGCACGTGTCCTAAGTAAACCAACTGTGCCCCCAGATACCTGTAAGCAGAGCCGCAGCAGAGAAGACGTGTGTTTCTGTGTAACAGGACCTTCCGCAGCATGTGACAGCCAAGGGGCGGAGCTGGCCACACGTCTCTCAGAGGCAGCAGTAATGAATGGTGTGTACTGCAGACTAACAGGACCTGCAGCACATGACTGCTGGGGGCGTGGCCTACTCTCCAGAGATCTAGGAACTGCAGGAAAACTCCTAGCAGGGTAACGACGAGATAAAGTTACCAAGGGGCAAAGACAGGGACGAAAACCAGGACAGGCCGAGATCAGAGCACAAGATAGCACGACAGTACCAAAGGGTTAGACAGAACGGATAGTCAGGACGTAGCAATAGATCAGTAAACCAGAGCGGGCAATAGACAGTACAATAGGGACAAAACGGTAACAGAGTATCGATAGCCAGGCCAGGAGGTCAGAACCGGAGAAGACAATATAAGCAAAACTTGAGACAGAGAGCAGAGTGAGCAAACAGACCGGGTCATACACAGGAGTCAAACAAGCAGAGCAGTATACACGCAAACCAGGGGGGTCAAATACACAGTCACAACGAAAGTATAGCTGACAGAGAATCTCCCTCTGGACTGGGTATAAATACCCTCCCAGATCCAAAGGGAGGCCAGCAAAAGTTAACCCTGAGTGGACAGGACATTAACCATTTCCTATACCATGACACCATCAAGCAGGCCCTGATCGCCAAATATCGGCTGACACCTGAGGTTTACCGCAAGAAATTCCGGAACCTCCAACGTGGCCCACACGACAGTTATACTGATGTGGTGCGAGGACTCAGGACCCACTTCAGACAGTGGACCTGAGGACTGTCAGTGACCTCTTTTGAGCAGCTGGAGGACCTGATGATCAAAGACCAGTTCCTACACCTTTGCCCAGCCGAGGTCCGCCAGTTCATACTGGACCGAGAACCAGAGGACACGGACAACGCAGCACAGATCGCCGACAACTGTGAGACCAACCGGAAATCTGAGGTGCAGAAGCCAGTCACCGCCAGCTGGAGAGGGGTAAGCCTGCGACCAACCCCAGTGCCCTTGCCAGCCGAAACACCAGAGGCCCTGTCCCCTTTGCCAATGCCAGGCCTACATCAGACCTCCAGTGTTTCTTCTGTAAACGGACTGGATATATCAGCGCCACCTGTCTGGAGAGGCAGAAGAACCCCCTGCCAAGGCCTCCGGCCCCAACGCCTCAGTTCTTTTGGTGGGTGGTGTGGTTGGGAGGGTCGATGACAACGTGCAGCACGTCCGTGTGGGGGACCGTCTTGCTACAGGCCTCAAGGACACCGGTGCTGAACAAACCCTCATCCGACCAGAACTAGCGGCCCCTGAAGAGTTGATTCCGGGGAAACCCTAACTGTCACCGGGATTGGGGGCGTCCGCTGCCCCTTGTCGATGGCCCGGTTTTCATTGATTGGGGTGCTGGGAGCGAGGTGAAGGAAGTGGGGGTGTCTGAAAACCTGCCAACTGATGGTTTATTGGGGACTGATTTGGGGAGGATGGTTGCATACTACGTCCCTGACACCCCTCCCCAACCTGATAATAAGGGTAACGTTGACCCTGAGGTTGATGATGATAGTGATGGGAAACTAAATGTATTACCTGCCAATGCTTTGATAAGTGATGATGCAACTAACAACCATTCTTTCCCTAGGAATGATGCTGATGATATATCTGTGCCAAGTGAACCTGTTAACCCTTTTTCTGAAACAGTAGATGTGTCCACGATTACAGGAGTGCTCAGCCACGTCACTCTGCGGAGTGAGACGTGTTATGATTTGGTAGCTGAGGAGGACAGGAGCAAAAAGCAGCCATTGCAGCCGAACACCCAGAGAGGTTGGAAACTAATGGGTTGCAGATCCCTAAACTAACCGCACAACTAGAAGCAGCCGTGGGACGTACCTACGGTGACCTAGACGCCTTGGCACAGCCGGAGAGCTAGCTACACCTAAAGATAGAAACAGGAAAGCTAACTGCCCCGGAGTAAAGCCTCAAAGGAATAGGTAGCCACCACACATATAATGGCGGTTAGACAAGACGAAATACAAACGCAGGTAGAAAATAGAGTGAGCAAATGCTTGGGCCAAGCACTGCCTGGATAGGACAGGACAGAATACTATCTGCAACCCAGCAAAACCCTAGAAAAACTTTCAACACTTCTGATTTAAAAAATGCTGAGATCACACGATCTCGCCACCCACTAAATCAGATCTCTGGTGTGAACAAGCAGCTAACCTGCAGCCACTCAAATAGCAGGGACAGAGCAATGGAACAAATAAACAGTGGCTACTGAAAAACAGAGAGTAGCACAGGCCCCCTGGAGGGGAACTCGGCTAACCTCCCACAAAAGTGCAGACGAAAAATGGAAATAGCAAACACGATAGAAACAAGCAGCAAATAACTTATCTGAAAGTAGCAGACTAAGGCAAGACACCAGCTGACTTCCAAATGAACCAGGAAACAACAATTGATCACCGGCGAGGATCATGGGAAGGCAGCTCACTTATATCAGCCCAGTCCGTCTCTCCTGATTGCCAGTCCTCGCTTCCAGGTGCGGAAGCCTTGTCATTCAATACAGCTTCAATGTCGTCAGCAACCACCAGAGGGAGCCTCCGCTCAGAAGTCGTCTTCAGAACGTTCACAACAGAGATGGCTGAGGAACCCCTAGCAAGAGCAAGCGACGGTGCTCAAGGAAATGGGGAGGTGCATGGGAACCGTGAGGAAGGTGATGCCATGCCACTGACCAGTGCCACCAAGGAAGGTAACTAGCCCATAAGTAGCACTGCTCCTGAAGTGTTGGGGGTGGATGGGGGAGCAACGCCCATAACAGCGCAGGCTGATGGGTCTGTAGAAATCCCCGGGAGACAGCATACGTAGCTGCTGTCACTCGCAGTCAAAATGCCCGTATCTTAGGTAGCGCCCTGCCATCTGGACCCTCCTCCACTACAGGAGTGACTGAACCAGAGGTGGACCCAGAGCACGTCCCAGAGGGTCCCAGTGAGGAAGGAACCCTGACGTCACTTCTGGCTACCTCCAGCCAGGAGTTCCAGGCCGCTATGCACTCAGATGCGAGCCTGGAGAACTTGAGGCACCTCGCCGAGACGCCCACCTCCGTGACTGATAAGGAGAGGGTGTTCTGGGAACGAGGAAGGTTGTACCAGGAGACAGTACCCGGAGATTCCCAAAAGGAGTGGTTGAGGGAAAAACAGCTGGTCATCCCTTACCAGTTTCGAGGTGAGTTGTTGCGGATTGCCCATGAAATTCCACTCGCTGGACACTTGGTCATCAGCAAAACTAAGGCACGGCTGTCTCAACACTTCTATTGGCCCAAGATGGGGACAGATGTAACTACTGCCGCTCCTGTATCACCTGTCAAAGAGTGGGGAAGGCGGAAGAGGATGGCAACTTAGAGTGTGGCACAAGATGGATCATCTTGGAGAATCTACCACAGATCACCCAAATGACAGTCATTCTCTGAGAGACAGGGAGGTTGGAGATAAAATCCATAGAGATATGGGTCAATGGCCTCCTGGGCACCGGCAGTGGCATCAACAATCCACTAGAGTCAGAACAGAGCTTGAACGAGAACAAGTCCCACAGAACTGCACAAAATTCCTGACATCGGCGAGATAAAGTGGGCCACCAAAAGGACCGACTCACCAAATCTCTAGTACCAAATATACCAGGATGACCAGCCAACGCAGAGCAATGAACTTCAGACATAACTTTTTCTCTCCATTGGTCTGGGACATACAATTTCCCCGCAGGGCAACGCTCAGTTTTATCCCCCTGAAAGTACTCCAGGGCCAGTCTCAAATCGGGTGAGATAGCGGAAAGAACGACACCCTCCTTAAGAATGACAGTAGGCTCAGCCACATCAATAGAATCCGCAAGGAAACTCCTAGAGAGGGCATTCGCCTTAACATTCTTAGTACCCGGGAGGAAGGAGACCACAAAGTTAAAACGTGTGAATAACAAGGCCCACCTGGCCTGTCTGGGATTGAATCGTTTGGCTGATTCGAGATAGATCAAGTTTTTGTGATCAGTGAGGACCACAAATTGATGTTTGGCTCCCTCCAACCAATGTCTCCACTCTTCGAACGCCCACTTCATAGCCAATAATTCCTGATTCCCCACATCATAATTACGTTCAGCTGGGAAAACTTTCGGAGAAGAAGGCACAAGGGTTAATCTTAGAAGTTACAGGATCTCTTTGGGACAAAACGGCTCCTGCACCAATCTCAGACGCATCTATCTCCACCTGAAATGGTAGAGAAATATCAGGTTGCCGTAGAACAGGAGCAGAAGTGAATCTGCGCTTAAGCTCCTGAAACGCAGAAACTGCCTTAGGAGACCAATTTACAACATCAGAACCCTTTTTGGTTAAATCAATCAGTGGTTTCACAATACCAGAGAAATTAGCTATAAATTTACGGTAGAAATTAGCAAAACCCAAAAATCTCTGAAGAGCCTTCAATGAAGTGGGCTGAACCCAATCACAAATGGCCTGAACCTTGACCGGGTCCATTTCAATAGCAGACGGGGACAAAATGAATCCCAAAAATGAAACCTTCTGTACTCCAAAGAGACATTTTGATCCCTTAACATACAAGGCATTCTCTCTCAAAATCCGAAATACCCTCCGAACATGTTCCACATGAGAATCCCAGTCGTTGGAAAATATCAAAATATCGTCCAAATAAAGGATCAGAAACTTATCCACCAAGTCCCGGAAAATATCGTTCATGAAAGACTGGAAGACGGAAGTCGCATTAGTGAGTCCAAAAGGCATCACTAGGTACTCAAAATGCCCCTCAGGGGTATTAAACGCCATCTTCCATTCATCTCCGTGCTTAATGCGAATAAGATTATACGCCCCCCTAAGGTCAAGCTTGGTAAACCAACTGGCACCTTTCACTCTGGAAAACAAATCAGAAATCAGGGGTAACGGATATTGATATTTAACCGTGATCTTATTAAGGAGACAATAGTCAATACATGGCCTCAATGAACCATCCTTCTTGGCCACAAAGAAAAAGCCGGCGCCCAAGGTTGAAGAGGATGGTCTGATATGACCCTTTTCCAAAGACTCTTTGATATATGATCGCATAGCCTCATATTCGGGTACATATAAATTGAAGAGCCGACCCTTGGGAAATTTACAATCGGGTACCAACTCAATCGCACAATCATAACTCCTATGCGGAGGCAAGGACGCAGATTTACTCTCACTAAATACATCAGAAAAATCAGCCAAATAGTCGGGGACATCCTCTGACTGGGGAGAGGTAGAAAAAACAGGAGTGTCACTACGAACACATTGACAACCCCAACTGGTCACAGACACAGGCTTCCAATCCAAAACAGGATTATGAGTCTGTAACCAAGGAAAACCCAGTACAATAAAGTCATGTAAATTATGTAACACCAAAAATTTGCAATTCTCTTGGTGGTCCGGGTCAACCCGCATTATCACCTGGGTCAAAAACAGGTTTATTCTCCGCCAAAGGGGTAGAATCAATACCCAGCAAAGGAATAGACTTCCGGGGTATCATGGGAAAACCACAACGTTTGGCAAAATCAAAATCCATCAGGTTTATAGCTGCTCCTGAATCAACAAAAGCCTGAGCCGAAAATGTGGACAAGGAGCAAATCAAGGTAACAGTCAAAAGAAATTTAGTCTGAACACTACCCAAAACAATTGAGCGCGCAAAACGTCTTCCAGACGGAAATAGCATGAGAAGTGTCTCCACAGTAGAAGCACAACTTATTACGCTTGCGAAACTCATGACGCTGAGTCCCAGAAGCCACTTCATCACACTGCATGGGCTCAGGGGCTGGCCTGCAAGGTGTCACCACCTCTCGCATATTTCTACGCTCACGTAGACGTCTGTCAATTTGAATGGCCAATGCCATAGAGTCATTGAGCCCAGAGGGAACAGGAAATCCCACTATAATGTCCTTTACAGTCTCTGCCAGTCCCTTCCGAAAAAGAGCTGCCAGGGCATCGTCATTCCATTTAGTAAGGACTGCCCACTTTAGGAATTTCAGACAGTATAGCTCTGCAGCTTCCTGACCCTGTTTCAATGCCAACAAGGTTTTCTCAGCTTGATCAGTAACACTAGGTTCATCATACAACAACCCCAGGGCCTGAAAAAACACATCAACATCAGTCAAGACAGGATCCCCAGGTGTCAGGGAAAAGGCCCAATCCTGAGGGTCGCCGTGCAACGGGAGATGACAATTTGAACCTGCTCTGCAACGTTCCCCGAGGACGTAGGCCTCATGGCAAAAAACAACTTACAGTTATTTTTAAAATTCAAAAATTTAGAGCGATCCCCAAAAAACAACTCTGGAGTAGGAATCTTAGGCTCTACAGTCATGGCCAAAAGTTTTGAGAATGACACAAATATTATATTTTCACTTGATCTGCTGCCCTCTGGTTTTTATGTGTGTGTTTGACAGATGTTTTTATCACAGACAGAAATATAATTGCAAACATATGAGTAACAAAAGCTTATATTGACAGTTAGAATGAGTTAATGCAGCAAGTCAATATTTGCAGTGTTGACCCTTCTTCTTCAGGACCTCTGCAATTCTCCCTGGCATGCTCTCAATCAACTTCTGGACCAAATCCTGACTGATAGCAGTCCATTCTTGCACAATCAATGCTTTCATTTTGTCAGAATTTTTAGGTTTTTGTTTGTCCACCCGTCTCTTGATGATTGACCACAAGTTCTCAATGGGATTAAGATCTGGGGAGTTTCCAGGCCATGGACCCAAAATCTCTATGGTTTGTTCCCTGAGTCATTTAGTTATCACCTTTGATTTATGGCAAGGTGCTCCATCATGCTGGAAAAGGCATTGTTGATCGCCAAACTGTTCTTGGAGGGTTGGGAGAAGTTGCTCTTGGAGGACATTCTGGTACCATTCTTTATTCATGGCTGTGTTTTTTGGCAAGACTGTGAGAGAGCCGATTCCCTTGGCTGAGAAGCAACCCCACACATGAATGGTTTCAGGATGCTTAACAGTTGGCATGAGACAAGACTGGTGGTAGCGCTCACCTTGTCTTCTCCGAATGAGGCGTTTTCCTGATGTCCCAAACAATCGAAAAGGGGATTCATCAGAGAAAATAACTTTACCCCAGTCCTCAGCAGTCCACTGCCTGTACCTTTTGCAGAATATCAGTCTGTCCATGATGTTTTTTTCTGGAGAGAAGTGGCTTCTTTGCTGCCCTCCTTGAGACCAGGCCTTGCTCCAAGAGTCTCTGCCTCACAGTGTTTGCAGATGCACTCACACCTGCCTGCTGCCATTCCTGAGCAAGCTCTGCACTGCTGGTAGCCCGATCCCGCAGCTGAAACACTTTTAAGAGACGGTCCTGGCGCTTGCTGGTCTTTCTTGGGCGCCCTGGAGCCTTTTTGGCAACAATGGAACCTCTCTCCTTGAAGTTCTTGATGATGCGATAGATTGTTGACTGAGGTGCAATCTTTGTAGCTGCGATACTCTTGCCTGTTAGGCTATTTTTGTGCATTGCAATGATGACTGCACGTGTTTCTTTAGAGATAACCATGGTTAACAGAAGAGAAACAATGATGCCAAGCACCAGCCTCCTTTTAAAGTGTCCAGTGGTGTCATTCTTACTTAATCATGACAGATTGATCTCCAGCCATGTCCTCATCAACACCCACACCTGTGTTAATGGAGCAATCACTGAAAAGAGGTTAGCTGGTCCTTTTAAGGCAGGGCTGCAATGATGTTGAAATGTGTTTTGGGGGATAAAGTACATTTTCTAGCCAAATATTGACTTTGCAAGTAATTGCTGTTAAGCTGATCACTCTTTATAACATTCTGGAGTATATGCAAATTGCCATTAGAAAAAGTGAAGCAGTAGACTTTGTAAAAATTAATATTTGTGTCATTCTCAAAACTTTTGTCCATGACTGTACAGCAGGCATCTGAGTGAGATAGATTGCCATACTCCGAACTTCAGCAGCAAGCTGCTCCACACGCTCGGACAAATGCTTGATTTCCATTGAGAAAAAAAAATTCCTCCTCAGCCCCCAGAGGGAAAAATGTATATATATAAAAAAAATTCTGACAACTTTTTTTTTTACTATTTTTCCCTTCTGTTGAGTACCATAGAATTTTCAGTAAGGCCGGTGATTCTGTTATGATTTGGTAACTGAGGAGGACAGGAGCAAAACAGCAAGTCTGCCGAACACCTGAGAGGTTGGAAACTAATGGGTTGCAGATCCCTAAACTAACCGCACAACTAGAAGCAGCCATGGAGCGTACCTACGGTGGTCCTAGACGCCTCGGCACAGCCGGAGAGCTAGCTACACCTAAAGATAGAAACAGGAAAGCTAAGTGCCCCGGAGTAGAGCCCCAAAGGAATAGGCAGCCCCCAAACATATAATGGCAGTTAGACAAGACGAAACACAAACGCAGGCAGAAAATAGAGTGAGCAAACGCTGGGGCCAAACACTGCCTAAATAGGACAGGGCAGAATACTATCTGCAACCCAGCAAAACCCTAGCAAAACTTCCATCACTCCTCATTTCAAAAATGTTGAGATCACACGATCTCGCCACCCACTAAATCATATCTCAGTGTGAACAAGGCTAACCTGCAGCCACTCAAAAAGCAGGGAAAGAGCAATTGAACAAATGACAGGGCTACTGAAAAACAGAGAGTAGCACAGGCCCCAGGAGGGGACCCGGCTAACCTCCACAAAGGTGCAGACAAACATGGAAATAGCAAACAATAGAAACAAGCAGAAAATATCTTATCTGAAGGTAGCAGACGAGGGCAAGACACCAGCAGACTTCCAAATGAACCAGGAAACAACAATTGATCACCGGCGAGGATCATGGGAAGGCAGCTCCTTTATATCAGCCCCGTCAGTGACTCCTGATTGCCAGTCATCACTGGCAGGTGAGGAGGACCTGTCATTAGATACAGCTTCAGTACCGTCAGCAACCACCAGAGGGAGCCTTAGCTCAGAAATTGTCTCCAACACGTTCACAACATCAGACCCAACAATGCAGATGAGCTGAATGCTGCTATCAAAGCAAGCTGGGCTTCCATAACCCCTCAGCGGTGCCACAGGCTGATCGCCTCCATGCCACGCCGCATTGATGCAGTAATTGATGCCAAAGGAGCCCCGACCAAGTATTGAGTGCATTTACTGAACATACATATCAGTAGGTCAACATTTCTGATTTTAAAATCATTTTTTCAAGCTGGTGTTATAATGCATTCTAATTTACTAAGATAACTTTTTCAGTTTTCATTGGCTGTAAGCCATAATATCAACATTAACAGAAATAAACACTTGAAATACATCACTCTGTTTGTAATGACTCTATAAAATATATGAGTTTTACTTTTTGTATTGAAGAACTGAAATAAATAAACTTTTTGATGATATTCTAATTTTGTGAGATGCACCTATATGTAAATTAATAAATGTAAAAACAAACACATGCTCTGCAATAGCTGACTGAAAAGAACATTTATTAGGAAGTATACATTGATAGTCTCAGATTAGAGGAGAAAGGTGGATCTTCACGGCCAGTTGCAGCAGCTGCAGCTCGTGTCAAATACTAAGCCATCAGAACATTTCATTGAATACGTAATTCCAGCTGCACACGCGTAAAATTTGTTGGAGTTTAGTGGGTTTACATAATAGCCATTAGCTCTACCAACACAGAAGTTTATATCAACATCATCAACAGGAGGATCAGGTGGAGAAGTGACTGGAGGCACTGGTGTGCTGCCTCCACCAGGAATGGATGTTGTGGTTGCTGTATCTGGAGTTGGTGGAATAACGGTGTCACTACAAATTTCCCCAGGGCAGTCCACTGTTGAACCTGATAGGTTATAGAGAAAATATTCCATGAAAAAATGTCCTTATCTACAGGAAAACTTGCTGAACTTAAACAATTCCTTAAAAAGGTTGTCCACTACTCTACCAACACCTTCTCAATCCCTATGTTTCCCCATTGTAAAATATTAAGACCTATACACAACCCAAATACTGACGCCACTCTAGCAATGGCTCTCCAGGGAATAGATCATTAATGTCTAAATGAGGCCTAAGTGTGAAAAAGTGCTCATGTATGTTCATCAAAGTTGAATACAGGTATACAATTACTGCAGTTTAGAGAAGAGGTTTTTGGCTTTGTGGCTCGTACAGGTGAAGCACACCAAGTTCGGCTAATTAGTGTAGGTTATCTCTATTCAAGAATTTCTGTTAAAAAATTTTTCCAAATGGAAACAGCTAATTGTTAAGTGCAGGTAATATGCAGAAAATAGAGAATGGGCAAATTCCAGTGTTAAAAATATACAGTGTAAATTCCCATTTAAGATTTCTGCAGATGTCATTCAAAACACAATGTACATGTCCATCTGTTGCTGTGTAGGCTTGATACCGCTTAATGCTAATAGCTGCCTCCTCTCTGTAAGATGGTCACTTACCTGCCAGCAGGGACTTTAGGTGGTTAATCAGTGGATATTTCCCTTCATTGCAAAAGCTTCCTCGGAAATCATCCAAATCAAGGGCCCAAACCATGGCACCACCAAAACCACTTTCTTTTAAGAACCTCACCTTGAAGTAAGAAAGAGATCATAACGCTAGATTCATTATTACATTTTTGCCTTTTTTTTTCAAAAAGTCATAAAATTTGTGGCAAGCGTACTTCAAAACCTCCAATTATGATCTCATGTATGCCAATATATTTTTTTGCACAATTTTTACTACAATTTTTGTGAAACAGGCAACTTTTTGCTCTAAATATTCAAAAAAATATTAAAGACAAATATAAAGATGATTTTTGACTTTGCACAAAATACATGGACCACCTGCTCCAATCTACTATATAATTGTCTTATCCCGTCTGTCTGTCTGTCTGTCCAGGAAATCCCGCGTCGCTGATTGGTCTGGCCACGGCCAATCAGCGACGCAGGGCTAACTCTGCCCATGTGGTCAGGTGACTCACCAACTGCCCATGATGTACTGAACATGTTGTAAGGTTCTATGTATATATTCCTGAAACTCAGTTTGTTCGTCAGCCATTTTACTTTCTGTCTTGCTGCAGCTATCTTGCCCTCAGTCAAAATGGAGTTTCCAGCTTGCATGTTCCCGCCCTGATTCTCTCCTTTGCTTCTTAAGCAGCCACAGCTGAGCAATCAGTGCTTCAGAATCTAGCCTGCAGTGAACCTGTGACTTGACTCCTGTAAGCCTTGGACCTTGTACTCCAGCTATTCCTACTGAGGAACTCTGAAGCACTTGTGGACTCTGAACCCTGCTCTTTGAAAGACCCACGTTTGCATGGACTTACGGTAACAGAGAAGAAGATCCTGAATCTGTATTGGAGAGTGATTGCTGAGCTTGGATTACTCTGGCCTGCTGTGTCTCCTGTTTCTGTGTCTGCAAACTGTGTGACTATTTCTGCCAACTTGTATGAAGTAATACAGGACTTTTCTATATCAAACCTGTGACTCCTGTGTTTTCATCGCACCCAAGCACAAGACGCTATATGAACTGTACTACATACATTACAAGATTCTGAAGCCAAAACGTTAGTGTCTGCTGGGTCTGGAAGGCTGTGTCTGCTGTACTGTGGATATCAGACGTCCGGTTGTACTTTCTGTGATGACAGTGGTTGTGACTTCTCACAACCATTCCAGGTGAGCAATTCCCTTAAGTTTTTTCTTTTTGCAGTGTTACCACAGGTAAATACTATTGTTTTTTTTTTCCTTTCTTTTCTCTTTTTTGTCTGCTGTAACTCTGGATATCAGATGTCTGGTTGAAACTTTCTGTGATGATAGTGGTTGTGACTTCTCACAACCATTCCAGGTGAGCAGTTCCCTTAATTTTTTTTTCTCTCTGCAGTGTTGCCACAGGTGAACACTATTGTTTTTTTTTTTCTCTCCTCTTCTTCCAGTAATCCTGTCTTAAAAGATCTGGAAAATGGAGGCCCGCATAAAGGAACTTTGCGGAGTGACTGATAATATCCTTGCAGATTTGCAGAATATAAAGACCCGTTTTACAAATCTACAGGACCTCAATAATCACAATTTGCAAGTGGTTGGACAGACTACCCAGGATTTGCGAGCCAGGATTGAGGTTCTAGAGGGGCGAGTCCAGCTCCTGCCGTAGCCCCGAGTGCTGGGATTCCCAAGTTGCCCCCTTTTCGTTTTGGCGGTGAACGTGAGAAATTCAGGGGATTTATTAATCAATGCAATCTTTTTTTTTTCTGCACATGCTTCACAATTTCCCACTGAACGATCTAAGGTGCTTACTATAATTATGTTGCTTACCAACAAGGCTTTAATGTGGGCAAACTCTCTGATTGAGACTGAGGATGATTGTTTGAATCACCTTGATGATTTTATTTCAGCCATGGGGCAGGTGTTTGATGACCCCAATCGAGGTGCAACAGCTGAAGCAGCCATGTTAGCTTTGCGCCAAGGTAAGCACTCGGTAGCTGAATATGCCTTGGATTTCAGGAGATGGGCCCTTGATACCACCTGGGACAGTTCCGCCAAAAAATCTATTTTTCGAAAGGGGTTATCTCCACTGATTAAGGATGAACTTGCTCGTGCCGACCCTCCCACTGCGTTAGGTGACTTTATTAACTACTGCATCCGTATTGATACTCGTCTGACTGAACGCAGGCAAGAGAGATGGTTCGAAAGCAATCGTACTAACCTTTTCCTACCTTCCTCTCCAGCTAAGGAACCTTTGAGTAGGATTACACGGGAACCTGAACCTGAACCCATGCAGGTAGACTCTTTACAACGACGGGTTAGTGATGCACGCAAGGAACATCGTTTTAAGGAGAATCTATGTTTCTATTGTGGTAAGTCAGGGCACTTCATTATAAACTGCCCCAGCCGTTCTCGTAAGACTACTGCAGCACTCATTCATTGTGAGTGTTGCGAGAGGGGATCTGTCAGGTCCGAGCCTCAGGCTCCAGAGAGATCTGCAGCAACAGATCTTGATTTCTCGGACTTAAACTCCGTTACCTCTGAGGACGTTGACTGTGTAAACGCTGCCATTTTTCAAGTTTCCTCAGCGGTGTCCCAGCTGAGTTGTAAGAAAAACAATTCTCATTGCTTTCTTTCCATCAAACTCTGGGTTGACTCAGCTTGGGTGTCTAGCTCTGCTATGATCGACTCAGGGGCAAGTGGAAATTTTATGGATGTCTCCTTTGCTCTGAAACAGGGAATACGTTCAGTGAAGAAGGCTACTCCAGTACAGATGGAAACTGTGGATGGCTCCCTGCTGACCTCTGGACCAGTGGATCAGGAAACAGAGCCTTTGAGGGTTCTTATGGGTAAAGATCATCAAGAGAAACTGTCCTTTATGCTTATCTCTTCTCCCCACTTTCCCATTATTCTAGGGCTACCATGGCTGCAGGCTCAGAATCCTACCATTAACTGGGAGACCAAGGAATTACACTTTCCAGAGAAACAGATGAGTCCAAAAGTTTCAGCTTGCTCTGTTCCTAAAGGAATCATGTCAGTCCCTGAACTACCAGCTGTATACCAGGACTATGTGGATTTATGTGACAAGAAGAACGCTGACCAGCTTCCTCCTCACCGTCCATATGATTGTCCAATTGAATTATTGCCTGGAGCACAGATACCTTTTGGTAAGATCTACCCCCTGGCGGGGCCCGAGCTAAAGGCTTTAAAGGATTACATAGATGAAAATCTAGCCAAGGGCTTCATACGCCCCTCTTCATCTCCTGCAGGTGCACCCATCTTCTTTGTAAAGAAGAAAGATGGATCTCTGAGACCATGCGTAGACTATAGGGAACTCAATAAGGTTACTATTAGAAACCGTTATCCATTGCCTTTAATCCCTGAGTTATTGGAGAGAGTGCGACATGCCAAAATTTTTTCTAAACTAGATCTTCGTGGGGCCTATAACTTAGTCCGTATTAGACCTGGGGATGAATGGAAGACTGCATTCAGGTCACGCTATGGACACTTTGAATATCTAGTTATGCCTTTTGGTCTGAGTACCGCCCCAGCCACTTTCCAACACTTGGTGAATGACATCTTCAGGGATCTCCTAGATACATTCGTGGTAATTTATTTGGATGATATTCTAATTTTTTCTAACTCCACAGAGGAACATCATGGACATGTGAGAATGGTCTTGGAACGTCTAAGACAAAATCATCTTTACATCAAACTTGAAAAGTGTGAATTCCATAGGACCGAAATTCAATTTCTGGGGTATGTACTGTCTACACAAGGAATTAGTATGGATGGAAGCAAAACCCAAGCCATCAAGGATTGGCCAAGTCCTAGAAATGTGAAGGAGGTACAGCGCTTCATCGGGTTTGCCAACTTCTATAGACGTTTCATTAGAAATTTCTCTGAGGTAGTGTCACCTATCACTCAACTTACCCGGAAAGAGTCTAGGTTTTCCTGGACTCCCCAAGCCCAGGAAGCATTTTCCCGTCTAAAAGATAAATTTACCACTGCACCTATCCTAGTACATCCCAACCCCGAGCTTGCCTTCATAATAGAGGTGGATGCTTCAGACTGTGCCGTTGGAGCTATACTCTCTCAGAGAACAGGTGAGAAGAATGTCTTGCATCCCTGTGCCTTCTTTTCCCAGCAGTTGTCTTCGGCTGAGAGGAACTACGATGTGGGCAATAGAGAGTTGTTGGCCATTATTGCCGCCTTCAAAGAATGGAGACACCTTCTTCAGGGAGCTGCACAGCAAATAGTCGTCCTGACAGACCATCGTAACCTTGAGTTTATCAGGTCGGCTAAGTGCCTGACTCCTCGCCAGGCTCGCTGGAATCTTTTCTTAAACCAATTTAATTTTATCATCTCTTATAGACCAGGATCGTGCAATGGAAAGGCTGATGCACTCTCTAGGATTTACTCAGCAGAGACACGTCCAATTACTCCTCCTAAGACTATTCTTCCTGACTCTAGATTCCTAGGAGTAATTCATAATCAAGACCTACTTAAGGACATCAAGGAAGCATACCATGCGGATTCCTTTTTGGCACAACCCCCAAGGGACGTAAGTCTTGTCTTTAAGAATGGTGTGTGGATTCAGGGACAACGTCTGTATATTCCTGAAACAGTCAGATTAAGAGTATTGCAACTCATTCACGATTCCAAGATAGCTGGGCATAGAGGAATTCTAAAGACACAGGAATTTCTTTCTCGTTTCTTTTGGTGGCCCACTTGCAGGAAGGATGTTTTGAATTATGTCACTTCATGTGAGGTCTGTGCAAGATGCAAAACACCTCGCTCCTCACCAACTGGTCTGTTACAGCCTCTTCCCACCCCGTCCCGCCCGTGGGGATCCATTTCTATGGACTTCATTGTGGAGTTACCAACCTCTCAGGGGAAGAACACCATTCTAGTGGTGGTTGACCGTCTAACAAAGGCAGCTCATTTTATCCCTTGTGTCGGCTTACCCACTGCAAAACAGACATCAGATTTGATGATTAAAGATGTGTTTCGCTTACATGGAGTACCGGATGAGGTTATTTCGGATCGAGGGGTGCAATTCACTTCTAGGTTTTGGCAAAATTTCTGTGCAGCATTGGACATTAAAGTAAACCTTTCTTCTGCTTTTCATCCCCAGACTAATGGACAGACCGAACGAACCAATCAAACCCTGGAGCAGTATCTCCGCTGCTTTATCTGCCACCTACAGGATGATTGGGTGGATCTACTTCCATTAGCTGAGTTCTCATATAACAACTCTCAGAGTGCCTCCACTAAACAGTCTCCTTTTTACTCTAATCTAGGTTATCATCCTAACATTCTACCACGATTTCCCATAGAAACGCCTTTACCAGCAGTGGCTGAAAGAATCACGTCTTTACAGAAGAATATGGATCTTCTAAAGGAAAATCTGGAATCGGCTCAAGAAAGGTACAAGAAAGCAGCAGATAAATTTCGTAAACCTGCACCAGCTTTCAAGGTAGGAGACTTGGTCTGGCTGTCAACCAGAAATCTTAAGTTAAGGATTCCATCGTCTAAGTTGGGACATAAGTACATTGGACCCTATAAAATCAGTAAAATTATAAGTGCCGTTGCTTGTCGTCTTCAACTGCCCAGAACTATGAGAATCCACCCTGTCTTTCATGTATCCCTACTAAAGGCTGCGACACCCAATACGTTTCCTGGACGTTCCTCTCCTTGCCCTGACCCAGTGCTAGTCGATGGTCAGGAAGAATTTGTGGTGGAAAGGATTTTAGATTCCAGGTTGTATAGAAATCAGTTACAATATCTGATTAAATGGCAGGGCTACCCAGTGGAGGACAACTCATGGGAACCGGTCAATAACATTAATGCTCCTCGCTTGCTCAGTTTCATCAGAGGTACCCACACAAGCCTGGTCTGAGGTCATCCGGAGGTTGTCCTTAAGGGGGGAGTAATGTAAGGTTCTATGTATATATTCCTGAAACTCAGTTTGTTCGTCAGCCATTTTACTTTCTGTCTTGCTGCAGCTATCTTGCCCTCAGTCAAAATGGAGTTTCCAGCTTGCATGTTCCCGCCCTGATTCTCTCCTTTGCTTCTTAAGCAGCCACAGCTGAGCAATCAGTGCTTCAGAATCTAGCCTGCAGTGAACCTGTGACTTGACTCCTGTAAGCCTTGGACCTTGTACTCCAGCTATTCCTACTGAGGAACTCTGAAGCACTTGTGGACTCTGAACCCTGCTCTTTGAAAGACCCACGTTTGCATGGACTTACGGTAACAGAGAAGAAGATCCTGAATCTGTATTGGAGAGTGATTGCTGAGCTTGGATTACTCTGGCCTGCTGTGTCTCCTGTTTCTGTGTCTGCAAACTGTGTGACTATTTCTGCCAACTTGTATGAAGTAATACAGGACTTTTCTATATCAAACCTGTGACTCCTGTGTTTTCATCGCACCCAAGCACAAGACGCTATATGAACTGTACTACATACATTACACATGTTTTGCAAGTCACAGTGTCTGTTGTACTTCTGTCACATTTACTGAACACGGGTAATACACAGTGACATGAGGTAATACACAGGTGACATGAGGTAATACACAGTAAAATGAGGTAATATACAGTAACATGAGATAATACACAGTAATATGAGGTAATACACAGTAATATGAGGTAATACACAGGTAACATCTACTATATAATTGTCTTATCCCGTCTGTCGGTCTGTCTGTCTAGGAAATCCCGCGTCGCTCATTGGTCCGGCAGCGGCCAATCAGCGGCGCGGGATTTCACAAAAAAATGGCGGCCGTTAGCGGCTCATCTGCGGGACGGAGGTCAGCGGGGAGATGACCGGCGCTCGGCGCTCATCTCCCGGCCGCTAGCAGCAGAAGGACCTCGACCGACGGCGCCGCTGACCTCCATGCGGAAGGGAGGACCGGGATACTTCTGCTGCGAGCGCCCGCTCATGTCCCGGGTTCTCGCAGCGGAAGTACCCGCACAGGCAGCGGCGCTGACATCCATGCGGCTAGGATGTCAAGAGAGGACCGGGAGCGGCGCTGCGGGTCGGGATACTTCTGCTGTGAGCGCCCGCTCATGTCCCGGGTTCTCGCAGCGGAAGTAGCCGCATAGGCAGCGGCGCTCTCCGGTCCTCACAATACAATTCGATGATTGGTCGCGGTCTTTCACCGCGACCAATCAACGATCTTGCCACTAAACTTAGGCCTCTTTCACACATCCGTCTTTTTGTATCAAGTAGTAGTAGTAGTAGTCCTTGATTTCCACAATCCGGATCAGACTTTTGCCGGATTGCACAAAAGTCTGATCCGGTTACATTGAATTCTATTGTTTCCGGACGCCTGATGCGCCGCTTCAGGCACATCAGGCGGCTCCGGCAAAAAAAAAAAAACGTTACATGCTCCGTTTTGTCCGGCCGCCGGAATGTACATTTCCGCCGGATCCGGACAAAAACGGATACAACGCAATGACATCAGGCACGATCCGGCGCTAATGAAAGTCAATGGTAAAAAAACGCATCCGGTACCGGATCCGTTTTTTTACCAACACGCCGGATCATGCCTGATTCAAAAAGACGGATGTGTGAAAGAGGCCTTAAACACCGCTGTGTTGATTGGTCGCGGACGCTGTCCGCGACCAATCACCAATTTGGGCGCCACATTTAAATAGCGTCCACGACAAATCAGCACATTCTTTGTCTAGGCGTGAAAAGGAACAAATCTACAGACAAACCCGCCCCCAAGCCGTCATTCACTGTAGTACACGAAACAAAATACCCCTGGCTGCAGTAGCAAATAGTCATGTCAGCGGAAACAACAGCCAGCTGCAGCCAGGAAAATTACGTGCTAGCTGTGCGTCGTCTGCGATGTTGTCACAAGCACTATTCACATCGTGACGTCATAACAAAATTCATTCGGTGCCCTGGAGAGATACATAGTAACGTTAATTTAAAGTAGTGCACAACCCATTTAAACACTGCTTCACTGCTTAGGCGCGCACGGTCGGCCGCATACATATTCTAGAATACCCGATGCATTAGAATCGGGCCACCATCTAGTTTGGAAAATTTGGTGCAATGATTACCATAAACTAACAAAAGTGACTTAAAAAAGCTCAAATGATATATCAGACCATAGTTTTATTATTATAGAGGGATCTATACCAAGGAGCCTTTAAGGTTCCACGGAGGTTTTCTTCATTCTAAGGCAGCAGACACACTACTACCATATAACATGGCTGAGTGCTATAAAACATTACATAGCACTTGGTTCAGTGTTATACTATGGGGCAGATCATATCTGCGATTTCTTTCTCATGCCGATTGGGCATGAGAGAAAAATTGCAGCATGCTGCGATTGGCAGCGAGACTCTGCGCACTCGCACTTATACAAGTCTATGGGTGCGAGTGAAACATCGCACTGCACTCAAATGTCATCAGAGTGCGGTAATGTATACGCCGATGTTGGCAGCAGAGGAGATGTAGAAATTACTCAGTCTCCTCCGCAGCTGTGCCCCTATCCTGTTGTGCGAGAGGATCAGAGCCCAGAGCACTGATACGTGGCTCACACATGCAACAGAGCAGGAGCCAAGAGTCATTAGCATATGGCATCAAATGCTATACACTAGTGTGACTCCAGGCTAACAGGAAACATAGCACTGAATGTGGCCATATTTTTTACCTCAAGAACAATGGAGCCGAAGGTAAGTACAAGCCTAAGTACAGAGACCGTAGGTTAGTAGCACCACTCCAGAACCTGCATTAAAAGAACAACAATGCTGGAGCGGTGATTTAAGGTCACTATTATAGTCAATGGAGTCTGCCAGGCACAGATCATTGACAGCTATGAATTCCATTTTTCTGTTCATTTTATGAAACAGAAAAACAGAATTTGGTACAGCCTAAAGGTAATTCCATTGTAACTGATACTAAAGCACCTACAGATACATAAAAAAGGATGGAGTGCCACAAACATTTTTCACCTAATGCTAGATGTGTCCAGCTAACACGGCATCAGGTAAATATATAGATCTCTGCAAAATATATGTTATATACGGTAATAAAAAAAATCAGTATGCATTTAATATGCCATTTTTTAACCCCTCATCATGTGCCCTATACACAGACAATTCCAGATTTAACAGTAGCTATAACAGGTTATTTAAGCTCCATCTTACTTTGCATTCATAACTTTGTTGGTTGTCAAATCCAACCCACTCATTATCCTTACAGGCATATGGCACCCTCTGGTCAGCAATCCACCTCACTGTGGTCCCTTTAAGCCAAGTGCAGATCTAAGAAGAACATATAGAACAGAATGTTAAACAGTGATTAATACATTTGTGTATCACTGTACTGTACACCCGACCCTGACAGTCAGCCATGGCCTACAAACAGGTTTGTTATAGTTTTTCTGTAATGTTACACTGATAGTATTAACACCATATACACGTTTCATTAACATTAAGCAATGTGAGCTCATAAAAGTGTTAAAAATCATATAAAATGCATACCTTATTAATTTGATTATGAATGTATTCATTTTCTAAAAACTGGTTAAATTTATTGATAATCTATTTATATAATTACCTTAAATTGTACATCATCCACTTCCGTCTGGATGACCTCGAATCCCACAATCCACCGCGCCGCACCGGAAGTACGCCGACCGCCATATTGGAATACCCAAGTGATGAGTATTCCAATATGGCACCCGCTGGTGGTATCAGGCCCTTGTGTTGTTCCACCAGCGGGACACCCATGCCGTACCCCCTGCCGCTACCGCTGAACCCGCCGCCGGACTCCCGCCAGGACCCACCACCGGATCGCCGCCAGGACCCGCCACCGGATCGCCGCCAGGACCCACCATCGGACCCCCGCTAGGATCCACCGCGGCCTGACTACGCGCACCGGATCCCGCCGCTGGCTGCCCACCCACTTCCATGCAGTTACAGCCAGCAGAAAAGACCACGACTTGCGGCCTGTGCTGGAGATGGGGTGCAGGCGCCCTCTGGTGGCGCCGCACCCCATCTCCAGCACGGGCCGCAAACCAACGTCTTTCCTGCCGGCTGTGACTGCACGGAGGCGGGTGGGCAGGCAGCGGCGGAACACACACCCCACATACACACTACAGACATGAATGTACACACACACATACATGTAGTCACATATATACACACATAGACATGCATACATATACATACAGTATAATGTCCCCACATGCACTTACACACAAACACACGCATACACAGACACATAGGCCGGTTTCACACGTCCTGATATTTGCGGTACCGGAAAAATCGTTACCGGAGATATCCATGGCCGTATGTCCGTGTGTATACTCCGTGTGTCATCCGTGTGTACGTGTACAATGTCCGTGTGTCATCCATGTGGACACGTACCAGAGACAATTTTTTTCAGCCTGCAATTAAATGGTTGGGCCTGTAATTAAAGGGTTATATGAGGGAAAGGTGCACTAATTGTCAAATTATCATTTTCAGGTGTAATAAATACACTCATCTGGCCCATTTCTACTTATGAGTATGGTTTATTAGGGTGTTATTGTGTGAAGTTATATGTATTTTTTTTTTACACAAACACATTTTTTTCAACCATTGTATTTTTGAACTGACTTTAATGTCTATACAAATAATAAACGTGTATTTCAGATTAATATTATGTTAAATTTGTATGAAAATAATGTATATATATTTTTCCCTCAATAAATTGTGTTTTCCGTGTGTTGTTACAATCTTTGGAAAGAACCATTCGCCTATGTTGAAACACTTATGTTCTCCCATTTTACAAGATAATTTTGTGTTGTGTAATTGATATTGTGCATTTCATCAGTTGCTGCTACCTAGCCTAAAACTATTTTGTAATGGTGAAAAAAATTAACACAACAGGGACAATGTTTTAGTATTAGCAAAAACAATTTTTACTACTACCCAAGCAAACAAATAGAAAGTTTTCTTTTGTACACAACATACCATTAATAATGTGCATTCAGAACATTGGTACATGTCAGACATTTAGCAACAAATGTAGAGAAAATATTAAAATATTACAGATTAGAAAGTCACCCTCAGTAGACACTGATTCTTGTGTACTGTTTTCTGGGATTACACCTTCCGTGATGGCGGATTGTGTGGGCATTTCCGATTGTGTTATTTGTGGCTGCAGTGGTGGATTATTGACGGAGCTTCCTACAAGCATTTGTCGGTATCCTGAGGTAGTAGTGTGGTAGCTTTGGCTTTATAAGGAGGGGCCATAAAAGGGTTGTTGTGGGTGGAGTGGTTGCTGCTGATAGTTTGCACTGACGAGGTATTGTACAATCTGACCAACAGGTTGCATTTGCCTTTGTGGCCGTGATATGTATCCTTGATATGTTTGGCCAGTTGTTTGTTGTGTTGTTGGCAGAGGGGTGGGATGCCCTAATCCACTTAGGGCAGGTGTAGTTTGCCTTTGTGGTAGAGTGAACTTCTGTGGCATTTGAAAGGTGTGAGCATCTTCACCCAGTGGCCTATGTTGTACCTGGTGGCTGGATGCAGGGGTGGTTCATGGACATAATATGGTGTGGCCATTTGTGGGTATGGTTCTCTGCTTGCTGGTTGTTCTGGCCCATAACAGGTTGCAGGAACGTGTTGCTCCTGGTGTGTTGACGCTGTAGTTGTGAAAGGGGTCTGATGTTGGTCAGTGCGCCACTGTTTTATGGTTGCAAGCACGTGGTTGGGCTCATTCTGTGCCTGGCTTGCAGCCAGGATGGTCAGCATAGCTGCCTGGACACGTTCTTGACGTTCTGTGGGTACTTTAGCCAGACAGGGAGACAGTGAGCGACAAAAATGATCAACATTTGTTTCTGGCGTCATTGAGTTCAAGATATGCAGGACTCTTGCATCAATTTCTTCAGGCAACATCCTGCCCTCCTCATGTCGCCTACTGCGTCTTCCTCTAACACTAGGTGCTATGTACCGCGGTGGAATGGTTGTTGATGCTTGTGATGCCTGGGGTGCTGGGACGCTTGAAGCCTGTGAAGGTTCTTCTGTACCTATTTGGCTGCTTTCATTAGCACCCTCACTGGTTCTGTCACCAGCATCAGATGGCTGTTGTGGCTGTGTTGTTTGACTGGGCTGAGCTGTTTGATCCGTCTCTGATGCAGACGTACAAGGTGCAGAGGCTGCCGCTGTTGGTGATTCATCTGAATCGTCAAAGTTGTCGTCAGTCCTATGGTCAAAAATGGACATTGTCACAAAAACATGTATTGAATAATCTCGGTAAAAGTGTAAACAATAAACTAATTTCTATAGCAATAGGGGATGTGAGGTCAGAACCTTCCTTTTTTTTTGGATACCTTGGGATATTTTTTTTAAAAATTTAGTTGACATTTTAGTGGGTTGCTGTAGTATTCATATTGAACGTTAATGTTAACCCAAATCCAAATATGCGTCTGACAAGGCATTTAACATGTGCATGTACAATGATGCTGACTTCAGTATTTACATTGCCAACTACATAGTTACCAACAAACTACATTGTTGTGGCCTTAGCTACCATAAACCTTGAAGTGGTTGAAGAAGTACACTAAGGCTAAGTGCACACGTTCAGGATTATTTGCGTTTTTTTCGCGGCAAAAAACGTGTAAAAAACACATGAATGAAGCATCCTATTATTTAGAATGAACTCCGCATTTTCCGTGCACATGGTGCGTTTTTTCCGCGAAAAAAACGCATCGCGGAAAAAAAAAGCAACATGTTCATTAATTTCGTGGAATTCTAGCGTTTTTCCCGCTATATTATTGACCTAGAAAGTTCAGGAAAAAATCGCGGTAAAAATGCGCAAAATCCGTGCAAAAAACACACCAAAAACGTGCAAAATCCGCGCAAAAAAAACGCGGTTTTGCTCAGGAAAATTCTGTACACTTTCCTGAACGTGTGCACTTAGCCTTACTGGTTGAGTTCCATGACTGGGCGTAGGAATTCTAAATGGCAGAAATACACATATTGGCGCTTTCTACCGACACCAGAAGTAAAGTGAAGGGGATTAAATTCCTGCCGGTACTGGTCCCTTGCTGAGCACCAGCGTCGTTTCAATAAAGCCACTGTTGACAAAGTAAAAAAACAGTCCTGACATGGCAAATTAAAACTCTGACATATAGGCAATTACAATGATTACAAACATCATATGCCTTTAAGGCTCACGTGCTCAGTATGTACACAAAACTACACAGCAACAAGGGCATAACTATACATCTCATTCTTGACAGTTAGATACCTCCTGCCATGCCTAAAGTTGAAAACTGCACCATAAACTGCACACTGCTATGGTTATTAGCAGATAAAGCAAATTTGAAAATGGATGTGTCTATAGTAGCAAGTATACACATCTTTTACAATGCCAGACACCTGTAAGGCCAGTATTGGTGGAAGATACTTGGTGGGGTTTTTGTATAAAACCAAGTAATGCTCAAATAAACAAGTGAAGAGGGAAAAAATGGGGGCTCCTATAAAAGTTGGGCATGAACAACAAGGGGACACTATACTTTGTGGGCTGGAAGAAGCATGGTAGTCCAGACAAGGCGTGTGATAACATTGGGAAATCAAAATGCTTCATATTTTTTTGTGTGTAGTTATAAATACGAAGGCAATATACATCCTGAACGTTATGTTTAAGGGCCTGTGCACACGTTGCGGATTCCTAGCGGTTTTGCCGCGCTTTTTTCGCGCGTAACGCCGCGACACCGCGGCGAAACCGCTTACTCAATACAACACATTATGGCCTATGGGATTCCGCAATGCTGTGCACATGCTGCTGGTTTTTCCGTGGCGGAATCGCATACTGGAGAATCCGCAGCATGCTCATTCTTTTTTGCGGAACCGCGGCGATTCCGCCGCCATAGGAATGCATTGAACCAATTACTTTCTGCATGTGGCTGTGCCCACCATGCGGAAAGTAAGCGGTTCATGTGCGGATGGTACCCGGGGTCTGGAGGTGAGGAGACTCTCCTCCAGGCCCTGGGTACCATATCCATGTAAAAATAATTAAAATAATAATATTCTCACCTTCCGGCGTCCGCCGCAGCTTTCCCGCCTCTCAGCGACGCTCCCGCCAAACCCGTTCCCAGGAGTCCTTTGCGAGATCACCCCGATGACCTAGCGGTCTCGCGTGATGCTACGTCATCGGGGTGATTGTCGCAAAGGACGCCTGGGAATGCGATTGGCCCGGAGCGTCGCTGAGAGGCGGGAAAGCTGCGGAGGCCGCCGGAAGGTGAGAATAGCATTATTTATTTATTTTTTTTATTATTTTTACATTAGATCTTTTTACTATTGATGCAACATAGGCGGCATCAATAGTAAAAAGTTGGTCACACGAGTCAAACACTTGTTTGACTCGTGTGACCAACCTGTCTGATCGCTTGCAAAACGCTAGTTTTTAGCGGGAATACGCATACCTATAATATGCGTATTTCCCGCGGCAGGGAGGTGCGGAATTGCCGCGGAAATTTCCATGGCAATTCCGCAACGTGTGCACATAGCCTGACAGTTAACAAGCACATTGAGAAGCCTAGTCACTATTATGCTGATAAGGGCTTACAAATTACATGCTATTTTGATGGGGTAATAACTGATTCGCTAACACATCAGCACTGTTAGCACTATTTTAAATATGAATTATGTAAGTACAGTTTGTTATGACATAGGAACATCCATGGGTGCACTCACCATACTTCGCTTGCTTGGATGGGGAATATGTTGACCAATCACTTCGTGAAAACAATGCTTGGGCTACTGCAAGCCATCCACGCTCTATATTCAGCCGGTCGTGGTATCCCTCCACACGAGTGTCCCAAAGTTCTGGGTGTTCTTTCACAAGAGATATTAGGCGCTCAGTATCAACACAAGGTGCCATTAAATCATCAAAATGCAGGAGAATAAGTCCACACATGTATCTCCATTCACAAGCAGTTCACCTCAGCAAAGAAAAGGCCAGACAGACTGAACTTTTTGTTTTTGTCTCTAAATCAGGACACCTGTCTCTAATAATGATACGTTTTTGAAAACGCACACGGACAGCACACGGATTCTCATCCGTGTGTCTGTGTGCTGTCCGTATTGCGGCACGTGCTGCCGGAAAAAATCGGACATGTCTATGTGTTTGGCACACGGACAAACGGCCCGTGTGAAAACACGCACATGTGCATAGACACATAGATTATAATGTGTCTACGTGTGTATGTGTCTCCGGTACGTATAAAAACTGTCAAATTCGTACCGGAAACACGGACGTGTGAAACCGGCCATACACAGAGTATAATGTCCCCACATACACATAAGCACGCACATACACACGTGCATACACACGCATATATATACATGCAGATACACACATACGCACACACACAAACACGCATACACACACAGTGTAATGTCCCCACACAAACATTCACATACACACATGCAAGCATGCACATACAAAAAAACGCACATGCATACACACACAGTATAATGAACCCACACCACACACGCCGGTGCATACACACACGCAGATATACACATGTAGATACACACACGCACATACAAACACGCATGCACACACAGTATAATGTTCCCACAAGCACATGCACTCACATACACACATGCAAGCACGCACATACACACACACGCAATCTTGCACATACACACGCAAGCACAAACATACGCACATACACGCGCAAGCGCATACACGCCCGTGCATACCCACACGCAGATACGCACATACACATCAAAGCACATACATACACGCACGCACATACACACATGCATACACATACACACAGTATAATATCCCCATACACACAAATACACATGCCCGTGCATACACACACAGATACACACGCCTTCACAAACATGCATACGCACGCGTATACACACAGTATAATGTCCGCACGTACACATGCATGCACATACATGCAAGCATGAACATACAAACATACACGTAGTATAATGTCCCCATACACACACACAGATACGCAGACGCACATAAACACGCAAGCATGCACATACACAGACACATACACACAGTATAATGTTCGCACACACACATACGCACATACACACAAACATGCAGATACACGCACACATAGATACACATGCACACATTAACATGCATATACACACGCAAGCATGCACATATACACACATACTTAAGCATGCACATACACACAAATATGCACATACACACTGTGAGACAGTGAAGGGGTGCGTACTGGATGGGGTGTACATCTCGCCCAGGTTTCTTAGCTGGGTGGCATGAGGAATGTAGGAGTGAAGGTAGGTTGGCAGTGCGACGTTCACTCCACTCCCCATCCAGTACAGGCTTGCAGCCCAACCCTGAGTGCACTCAGCTGTCTAATTAAGCAGCCAGAAGTAGGTGGTGGAGCTAGACAGAGAGGGCTCTCAGTCTGAATCTGGCTTCAGACGCTGCTGGAGTCTCCGGGAAGCCAAACTCTTGTAATTACTAATCTGTGTTGTTGTGGCCAGGCTGTTAGAGTCTAGATCACGGTAGTGAGGGAACTAACTGTATCTAGCTAGCAGCCTGCCAGGCTTAGGACTTTGTTTTATGGTTTTGTTTATGTTTTGTTGCTGTGGACTTTAATAAAAACTGGTTGGCGCCAGTTTACACCAGTACTGCTGTCGGTGCTTGGACTTTTTATGCTACTCCGTCTATCCGAGATGGCGATCCCAGAGCTATACCCCCTGAACTGTCTACAATTGGTGCTCGAATGCGGGCAATACAGTGGCTAACACAGCAGCAAAGAAAAACGTCTGTCAAAGCAGCCTTAAAGAGACAGTAGCCCTAATAGTGTCTGCACAGTAAAGCTGAACTTGCTGTGGAAAAGACTTTGGAGTGTGCATGTCCTGGGTAAAGGCTGCTGTTGCCGGGACAGAAAAGTCTGACAGCATGGAGGAGCTGCTTAAACATATGGCGCAAGCTAGTGTGCAACAGCAGGAGACTAACCGATTGTTAATGGAGCAGGTTGCAGCACTACACCAGGCTCTCAGCACCTCATCCCAGAGTGATGACACAAGGACGCCTGCGTTGTCCGCTGTAAAAAAAGCGGTAAAACAGACCCTGCAGAAGATGACGCCTCATGACGATGTGGAGGCTTATTTAGCTATATTTGAAAGACTGGCAGAGAAGGAGAATCTGCCACCATCTGAATGGGCCATGGTGGTCGCGCCCTATCTGACTGGGGAACCCCAAAAGGCCTATTTTGACCTTAGCGAGCAGGACAGCAGAGACTATGCCAAGCTGAAAGCGGAGATTCTTGCCCGCCTGGGTGTTACGGTTGCAGTCCGTGCCAGGAGAGTCCATAACTGGAGATACAGTTGGGACAAGCCTGCTCACTCACAAATGTATGACCTGATTTCTCTAGTAAAGAAGTGGCTGGAGCCCGACGTCAGCACCCCTGCCCAAATGGTCGAAAAGGTAGTGATGGACCGGTACATCTGGGCCCTTCCTCCTGAGGTGCAGCTCTGGGTCGGACAGGGAGACCCCAAAGACGCCAATCAACTGGTCAGTCTGATAGAGAGGTACTCCGCCACCAAAGACTACCTCCGTGACCAGCCATCCGAGCGGTCGTCACTTTGGAGTTCCCGGCCTCCGACATCTCCCGGTAAGAGAGTTCCAGCTGGTGGGCCCAGGGGGACTGCTGATAGATGGGGTCAGCCCCGAGGGGACATGTGTGAGGCAAGGGCCGATGCTTTCCTGTCGGGAGTCCCCAGGCCTAGAAAGGTCTCCCCGTCTGAACCACCAGACCTGAGACAGTGTTGGAGATGCCGTGAACGGGTCATGTTTCAGCCAACTGTCCACTAGTGGGGGAACCTATGGACTGTGATGCTGGAAGGTCCCTCTCTCTCCTCGCAGAACCCGTGTGCGTGGCAACCCCAGCCGAGGAGAATGGCCCACAGGTGTCCCAGGTGGTTATAAATGGCTGCCCCGTACCAGCCCTCCTAGACTCAGGAAGTCGAGTGACTCTGGTACATGCCAGCCTGGCTGATAGGGACTTCATCCCCGATAAACACCTGAGCGTGGTGCGCATCCATGGAGATACCAAAGTCTACCCGGTGACTTCCGTGGACTTCATCACAAAACTCTGGGAGATCTCGTATGAAGTGGGGTAGTGAAAAACCTGATGCACCCAGTCATATTGGGTCGTGACTTTCCCCTGTTTTGGGGTCTCTGGGAGAAAAAAGGTTCTACTGGACAGTGTGATGAAGCTCCTACTGAGGTTGCGCGGTCCAGAGGGGCAGAACACAATGCTAGTGTGTTGTTGAACGTAGGGGATGATAATGATAATGATGAATTTCCATTTCAAGTGATGTTGGGGGAGGGGATAATGGTTCTCTGGAACAGAATGTCCCTGACCTACCTGTGTCCCGTGGCAATTTTGGGAGTGAGCAGTTGCGAGACCCCACTCTTAAACATGCCAGGGAAAGTATAACTGTTCTAAATGAGATCCCACAAGAGCCCGGCTCTGATAATCGATTTCCCCATTTTGCCATGAACAATGACCTGCTATATAGGGTCACTAAGGTCAATGGAGAGGTCGTGAGTCAGCTCCTGGTACCTAAGCTGTATAGAAGTATGGTGCTAGGTTTGTCACATAACCACGTGCTTGGTGGGCACCTGGGGATGGACAAGACCCAGGAAAGAATCCTCCAGAGGTTTTACTGGCCAGCGGTTTATCGAGATGTGGGCGATTATTGCAAGTCCTGCCCCACGTGTCAGATAAATGCTCCGGTTTCCCACTTCCGCAGTCCATTAGTCCCGCTTCCAGTTATAGAGATACCATTTGAAAGGGTAGCGATGGACTTGGTAGGTCCTATTGTGAAATCAGCCAGGGGGCACCAATACATACTAGTGGTACTTGATTATGCAACCCGGTACCCCGAGGCTGTCCCTTTAAGAAATATGGCGTCCAAAAATATTGCACGGGAACTCTTTCATATGTTTTCCAGGACAGGAATCCCTAAAGAGATCCTCACGGACCAAGGCACACCTTTTATG
This sequence comes from Oophaga sylvatica, assembly GCA_033576555.1. Lineage (NCBI taxonomy): Eukaryota > Metazoa > Chordata > Amphibia > Anura > Dendrobatidae > Oophaga > Oophaga sylvatica. The sequence continues at coordinate 432,008,024 of JARQOD010000002.1, forward strand.
TCCAAGGTGATGAAGGAGCTGTGTAAGTTGCTTAAAATCTCGCACATCCGAACATCCGTGTATCACTCCCAGACGGATGGGCTGGTTGAACGTTTTAATAAAACGTTAAAACATATGTTAAAGAAAGCAGTGGAGAAAGATGGCCAGGACTGGGACTACCTGTTACCCTACCTAATGTTTTCGGTCAGAGAGGTGCCCCAAGCCTCTACAGGGTTTTCTCCCTTTGAGTTGGTATATGGTCGGCACCTGCGGGGCTTGCTAGATATAGCCAAGGAAGTATGGGAGACCGAGGCAACCCCAGACAAGAGTGTTATAGAGCATATTGCCCAGATGCAAGATAGAATTGTTAAGATTATGCCATTGGTTAAGGATCACCTGCAGAGAGCCCAAGAAGCTCAAAGCAGAATATATAATCGGTCAGCAAAAATTAGGTCTTTCAACCCCGGGATCGAGTCCTAATCCTAATTCCCACGGTGGAAAGTAAGTTTTTGGCCAAATGGCATGGCCCATACGAGATACTACAGAAAGTGAGCGAGGTCACCTACAAAGTACACCAACCCGGGAGACGGAAGCCCTATCAGGTCTATCATATCAACTTAATCAAGCCCTGGAGGGACAGAGAGTCATTGTCGGCCTCGGGTGAATTAGAGAAAGGGTTAAAACCACCTCTACCTCCTGTGATAATTGGTGAGACATTGTCAGTACACCAAAAACAGGAAGTACGGGAGTTTCTGCAGGAAAATCAGCAGAGGTTTTCAGACTTGCCCGGCCGGACTTCTCTCGTGAAGCACCATATCGAGACCGAGCCCGGTACTAAGGTCAAGCTGAAGCCTTACAGGATACCGGAAGCCCGTAGAGAGATAGTCTCCACTGAGATCAAACGGATGCTAGCCCTCGGGGTCATTGAGGAGGCCCAAAGCGAGTGGTGTAGCCCGATTGTTCTGATTCCAAAACCTAATGGAACCTGGAGGTTTTGCAATGATTTTAGAAAGTTGAACGACGTGTCAAAGTTTGACGCATACCCGATGCCACGGGTAGACGAGCTAATCGAGAGGTTAGGGTGTGCCCGTTATATTACAACCCTCGATCTGACAAAAGGGTACTGGCAGATACCCCTGTCTGATGAGGCAAAAGAAAAAACGGCCTTTGCAACCCCTGACAGCTTGTTTCAGTATCTTGTGATGCCATTCGGGTTGCATGGAGCCCCGGCTACCTTTCAGAGGCTTATGGACCTGATCCTGCGCCCGCATCGAGCCTATGCGGCTGCCTACCTCGATGATGTGGTAATTTTCAGTTCCGATTGGAAGAGCCACCTCGCTAAGGTACAAGCCGTCTTAGACTCGATAGGCGGAGCTGGGCTGAACATAAACCCAGAGAAATGTGCCATTGGCCTAGAAGAGGCCAAGTACCTGGGCTACGTCATTGGCAGAGTATTGATTAAGCCACAAATCAATAAGGTAGAGGCGATTCAGAACTGGCCTACACCCTCACAAAAAAACAGGTCAAAGCGTTTCTGGGCATCACTGGGTACTATTGCAGATTTGTACAAAATTTTGCCTCCATTGCTACCCCATTGACCAACCTGACGAAGGGTGGGAAGTCAAAAATGGTAGTTTGGACTCCGGAGGCAGAAAAAGCCTTTCAGTCTTTGAAAATGGCTTTTTGTCAAAGCCCAGTTCTGGTCACCCCTAATTTCAGGGAGGAGTTTCTTGTTCAAACTGATGCCTCTAATGTGGGGTTAGAGGCGGTTCTGTCGCAGGTCGTGAAGGGTGAGGAGCACCCGGTCATGTATCTAAGTCGAAAACTGACACCGGCTGAACAAAATTATGCCATTCTGGAGCGAGAGTGCCTCGCAATCAAATGGGTGCTGGACTCGCTACGTTATTACCTCTTGGGCAGGAAATTTAAATTACAGTCAGACCATGCTCCTCTGGCATGGATGAAGCAGAACATGTAAAGGAATGCCAGGGTGACAAGGTGGTTCCTTTCGCTTCAAGAATTCAATTTCTCGGTAGAGCATAGGCCTGGGAAGTTACAGGGTAATGCTGATGCCTTGTCCAGAGTTCACTGTGTCTTTGGAGTTGTTGACCAGCCCTCCGGTCTGGTGAGGAGGGGGATATGTGAGACAGTGAAGGGGTGCGTACTGGACGGGGTGTACATCTCGCCCAGGTTTCTTAGCTGGGTGGCATGAGGAATGTAGGAGTGAAGGTAGGTTGGCAGTGCGTCGTCCACTCCACTCCCCATCCAGTACAGGCTTGCAGCCCAACCCTGAGTGCACTCAGCTGTCTAATTAAGCAGCCAGAAGTAGGTGATGGAGCTAGACAGAGAGGGCTCTCAGTCTGAATCTGGCTTCAGACGCTGCTGGAGTCTCCGGGAAGCTAAGCTCTGGTAATTACTTATCTGTGTTGTTGTGGCCAGGCTGTTAGAGCCTAGACCACGGTAGTGAGGGAACTAACTGTGTCTAGCTAGCAGCCTGCCAGGCTTAGGACTTTGTTTTTATGGTTTTGTTTATGTTTTGTTGCTGTGGACTTTAATAAAAACTGGTTGGCGCCAGTTTACACCAGTACTGCTGTCGGTGCTTGGACTTTTTATGCCACTCCGTCTACCCGAGACGGCGATCCCAGAGCTATACCCCCTGAACTGTCTACAAGACAAATGTGCATAAATGCATGCAGATACACGCACACATACACTCACAAACACGCATACGCATGTGCATACACATACACACAAAAACACGCATACACACACAGTATAATGTCCCCACACACACGCAGATACGCACATACACAAACACACTCACGTGCAAACACTCACTGAAGTACGCACCCATGCATACACAAACACGCATGTACTCACGCACATACACACATGCACATACACACCCACATAATGTGCATGCGCATACATTCACACATACACACATGCACATACACAAATACACACAAAACATACAGACACATACAATACATGCACACATATGCATACATACACATGCGCATACATACTGTGGTATAATGACTAATGTGGCACCTAGGGGGCGCTGTATAAGTTGCTCCAATTATGCCTGGAGGCATGAGAGAGATGGGAAACCAGTCCCTGGTATGGGGCTAAACGGAAAGTGTCACAGAGCTATTCTGTGCTGTAGGTCAGCAATGTTGTTCTGGGACTTGTAGTCCCATAAGAGTTCTGTTGTTATTAAGGGTGAACCTACAGGGTTAGCTTGTGAGCTGGGTGGGACATGCTAACCACACATATACCGCCCACTGGTGGTGGGAGAATGAATGGTACATACTGGTGATTGTATGTGGTGAAGGACCTGTGATGAGGTCATGAACACGTGACCAGACCATGTGCTTCATACCTTGGCTTGGGGAGTGGCTATAGGTATGAAAGGCAGTGCTGGGCACATGGAGTTGAGAACGTGGTGGAGACTGGGAAGTGTCTCTGTAGTCTGTCTGAGACAAGTGGAGAGTGTGTCCTGCACAGAGCTGCCTGGAAGGTTCCTGGAAGGTCTGTCAGTGTTGGATCGTATTCCTGGAAGCACGTGGTGAGACTTGGAACTTGGTGGCCGGGGATTTGGACTGGGGTCCTGAATAGCACCCGGACAGGACACATGTGTGTGCGGAGCCTGTGACGGTCCCACACTGAGAACCAGGTGGTTCTATTGAGTTTGGCTGGAGTTAGCCTGGAAGTGACTTTTTTGTTACTGTGTGTCGGGGAGCACCGGAAGCGGGTCCAGATCACCCGGGAAGGCACCTGGCGGTCCCTGCTGGCTTGCAGCCGCTTAGTCAAGCCCGTCCCATGCAAGGGTGAGTCTGGGACCAGTAGTTTGCAAAGATGGAATGCATTTATGTTTTGTCATGTTTTGTTGCCTGGTCTTAAAGAGACAGTAAACCATTGTTTTTGGACTTAATGCCTGTGTATTGCCTCATTACTGCGTGCCCGGCCTCGGCCTACCAGAGCGAATCCCTACAATTGGTGCTCGAATGCGGGCATACGCAGTGAGGTCAGGCTGTTTTTTGTGGATGTTTTTTCTCTGCATAACAAATGACCAGGTGAAGACGTCTGGCTGTAACCCGGTGGGGTTATGAAGGTGACAAGCGGCTGGCTGTGACTCGTGGGGTCATGAAGGTGACAAGCGGCAAGACGGTGCAGCGGAAGCAAGCAGAGTCTTGTGGTAGCAGGAGCTACAGTGACTGTTGCAGCAAGAGGTTCTGCAGGAGCTGCAGTAACAGCCGCAGCTTATGAGCAGCATCTGGAGGTGCTGGTGGTTTGTGGCTGCAACGGAAGCGGCGGTAGTACCAGCAGGAGCTGGTGTGGTAATAGGACAGTGTGAACCAGGTCACACAGACTCTTAAAGGGCCAGTAACAGCCCAAAAGAAATAAAACTGTATTGTGGGAATTGTGCCTAAGAAAACTGTGGGGGAGTCCACAGGGTGTATCCCAGAGTGGGGTGGTGGCAAAAAAAAAAAAAAGGGGCGATAACCCACCAGCAGGGATGGTTGGCAAAAAGGGGGTGGAGAACTATCTGGAGATGGAGAGCACGGTAAAAATGCTTGTGGAGGCCATGCGACAGCAGCAGCTGGCTACGCAGCAGCAGCAGCAGGCTATGCAGCAGCAGGCTATGCAGCAGCAGGCTATGGAGCAGCAGCAGGCTATGGAGCGGCAACAGGAAACCAACAGGCTACTGATGCAGCACATCACAGCGCCACAGACAGCTGGAGCTGCCCAGGGACGCCGGGATGTCCGGCGAGTGGTGCGTGCAGTGATTCCAGAAAGGGAGACATCAGAGGATGTCGGGGTGTACCTGGAGGGGCAGCCAAACGGTTGCCAGGCGAAAATATATGTGTGTCCAATTTGTCTTATGAACTATCCACCTGGTGTAAGGCTACGGGGTTGTGACCTGCCAATATATAATGAAGATATGGTTGGCCTGATCGACCCGGGGAGTCCGGTGACGTTAGTGAGAGTTGCACCTAAGGGGTGTCAAATACCCGGTAGAAAGGTCGGGGTCACCTGCATTCATGGGAACACTAAGGAGTATCCCGTGGCCGCGGTAACTGTGGGGACAGGCTGGGACATGAGGGAACAGGAGGTCGCTATAGTCCCAAATTTGGTGTGTCCCGTAGTTATAGGTCGGGACTCTGAACTGTTTTCCGACTTGCAAAAGGAGGGAGATCGCTCTACTGTTGGGATGGTGGGTATTAGTACGGCGACACCTACCAAAGTGAACGGGTCTGACCAACTCAGTGACTTAGCAGACGGTGACACCAGCGGAAAGGGTGCGTTTACCCAACTGACAGACCTGAAGACTCTTGACGGGTGCCAGGAGGGGGGTGACTCAGACTCTGAGGGTGACTGTGACTCTAAGTTAGAAAAGGAGTACAGTAAGGAAGGCCCCCACCAGGAGGGAAAATCCTCCCATCGTCAGAGACGTAAAGGGCGCAAAGCGCCGGAACACAATGTATGTACTGAGGATGGTAATAAAGAAAAATCTATGACTGAGGTGTTAGTGCAAGATGTGAGTAGCTGAAGAGTGTAGAGCTCGCTGAAGGTACAAAGAGTCAAGAGGGGCCTAAGGATGACCGGGCCGAGCCTCAAGAAAAGTTGAAGGGGTCGAATACGGAAGTCGCCGGCGCCATACAGTTGGAGCAGGTAGCCACCTGGAGGCCGAGGTTGCGGCCATAAAGCGGAACATCGCTAAAAAGTTGTCTGGTGAGGAGCAAAGGTCTGCTAAACTAGAGACCCTTAAAGAGCAGATCAAACAAGAAAAGGCCCTGAGACAAACGGCCGAACAAAGAGTGGATGAGCTAAAGAGGGAAGTCTCTGAGCTCAGAGGTCACCTGTCCACGTGGCAAAGTGGGAATAAGGCCGTCAGGGAATATGTGATTGCGCTCGGAGAAGCAGTAAGAGGTCTTCTGCAGGAGGAGAAGTTGGTGGGTGAAAACTTACAGCGGCTGTGCCCAAGTGATAACCAGGCGGAAGTGCCAGTGCCCATCTTGGCAAGGGGTCGTGAAGAACGTGCGTCTCAGGAGGAGGAGAAGACTTCACTCTTTAGGTGTGTGATAAAGGTACCTGCAGACATGCGAGAAGCCTGTGCCAGTAAGGGGGTGCATGAGGCCTTTAAAAAGGCGGTAAAAGCAGATAGTGTGAACTGGGCACTCGAGACGAACCAGTTGGTGATCCTGGCAGAGGGGGAAGACACAGGGAAGCTAGTGGCTGTCCTGAAGGATATGCATCTGCAGTGTCTCCACGCAAAACAGATGATTATGTTAAGTAACATGAAAGCCGCTCGACGTCTGGAGCAGGCCAAGGAAGATCAAAATCGGCTGGGTTTGGCAGAAGAGGTAATTCCGGTACCCAGAAATCTGGTGGGGAGAGACGTCGGAAGACTTGGAAAAGTGATGCAGGAGATGGTGGACAGATCCGGTGTAAGGAGAGTGAGGATTCCAGCTGATGGCGAGATCAAGGTGGCTGGAGAAGACATGGTTCCATTCATTGGGGTGGGCTCAGTGGAGAGCCTGAAGAACATCCGAACGCTCCTGGAGTATCGAATAACGTACCTACGAGAAGTGGAGCAGCTGATCGCAGGAAGAAAGCAGATAAAGGAACAGCTGCATGAGTTAAAATGAAGATGGCGACTGCTTCCAGCCCAAGATATAGAGAGACAAAGGTTTCTCTGGGGACTGGCAGTAGACGAGCTGAAACACTGAGGGGTAGAGATGATGATTCGGTTAGCTCAGGGCTGAGTGACCTAAGTGTGAGACCCAGTGACGAACAAAGGGATAGAGAGTCCGACTCAGATCAACCAGTGAGCTTGCCTGGACGATGGACTCAGGACCGCAATAACCGTAGAGACGGTACTGGAGAGGTCTGGTGACACCGAGGGAAAAACAAGGCCGACATTCTGACCGCTGGGGGCGGGGGAGGCCTGACCAAGAGGTAATGTTGCAGGATGCCCAAAATAGACTGAGACGGTCCCCTCGACTGGTAGGGCAAGATGACATGGGTGACCTGTCTCGGGGTCCTCGGGTTGAAACAGGTGTTCAACCTAACAAGTTTGAACAGAGGGGGAAGGTATGTGGTATAATGACTAATGTGGCACCTAGGGGCGCTGTATAAGTTGCTCAAATTATGCCTGGAGGCATGAGAGAGATGGGAAACCAGTCCCTGGTATGGGGCTAAACGGAAAGTATGTGTCACAGAGCTATTCTGTGCTGTAGGTCAGCAATGTTGTTCTAGTCCCATAAGAGTTCTGTTGTTATTAAGGGTGAACCTACAGGGTTAGCTTGTGAGCTGGGTGGGACATGCTAACCACACATACACCGCCCACTGGTGGTGGGAGAATGAATGGTACATACTGGTGATTGTATGTGGTGAAGGACCTGTGATGAGGTCATGAACACGTGACCAGACCATGTGCTTCATACCTTGGCTTGGGGAGTGGCTACAGGTATGAAAGGCAGTGCTGGGCACATGGAGTTGAGAACGTGGTGGAGACTGGGAAGTGTCTCTGTAGTCTGTCTGAGACAAGTGGAGAGTGTGTCCTGCACAGGGCTGCCTGGAAGGTTCCTGGAAGGTCTGTCAGTGTTGGATCGTATTCCTGGAAGCACGTGGTGAGACTTGGAACTTGGTGGCCGGGGATTTGGACTTGGGTCCTGAATAGCACCCGGACAGGACACATGTGTGTGCGGAGCCTGTGACGGTCCCACACTGAGAACCAGGTGGTTCTATTGAGTTTGGCTGGAGTTAGCCTGGAAGTGACTTTTTTGTTACTGTGTGTCGGGGAGCACCGGAAGCTGGTCCAGAACACCCGCGAAGGCACCTGGCGGTCCCTGCTGGCTTGCAGCCGCTTAGTCAAGCCCGTCCCATGCAAGGGTGAGTCTGGGACCAGTAGTTTGCAAAGATGGAATGCATTTATGTTTTGTCATGTTTTGTTGCCTGGTCTTAAAGAGACAGTAAACCGTTGTTTTTGGACTTAATGCCTGTGTATTGCCTCATTACTGCGTGCCCGGCCTCGGCCTACCAGAGCGAATCCCTACAATACACATGCGGCATACATACAAGCATACATGCACACACGGACGCCATCTTTGGACACTCAGGTTAACAAAGATGGTGGCTGCGTGACACATCACACTGCCCCACTGCAAGATTACAGGATTATGTCAGAGCTGAACTTGGTGGGAGCTAATAAAGTGGATAACGAGGTGTCTCTGTCTATTTTGTATGTAATAAAAACATTTCTGTGTGTGTGTTTTTTTCTCCTTTACTGAAAGTATTGCTAATGGCTGGCTGTCATACTGACGGCTGACATCAGCAATATGGCTTGATATCAGCTGCCAAAAAAAAGCTGACATAAACCCCTTTATTACCCAGTCTGCCACCACTACACGGCAGCTGGAACAGCGGGGTAAGGCTACTTTCACACATCAGGTTTTTACAATCAGGCACAATCCGTCAAGGTTGCAAAAAGACGGATCCAGCGCAGATTGAGAGAGAGAGAGATTCCAGGCATGCTCAGAGTGGAAAAACGGAATGCGGCGCACATAGACTTGCATTGTAGCAAAGAGCCGGTAGCGCCGCTTCCGTCGCTGACCTTTTTTTGCCGCATACAAAAAACGTTGCTGGAGATGTTTTTTACAGACACGGGAATTAACATTTTTGCTGGATCTGGAAAAAACAGAAGAAACGGAAAGCCATGCGGCGTGATCCGGCGCTAATACAAGTCAATGAGAAAAAAACGGATCCGGCGGTATAAAAAAAAGGATCCATTTTTAAAAAAAAAAGCCGGATCACGCCTGATGCAAAAAAACTGATGTGTGAAAGTAGCCTAACCACCAGTTTTGGTGTCTCTCATAGAGACTCCAATTCTGAGGTGGCTGCTGGTTGCAATTTTCAGCGTGGAGGGCCCAGAAGCTTGGGCCTCACCATGCTGAGATTTCCAGCCCCAGCTGTCAGGGTTACATTGACTGACAATAGAAAATATGGCAGAGCCCAGGCAATTTTTTTTTTAGTTATTTCAATAAAAAAAAAAATAAGGCTCCCCTATATTTTTCATTGCCAGCGAAGGTAACACCAGGTAGCAGGGGTTGGCAGCCAGTAGCTGCTTGGTTTACCTGCAATGAAGCCCTACACATTTTTTACCAAGAAATTAAATAGGCTGCCAGATTTACACTTTATTATTAAACCTTCCCCCCCCCCTGCAGAAACAGTTTTTTATCTAAAAATACATTTACTTACATATATTGGAAGAGAGCACGGTGGGGGAGGGTGGGAGACAGCCGCCACCCCCAGCGCCACAGAGCTGCCCCCATCGGTCCCACATCTAGTATTAAATATTGTCCGAACATGAATAATTTATACATTAATGAAACACAGTTAGAAATATTTGGACACTTTGAACTTAATGCTTCTTAGTACAGTACTATACAAGATAGAATATATACAGCAGAAGACAATTGGACAAGGAACAACTGCTGGTAGAAACTTCTATACCCCCACACATAAAACTGTTGAAAGACATGAAAACCTTAACACTAAATATTAATTTGGCTGCAGTTAGGCCCAATATACACAGTTGTGTACAGGCCGCTTTAGTGCAAAGACCACATAATTAAGTATGTCCAATATCAGCTTCACAGACATGGGAAGGGCCTGAAGCTCAGTCTATGAGTCCTCTACAGACCAGCACATAACAACAGGCCAGGACAAGGTGTAAGCATACACATAGATATGGAGTTCAAACATCTGAATCCCTAAATATATTTTGCTAAAAGCAGGAATAAATACCAACAGTGCACAGAGAAAAAGAGTTTTCCCCTTCCCTCTGCTTAAATCTTTTAGTTGGGCAAAATATTAACAAATCAAGCAAATACAGCACATACCGAGATGTAGCGCAAATTAATTTATAAATTCACACACACAACATCCCATAATAGTGACACGTTGCGCTATTGTGCTGTACTGCTCAAACTAAAGTAATATACTATTGAATCTTACCTCATAGTAGGCCCAGAAACCAGCCTCCCTTGTGTATGTTCCAGCTGATCCTGCTCCAGATATAGGGATGCCTACATCACACAAGCTAGGATTTGGGTTTCTGAATGTTCGTCCATATGTTGGGAATCCAAGTATTAGTTTTTGTGCAGGAGCTCCATTGTTTTTCCAATAATTCATGGCATAATGCTAGGAACAAAGTAACCACTAATTAAAAACTTGGACAAAGTCTTGGGCCTACCTTGATATTTATAACATTAATCAAGACAAAAAAAAGGGTGGTAGGGTTATGGTGAGGGGTAAAAAATGGGGAAACTGTCTATTGCAGGAGGAACCTCAATACTGCAGGAGTTAGGGTTGTGGGAATCGTAGATATCAGTATACAGGTGAATAGAAAAGATGTGGTGACTCTCAAATACAAGGAAATATAGGGAAGTAGAGAACATAAGTACGTGAATGAAAATGTTAAGATCTCAATACATTGGGATCACATTACAATGCATAAAAAACAAAATTGAGACTAAGATGACCAAACAAGGAATAAAATAACTAATGGCATGAGTGCACTGGCTCAATAGAATATCTGTGCACAGATTGTGGAGGAGATAGAGAGTAGTAAACGCTTTGAGCAGCAAGATGTATGAGTGAGCACAAAGGGACTGAGAGCTGATGTGGGAAGAGGAGGGAACTTCCAGCTCAGGGGAATGCAGGTCAGAAGGTGCACCATAACTGGGAGCACGCTACTACGGGGCGTGTTGGAAATAGTCTTGTGTCAACCAGAGAGCATGCCGGATCAGAAACCTGGGATATGTAGTATTTGCAGTGCATGCGCTGTCTACTAGCTGGCCACATCTAGTAGACATTTGGTATTTTCTCGTGGGCCAAATAGAATTACATTGCGGGTCAGATTTGGCCCATGGGCCTGAGTTTGACATTTTTGACTTATAAAATTATACAAAGCCTTAAAATCAAGATAAGAAGGGATATTTACAATAGTACAATGCGTCAGAATTCTGACACATAACGCATCAAAAAAGTGGTGTACATGCAATACAGCAAATCCATCAGTGTTTCTCTAGTCTTTTTCCAGGTTTTTGGAAAACGGGGGGGAGCCTAATAGAGAAACGGAATGACCGAATGCGGACGATTCATCATAATTACTCCCCAAAGTGATGCAAATGATGACAGAAGTGTACTCCAATCAACTACCGAGCACTACTTTGTTGCACAGTAACTGGAAGATGCACCAAATTTGATGAGGAGAGAACACCTCTTAAAAAATTGGTCGCATATTGCATCATCGACCTCTTAGTGTTTTAGACACAACTTACATCTCAGTACACAGTTCTGAAAAGTGTTTAGGAAAGGGGTCACGGCTAAGAATAATCATAAAATACAGCAGCTCAACTTTCATGTGGTCATAAATCAGCTGAGAGGTCCTCAGAGCGAGAAAGATTAGCATTATAGGCTCCTCTGTCAGGACAGGCTCTCTGAGGGATTAGATCTGCAGCCAGTAATATACAGTGCAACACTGAGGCGTACACTTTGTAATCAATCCCAATTGAAAAAATAAATTTTAGCTAAAAATATATGAACATAAGTATAAAATATTCTGTCAATTAAAACCATATCCTTTAAATTGCTTTAAGGTATATGGATGTCAATCAAAAATAGTGAGGTACTGTGTTAGCCTGTGAAATCTATGATTTTACAAAAAAAATAAAAAAATTGTCAATATAGTTTTCTTTAGGTTTCCTCGTTGTTACCTTGCACACATCTACCGTATTTCTCTCTACATGCCCATGGAATTGTGCAAAGGGATCACATGTCATGATAGTAGCCAATCAGTCACAACCCCTGTGATGACATCACTACTGACTACATACTTCTTGGGGCTGCGGTGTGCCTGTACCTGCGCATTGTGGTCACTTCATTTATTGTTATTTGATTACATACGGTGGTGCATAGTTAGTTTTGCGAAGTGGTCTCCTTGCTCCCTCTATTTGGGTATACTTTTCTTGGCATGGTTGTACTAACACTTAATATACATATTTATACTTAGCACCCCTGCTGTTATTGGTGGTTATATTGGCTCAATCTTAATCCCAGCCTATTTATGTTTTCTATGCGCATTTACTGGCATTTTTCTGACACCGTGTGCCTTTGCCTTTTGTATTGTAATTTTATGATGTCTCGTATTTATGATGGTTAATAAATTATATATTTTTATAATCTGGTCTATACTCCTAGTTTTTTCATTGGGTATATACTTCTTCGGCAGCCTTAGTTGGTCTGGTCACATGACAGCATCACTGCACAGGCGTCTAGACAGTGGCGGTGAGGGAGCTGAACCAGGGACCAAGCATGGCAGAAATCTTAAAGTTTATTATAGCAAAAAGGTCTAATTGCGGTAATAAGCTGATCTCAGTAAAACTGTTTTCTTTGAAATATTGTAACATATAAAAGTCATGAAACAATAAATGTAAAAATAAAGTAATATTTGTAAAATGTATATATTATATAAGTAATGTACAACATTGACACAGGGCAGTCTGTTCTGCACAGAAGTCAAGCATCAGACACATTTAGTTTCCAGCAGGTTGAGGACTGAAGTACACTATCCTTGTCTGTAGTTAGTTATTGACCAGAGGATGAAGAGGATCATCGCAGGGGGAGAGGGTTCGGCTGGTTGATTACACAGATACAAGTTTACATGATACTTTTAGAGAAATATTAATAATAAAAAAACTCATTTTCTTACAGTGTTAAAGTATATTAAATCTCCGTAGTCTGTGGATCCCTTACACAGGGGGCTGTTGTGTCCAGACTGAGTGTCCCACCCACCATGGAAATCATAAGTCATCACGCTGATGAAATCCAGTAATCTATGGAGAAACAAGCAAAGTCATTCCCAATTTCTTTCTCAATGGTGTACAACATGTAATTGTCACACTCATCTTGTAATCTTCCATTACGCAATGAAAACCACCAACTATGACAGACTGGTCACATTGCAGAAGATTACAGAACCTCAAGAACTTCACTGTAGCCCCTTAGTGTATTTCTCCATACTCACTGTCCGATCTCTGCTATCTCATATCCAGCATCTATGGTGCCTTTTCCTGCAGACACTGCTGCTGTGATTAGGAGCTGTGGAAGACCTGAGGATCTCGCTTCTTCATTAAATGCACCAAGCATTTCCTAATAGAGGAAAGGGGAGAAAAACAACACTATTTAACCCATTAGTGACTGAGCCAATTTTTCTTCAAACATTTTTTATTAATTTTCAAACAATTTTATAGAAGGAAGAGAAGAATGCGGAGACAAGAGGTAAAACAAGGGCAGGGTATCTTAATAGTACAAATAGAGAATTCAAACTATTTACAAAGATATTTAAAGATATTTAAAGAATAACCAATTATGCCCATTGGTATATGTGATGTTACAGGATGAGTAAATAAATCTCAAGATCTATTATAAATCTAAAACAGCTAAAGAGCCCAGTAGCCAAGTACTCTCTATAATGCAAGATGTTTTGCATTCCACAAATCCCATTTTATATGGTATTTTTGCAGGAAGTTATTGTTCATAGCAAACCTTTTTTCAATGAAACTGTGGAGTTGAATTGTATTAATAATATCTAAGAATTTTGGTGTTTGGGTTTTTTTCCACCACAGTGCAATTGAATTTTTAATCACCAGGAAGTCATGAATAATTATATGTTTAATTGAAGGATCAACACCCTCAAGTCCTATCGAGAAGAGCGCCATTTGTGGCGTAACTATGAGTTTGATATGTGTAAGAGAATTGATATGTAATATAGCGTCTTTCCAGAGTTTCTTTATTTTTGGACATGTCCAGAAGATATGATATAAGTTAGCGGGTGATCCGCATCCTCTCCAACAAAGAGGGGAGGTATCTCCATTTATGTGTGAAAGTCGTATCTGTGTGAGATACCACCTCGTAATCAGTTTATAAAAGGACTCATGGAGGGGAATGGAAATATTTGACGCATAGGTGTGCTTGATGGCATTTTCCCACGTTTCAATTGAAAAAGATCTATTTAAATCAGATTCCCATCTTTGTAGGTAGATATTTTTAATTTCATTAGTGTCTTTATTGAAGTGGCTATAGATGTATTTAAGGCTCCATCTGTTTTTATGCTTGGTATCTTTTAATAAGGAAGAGACTGTCTAAGTTTAGGGGTCTACTTGATAATAATTTTTGGATATTTTCTTTTAAGATTAAATAAAATATAAATTTGGAGGAAGGCAAATTATAAGTACGTTTGATTTCACTGTATGAATAGAATGATTCACCATTGTAAATGTTGCCTACGGTGTTTATTCCAACTTCTGACCAAATAGATGGAATTGGAATTTTGTAAATTATAGCTATTAAAGAGATGGGACAATTCTTAATCTGGCTTAGTCTCGAACTTCCCCTCGCCGGTCTAGTCAGCGACTTCCATGCTGACAGAACCGCTTGAAAAATGGGTTGATGATGCTCCCCTTGGATTGGTCCTAATAAATATTTAAAAAAGGAGTCTTGTAGAGGAGTGTTATTGGTTTGGGCTATTTCCAGGTCGAGCAGGCTACTTGGGAATTATCACAAAACCCGTTTTGGCTATGCTTGATCATAGAAGCCTGGTAGTAGGCCAGGACATTTGGCAAGGATATGCCTCCCTTGCTTTTCATTTTGTATAGTACATCATTAGCTACCCTCGCCTTTTTGTTATTCCAGGTAAAGGATTTTATTAGATTTTGAATCTTTGTTAAGAAGGTAGAATGAATCACCAGTGGCAAAGTTCGAAATAAGTATAGAACTTTAGGCAAAATAATGGATTTCACCACCATAATCTTACCTAGTAGGGACAAGTTAAAGAGTTTAAAGCGGGCAAAATCTTTGGATATAGTTTTAATCAGTTTGTCTATATTCAAAGGAATTAATAAGTGGAATTTATTTGTTAGGGTGATTCCTAAATACGTTATCTCTTTGTCTTCCCATAGATAGTCAGTTAGCTGTTTAATTTCTTGGACCAAGTCTTGGTTTAAGCAAAAATGCAGGATTTTAGATTTCTGGGGGTTAATTTTAACCCCTCTCTGACATTAGACGTACTATCCCGTCCATAAAACCCGTGACAATCTGACCATGGACGGGATAGTACGTCATAGGCGATCAGCTGCGCTCCTGGGGGGAGCGCAGCTAATCGCCGTCGGGTGTCAGCTGATTATCACAGCTGACACCCGTGACTGTGTGTCAGGAGCGGTCACGGACCGCTCCCGGCACATTAACCCCTAGCACACCGCGATCAAACATGATCGCGGTGTACTGGGGGCACAGGGAAGCATCGCGAAGGGAGTGGGCTCCTTGCACGCCCCCCTGAGACCCTCAGACCAGCGCGATGTGATCGCGCTTGTTCTGAGGGCTTCCTCCCTCCCAGGACCCGGATCCAAGATGGCGCCAGGGTCCTGGAGGGAGGCGGCTTCCTCAGTGCCTGCTGAGAGCAGGCACTGAGAAGCCTGCTGCACTGCCTGAGCGATCGCTGGTGTGACAGTGTGCTGTGCACACTGTCACACCAGAGATCTGATAAAATACAGTGATGTCCTACCCTGGGACAAAGTTAAAAAGTTAAAAAAATAAAAATAAACATGTTATAAAAAAAAATCCAAAATAAATAAAAAAAAATATATATATTCCCCAATAAATTCATTTCTTCCTGTAAATAAAAAAAACAAAACAATAAAAGTACACATATTTGGTATCGCCGCGTCCGTAACGACCCCCCCTATAAAACTGTCCCACTAGTTAACCCCTTTAGTGAACCCCTTAAAAAAAAAAAAAAAACGAAGCAAAAACTCAATGCTTTATCATCATACCGCCGAACAAAAAGTGGAATAACGCGCGATCAAAAAGACCGATATAAATAAACATGGTACCACTGAAAACGTCATCTAGTCCCGCAAAAAACGAGCCGCAAAACAGCATCATCAGCGAAAAAATTAAAAAGTTATAGCTCGCAGAATAAAGCGATGCAAAAATAATTATTTTTTATATAAAATTGTTTTTATTCTATAAAAGCGCCAAAACATAAAAAAATGATATAAATGAGGTATCGCCATAATCGTACTGACCCGAAGAATAAAACTGCTTTATCAATTTTACCACACGCGGAACAATAAAAACGCCTCCCCCAAAAGAAATTCATGAATTGCTGATTTTTGTTCATTCTAACCTCCCAAAAATCGAAATAAAAAGCGATCAAAAAATGTCACCTGCTCAAAAATGGTACAAATAAAAACGTCAACTCGTACCGCAAAAAATAAGACCTCACATGACTCTGTGGGCCAAAATATGCAAAAATTATAGCTCTCAAAATGTGGCGATGCAAAAAACTATTTTTGCAATAAAAAGCGTCTTTTAGTGTGACAGCTGCCAATCATAAAAACCCGCTATAAATAGTAAATCAAACCCCCCTTTATCACCCCCTTAGTTAGGGAAAAATAATAAAATTAAAAAAATGTATTTATTTCCATTTTCCCATTAGGGTTAGGGTTAGGGTTGCGGCTAAAGTTAGGGTTAGGGTTGACGCTAAAGTTAGGATTAGGGTTAGGGTTGGGATTAGCGGTGTGTTAGGGTTAGGTTTGTGGTTAGGGTTGGGTCTAGGGTTAGGGGTGTGTTGGGGTTAGGGTTGGAGTTAGAATTGGGGGGTTTCCGCTGTTTAGGCACATTAGGGGCTCTCCAAATGTGACATGGCGTCTGATCTCAATTCCAGCCAATTCTGCGTTGAAAAAGTCAAACGGTGCTCCTTCACTTCTGAGCTCTGCCATGCGTCCAAACAGTAGTTTATCCTCACATATGGGGTATCAGCGTACTCTGGACCCCAAGAGTTATTGTGCAATTTGTCCTATTTCTTCTGTTACCCTTGGGAAAATAAAAAACTGGGGGCGAAAATATCATTTTTGTACAAAAAAAAATATTTTTTTGTTTTTATACGGCTGTACATTATAAACTTCTGTGAAGCACTTGGGGCTTCATAGCGCTCACCACACACCTAGATAAGTTCCTTGTGGGGTCTATTTTCCAAAATGGGGTCACTTGTTGGGGATTTCCACTGTTTAGGCGCATCAGGGGCTCTCCAAATGCGACATGACGCCCCCAGACCATTCCATCAAAGTCTGCAATCCAAAACGTCACTACTTCCCTTCCGAGCCCCAACGTGTACCCATACAGTAGTTTTCTCCCACATATTGGGTATCAGCGTACTCAGGACAAATTGGACAACAACTTTTGGGGTGCAATTTCTCCGGTTACCCTTGTAAAAAAAAAATATTGGGGCGAAAAAATCATTTTTGCAAAAAAAAAAAAGATTTTTTATTTTTACGGCTGTGCGTTATAAACTTCTGTGAAGCACTTCGGGTTCAAAGTGCTCACCACACATCTAGATAAGTTCCTTGTGGGGTCTATTTTCCAAAATGGGGTCACTTGTGGGGGGTTTCCACTGTTTAGGCGCATCAGGGGCTCTCCAAATGCGACATGACGCACCCAGACCATTCCATCAAAGTCTGCAATCCAAAACGTCACTACTTCCCTTCCGAGCCCTGACGTGCACCCATACAGTAGTTTTCTCCCACATATTGGGTATCAGCGTACTCAGGACAAATTGGACAACAACTTTTGGGGTCCAATTTCTCCTGTTACCCTTGTGAAAATAAAATATTGGGGCGAAAAAATCATTTTTGTAAAAAAAAAGATTTTTTATTTTTACGGCTGTGCGTTATAAACTTCTGTGAAGCACTTCGGGGTTCAAAGAGCTCACCACACATCTAGATAAGTTCCTTGTGGGTCTATTTGCCAAAATGGGGTCACTTGTGGGGGTTTCCACTGTTTAGGTGCATCAGGGGCTCTCCAAATGTGACATGACGCCCCCAGACCATTCCATCAAAGTCTGCAATCCAAAACGTCACTACTTCCCTTCCGAGCCCCGACGTGTGCCCATACAGTAGTTTTCGCCCACATATTGGGTATCAGTGTACTCAGGACAAATTGGACAACAACCTTTGGGTTCCAATTTCTTCTGTTACCCTTGTGAAAATAAAATATTGGGGGCGAAAAAATCATTTTTGTAAAAAAAAAAAAAGATTTTTTATTTTACAGCTGTACGTTATAAACTTTAGTGAAACACCTGGGGGTTCAAAGTTCTCACCACACATCTAGATAAGTTCCTTGAGGGGTCTAGTTTCCAAAATGGTGTCATTTATGGGGATTTCACTGTTTAGGCAGATCAGGAGCTCTCCAAACACGACATGGCGTCCAGCCAATTCTGCGTTGAAAAAGTCAGACGGCGCTCCTTCCCTTCCAAACTCTGCCATGCACCCAAACAGTGGTTTACCCCCACATATGGGGTATCAGCGCACTCAGGACAAATTGCACAATAACTTTTGGAGTCTTGTTACCCTTGGAAAAATAAAAATTGGGGTGAAAAGATCATTTTTGTGGAAAAAATATGATTTTTAAATTTTACGGCTCTACGTTATAAACTTGTGTGAAGCACTTGGGGGTTCAAATTGCTCATCAAAAATCTAGATAAGTTCCTTAGGGGGTCTAGTTTCCCAAATAGGGTCATTTGTGGGGGGTTTCCACTGTTTAGGCACATCAGGGGCTCTCCAAATGCAACATGGCATCCAAACTCAATTCCAGCCAATTTTGGTTGGAAAAAGTCAAATGGTGCTCCTTCCATTCCGAGCTCTGCCGTGCACCCAAACAGTGGTTCCCCCCCACATATGGGGTATCAGCGTACTCAGGACAAATTGTACAACAACTTATGTGGTCCAATTTCTCCTGATACCCTTGGGAAAATAAAAAAATTAGTGACTAAAAGATAATTTTTGTGGGAAAAAAATAGGATTTTTATTTTCATGCCCGGGCATTATAAACTTGTGTGAAGCACTTGGGGGTTCAAAGTGCTCACCAAAGATCTAGATAAGTTCCTTAGGGGGTCTAGTTTCCAAAATGGGGTCACTTGTGGGGTGTTTCCACTGTTTAGGCTCATCTGGGGCACTGCAAACGGTACATGACCCCCATTAACGTCTGCATTCCAAAACGTTACTACTTCCTTTCCAAGCCCTGCCGTGCGCCCAAACAGTTTCCCCCCCCCCACATATGGGGTATCAGCGTACTCAGGACAAATTGGACAACAACTTTTGGGGTCCAATTTCCTTGGGAAAATTCAAAAATTTGGGACTAAAAAATCATTTTTGTGGAAAATTGATTTTTTTTTTTTCACACCCAGGCTTTATAAACTTTTGTGAAACACTTGAGGGTTCAAAGTGCTCACAACAGATCTAGATAAGTACCTTAGGGGGTCTAGTTTCCAAAATGGTGTCACTTGTGGGGGTTTCCACTGTTTAGGCGCATCAGGGGCTCTCCAAACGCGACATGGCATCCAATCTAAATTCCAGCCAATTTTAGTTTGAAAAAGTCAAAAGTCGCTCCTTCCCTTACGAGCTCTGCCGTGTGCCCAAACAGTGGTTTTCCCCCACATATGGGGAATTGGCGTACTCAGTAGAAATTGCATAACAACCTTATCTGTCCATTTTCTCCTTTTACCCTTGTGAAAATAAAAAAAAAGTTTGTAAAAGATAATTTTTGTGGCTAAAAAGTAAAATATTCATTTTTTCCTTCCACGTTGCTTTAGTTACTGTGAAGCACCTGAAGGGTTAATAAACTTCTTGAATGTGGTTTTGAGTACCTTGAGGGGTGCAGTTTTTAGAATGGTGTCACTTTTGGGTATTTTCTGCCATATAGACCCCTCAAAGTGACTTCAAATGTGAGGTGGTCCCTAAAAAAAATGGCTTTGTAAATTTTGTTGTAAAAATGAGAAATCGCTGGTCAACTTTTAACCCTTATAATTTCCTAACAAAAAATTTTGGTTCCAAAATTGTGCTGATGTAAAGTAGACATGTGGGAAATGTTATTTCTTAACTATTTTGTGTGATATATTTCTCTGTTTTAAGGGAATAAAAATTCAAAGTTTGAAAATTGCAAAATTTTAAAAATTTTCGCCATATTTGCATTTTTTTCAAAAATAAATGCAAGTTATATCGAAGAAATTTTACCACTAACATGAAGTACAATATGTCACGAGAAAACAATCTCAGAATCGCGAAGATCCGTTGAAGCGTTCCAGAGTTATAACCTCATAAAGAGACAGTGGTCAGAATTGTAAAAATTGGCCCGGTCATTAACGTGCAAACCACCCTTGGGGGTGAAGGGGTTAGAATAAGAAATTTTCGAGAAAGAGTCCAAATCTATTTTTAGGGCAGTTATTGATTTTACGGGGTCTTTAATTGTCAAAAAAATATCATCATCGAATAAGGTAATTTTATGTTGGCGGTGTGAAGTATTAAAGCCCGTGATCAAATTATTCAATCTAACCTTTTCAGCCAATGGCTCCATTGCTAGGGCAAAGAGCAAAGGTGACAGAGGGCACCCCTGTCTTGTACCATTGGTTATGGGGAACAATTTAGAGAGATGATTATTAGTATAAACTTTAGCATTTGGGTCTGAGTATAGTGCAAAAATAGAAGATATAAATTTATCATTGAATCCGAATTTAAATAGTGTTGCTTTTAGGTAATTCCAATTAATTCTCTCAAAGTCCTTTTCGGCATCTGTTACAAAAAGTGAAGGGGTATTCTGGGATTTTACTATGTTTAATATATTTAATATCCTTCTTGTGCCATCAGAGGCCTGCCTTCCAGTAATAAATCCAATTTGATCATTTTTAATGAGTGAGGGAAGAAGATTTTTCATTCGATCAGCTAAGATTTTGGAGTAGATTTTGATATCCCCATTGATTAAGGATATAGGCCTATAGTTTTGGACCATGCCTGATTCCCCCTTATCTTTGGGAATCATAATTATATTGGCTTGTAGCATTTCTCTGGGGAAGGATCCAGTTGAGGAAGCGTGATCATACAACAATTTTAATAGAGGGGAGATAATGTTAGAGAAAGTCTTGAAATAGTCATTTGTGAATCCATCTGGCCCCGGGGATTTTTGAGATTTGAGTTTGATGATGACATTTGTAATTTCTTCTATTGTGAACGGCTGATTCAAGAGTACCAAATCAGGGGGCTCTAACTGTGGGAGCTTAAGGTCAGATAGGAAGGAATTTATGGATTCTGAATCTGGAGTAGGGGTTGAAGGGTCCTGTTTTAGATTATAGAGTTTATAGAAAAAGTCTGCAAAGACATTTGCAATTTCTGCAGGGTGGTTTTTATGACCCCAGAGGGTGTTTTAATTTTAACCCCTTAATGTCCACTGACGTGCACAGTCCGTCATGGCAAGGTGCCAGTTCCGGCACCAGGACGGACTGTGCACGTCATGCCTTTGATCTACCACTGCATGTAAACACGCAGTGGTAGATCAGTGCCGACAGCTGTCATAGACAGCTGACAGGCACGGCAAGCGGTGCGGGGACCTTTGCCGTCGGTCCCCGCACCCACAGCGCTGTGATTGGTCAGTGAATCTGACTGACCAAACACAGCAGCGATCGTGCAGGAGAAGCTGAAATTTCAGCTTCCCCAGCGCGATCAGTGCAGGAGCCGGCGCTGCAGTGGCCAGGCTTCCTGCACTGACAGCCAGGAGCGGAGCCCCCACCGCCCCTGGCTGTTAACCCCCTGACTGCTGCGATCCAGCGCGATCGCAGAGCTCAGGGGGGAGGCAGAGGGTCGGGAGCTCCCTCTGCCTCAGATCGGCACCCTGCAATGTATTTGCAGGGCCCGATCTCTGCCTAGATGACCCGGGGTTGTCATGACAACCTCCGGGTCATCTACCTACAGGAAGCTGCTGTGATCATGTCACAGCAGCTTTCATCATAGGTACAATGCATTGCAATGCTGGAGCATTGCAATGCATTGTAACTGCAATAAAAAGTAAAAAAAAGTGAAAGTCCCATAAAGGGACAAGTTAAAAAAAATAATTTTTAAAAAAAAATTGTAAAAAAATATTAAAAAATAATTTAAAAAAAATCCCCTAAAAAATACACATTTTTATGTAATAAAAAAAAATAAAAAACAAAAAAAATACACATGTTAGGTATCGCCACGTCCGTAAAAATCCCATCTATAAAAGCGTAACCCTAGTTAACCCCTTCAGTGAAAGCCGTAAAAAAAAAAACACAAAAAAGTAGTAAATTATACTGCAATAACACGCGATCAAAAAGTCATATATAAATAATCATGGTACCGCTGAAAACGTCATCTTGTCCCGCAAAAAACAAGCCGCTATACAGCATCATCAGCGAAAAAATAAAAAAGTTATCGCTCGCGGAATAAACTGATGCAAAAATAATTATTTTTTCTATAAAATTTTTTATTGTGTAAAAAACGTCAAAACATAAAAAAAATATATATAAATAAGGTATCGCTGTAACCGTAGTGACCCGAAGAATAAAGCTGCTTTATCAATTTTACCACACGCGGAACGGAGGAAAAAAAAAAAAACAATTCCTGAATTGCTGGTTTTTGTTCATTCTGCTTCCACAAAAATCGGAATAGGAAGCAATCAAAAAACGTTATGTGCCCGAATATGGTACCAATAAATACGTCAGCTCGTCCCGCAAAAAATAAGCCCACAGATAACTCTGTCGGCCGAAATATGGAAAAATTATAGCTCTCAAAATACGGCGATGCAAAAATTTCTTACAAAAAATTATTCCAAAAAAAAGCATCTTTTAGAGTGTGACAGAAGCTAAGCATGAAAAAAGGATGTAAATCTGGTATCGCTGTAATCGCACCGATCCGAGGAATAAAGTCGCCTAATCACTAATACCGCACGAGGAACGGCGTAAAAAAGAAAACCAATTCTTCACCTTTTGTAGATTTGTTCACTGTGCCTCCCAAAGATCGCAGTAAGGCGATCACAGTGGTTCCCCCCCACATATGGGGTATCGGCGTACTCAGGACAAAATGCACAATAGCTTTTAGGGTCCTATTTCTCCTGTTACCCTTAGAAAAATAAAAATTTGGGGGCAAAAAGGTCATTTTTGTGGAAAAAAATATGATTTTTTATTTTTCACGGCTCTACGTTATAAACTTCTGTGAAGCCCTTGGGGTTCAAAGTGCTGACCACACATCTAGATAAGTTCCTTGGGGGGTCTAGTTTGCAAAATGGGGTCATTTGTGGGGGGTTTCTACTGTTTAGGCACATCAGGGGCTCTCCAAGCGCGACATGACACCCGCAGACCATTCCATCAAAGTCTGCATTTAAAAACGGTGCTCCTTCCCTTCCGATCTCTGCCATGCGTCAAAATAGTGGTTCCCCCCACATATGGGATATCAGCGTACTCAGGACAAATTGCACAATAGCTTTTGGGGTCCTATTTCTCCTGTTACCCTTAGAAAAATAAAAATTTGGGGGCAAAAAGGTCATTTTTGTGGAAAAAAATATGATTTTTTTATTTTCACGGCTCTACGTTATAAACTTCTGTGAAGCCCTTGGGGGTTCAAAGTGCTGACCACACATCTAGATAAGTTCCTTGGGGGGTCTAGTTTGCAAAATGGGGTCATTTGTGGGGGGTTTCTACTGTTTAGGCACATCAGGGGCTCTCCAAGCACGACATGACACCCGCAGACCATTCCATCAAAGTCTGCATTTAAAAATGGTGCTCCTTCCCTTCCGATCTCTGCCATGCATCAAAATAGTGGTTCCCCCCCACATATGGGATATCAGCGTACTCAGGACAAATTGCACAATAGCTTTTGGGGTCCTATTTCTCCTGTAACCCTTATAAAAATAAAAATTTGGAGGCAAAAAGATTATTTTTGTGGAAAAAAATATGATTTTTTTATTTTCACGGCTCTACGTTATAAACTTCTGTGAAGCACTTGGGGGTTCAAAGTGCTCACCACACATCTAGATAAGTTCCTTGGGGGGTCTAGTTTCCAAAATGGAGTCACTTGTGGGGGGTTTCTACTGTTTAGGCACATCAGGGGCTCTCCAAACGTGACATGACACCCGCAGACCATTCCATCAAAGTCTGCATTTGAAAAAGGCGCTCCTTCCCTTTCGAGCTCTGCCATGCGCCCAAATAGTGGTTTACCCCCACATATGGGGTATCAGCGTACTCAGGACTAATTGCACAATAACTTTTGGGGTCCTTTTATCCTTTGGAAAATAAAAATTGGGATGAAAAGATCATTTTTGTGGAAAAAATATGATTTTTTAATTTACGGCTCTACGTTATAACCTTCTGTGAAGCGCTTGGGGGTTAAAAGCTCTCACAACACATTTAGGTAAGTTCCTTGGGGGGTCTAGTTTCCAAAATGGGGTCACTTGTGGGGGGTTTCCACTGTTTAGGCACACAGGGACTCTCCAAATGCGACATGGCGTCCAATCTCAATTCCAGCCAAAAAAGTCAAATGGCGCTGCTTCCCTTCCGAGCTCTGCCATGCGCCCAAATAGTGGTTTACCCCCACATATGGAGTATCAGCGTACTCAGGACTAATTGCACAATAACTTTTGGGGTCCTTTTATCCTTTGGAAAATAAAAATTGGGATGAAAAGATCATTTTTGTGGAAAAAATATGATTTTTTTAATTTTACGGCTCTACGTTATAACCTTCTGTGAAGCCCTTGGGGTTAAAAGCTCTCACAATACATTTAGATAAGTTCCTTGGGGGGTCCAGTTTCCAAAATGGGGTCACTTGTGGGGGGTTTCCACTGTTTAGGCACACAGGGACTCTCCAAATGCGACATGGCGTCCAATCTCAATTCCAGCCAAAAAAGTCAAATGGCGCTGCTTCCCTTCCGAGCTCTGCCATGCGCCCAAATAGTGGTTTACCCCCACACATGGGGTATCGGTGTACTGAGGAGAAATTGTACAACAAATATTGTGGTTCAGTTTCTCCTGATACCCTTGACAAAATTTTAAAAAATTGTGTCGAAAGAAAAATTTTGGGAAAAAAAGTTAAATGTTCATTTTTTCCTTCCACATTGCTTCAATTCTTGTGAAGTACCTAAAGGGTTAATAAACTTCTTGAATGTGGCTTTGAACACGTTGAGGTGTGCAGTTTTTAGAATAGTGTCACTTTTGGGTATTTTCTGTCATATTGACCCCTCAAATTCACTTCAAATATGAGGTGGTCCCTAAAAAAAATGGTTTTGTAAATTTTGTTGGAAAAATGAGAAATCGCTGGTCAACTTTTAACACTTATAACTTCCTAACAAAAAAAAATGTTGGTTCCAAAATAGTGCTTATGTAAAGTAGACATGTGGGAAATATTATTTATTAACTAATTTTTGTGACATATCTCTCTGATTTAATGGCATAAAAATTAAAAGTTTGAAAATTGCAAAATTTTCAAAATTTTTGCCATATTTCCGTTTTTTTCATAAATAAACGCAAGTTATATTGAAGAAATTTTACCACTATCATGAAGTACAATATGTCACGAGAAAACAGTCTCAGAATCGCCAAGATCCGTAAAGGCGTTCCAGAGTTATAACCTCATAAAGATACAGTGGTCAGAATTGTAAAAATTGGCCTGGTCTTTAACCTACAAAATGGCTTGGTCATTAAGGGGTTAAAAATCTTTTTCCTTATACGATCTTGTTTAAGTCTATCCATTATATGTTTGGTTGGTTTGTTGATTGCTGAATAATAGTTAAATTTTGAGGTTCTTATTACGGCGTCATACTCTGCAAGAATGGCTGCCTTGAGTTTCTGCCTTAAAACTAGAATCTCACGGTGGGTTTCTGAGGAGGGGGTTGTTAAAGTTTTTCTGTAAATCTTTTATTTTTAATTGAGACTGTAAGGAGGTAATCAATTCCCTGTTTTTCTTTTTAAGCCTAGATGAAAGTTGGATCATGCATCCCCTCAAAACTGCCTTATGGGCGCACCATAGGACAAATGGGTCTATATCCTCTGATGAGTTTTCTTCAAAATAATTGACTATTGTCTTCTCTATGATTTCCTTATATTCTGGAATTTTAAAGAGGGTTGGAGTCGATTTCCTTAAAAAAGTATTATTGAGGGGGGGTCCGAGCATAAATTCGCCTATAACTGGGGAGTGGTCTGAAAAGGATTTATCTAATATATCAATTTTTGTAAATTTGGATAATGAAAATATATCGGTCAGAAACAAGTCAATTCTCGAGAATGATTTATGGACAGTAGAGTAAAACGTAAATTCCCTAGAAGACTCATTGAGACAGCGGAATACGTCGAACAATTCATTTTTATTGATCCAACTATTAAGGGACTGTGTCTGTTGATGTGCCAAGGAGGAGGAGTCCAAGAGGGCATCTGGCACCACATTAACCCCTTCCTGACCTTTGACACAGCGTATGCATCATGAAAGTCGGTGCCAATCCGACCTATGACGCATACCCTGTGTCATGAAAGGATCGCGTTCCTGCGGGCTGGGTGACCGGGGTCACTCAAAGGTCACCCGACCCGCAGGCACAGGACCCTTTGTGCTTCACCACAGGGGGGTTGGCTTAACCCCCCCCGTGGCCACGATCGCTCTGATTGGCTGTTAAAGGTGAAACAGCCAATCAGAGCAATCTGTAATATTTCACCAATTTAAATGGTGAAATATTACAATCCAGCCATGGCCGATGCTGCAATAGCATCTGCCATGGCTGGACACCGAGCCCTGACCCCCCCCACACGTAGTCACGGCAGCGATCGGCTGCCGCCACCGAAAGATGGCAGCGATCGGTCACCGCCGTCACTAACAGCTCCTCTCGTCCTGGCCTCCGCTGCCCCCACCTTCCGATAACCCCCCCTCACCTTCCGACACCCATACTCACCTCTCCCGGTCCACCGATGTCCCTGGATCCGTCCCGGCGGCTGCCCGGGATTCTTCATGGGCGCCGCCATCTTGGAAAATGGCGGGCGCATGCGCAGTACGCCCGCTGGCCGGCGCATGCGCAGTGCGCCCTCCATTGTACAAAATTTTATTTTGATCACTGTGATAAACTGTCACAGTGATCAAAATAAAAAAAAAGTAAATGAACCCCCCCTGTCATAGGTAGGGACAAATAATAAAATAAAGATTTTTTATTTTTTTTCCTATCGGATTTTGCTGCTGATCCGCAGCTGATTTTGCTGCGGATCCGCGGCGGATATTGCTGCTGATCCGCGGCGGATTTTGCTGCTGGTCCGCGGCGGATTTTGCTGCTGATCCGCGGCGGATTTTGCTGCTGATCCGCGGCGGATTTTGCTGCTGATCCGCGGCTGATTTTGCTGCGGATCCCAGGCAGATATTGCTGCTGATCCGCGGCGGATATTGCTGCTGATCCGCGGTGGATTTTGCTGCTGATCCGCGGCGGATTTGTCATAGGTAGGGACAAATAATAAAATAAAGAATTTATTTTTTTTTTCCCTAGCGGATCTTGCTGCGGATCCGCGGCGGATATTGCTGCTGATCCGCGGCGGATTTTGCTGCTCATCCGCGGAGGATTTTGCTGCTGATCCGCGGCGGATTTTGCTGCGGATCCGAGGCGGATATTGCTGCTGATCCGCGGCGGATTTTGCTGCGGATCCGCGGCGGATTTTGCTGCGGATCCGCGGCGGATTTTGTTGGGGATCCGCGGCGGATTTTCCTGGGGATCCGCAGCGGATTTTGCTGCTGATCCACCGGAGATTTTGCTGCGGATCCGCAGCGGATTTGGCGCTGCGGATCCACAGCGGATTTGGCGCTACGGATCCACAGCAGATCCAGAAACCATGTACATTACAATGCAAATAAATGGTTAAAAAAAACGCTGTGCACATGCGGATTTGCTGCGGTTTTAAACCCGCAGCATGTCAACTCTTTGTGCGGATTCCGCAGAGGTTTTACACCTATTCCATTATAGGTGTAAAACTGCAGGGAAAAACCGCAACAAATCCGCGCTAAATTCGCAGGTAAAACGCAGGTCATTTTACCTGCGGATTTAAGAAAAATCCGCAAGTGAATCCGCAACATGTGCACGGGGCCTCAGGGTTAGGGTTAGGCTGGGTTCATATTGCATTATGGCAGTCCGTTAGATGGACTGCGTTTCACCGCGGTATAACGCGGTGTAACGCAGTCCGTTAACGCTGCCATTCACCCCATTTGTGTGCGCATCGCAACGCATGCCGTAAAGCGGCATGCGTTTGCGACGTGCCGTCATTCAGTGACGGAGCCTCGGACACGGGCTGCAGCGTCTGGGCTCCATCACCGCTAGCACAGATGAAACGTCTGCTGATTCATCTGCGCTAGTGGGTATAGCATAACGCGATCGCGTTATGCTATACCGTTACCAGCCGGTCAACGCTATGTGTTGAACGGGCTGGTAAAACGCAATATGAACCCAGCCTTAGGGTTAGAACTAGGGTTAGGGTGAGCATTAGGGTTAAGGTTAGAATTAGGGTTAGGGTTGGAATTTGGGATAGGGTTGGAATTAGGGTTAGGGTTGGAATTAGGGTTAGGCTTGTGGTTAGGTTTATGGTTAGAGTTGGGATTAGGGTTAGGGGTGTGTTGGGGTTAGGGTTATGGTTAGGGTTTGTATTAGGGTTAGGTGTGTGTTGGGGTTAGGGTTGGGTTTAGGGTGTGTTGGGGTTAGGGTTGGAGTTAGAATTGAGGGGTTTCCACTATTTAGGCACATCAGGGGGTCTCCATACGCGACATGGCGCCACCATTGATTCCTGCAAATTTTGCGTTCAAAAAGTCAAACAGTGCTCCCTTTATTCCAAGCCCCGACGTATGCCCAAACAGTGGTTTATCCCAACATATGGGGTATCAGCGTACTCGGGAAAAATTGCACAACAACTTTGGGGGTTCTAATTTCTCATGTTAACATTGGGAAAAAAAATTGGGGACTAAAAAATTATTTTTGTGGAAAAGAAATGATTTTATATTTTCACGGCTCTGCGTTATAAACTTCTGTGAAGGACTTGGAGATTCAAAGTGCTTATCACACATCTATAAGAGTTCCTTGGGGGATCTAGTTTCCAAAATGGGGTCACTTGTGGGGAGTTTCTACTGTTTAGGCACATCAGGGACTCTGCAAACGTAACATGACGCCCGAAGACCATTCCATCAAGTGGGCATTTCAAAACGTCACTACTTCCCATCCGAGCCCCGACGTGTGCCAATACAGTAGTTGTCTCCCACATATGGGATATCAGCATACTCAGGACAAATTGGACAACAACTTTTGGGGTCTAATTTCTCATGTTACCCTTGGGAAAATAAAAAAATTGGGGACTAAAAGATCCTGATTGTGGAAAAAATATGATTTTTTTATTTTCATGCCCGGGCGTTATAAACTTCTGTGTAGCCTTGGGGGTTCAAAGTGCTCACCACACATCTAGATAACTTCTTTGCGGGGTCTAGTTTCCAAAATGGGGTCACTTGGGGGGGTTTCTACTGTTTAGGCACATCATGGGCTCTGCAAACGTAACAAGATGCCCGCAGACCATTCCATCAAGTCGGCATTTCAAAGCGTCACTACATCCCTTCCGAGTCCTGACGTGTGCCCAAACAGTGGTTCCCCCCCACATATGGGGTACTAGCGTACTCAGGACAAACTTGACAACAACTTTTGGGGTCCAATTTCTCCTGTAACCATTGTGAAAATAAAAAATAGTGGGCTAAAAAATCATTTTTTGAGAAAAAAAAAAGATTTTTTCTTTTCACGGCTCTGCGCTATAAACTTCTGTGAAGCACCTGGGGATTCAAAGTGCTCACTATGCATCTAGATAAGTTCCTTAGGGGGTCTAGTTTCCAAAATGGGGTCACTTGTGGGGGAGCTCCAATGTTTAGGCACACAGGGACTCTCCAAATGCGACATGGCAACCGCTAAATATTCCAGCATATTTTCCATTCAAAAAGTCAAATGGCGCTCCTTCCCTTCTGAGCCCTGCCGTGCGCCCAAACAGTGGTTTATGACCACATATGAGGTATCTGTGTACTCAGGAGAAATTGCCCAACAAATTTAAGGATCCAATTTATACTGTTGCCCATGTGAAAATGAAAAAACTGAGGCTAAAAAAAAATTTTTGTGAAAAAAAGTACTTTCTTTTTTTTACAGATCAATTTGTGAAGCACCTGGGGGTTCAAAGTGCTCACTATGCATCTAGATATGTTCCTTAGGGGTCTAGTTTCCAAAATGGGGTCACTTGTGGGGGAGCGCCAATGTTTAGGCACACAGGGACTCTCCAAATGCAACATGGCAACCGCTAAATATTCCAGCATATTTTCCATTCAAAAAGTCAAATGGCGCTCCTTCCCTTCTGAGCCCTGCCGTGCGCCCATACAGTGGTTTATGACCACATATGAGGTATCTGTGTACTCAGGAGAAATTGCCCAACAAATTTTAGGATCCATTTTATCCTGTTGCCCATGTAAAAATGAAAAAATTGATGCTAAAAGAAAATTTTTGTTGGAAAAATTAAAATGTCCATTTTTTCCTTCCACGTTGCTTTAGTTCCTGTGAAGCACCTGAAGGGTTAATAATCTTCTTGAATGTAGTTTTGAGTAGCTTGAGGGGTGCAGTTTTTATAAAGGTGTCACTTTTGGGTATTTTCTGCCATATAGACCTCAAAGTGACTTCTAATGTGAGGTGGTCCCTAAAAAAAATGGTTTTGTAAATTTTGCTTTAAAAATGAGAAATCGCTGGTCAACTTTTAACCCTTATAACTTCCTAACAAAAAAAAAATGTTGTTCCCAAAATTGTGCTGATGTAAAGTAGACATGTGGGAAATTTTATTTATTAACTATTTTGTGTCACATAACTCTCTGGTTTAACAGAATAAAAATTAAAAATTTGAAAATTACAAAATTTTCAAAATTTTCGCCAAATTTCCATTTTTCTCACAAATAAACGCAAAAATTATCGACCTAAATTTACCACTAACATGAAGCCCAATATGTCACGAAAAAACAAACTCAGAATCGCTAG
Source organism: Oophaga sylvatica (assembly GCA_033576555.1). Lineage (NCBI taxonomy): Eukaryota > Metazoa > Chordata > Amphibia > Anura > Dendrobatidae > Oophaga > Oophaga sylvatica. The sequence goes on from JARQOD010000002.1 coordinate 432,038,966, forward strand.
GATCCGTTGAAGCGTTCCTGAGTTATTACCTCATAAAGGGACACTGGTCACAATTGCAAAATATGGCAAGGTCTTTAAGGTCAAAATAGGCTGGGTCATGAAGGGGTTAAAGTCCCCTGCCATTATTAGATCTCCTCTCCTCACCTCATTGACCTTTTTATTAGTTTGTTGAAAAAGCGGATTTGTCTCCTATTTGGTGCATAGACATTGACAATTGTGCATACCTTAGAATTTAAATTGGCTATGAGGATGTGGAACCTTCCTAGAGGGTCTATCACTTCATTTATCAATTGGAATGGGACACTATTGTTAACTAAGGTGATAATCCCAGCCCTCTTGTTTTCTCGCAGTGACTTGAAGATATGGGGATAGTTGTTATGTTACGGTAGCTGAGGAGTGCAGGTAAAAAAGGAAATACACCAGAGCAGTTGGAATCTATGAGATTGCAGTACCCTGACTAACCACCGCAACTAGAGGCAGCCGTGGAGCGTTCCTACGTTGGTCCTAGACGCCTCGTCACAGCCTGAGAAACTAACTACACCTAAAGATAGAAATAGGAAAGCTCTCTGCCCCGGAGCAGAACCCCAAAGATAATAGAAAGCCCCCAAACATGTAATGGCGGTTAGACAAGAGGAAATACTGACACAGAAAGAAAATAGTATGAGCAAACGCTGGGGCCCAAACTATCTAAATAGAAAAGGATAGGAAGGGTACTTACTGCAATCTCAGAAAACCCTGAAAAAACACCAACTCTACTAATTTCAAAATCACCTGAGATCACACGACCTCTACCACCTAAATTAGTTCTCTGGTGTAACAAAAACAAAACAGCAGCCACTGAAAAAAAACTGGAAAAAGCAAAAGTACAAAACACAGTGGCTGGACTAAACTGAGAGGGCAAAAGCCCCCGGAGGGGACCCTGAAGGCCCCCACAGAAATGCAGGACAAAATGCAAAAATATAGCAAAAACACAAAATAAGAAATTGTCTTATCTGATAGCAGGAGATGCAGACACGACACAGCAGGCTACAAGGGAAACTGGAAAGAAGGATTCAGACCAGAACAATTGATCACCGGCAACCCTGATGGGAAAATGACTCCCTTATATAAGACCAATCAGTAACACCTGATTCCCAGTCCTCACAATCCTCACTAGAACCGCTTGTAACCACCAGAGGGAGCCTCTGCTCAGAACTCATCTCAAACCCATTCACAACAGTACCCCCCCTTGAGGAGGGGTCACCGAACCCTCATTTGAGCAACCAGGTCGGTCAGGATGAGTTCTATGATACACACGAATAAGTCTCCTAGCATGGATGTCCGAAGCAAACACCCAAGAATTGTCTTCCTGACCATAACCTCTCCATTTAACCAAATACTGGAGTCTTCGTCTAGAAAAACGAGAATCCAATATTTTCTCAACCACATACTCCAGATTGCCCTCAACCAAAACAGGGTCAGGAGGCACAGCAGCAGGAACCACTGGCTCAACAAACCTCTTCAACAAGGACTTGTGGAACACGTTATGGATCTTAAATGTCCCTGGAAGAAGCAAACGAAAAGAAACAGGATTAATAATCTCCATGATCTTATAAGGTCCAATGAACCTAGGCTTAAATTTAGGAGATGCTACTCTCATAGGAATATTCTTTGAGGACAACCAGACCAAGTCCCCCACTTTAAACCGAGGACCATCAGTCCTATGCCGGTTAGCAAACCGCTGGGCCTTCTCCTGAGAGAGGGACAACCCCTCCACTACCTGGTCCCAAATCTGCTGCATACGCTCCACAACAGAGTCAACACCTGGACAGACAGAAGCCTCCGTCTGTCCTGAAGAAAATCGAGGGTGAAACCCAGAATTACAGAAAAACGGAGACATCAAAGTGGCAGAGCTAGCCCTATTATTAAGAGCAAACTCAGCCAAAGGCAAAAAAGAGACCCAGTCATCCTGATCAGCAGACACAAAGCATCTTAGATAAGTCTCCAATGTCTGGTTTGTTCTCTCAGTTTGACCATTGGTCTGAGGATGAAATGCCGAGGAGAAAGACAATTGAACACCCAGTTTAGAACAAAAAGTCCTCCAAAATCTGGAAACAAACTGGACTCCTCTGTCAGACACAATGTTCTCAGGAATGCCGTGTAAACGAACCACGTGCTGAAGGAACAACGGCACCAATTCAGAGGAGGAAGGCAACTTAGGTAATGGCACAAGATGTATCATTTTGGAAAACCTATCACAAATTACCCAGATGGTGGTCATTCTCTGAGAAACAGGAAGATCGGAAATGAAATCCATAGAGATAGGGTCCATGGTCTCTTGGGCACAGGCAATGGCATCAACAAACCACTAGAGCGAGAGCAAGGCTTGGAGCGAGAGCAAGTCCCGCAGGACTGCACAAATTCCCTGACATCGCGAGACAAGGTAGGCCACCAAAAGGACCGACTAACCAAGTCTCTGGTACCAAAAATTCCGGGATGCCCAGCCAATGCGGAACAATGAATCTCAGACATCACACTCTTTTTCCATTGGTCCGGGACAAACAATTTTCCAACAGGGCAGCGCTCGGGCCTATCCTCCTGACACCCCTCCAGAGCAAGTCTCAAATTGGGTGAGATGGCGGAAAGAACTACACCCTCCTTCAAAATAACAGAGGGATCAGATAGCTCAGGAGAGTCCGCAAGGAAACTCCTCGAGAGGGCATCCGCCTTAACATTCTTAGTGCCAGGAAGAAAGGAAACCACAAAATTAAAACGTGTGAAAAACAAGGCCCACCTGGCCTGTCTAGGATTGAGTCGCTTGGCAGATTCCAGATAGACCAGATTCTTATGGTCCGTAAGGACCACCACCTGATGTTTGGCTCCCTCCAGCCAATGTCTCCACTCTTCAAAAGCCCACTTCATGGCCAATAACTCCCGATTACCCACGTCATAATTACGTTCAGTAGGAGAAAATTTTCGAGAGAAAAAGGCACAAGGGTTACTTTTAGAGGTCTCTGGATCTTTTTGGGACAAAACGGCACCTGCCCCAATTTCAGAGGCATCAACCTCCACCTGAAATGGCAGAGAAACATCAGGCTGCCGTAGAACAGGAGCAGAAGTGAATCTCTGCTTAAGTTCCTGAAACGCAGAGACTGCCTCAGGAGGCCAATTCACCACATCAGAACCCTTTCTGGTCAAATCAGTTAATGGTTTAACAATAACCGAGAAATTACCAATAAATTTACGATAAAAATTGGCAAAACCCAAAAATCTCTGAAGAGCCTTTAATGAAGTAGGTTGGACCCAATCACAGATGGCCTGAACCTTGACCGGGTCCATTTCAATAACAGATGGGGACAAAATGAATCCCAGAAATGAGATCTTCTGTACGCCAAAAAGACACTTTGATCCCTTCACATACAGAGCATTCTCTCTCAAAATCTGGAATACAGTTCGAACATGTTTCACATGAGAGTCCCAGTCATTAGAAAAAATCAAGATATCATCCAAATAAACAATCAGAAACTTGTCCACAAAATCCCTGAAAATGTCATTCATGAAGGACTGGAAGACGGAAGGAGCATTAGTGAGCCCAAAGGGCATCACAAGGTACTCAAAATGCCCTTCAGGGGTGTTAAATGCCGTCTTCCATTCATCCCCGTGCTTAATGCGAATAAGGTTATACGCCCCCCTGAGGTCAAGCTTGGTAAACCAAGTAGCGTTTTTCACCCTGGAAAACAGGTCAGAAATCAAGGGTAACGGGTATTGATATTTCACAGTAATATTGTTCAAGAGACGATAATCAATACACGGCCTTAATGAACCATCTTTTTTGGCCACAAAGAAAAAACCGGCACCTAAGGGTGAAGAGGATGGTCTGATATGACCCTTCTCCAATGATTCCTTGATATAAGACCGCATAGCGTCATGTTCAGGTACAGACAAGTTAAAAAGGCGACCTTTAGGGAATTTACTACCTGGCACTAATTCAATAGCGCAGTCATAGCTCCTATGGGGAGGTAAGGATGCAGATTTACTTTCGCTAAACACATCAGAAAAATCAAACAAAAAGTCAGGAACATCCTCAGCCTGGGGGAGGCAGAAAAAACAGGAGTGTTCGTATTAACACATTGGCAGCCCCAACTGGTTACAGACACAGATTTCCAATCCAAAACAGGATTATGAGACTGTAACCAAGGGAAACCCAGCACTATAATGTCATGCAGATTATATAGAACCAAAAATTTGCAGCACTCCTGGTGATCAGGTTCAACCCTCATTATCACCTGAGTAGAAAACTGGGGTTTATTCTCAGCCAAAGGGGTAGAATCGATCCCCAGTAAAGGAATAGACTTCTGTAGGGGTATCAAGGGAAACCCACAACGTTTAGCAAAATCATAATCCATCAGGTTAATAGCTGCTCCAGAATCAACGAAAGCCTGAGCAGAAAATGAGGACAGAGAGCATATCAGAGTGACAGTTAATAAAAACTTAGTCTGAACACTACCCAAGACAACTGAGCGTGCAAAATGTCTTCCCCGCTTAGGGCAGACTGAAATAGCATGAGAGGCATCACCACAGTAGAAACATAACCCATTGTGCTTTCGAAACTCATGACGCTGTGCCCCAGACACCACTCCATCACACTGCATGGGCTCAGCAGCTGGCTCACAAGGCAACACCACTCCACGCATACTTCTCCGCTCACGCAAACGTCTGTCAATTTGAATCGCTAATGACATAGAATCATTGAGACCAGAGGGGACAGGGAATCCCACCATAACATCCTTTACATTATCCGACAGACCCTTCCGGAAAAGGGCCGCCAAAGCGTCGTCATTCCACTTGGTCAGGACTGCCCACCTACGGAATCTCTGACAGTATAACTCAGCGTCATCAAGCCCCTGATTTAATGCCAACAAGGCTTTTTCAGCTTGATCAGTGACATTAGGCTCATCGTACAATAACCCCAAAGCCTGAAAAAATGCATCAACATCACTCAAAACAGGATCCCCAGGTATCAGGGAAAAAGCCCAATCCTGAGGATCGCCGCGCAGGAGAGAGATGATAATTTGAACCTGCTGCGCTGCGTTTCCTGAGGACTTAGATTTTAAGGCAAGAAACAATTTACAATTATTTTTGAAATTCTGAAACTTAGCTCGATCCCCTAAAAACAAATCTGGCATGGGGATCCTAGGTTCCACAACAGGCAACCTAGCAAGATATGCAGCAATACTCTGAACCTCAGTGGCAAGCTGATCCACACGGCCAGACAACTGTGCAAACTCCATTGGGAGAAAAGATCCTCCCCAGCACCCAGAGATACAGAGGGAAAAAAAAAAAAAAAATGCAACAAACAGAAAAATATCTCTGACAACTTTTCTTCCTTCAAAATATTTTTTCCCTTCTGTGAGTACCATACAATTTTTATGGCCGGTGATACTGTTATGTTACGGTAGCTGAGGAGTGCAGGTAAAAAAGGAAATACACCAGAGCAGTTGGAATCTATGAGATTGCAGTACCCTGACTAACCACCGCAACTAGAGGCAGCCGTGGAGCGTTCCTACGTTGGTCCTAGACGCCTCGTCACAGCCTGAGAAACTAACTACACCTAAAGATAGAAATAGGAAAGCTCTCTGCCCCGGAGCAGAACCCCAAAGATAATAGAAAGCCCCCAAACATGTAATGGCGGTTAGACAAGAGGAAATACTGACACAGAAAGAAAATAGTATGAGCAAACGCTGGGGCCCAAACTATCTAAATAGAAAAGGATAGGAAGGGTACTTACTGCAATCTCAGAAAACCCTGAAAAAACACCAACTCTACTAATTTCAAAATCACCTGAGATCACACGACCTCTACCACCTAAATTAGTTCTCTGGTGTAACAAAAACAAAACAGCAGCCACTGAAAAAAAACTGGAAAAAGCAAAAGTACAAAACACAGTGGCTGGACTAAACTGAGAGGGCAAAAGCCCCCGGAGGGGACCCTGAAGGCTCCCACAAAAGTGCAGGACAAAATGCAAAAATATAGCAAAAACACAAAATAAGAAATTGTCTTATCTGATAGCAGGAGATGCAGACACGACACAGCAGGCTACAAGGGAAACTGGAAAGAAGGATTCAGACCAGAACAATTGATCACCGGCAACCCTGATGGGAAAATGACTCCCTTATATAAGACCAATCAGTAACACCTGATTCCCAGTCCTCACAATCCTCACTAGAACCGCTTGTAACCACCAGAGGGAGCCTCTGCTCAGAACTCATCTCAAACCCATTCACAACAGATAGTTCTTATTTTTAAATATTGGATGATTATCTCTTGCAAATCTTACTTCCTGCAAACAAGTGATATCAGCCTGGTAATTTTAATTTCCTTCCAGGTGATAAATCGTTTGTATGGGCTATTTAGACCTTTAACATTATATGAGAGAACTTTTAATTTCATATGGACTACTCTTGGCTCTCCTGATCACACAATAGCAACTAAAGATGAGAGTAAAAAAAAGTAAACTTATCACTAAAAATAAAAAATGAACAGAACAAATACAAATTAGTGAATTCCCCTGGAGGATATCACCTGTAGTGATGTCTCTCCTATCTTGGGGGAAAGAAAATGGGCATGACCCGTGACACACCCATCTTTTAATTAGACTGTTCTAACTGTTGAACAAAGTGATAAAACTAAGAGAAAAAATGCCTTTTTGCTGGGTTATGAGTCGCTTCAATGAGTGAAGTCACAGGAGCTGAGCGCTCACACGACTGCCATTTGCAGCGCCCGAAGCCACGCCCCCCTGACTGAGCCAATTTTAACCTTAATGACCATGCCAATTTTTTTAAAATCTGACCAGTGTCATTTTATGGCCGGGGTCACACTTGCACACTTGCAAGTGCAATGCAAGAAACTCACGAGTCTCTCGCATCAATACCCGGCACTGCCACCGGCACTCGGACCGGAGTGTGCCGTTACATGCATTTCTATGCAGCTGAATGCTCCGGTCAAAGTGCCAGCAGCAGTGCCAGGTATAGATGCGAGAGTAGGAGGCTACTGTGCTCTTAGGAACCTTGAGTACTGCAGAAATTCTTTTGTAACCTTGGCCAGATGCATGCCTTGCCACAGCTCTGTCTCTGTGCTCCTTGGCCAGTTCCTTTGACCTCATGAATCCCATTTGGTCTGACATGCACTGTGAGCTGTGAGGTCTTATATAGACAGATGTGTGCCTTTAGGGTGAGTTTCCACGGTCAGGAAACGCTGCGTGTTTGGCGCTGTGCGCTGGCGCAGCGCCAAACACGCAGCATCCAGATGTTACAGCATAGTGGAGGGGATTTCAAGAAATCCCGTCTCCACTATGCGTAACAACACGCAGGCGGCAGACCTGCGTAAACGGACATGTGGCGCGTCTTTTCAGACCGCAGCATGTCCTAGCGTATTGCGGCGACGCTGCGTCGCCGCAACGGAATTTCACACAGGGCTATGCAGCCCTGCGTTCTTTCCGGAGGTGTTCCAGAGGTGTCCTGAACACCTCCGGAAAGAGCGCGCGTCAGAAAGGGGGCGGGGCATAGACTTTTCCGCTCCGTCAAATGCGCTGTGGTTCCGGACCGTGGAACCACAGCCTTACAAATCAAGTCCTATCAGTTTAATTAAACACAGCTGGACTCCAATGAAGGAGTAGAACCATCTCAAGGAGGTCACAAGGAAATGGCAGCATGTGACGTAAATATGAGTGTCTGAGCAAAGTGTCTGAATATTGAATATTTATGACCATGTGATATTTCAGTTTTTCTTTTTAAATAAATTTGGAAAAATGTCTACATTTCTGTTTTTTTTTCAGTTAAGATGGGGTGCAGAGTGTAATCCATCCATTCTATCCTGTCGGCTCCTGCTGTGATATTACACTACGCGGCTATTGAATTGCCGGCTTTAAAATGGGCTTGGAAAGTATTCAGACCCCTTTAAATTTTTTACTCTTTGCTCCATTACAGCCATTTGGTAAATGCAAAAAAGTTCATTTTTTTTCTTATTAATGTACACTCTGCTCCTAGGTTATTAATATCAGCCAGCAGCTGTCTGCATAGCCTTTGCTGGTTATTAATTATGCGGGATCCTACATAATTTTTGGGGGGTCCCCCATTTTCATAGCCAGTAAAAGGCTAAGTATACAGTTGTGAGCTGATATTAATAGCTTGGGAAGCTCCATGGGTATTATTGGCTTTCCCTCTGCTGGTTAAGAAAATTACGCGAGAGCCCACGACATTTTTTTCAGAAAAATAATCTTTTATTAATTAAATACATGTACAGTAAGCTGCACACACTGTACTAATTGTATTTGTCATTAACATCTGTATATCTACCTTTTCTATATGTATGTACTGTATGTAACCCTTCTATTCTATGCTGTTGGCTCCTGCGGTGATTTTACACTATGCAGCGGCTGAATATATACTGTATATATATGTGTGTGTGTATGTGTCACTGACATCTACAGTTTTGCTCAAAACTTTACACACCCCAGCAGAATTTTTGCTTTCTTGGCCTTTTTTCAGAGAATATGAATGATAACACCAAACTTTTTCTACTCTCACGGTTAGTGGTTGGGTGAAGCCATTTATTGTCAAACTACTGTGTTTTCTCTTTTTAAATCAAAATGACAACCCAAAACATCCAAATGACCCTGATCAAAAGTTTACATACCCTGGTGATTTTGGCCTGATAAAATGCACAGAAGTTGACACAAATGGGTTTGAATGGCTACTAAAGGAAGCATACTTACCTGTGACCTGTTTGCTTGTAATCAGTGTGTGTGTGCATAAAAGCTGAGTGAGTTTCTGGGATCCAGACAGACTCTTGCATCTTTCTTCCAGCCACTGACATTTCTGGATTGTGAGTCATGGGGAAAGCAAATGAATTGCCAACGGAACTACGGGAAAAGGTAGTTGTACTGTGTAAAACAGGAAAGGGATACAAAAAGATATCCAAGGAATTGATAATGTCAGTTAGCAGCGTTCAAACTGAGATTAACAAATGAAAAACCAGTAGCTCTGTAAAAATAAACCTGTGGCGCCCCTGAGGGTTCAGTCGCCACAGAGGTATTGCACCTCAGCCAGAGGTGTGATACTCCACTCTCAGGTAAGGAGGGAGCACCACCCAGGACTCTAACACCTGCACCCAACACAGACTATAGCAGCCGGGCACCCTGGACGTACCCTAAGGGAGGATGGTCTCACCCCAGACTGGGTAGGATTGAGTGCATGGGTGGGTGGAGTTAGTAAGAAGGATGGGAAATGAAGCTTTAGGAAGCAAGACACAGAGTCTAGTCAGACAGTCTGGGAGGGGACCTGGAGCTGATAGGAGCTCAGCCCCAGACAGAGAACGTGAGAGACATAAGCATCGAAGGAAGCTTCTGGAAGGATAGAAGGGGTCTTAGGGGCACGGATAGTGAGTGATCCATCCGTGGGGCCCGATCCAATTGTGGAGGGACCAGGTCGCAGAAGGGACTCGGCCCCTTAGCCTAGTGCAGAACTTTAAGACTCAGCTAGCAAGCCGCCAGCTGTGGCAACTTTAGGGGTCACAGCCAACAACCACATTAATCTTCTCCGGACAGGCAGCTACATAGAATCAAGGAAACGCCTGGGTCACGTTATCCGACAGGATACGCAGCAGCCGATCTGGGACACTGTGAGGTGCTGGAAAGAAAGCAGGGGTGGGAAGCAGCACAGTGAGATGGCCAGAGAAAGGAACATATTGAAAGGAGTCCTGGAAAGGTGCATCCCAATCTGCCTGGGAGCTTGCTGAGCCCCTCACCTGGAGGACACTGTACCAAGCGGGTATCTGTGCGCACCAGAACTGTGAGTAAAGTCTTGGAAACTGCATCTGACTGTGTCCTTTCAAGTTCTTCCTGTGGCACACACTCCACTCTGCTACATCTCCCAGCACTATTACTCTCTACAACATCTCTTTGCCCTGAGACAACAAGCTTCACCTGTGGGAAGCTATTCCAACTCTGCTGCATCACCATCAGTCTCAGAGGATCTGCACTGCAGCGCTGGTCACCTCTGACCAAAAACCACAGGTGGCATCACGAACACTTTACTACAAACTCTATCATCCCCTGTAAATATTCCCCTTTTATTGGACGCCCAGGGCCGTGGGCTGCCATGACACATCCCTTTAAGACAGCGGCCCGGTACCGAGTACCCCACTGCCCTGGCGAGCGATCCAAAACCATGGTCTGGTAGACCAACAAAAATTTTGTCCAGAACTGCCAGGAAAATTGTTCAGGATGCAAAGAAAAACCTACAAATAACATCAGCTGAAATACTGGATTCTCTGAAAACTAGCGGTATGGCTGTTTCAAGATGCACAATAAGGAGGCACTTGAAGACAAATGGGCTGCATGGTCGAGTCACCAGAAGAAAGCCATTACTGCGCAAATGCCACAAAGTATCTCTCCTACAATGCACAAAACAGCATGGAGACAAGCCTCAAAACTTCTGGAACAATATAATTTAGAGTGATGAGACCAAAATTTAACTTTTTGACCACAACCATAAACGTTACATTTGGAGAGAGGTCAACAAGGCCTATGATGAAAGGAACGCCATTCCTACTGTAAAGCACGGAGGTGGATCGCTGATGGTTTGGGGATATGTAAGCTGCAAAGGCACAGGAAACTAAGTCAAAGTTGAAGGAAAGATGAATGCAGCACGTTATCAGAAAATAAAGAACCTCATCCACAACTACCACTAAAGACTTCAAGCTGTCATTGATGTTAGAGGGGGAAATATACTGTATTAAGAAATGGGGTATGTAAACTTTTGATCAGAGTGATTTGGATGTTTTGGGTTGTCATTATGATTTATTGAGAGAAAACACAGTAGTTTGACAATAAATGGCTTCACCCAACCACTAACCATGAGTGGAGAAAAAGTTTTGGTATTATCTTTCATATTCTCTGAAAAAAGGCGAAGAAAGCAAAAATTCTGCCAGGGTATGTAAACTTTTGAGCACAATTTTATGTATCTATGTATGCTATGTGTATATATCTAGTCTATCTATTCTATTCTAACTGTAGCAATATGTTATATGCTGAGCCGCCTCTAGGGGTCTCACTACCTGGATGTATTCAGAGGATAGAGAGGAGGGACTCGTTGGTAAGAGCATGAGACAGGAAGCATTCATGTAATGTGGCTGAGAGAACCTGCACACAATAAAAGTAACCCGTTACCACAATCGTGTCAGAGGCATAAACAAGAAACAGAACATGGTGGCAGCAGGGCTGAACCTATAAAGAACAAGTGGACAGACAATCCAGGCAGCTTGTGGTACAAAGCTCAACTGTAAGTACAGTGCCCACAGTACAGCATTATGGAGACCGCATTAAAACCTCCTCAGAGACTAGACATCATGTCCTCAAATCTATCGCAGACCTGGAGACATTGGAAGGAGGAGTTTACTCTGTATGTGGATCTTACAGTAGACACCAATGATCAGAAGCGTAAGGTGAAGCTCTTCTACTATCTGATTGGAGAAAAAGGCAGAGAGCTTGCTCAGACCCTGATCCAGGACAGTACGGACAGTCTGGCAGACATTGTACAGGCATTTGATAAGCACTGTGACCCCAAGAAGAATGAGACAGTGGAAAGATTTAAGTTTTTCACCAGAAATCAGGAGATGGGAGAGAATATAGACGCATATGTGACTGAGCTGAAAAGACTGGCAGCAACATGCAGCTTTGGAGAGATCAGAGATTCTCTTATCAGAGATAGAATAGTGTGCGGCATCAGAGAGCCACAGCTAAGAGAGAGACTGCTGAGAGAGGGGGAGTTAACCCTAGAGAAATGCATGCAAATAAGCAGAGCTGCAGAGCTAACAAGAGACAGCCTGAAGATGATGGCAGACACCACTGAGGAGCCAGTACATGCAGTAACCATGAGAGGAAAAGCAGAGCACCAAGCGAGAACAGTCCAATGCAGATACTGTGGCAGAAGACATGAGAGAGACAAAGAGAAGTGTCCAGCATATGGACAAAGCTGCAGGACCTGTGGTAAGATGAATCATTTCGCAGCTCTCTGCAGACTTAAGCCCTTTAAAAAGCACAGAGAAATTCACAGTGTGACACAGGACAATGACAGTGCAGAAGATATTACATGGATACAGCTACAGTCTGCAACAGAGAATGTCAATACAGTCAGACAGCCAGAACCTAAAGATACAAGACAACTGTTTGCAACTCTTTTATTAAATGACAAACCTATTAGATTTCAGTTGGACTGTGGAGCAAGTTGCAATGTCATACCGGAGGATCTACTAAATGAACAGGTGTTCATTGAACCTACTGATAAGGTACTTATGATGTACAACAAAACGATACTGAAACCTCTTGGGACATGCAAACTGAAGGTTAGTAACCCATGCAACAGAAAGAGTTATAGAGCCCAATTTACAGTGCTGCAGGGTAGTGAGCACATACCGTTACTAGGTATAAAAGCAGTTCAGGCAATGGACTTAATAAAGGTACAATTCCATAACATTATGTCTGTGGAAGTCAAACAGAGTATGAAGGATATCCCAAAAGCAGACAGCAATCTAGATTTACAGATTATAAAAACACAGTATGCGGATGTATTTGAGGGTGATGGATGTTTTGATGGAAAACACAAACTGGAAATTGATAACACAGTACAACCTACCAGATTACCGACAAGAAAAGTGCCTGTAGCGCTACTTCAGCCATTGAAAGAAGAACTACAGGATTTAGAAAAGCGAGGCATGATAGAAGTCGTCCATCAGAGCACAGACTGGATAAGTAGTTTGGTCATAGTGCAGAAACCATCAGGAAAACTAAGAATTTGTATCGATCCCAAACCACTCAACAAAGCTCTCAAAAGGAATCACTATCCAATGCCTACAATAGAGGATGTGCTACCAGATTTATCAAAGGCAAAAATATTTTCAGTTTGTGACGTAAAAAATGGATTTTGGCATGTGGAACTGGATGAAGAATCCAGTTTATTGACAACGTTTTCTTCTCCATTTGGTCGCCGTAAATGGCTGAGAATGCCCATGGGACTGACACCAGCTCCAGAAATATTTCAGCAGAAGTTGATGCAAGCTTTGGAAGGACTCCCAGGGGTAAAGATGATAGCAGATGATATATTAATAGTGGGAGAAGGTGACGATATGCAATCTGCAATAAAGAATCACGATACAAGGATGCTACGATTTTTAGATAGGTGTAGAGAAAAAAGGATAAAGTTGAACTTGGAAAAGTTGAAACTGAAAATGACGGAAGTGCCATATATAGGACATCTGCTAACCTCAAATGGAGTGAAAGTGGATCCAGAAAAGGTGAAGGCGATACAAGAGATGCCTACCCCAACAGATGTGTGTGGAGTACAACGATTTTTGGGCATGGTGAATTATCTGTCCAAGTTTTGCAAGAATCTATCAGACATGTGTGAGCCAATGAGACAGCTAACTCACAAAGATGTGTTGTGGGAATGGACAGAAGCACAGGAGACGGCTTTCCAATCAGTAAAGACAGCCATTGCAGACACAGCAACCTTAAAATATTTTGATCCACAGTTAGAGGTGGTAGTCCAATGTGATGCGTCAGAAAAAGGCCTAGGTGCCATATTAATGCAAGAGCGGCAACCAATCACATTTGCAAGTAAAGCGCTAACACCGACAGAGCAGGGATATGCCCAAATCGAAAAGGAGTTACTAGCTGTGGTGTTTGGAATGGAAAGGTTTCATCAGTACACATACGGTCGACAGGTAACAGTACAGTCAGATCACAAACCGTTGGAGAGCATTACAAAAAAACCACTACTAAATGCACCAAAGAGACTGCAGCGCATGCTTCTGCGACTTCAAAAATATGATTATGAAATTGGATATTGTCTAGGAAAAGACTTGTTGATTGCAGATACTCTAAGCAGAGCGTACTTACCCAACTCAGAGGATAAAGGACAAGAAATGGACAACATCAATATGTGTGATTATCTTGCAGTATCTAAAGATAAACTGAAACAAATACAGACCTTCACAGAAAAAGATAAAACACTACAGATATTAAAAACTGTGATCCTGCAGGGCTGGCCAAAATATAAGCAGCATGCTCCAAAGGAAGTTGCTCCATTCTTCCATATACGAGATGAACTGTCAGTACACCAAGGAATCATCATAAAGGGAGAAAGGGCAGTGATACCGGAGACTCTGAGAAGAGACATACTACAGAAATTACACTCGTCCCACTTGGGCATTGAAGGATGTTTGCGGCGAGCAAGAGAATCAGTTTATTGGCCGGGTATGAATGATCATATAAAAAGTTACATAGCACAATGTGAGATATGTGCGTCCGGCGGGGATAAACAACCGAAAGAGCCATTGCAACCGCATGCCGTTCCAAATAGACCATGGTCAAAAATAGGAATAGATTTGTTCACATTGGAGGAAAGAGAATACCTGGTAACTGTGGACTATTTTTCTAATTTTTGGGAAGTGGACTATTTGAAGGATACAAGAGCAAGAACAGTTATTAAAAAACTCAAGGCTCATTTTGCCAGATATGGGATTCCAGAGATTGTTTTTACTGATAATGCCGCTCAATTTAGGTCAGAAGAGTTCAAGGAGTTCAGCAAGTTATGGGAATTTGAACACAATACATCATCTCCTGGATATCCTCAAAGCAATGGCAAAGCGGAATCAGCGGTGAAAACAGCAAAGAAGTTGATTAAGAGAGCGAAACAGGCAGGGACAGATGTATATCTATCTATACTGGACCACAGAAACACACCTTCCCAAGGTCTAGACAGCAACCCAGCACAGAGGCTTCTGAGTAAACGGACAAGGACACTCATACCAACAGCTAGTCGTCTTCTGAAGCCAAATCTGGTGAGGGGAATGAGGTCAAAACTAAAGAAAAATCAGGATAGACAAGCATTCTATTATAATCAGTCGGCAAAAGATCTACCAGAACTGAGACAAAATGACAACATCAGGATGCAGCCGAGCAAATATGACAAACAATGGAGAAAAGCAAAGGTGCTCCAGAAACTAGGACCCAGATCCTACGAGATTGTGACAGAGGAGGGAAGAAAACTAAGGAGAAATCGGAGACATCTGAGGAAAACGCAAGAAGGATCTGATACATGGTCATATGAACAGTATCCTCATATCCAAGATGAGGAAACAGCAAGTCTAAGCAGAGAGGCTACAGGGATGGCCCAGGTTCAGTGTGGAGATTCCGGTCGGAGACAGGCAATACCAGATGCGGTAACGCCCGAATCGAGAGAACCACCGAATAGTGGCAGTAACGCATCGTATGTTACTAGATCGGGCAGAATGATCACAAAGCCAGCACACCTCAAGGACTATATATACAAC
This sequence comes from Oophaga sylvatica, assembly GCA_033576555.1. Classification (NCBI taxonomy): domain Eukaryota; kingdom Metazoa; phylum Chordata; class Amphibia; order Anura; family Dendrobatidae; genus Oophaga; species Oophaga sylvatica. Next base: position 432,054,335 of record JARQOD010000002.1, read on the forward strand.
CAAGTATTTTAAAGTATCTTAATAGCATGATGCTTGCCAGTTATGCTTATGTCACCAATATCTTGAATATTGAAATGTTCACATGTATGTTAGTTATATTAGCTTAGTTATTTTTTCAGTTAAAAGACAAAGGATGTAGCAATATGTTATATGCTGAGCCGCCTCTAGGGGTCTCACTACCTGGATGTATTCAGAGGATAGAGAGGAGGGACTCGTTGGTAAGAGCATGAGACAGGAAGCATTCATGTAATGTGGCTGAGAGAACCTGCACACAATAAAAGTAACCCGTTACCACAATCGTGTCAGAGGCATAAACAAGAAACAGAACACTAACCTGTCACTCTGTGATTTTACTGTACTGTATGCGGCAGATGAATTGCCAGCTTTTCAAAGGACACTGGTGTGTAAAAATCGGACAGCACACGCATGGTCCGAGTGCTGTGCGATTTTTTTTATCGCACCCATACGCTTGCAGTGGCGAGTTTCCGTCGAGTCTCTGTGACAATCGCAGCATGCTGCGATTTTACACACGAGCCGAATATGGCTGAGAAAATAAACGCTGATGTGAGCTACCCCATAGATTAACACTGGGCCGAGTGCTATGTGATGTTTTCTCGCAGAGCACTCATCCGTATTGTACAGTAGTGTGACTCTGGCCTATAGCTGGATCTCACAGACCACAGTACCTTGAGGTCTTCACATGATATCAGGGTATCATGGTAACCATCGGCACCAACGATTCTCATTGCAGGGGTCCAATAATTAGAGAAGGGGGTCTGGTAACCCACTTGTAACCAATTAAATACCACTGTCACTTATTGACAGTGATATTTAAACGATTAATCCACTTCAAAAGTGGCCTGTGCCAATACTGCAGGGTGTCAATTGTCATGTACAGCTGACAACTGCTGGAATTGCATCCTCCAGATGGCACTAACCCCTTTTTCCCATTCACCGTTTTAAATTGGTTATGAGGGAATAAGGCCCCTTAATGACCACCATTTTAATGGGTATCGGTGGTTGTTAAGGGGTTAAGTAAGAGGAGATAGCTAAACATCCGGGTTCCTGATGCAGCTATTCAGTAAGTGCTATAGCTATTTGGATAAGGAGTTATCCGAAGCTATTCGCTCATCCCTAATCAGTAATGAATAGAAAACTTGAATGTAATTACCGATACTAAGCATACTGATAATGTTACTTATACATAGGGTGCAGTTAGACTGCCATATAAATCGGACCAGGAATAAAACGCAGCACATGGACTGTTGCAGCTTTTTAACAAAAACATACGGCTTATGGTCCCAGATCCATGGGCATTTTTATTTAGTGCTAACTTTTATGATCTTTACCAAGGGGGCATAGCTCACAGTATTATTTTAGGGCATATCTTTAGGCTGCTCTGTATTATTATCTTGCGAGCACTGGTCCCTTGTAAAGACCATAACACTTAGCACTAAATAAAAAAGCCCATACATCTGGAACTGTACAGTGTATACTTTTTTTTTAGAATCCACCCTCCGGTTCCAGAGATATGGGTCTTTTTATTCAGTGTTAATTTTTATGGTCTTTATCAAGTGGACATTGCTTTTAGCATTTTTGAGGGCAAGTCTTAAGTTGTTCCTCATAATTACCTTGTGAAATGTCGTTTGTAAAGGACATTTAATTTACCTCTAACTAACAAAGCCCATATCTTCTCTTAAGGGCCCGTCTCACATAGCGATATCGCTAGCGAAATCGGTGCTGAGTCACTAGTTTTGTGACGCAGCACCGAGCTCACCAGCGATATCGCTGTGTGTGACATTCAGCGACGATCAGCCCCCCTGCCGGGTATCGCTGATCGTCGCTGAAATGTCTGGACATTTTTTTGATCGCTGGTCTCCCGCTGACAGGCACGCATCTCTGCGTGTGACAGGCGGGAGACCAGCGATCCGCTGGTAACCAAGGTACACAGCGGGTTTCCAGGCGCGGGGCTGTGCCTAGAAACCCGCTGTGTACCTTGGATACCAGCGCCCTGAAGCAGGGAGCTGGTAACCAAGGTACACAGTGGGTTTCCAGGCACCGCGCAGCGCCTGGAAACCCGATGTGTACCTTGGTTACCAGCTCCCTGCATCAGGGCGCTGGTATCCAACGTACACTGCAGGTAACTAAGCGATGTTACCCGCAGTGTCCTTGTGCTGATCGCTGCCTGAGCTGCCTGTTTGGCAGCTCAGCAGCGATAATATAGCGATACACCAGCGATCCTGATCGTTGTCGGGATCGCTGGTGTATCGCTATGTGAGACCCAGGCTTTACTGTATGGTGGAGTTAAAAAAAAACAAACAAGGTATCAGCATATTCAGAGGAGCAGAGGAAATAACATAAAAACTTGGCCTCTTTTCACCTGGTGACACGTCCTCTTTAAACTACAAATTGTTTTGATAACTAGTTGGCATCATACAGGGTATTCAAATATAAATATATTCATGTATACAACAGTATCACAGACAACTTTTCATTTCTTGACATAGCCATGTAATGAAATAAATAGTTCAGTGAAGCAGCAAGAAGCTTAAGCTAAAACTGACAGAAAAGTTCCTAAGGAAAAAATAATAGATCATCAATGTATGTATCAGTTTCTGAGTCTGTAGCTTCTGATGGTAAAAATAGTGCTGCTGGGTCACCATTCGTACCACTAAAGTGCCATATAGTGCCACTGGTGTCCACCATGTGCAGAATCTAGCATGGGAGTTGAAACAGGGATTTTTGTGTACTCAGCGTAAAATCCTTTTCTCCGAGACGCTCATTGGGAGACACAGACCATGGGTGTTATGCTGCTGCCACTAAGAGGACACTAAGCTAATACACAAAGAAAATTGGCTCCTCCTCCGCAGTATACACCCTCTGCTGGCTCTAGCCTGAACCAGTTCGGTGCAAAGCAGTAGGAGAAGATTAACATCATACCAAGTTACGATCATTCACATATTAGTGATCACCACATCGACTGAAAGAGACAAGCAGAAGTCGTTAGACTAAAAAGGGTGGGTGCTGTGTCTCCCAATGAGCGTCTCACAGAAAAGGATTTTACGGTGAGTACACAAAAATCCCTGTTTCTCCTTCACCTCATTGGGAGACACAGACCATGGGACGTCCTAAAGCAGTCCATGGGTGGGAAACAGCACGACAGCTGAAACCTTAATATACGCAGCGAATAATCTGGTCTACAGATGCGCTGCTGTCGATTGCAGAATTTATCTGCCAAGGGTAGCCTCTGAAAAGGCTTAAGTGTAATGGTTAAACTAACGTGAGAAGACTGGACCAAGTTGCAGTCCTGCAACCTTGCTGTATTGACGTCCGGGCCGAATGACCGAGACACCTCTACTGATGTAGTGGAGTTTACTCTGAGGTTCGCAGGATAGGAGACCTCCGACTCGGAAAGCTTCTTAAATTGGAGAGTAGATATATCTGGCTACTGCAGGTTTTTTTTTTTTTTTTTAAAAAAGCAGGTAGGTCTTTTCTGTGTGGCTCTGGAAACATAGAGAGAAAATCCTATTTGAAGAAAAGCGCTGTTCTGGAAGTGTTTGTTACAGCCCCAAGAAAGGGAGCTTTCCAAGAAGGAAGAGTGATAAATACATCTTACAGGAGTTTGAAGAAGACCACTTGTAAAGCACCTGAGATCAGATGAAAACAGGATGGATAGCATTGAGAGAAGACAGTGCCAGGCTTGAATGGAAACCTCTTGGAGGAACTCCAATATAGACGAAATGGCAAACACAAGTGGGAAACAAACGTGGCTGTTAAAACCACCAAGGGAACAAAGCTTTCTCAAATATGATGGTAAATACGCTTGAGAGTAAATTTCTGGACATTGACGATAACGGTGAACGCTACGTTGTGGCGGTCAATGCCCAGTCGTTAAGCCCAGCCCTCTCGAGTCTGGCGCTCTTGAAAAAGAAGATCTGGACGGTTTGGTAACCACAGAGGTAGGGTCTAGATGCACTAGAACCGCGTACCACGCTCGTCGTATTCAGACTGGTGCGACGAAAAAAACAGTGGGATTCCCTCCGCCTTGAACTTCTGGAAGACACTTGGAATTAGCAGAAGAGGCAAAGAAAAAGTATTGGTAGCGAAAACTGATGCCACGGAAGCACAGGTCATCTGACCAGAGGATAATTGGGTCACAGAATGGATCTAAAAATGCCAGGACTTTGGCTTTTAGCGTAGAGGCCATTGAGGTCTATATGCAGCGTTACCCCAGCCTTGCCAACCGTGCTAAAATGCTTCAGGGAAATGAACAAGTGTCCTGGGATCAGGTCCTGGCGGCTGAGAAAAACGTGCGCCCAATTTCCTACCCCTAAAACGTGAGCTGACAACAAAAAGGTAAATGGTTTGTATCGGCCTTTTGCAGAATGCGAGCTACATCAAGCATAGCTCCTGTGCTTCATGAGCCCTCCTGACCACAGATGTATGCTACAGCCGTGGCGTGGACTGATTGGATCTGGGGGGAATGACCATCGGAAAGCAGGCAGAAATTGGAATGACTAGTCTGATTGCCCGGATCTCAAGAAATTGATCAGGAGACCTGATTCCCAAAGGGCAAGTGTCCTGGACCGTGTGGAGGCGGAGAGCACTCTCCAACCTAGGAGACTGGCGTCAGTGGTCAACACCAGCGCGGGAGCAAGAAGAAAGTACTTTATCTGAATCAATAAGGACAACAACGTCCACTACCTCAGAGACCGGCTGATCCGGAGGGACTGGCGAAAAATAGCAGTCCAGACAGGATGGATATCCATCCCACGCTGGGTAGCAATGTCTGCTACAGATGACGGAGATGTAGTCGAGAGAATGGTACTGATGGATTGTCGGCACCATTTTTTTTTTTTTATAGACCTGCGTTCCAGACTGCAGGAAAAGGGGACGGCCGAGAGGAAACTTCTGAGCTTCTTGGATCAGTGAAAATCTTTCCTGAAGGGGGAATTATAAACACTTGGGGAAGTGTCCAGGCCTGAAACGAGGATCCTCTGAGATGGGATGAAAAGGAATTGCGCACGTTCTCTAACCGACCTAGACGAGTGAGAGTGTCCACGGTGATGCTGACCCTGTCTGCACAGGCTTGAACGTGCGATCTCTTGAAAAGGAGGTCATCAGGTAGAGTGGAATTACTATGCCCCGAGAGCCCGGGTAGAAATAACAACTGCCATGACCTTGGAGAACAGCCTATGAGCAGAGGCGAGACCAAAGGTTAAAGTTGTGAACTGAAAATGGTTGTCTGCGATGGTGAAGCGGGAGAAATCCTTGTCGGGCTGGGAAGGATTGTAATGAGAGGTGATAACATAGAAAAATTCCATTTGAAATGACGCACCCTGACAAACTTGTTCGTCAGTTTTACTTCTAGGATGGGACGCACGGTTCCGTCCTTCATTGGAACGATGAACAGGTTTGGGTAAGACGTTTGAACGTGTCTGTTTTGGGGAGATTGGTTCTGTCAGATCGAACCCCGTACCTTGTCTACTGGCCAGCAGCTTACCATCTGAGCTATTCTGCTGGCTGCAAAGTTCCTGCTGAACCCAGATACCATTGACTGTTCTTCCTGATTGGCTACACCTAGTGCTCTCTTGATGGGCCTCTGATTGCCAATACACACCCTATATATACCTGGCCCTGTGGTGTGTCATTGCGAGATTATTGAGCTCCAAGCCTTTAGTCAAGCGTTTCCTGCTGATCCATTGCTACAAACACTGCTCTCCTGTGAACCGACCTCGGCCTGCCTTCTGACTACCTCTCCGCCTGATCCATTGCTACAAACACTGCTCTCCGTGAACCCACCTCGCCTGCCTTCTGACTACGCTTTCCCCCCAGATCCTTGCTACAAACACTGCTTTCCTGTGTACCGACCTCCGGCTGCCACCTGACTACGTAATCTGCCTGCTCCTCTTTACCTAACTGCCTTTCCTGTGTTTCCGACCTCCGGCGCCCATGACTAGCACTGCCTCTGCTTCCCCTAGTGTTTGCGTAACATCGGCTCCAACCCAGACGGGGTCTTGCAGAATAATCCGCGCCAAAATGGAGTCCGCTGTGAAACCCTGAGGGGCAAGTTACGGAGTTCAAAGTTTTTTACTGACTTCAAGGGAAAAAATGCCAAGGTTTCAAATTTTCACGGCGAAAAAGGGAAATAATTGAGCTACAAAAACAACTTCTGGACGTGCGCAATTCAGGGGTCCGAATCCACGCCCCGTCTGCCGCTGCCTGCAAATTTCGTGGGGATCGCAACAGTACCGAGGATTCCTCAATCAATGCCGCATATACTTCCAATGCAACCTGCTCCCTTTACCACGAGAGGAAGAAAGTTTTTTTTTCTGATAAACTCCTGACGGATGAAGCTTTTTGCTTGGCTTTACCTTATGTAAAAAGGACTATCCCTCCTAAGACCTGGAAGCTTCATCCAGCTATGAATCAAGTTTTTGTACCCAAACCCGGCACAGCAGAAACCCAAAATTTCATAATTTGCGCCAAGGACGTCGCTCTGTTGCGAATATACATCGGATTCCTCGCTGGGTGGCTGACCCACCTGGAATCCAGTGGCCCAGAAATCAATTTCGACGAGGGTTACAAACCAGTGAAAGAGAGCTTGCCAGGGTTGAACCCCGACCAGTTGGAGGGACTTTAAAAACTAGTATCCGATTGACCAGAGATTACTGAAAGGGGAAAGGAGAGATGGAGCACTTGGGAATAGCCCTGGCTTCTCATTTTTCCCGATCGGACCCCCCAAGAAAAGACCAAGGCGTGTCTGAACCGATGCAGACGACGTCATCGACAGACCCTCTCTGCACAAAAGGGAGGCGACGTGCAGAACTCTCTGCCTCTATGGGGGGGACCCGGCCCCATGCCATCAACTGTCCTAAAAAAAGGTTAGCCTTTCCCAACCAACGGGGTCCCCCAGAAAAAGGGGCCTTTTTCTCACAGCGGTTTTCATTTGCAGACTATTCATCAGTAAGCCAAATGACAAAATACATTCTAATCTCTCATTTTAAAAATCCCCATTCAGGTTGAAGGGCACCCAAAAAATACAATGCCCCCTGTTGGTTCGGGAGCGGGGGGAAATTTTATGGATTTTAAATTTACAGTAAAAAAATTTTTCCAGTAGGAACCAAATCCACCCAATTGAAAGGGAAACTGGGGGGGTCCCCTTGTCTTCTGGAGTCACGCATGAGACAATCCTGAATTTGTACGAACCGGACATCAGAAGCTGTTTTTTTCCCACCTTATTTCATCCCGAAATTTCCGGTTTATTTTTGGGACCCCCGGGTTTTTTGTCCATAACCCTTTATAACTGGGCATAAAGGGGCCCCACCTTTCCATTGACTACTGAAGAATAATTGTCAAAAGGGAACCCCCCGTTCCAAAAAACAAGAAAAACCGAGTTTTTTTCCGAAAGGAAGAAAAACACCACCCAATATCGCATTTTGATGTCCATTTTAAAAAGAAAGCAGATAAATTTACCCCCGCCCTACGACCCCCCTTGAATTGCTGCCGGGAGCAACCTTTTCCCCTTTGGGGCATTTACAATTTTCCCCAAACCGAATTAAAGGTTTTTAAAAAAATTTCCTTTTTAAAATTTAGAAAAAAGGTTTTAAATTGCCTTTCCACACCCCCCGGGGGCCCCCTTTCTTTGTTGAAAAAAGACCCCAATCTGCCCCCTTTTGGTACAAAAAAGGGGGTAATAAATCACTGCAAGATGCTACCAAGCTCCCCCTTATTCCAAAATTTGAGGACCCCTTCTGCAAAATCTTTCAAAAGGGTCTTAAGGGGTTAAAAACCCCTACGGTTCCCAGGGAGAGTGGAAGACACCTAGAAGAATATGGAAAATTTTTAATCTCGGTTTACCTTTTGGCTTAGCAATGCCCCACCCCCCCTTTTAACCCTTTTTTTTAAAAGTATTTGAAAATTTTTGGACCAATTGTTTGGGGTTATCTCGAGAATTTTATATTTTCAAACCCTTGGGGGGCATCGGGACTCCGTTTGTTTTTTGGGGAAGGCCCCCAGGAAAACCCCCTTTACATTAAATTTTTAAAAAGGATTTTGAACAAACCCGTAAATTTTTGGGGGAAAAACATCTCCCCAAAAAGGGTTTAGCATGGATCCCCGGGAAAACAATGCTTTTATGGGGGCCTGTTCCAAAAATTTTAAAAAAACTCCAGGTTTCAAGGTTTTCAAATTTTTACCGAAAATTTTAAAGAACTTTTCAGGAAATTTTACCAAAATTTTTAACTAACAAAAAAGCCCCAAACATTTTCTGGGCTCGGAGGCCCCGGGGTTTTTACAAATTGAAAAAATCTTTTTTCTCTGCCCATTTTTAGTACACCCAAAAAGATTGTCTGCAAGACAAGCAGAGGGGCCCCTTTTTTTTCTAAAAATTTAATTTTTTTTTCTTCCCGGGCCCCGGTTTTTAAAAATGGCAAGGCAAAACCCCCGTCCAGGATTGTTCGGAAACCTCAGGAGAGGGCTAGTAATGAGAATTTTTCTGGGCCCCCAAAAAAATTTTTTGGGAATATTGCACTCTAAGGACAGTAATGGGAATTAAAGAGGTATAAAAGGGGCTTTTTCCCTTTTAAACCCCCTCAAAAACGCGATTTTTCTTTTAAAAGGGGTTTTGAGAGAAAAAAAAATTTTAAAAGTACCTAAATTTCTTTTCGCCTTAAAATCCCAAAAAATGCCCCTGATTTAAACTGCAGGCACCTGGAGTTGAAAAACACAAGATTCTACTTTTTTTCTTTTGGGGCCAATTGTAGGAAGGGGAAAAAAAATTTTTTCAACCGTTTAAAATGCGCAAAAAACAAGCCCCCACACCCTTTTCCTCTAGGACTCTTGAACCACTCCCATTTTCCACCCCGGCTTGGGATTTATTTCCATGGTTTTTTTTTTTGGGAAATCCCCCTTCCAAAAAGTTTGGGACCCCATCCTTTCATAGGGCCCCACTCACAAAAATGGCCCCCCTTTATTCCAACTAAAGGGAAAACCCACTGCGAAAAAAATTTTCAGAACTTTTAATAAAAGGGAGGTATTCATTATTTGGAATTCCTACAGGGGTGTCTGACAGAGGCGTTATTTACGTAAATTTTTTTGGGAAAGTTTCTGTACGGGCCTTGGGAGTCAGGGTGAACTTTCAACCCCCTTTTCCATCCTCATCCAAGGGTCAAGGGAAGAAAACCATTTTTTGGGAGAAAATCCCCCCGTTTTTTTTTCCCTATCTTCAGGATGATGGTGGATATTTCCCAACGAATTTCCCCCTAAAAAAAACTCAAACATAGCGCCCCATAAAAAACCCCATTTTTTGTAATTAGGAGTACTTTCCAGTATTTACCCCTAATTCCCCGGGAAAACCCCCCTTTCCCGCTGTAAATGACAGGCTTGCAAAATTACAGGAAAACCCAAAGGAATTTCAAGATATTACCAAGCCCAAATTTTTAAAAGGGGAAACGAGATAAACCGGGGGAGTCCCCCCGCTTTTTGGGGTTTGGGGACAAAGTTTGGCTGCCACAAAAACCCTTTAAGACACATTCCCCTCCCCAAATTGGGTCAGAAATTCTTTGGCCCCCTTTTTTCAAATTTTTCCCAAAAATTTAAACCCCGGTTGCTTTTCTTTTTAAAATTTCCCCAAACAACAAAAGTTTTTCATCAGTTTTCACATACCTTTTCCAAAACCCCCCTTTTTAAAAACCCTTTCCAGGAAAATTTTTAAACCCCCTCCCCCCCAAAAGGATCCTTGGGGGGAAAAAAAATACATTGGGGAAATAAGATTTTGGACCCCCAAAAAAATTAAAGGGGGAAAAATGCAGTATCTGGTGCAGGGAAAGGGTTTTTTGGCCCCGAGGAAATTTTAGGGAAACCAAAGGGGGGAAACGTCCACCCCCAGCCCCAACAAGACCCCTTTTTCAGAGGTCCCCCGGGTAACCCCGCCCCTTTGAGATTTTCCAAAGGGGTTTTTCCCCGGAAAAGGAGGGGGGGCTGTCGGAGTCAAAACCCGGGTACCTTGCTACGGCCCCGCAGCCACCCCTAGCTATTCTCCTGCAAATTTCCCTTTTGGAAAACCCCGATCCCCTTTGGACGTTTTTCCCCGTTGGGGTACCCCCAGTCTCTCTTGTTTGGGGGCCCCTGATTCCCCAAATTTAAAACCCTATAAAACCGGCCCCTGTGGGTGGTGTCTTGCGAATTTTTTACTCCAACCCTTTTTTAGTCAGCGTTCCTGCTGACCATTGCACAAACACGCTCTCCTGTAAAACCCACCTGGCCCCCCCCTTCGACTACGCTCTCCGCCGATCCAATTTCTAAAAACACTTCCTGTGAACCGACCTCGGGCCCGCCTTTGACTACCCCTTTCCCCCTGATCCAAATTTCTACAAACACTGTTTTCCCGGTACCGACCTCCGGGCCCCCCACTACCCACTAATCTGCCTGCTCCTTGTTCCCCAACCCCTTTTTCCCGGTCCCCCCCCGGCTCCCCCAAACCCTCCCCCCTCTGCTTCCCCCGGGGTTTTTCAGTAAAAAGGGGTCCCCCAGCCCGGGGTCTTGACAGTTTTCCCTAGAGGGGGTACATAAAAAGGCCAAAAAGGGGGGGGGCCCCCCTTTTTTCCTTTTTTCCTTAAAAGAAAGGGGCCGGGGGGAAAGATTTTTTGGGGGGGGGAACGGGAAAAATTTTTTCCCCTTTTTGGGGAAACCACTAGTTTTTTAGCTCGGGTTTGAAAAAAACCCTAGCCCGAGGATAAAGCAGGGGTAGATGGATGCCTACCCCGTCCAGTCTTTTAGTACTGCAAAAGATCCCCCGAACAAAGAAAATTGTGGGGAAAGGGGTACCCGGTTTAAAAGGGGGGGGTCTGCTTTCCAGGAATGGAAGAGGTTAAGGGGGAAAAAAAGATTCTTCGAAACGGAAAAAGCTGCCACCCCCGGAGCCCCCGGGCTCTACTGAAGTAAAGGGTTGGGGTATAAAAAACGTCACGTCCCTGTATCTAGGGATGCATGTACCCCCTAATCCCGGCCCAGGATTGGTAACTAAAACCCCCGTGACAAGTAAAAATTGACTGTCTTTTTAGGGGGCCCATCCGAACATCAGCTCTGGGCCCCCCAGGTGACGGAAAGGGGAAAAGGAAAAAAGGGGGGCCCCAAAACCTCAAAAAGGGGGGGACGCCGGGCCCAAGGACGCATGGGGGTTTTAATAGACAAGCTGTCATCAAAGACAGTTTAGGTTTTGGTAACCCGGCCCCATATAGGATCCATTGGTTAGATCCCCCCCCCCTCTTTTTAGAGGGGGCAAAAGGATACCGGATA